>OY754958.1:123581675-124781675 GCA_963576555.1 Ferdinandea cuprea | reverse complement strand
GTTAATTTTATTCTAAATAAAAGCGGCAACAAAATACTTTTTGAGGTTGTCGGAAATGCTTTGAAACAAGAAACAAAACGATGAAAAATGTTAGCTGTTTATTTTGAAAATATGTACATATAGGTAAGAACTATTTACCTAAACATAACCAATGAAGAGCAATCAATCGTTTTTTAAATACTATCAATTCAACTCTCGATTCAAGTGCACTGCAATTTGCTTTACAGAAATTCAAGACTTTTAAAACAAAGTTAATACACCTTGATAAATACGCAATTCTGATCTACATACAATTTAAATATTGATAGGGCTTAAGATGAAGTCAAAAAAGTCGCCCAAAGACACAGGACATGGTAGGCTTCTCAGCTATTAAAATATTTATTTATTTATTCATCAATCAGACAAAAAATTATCTTATAGACTACTACTAATAAAACATTAATACAAAAGCGGTATATACATATTAAATTAAAAATTAATTAAAAAATAATTTTGTACATTAGTTGAAGTTAAAATCAATAACATAGGCAATACAATTGATTTCCTTGACACAGCGAGTTATTGGTTCATTAAGTGGATAATTCTATGACCATTTATGAGAAATAAAAATCTATTTCTCAAATGACGACTTGGGGCATACAAATTTATTAATGACATAAGAGAAGAACAATTAATACGATAAGACAAAATATCACTGATAAACATTACGGGAGACATTTTTCTACGTTTTGCAAGTGACTGAATACCAATAAGTTGACAACTAGTCAATGTTCCAACCAAGCTTCCAACCTAGTAAACTTTCTGTGCACATTTTTGATTCTAAGAGAATGAATGTTGTAACATGGATTCCATATAATACAGCCATATAGATCTTACGTATGCATTATACAGACTTCTAAGAGTATAGGGATCGGTGAAGTCGGAAGAATTTCGTTTTATAAAGCCAACCATAGAGTCTAAGTCTTTTTTTTCAAAAACTCTTTCTAAAATATCGACGTCTATTTTGTAATCAAATTAAATTGGGCTTTCATTATGAGAGAAAGTAAAGCATTGACATTTGGAAACATTCAAAAACATGTCATTGATCATGCACGAATTAGTCAAATGATCAAGGTCGTCTTGAAGAAGAAGGCAGTCGCGTGAAGATTTAATACATCTAAAGAACTTTAAATCGTCTGCAAATAGAAGGCGTTTCTGAAAACATGAGGCATGTCGTTAATAAAGATTAAACGGTCCAAGATGACTACCTTGCGTTATGCCAGAGGTTACTAAAATAGGAGAAGAATGAAAATGATCTATGGATACATGTTGGGTACGACTCTTTAAGTAGGAAGAAAGCCACAACAACAAACTAGAGTGAAAGCCTGCATTTTTAGTTTAAATAATAAAATCGAATGATTAACTCTATCAAACGCTCTGGCGTAATCAGTATAAATTACATCTATCTGATAAGCTTCTTCAAGCTTATTGAGAACATAATTCAAAAATAGAGCAAGGTTAGTAGAGGTGGATCTTGCAGCAACAGACCCATGTTGGTAGGGCGATACTATTTCTTTAAACAAAAATGTTAACTTATCGTAAACAATTTTTTCGAAGAGTTTGGGAATTGCTGAGAGTTTGCAGATCGGGCGATAGTTCGATATATGTTGTTTTGAACCCCATTTGTGAATTGGTGTAATAAAGGAGATCTTCCACTCAGATAGAAATTCCCCTTTAGAAAGAGAACTATTAAAATTAATTGCTAAAGGCTCAGGAAGAGCACATGCACATTTTTTTTAAAACAATTGGAGGAATTTCATCAGGACCAGCATTTTTATCGCAGCTTAAACTTTGTAAAGCGTTTTCAATATCATTTGCGCTTATATGTAAACTTCAATGCTTAATGGAGTTTCAAAACTGATTGAATGCAAAGGAAGACGCTTAGGAGATGTGTAATTAGATTTTAGAAATAAGGAAAGGCTACAGTCCGCTTGGTGCGAACAGTACAATTCCCTATCCATAGCCTTATATGCCCCAAAGAAAAAAGCATTAAGAAGGTGATAAATATTATTTTATTTTATTCCATAAAATTTATAAAAAAAATATTTTTTGAAAAAAAACGCACCCAAAAAGTGGGCGTGGCCATAAACTTTGTATGGGCGATATATTGGAAAAAAAATTTGCTAAATATATTGTTAAACATTTTTTTTCAGTTTCTATGAAAATGTTCGCTGAAAACAGCATTTTAGTGAAAAAAGCCCACAAAAAATGGGCGTGGCAAACAATTTTATATGACAGACTTATAAAGGAGGTAGTGCCTACATATCTTGTGAAGGTTCTAACACTCTATCTCTCTTAACTTTAGCCTTAAAACGTTTTTTTCTAAATAGTGGGCGTGGCAGTGGGCGCATTTAAAAACTTTTAACGCTTTACCATATCGGGACCCTAGGGAGTATATGCTCCAAATTTCAGCCTCCTAGCATAACTTTAAAGGCCTCAAAAGATGATACGGACGGACGGACGGACATTGCTAAATAGTCTTAGGATTTGGTCCTGATCACAAATTTATTTACTTTTATGGGTCTACGACGAATTTTAAAGAGTGTTACAAACTATGTGTCAAAATTAATATACCCTGAGGATAGGGTATAAAAAGAGGGAAAAAGCATTGCAAATAGATGGATTATCATAGGATGTGTCACCCAAATATTGCATAGTTTTAGGGATTCCATTAGTTTTCAGTTTATTACTTATGAAAGACCAGAAACGTCTGCAATTTGTTTTCAATTCCCTTTCCATTGAATACATATAATTACTATTTATAACTTATTTAGAACATTGAATTCTCTATCCAATTGTACATAAACGACTTTAAGATAAGGATTATCTAATGAATTTCGATGTAGCTTATAAGCTTTATTCTTTTTATTGCTTAGATTACAAAGCCTTTTATTAAACCAAGGAGGTTTCGAATTAAATTTAATAGGTACTTTTGGCACAAACATATTAATTGCACTTTTCAACGAGTCAGTAAAAAGCCCGTAAGAAACAGATAATTCAGGATGATTGAGATAAAGATTCCAATCGAATTGTGACATATAACTCATTATGTCTTGAAAATTAGCCTTGCGATACATTAATTTAAATTTGTTACAATTAATTTTTTTTAAATATTCATTAACTTTGAAACAAATGGATAAAGCTTTATTATGTATTGAATTCGGAGCAATATGAGAAATTAAAACTGTTATATACCGAATTCAGGAGACTAAAATGCGTCAAATCAATAAATAGCTATAGCTAAGGCGTAGAAATTAGCGGTTCTTGTCTATTCGCTGAAATTCATTTCGCAAATCTTACTTTATCATAAATATTGTTTTTCATGCATTAGTTGAATTTTATTTCATTTATTTTGCAATGCTATCATTTTCCAATGCTTATCCCGTAGTGGGACCCCAGCCAGAAGGGGTTGTATTTCTTCATTTTCTTCCACACTCACAGCGCAAAGTAAGAAATTCGAGACGACATATGTCAACGCGGCGAAATGAACAAAATAAAAAAAATTAAATTCGAAAATTAAAAAAATATCAAAAAATTGTGAAATGATAAATTGCCAAATAACTCATATATTTCTTTCCAACGGACCTTCTTTCATAATTCTGGCAACGAAACAATAAATAACAATATACGGACTGCCTTTATCCAACATTGAAACAGTAAAGTGTAAACCCTTTAAACACTCTACACATTCTAAAACAAGCCTAAAACAAGAGATCGCATTATACTACATTATTCAAATACAGATTAGCTATGCAGCATGATTCATCATTCTAAAGCCCCGACCGTTGAGTTTTTTATAGTTCTCTGTCCGCAATGCACATAAGATCGTTTTCTTACCTAGGAATCATTCAGGAAGCTTCAAAAGTAAATACAGTAGACGCTCGATATAGTCAACTTATAAAAAACAGCCCAGTTCACTAATGAATTGTTCACTATTTCGAGCGAGATTTTTTATATGTTTACCAAGGCTAAATTTAATGAAAATACTTTTTTTTTATTACCTAATTCTGCTTTTTCTCAAAACGCTTAAATGACAAACCAAAAATTAAAAAAATATTTTTATTTTGTTTTAGTTGAAACAACATTCATATTATGCGGTTAACATTTGAGTACACTTTCTTTTTAGCAACTTTTGGCACTGGGTGTATTTACACGAACCAACCCAGGCCATTTTGACCCCTCTCTAACTTCGCTTACAACAAAGCACAGCAGCAGGCTCCATACCAAATTTCATTACCATGAGACCCAAATTTCACCAATAGTATTTAGGCACATTTTTATACTTGGCAAGTTTTCCAATTTGAAGTTTTGAAGATATATACATATATATATAACACATGTGTATAGAGCCCCAATTTTCACAATTTAAGAACGTGGTATAAAAATGTGCCTAAGTACTATTTGTGAAAGTTTTAATAATTACAATACAAACTTGGCGTTCTTTTTTAGATCTCAGTATTTTTTGTGGCTGACCTGTAAGCCATAAGCGTTTTTTGTTTAAAAGAACTTGGCCGTTCTTTAACATTTATGTTTTTGGTGTGATTTTATTTACCAGCCATTGCACAACACGCGGTGCTAAACCTGTTTGTATGGGTTTTTTTTTTAGTTTCTTTGCTCCTGCTGTTGCAACGATTAAGCTGATAGTGGTTACTGCGTGTTTTCACGCCATTTTTAGTACATAATCAATCTATGCTTGTTGTTGTTGTTAAATTAGAACCTAAGTGAGTACACAGAACAAATAACTTAATTTCAATTTCATATTAAATAATTTTACTATCGACTTTCCTCGGACTTATTTCCAGATGACTTTTAGGAATCTTAACTACATATATCCGTTTAACACACAGTTTCTTAAAATTAATATTTTTAATATTCATTTCTTGGCGCGCATGGTATTGGACCCATTGAAATTTTGGTTGGTTGATATTTTGAATTTTCATTGGCATTTTTTAGAAATCCTTTCAGTAACCTTCTGTACAGGTTGACCCGGCTTGAGGTACATTTTATATACAATTAATCAATTTTTCCATAAAGTCTTAACCAGTTACCATACGCACTTTGATTTTCGAGATATGGTTCTTAAAATATTATAATATTGCGTTTATCATGAAAAAGTGTGGTAACAATGTTTTTTCATATATAATTTGGGTGAATTTTAATATTCTAAAAATTCGATATACAGAGGCTTAACTGAGGCTAAGAGTTTTTAATTTTAAGATGAAGCAAATTCGAAAATTTTGAACTAAGCACACTTGATTCCAAGAAAAAACATGGAACCAATTTGTACGAACCAAGCTAAGAACAGACGATTGATTGTCAGATCTTCAAATATTGTCAGATTTGTCAAAGCTCAAAGCATTAAGCTATGCGGAATTAAGGGATGTCAACCCTCTTTTTCGCAGCGGGTAAATTAGCTTAGTGGTTAACTGCGTTGGACCACTTAGGGGTCGCTGGTTCAAATCCCGGTCCTTAAAGTTTTTATTAGCTGCCTCACCTCTTGCGAACATCTGACAAACATCGAAGAGTAAGAAATGTCTGAGAAGCTTCTCAAAAATAAAAATGCCCGTTCAGAATCCGCGTCAAACTCTAGGTCCCTCTATAGTTGCTTCGTCTACTATATAAGTTCGAAAAAATATTCCTCTAATTATATTTCTTCTTTTTCATCGAAGTTAAAAAGAAAACAAACACAAAACTTAAAACAAAAAAGATGGAACGCGTTTCAGTGCGCGTTTAGCTTTGTTTTGTTAAACTACGACATCCGACAATTAAAAATTGCCTGAAAACGTGCCAATCAGCTGACAATAATTAAAACTGCGTGTTTAGATTACTTTTAGACACCTAATAATATCATTGTCAGATTGTGTTCTTAAGACATTTGGATACAATTTTTCACTGACATATCAGCAAATAGTATAAGACCTGAAGATATTGAATAGATAAACAATAAGATTAAAATGGAATCAATTTTAAACGAGGGAATATATCTTCAACCACCAACGAAATTTAAGGCGAAAATAAAACACGTCTTACTTCTTGCCAGTTAATTTTTGCTTCTTTAGCAAATCGTTAGTTAGATTTATATTAATAAGAGGTATAGAACTTCGAATTGAAATAAAACACAAGAAAATCGTTGTAATGTCCATCAATTTGGCTTTATTGGAAGGATAATTTTGTGCCATTAATGTTTAAACATGATTTCGGGCATGTGGCCGCGGCTGGTTCGAATAAAGACAAGTCTAGAGGTCCAATTATCAACCACTTTTTCAAGCATTTGTGGCTGTATGTCGGCAATAACGCCACGAATGTTGGCTTCCAAGTGCGCTGTGTGGCATGTAGCGCCGTCTTGTTGGAACCACATCTCATCCACATTCATGCCATCCAATTCTGGAACAAAATAGTCGGCTCTATACCGGTCTCCATTAACGGTAACTGACTCTCCAGCATCATTTCGAAAGAAGTATGGCCCAATGACTCCACCAGCCCATAGAGAACACCTATTCAACACTTTGCTCTACAGCGGCAATTGTTTCTTCGGTGTTCGATGTGTTTGCAGATGCGTATTATTACGTAGAGTAAACATAGTGCGAAAACGATCCATGGTTAACCGAATTAATTGCTCTGATGGACGATTATGAAAGGTGCTTGCGGTAAACTTCACGAACTGAACCATTATTTTCGAAATAAATTTGCACGATTTGCAAGGGTTGCTCATTTGTCAACCTGTTTATGATAAAATGGCAAACGAAACTGAACATAAATGACATTAGAGTTGCCAAATTTGATTTGACAAAATGTCAGTTTTATCTCTATTCGAAAAACCAACCTCTAAAAAAAACACCCTTTATATGCTTACCTTTTTTCAGGATTCAGAATTATAATCAAGGACCGAAAGTCAGTTCCAGAAATTTTATTAATTCGATTTAAGCCACTCACTAAATTGTAATAAAAAAAATACTTACTTATTATGAGTTTGCTTCTTCAGAATTTGTCCTTTGCTCAGTATTTACAACAAAATATTAAAACACATTAATATTTTTTTTTAAATCATTTTCATTTATTGAACATAATAATATTTCATTATTCACCATATCAATATTTATAATAATTATTTCCATTTCTGTGTTTAAATTTATGTTATTTTCATATATTTTTTTTTTCCTTTTATCATGTTTTATTCCATCTTTATTTTATATTTAACATTATTGACAAAATATAATATAATTATTATTATTGCATCAATAAGAATATTTTATTTATTTTAATTTAGCCACGCGTATTTAATTTAATTTTGTGTTTCATTTTTGGATTTAATTTTCTCAGTGTTAGTGTATGTGTTTGTGTTTATATTTTTTTTATTATTATTTTTTTTTCGTGCAAATGCAATTAATTTAGGATTTAGTTCTAAAAAAAAGTGTTCACTTTGTTTCGGGACATCATGATCTCATATTTTAATTAATTTTTATTTTCTATATAAATATTAATAATGCATACAAAAATTTTGTTTTTTTCTTATTAATTTCCATATATATATATTTTTTTTTGTATATATTATGACTGCAAAAGAAAATAGTGTTTGCTGGTTTGTTATTTGCTATATTTAATTTTTTTTTGTAGACTACCACTATTCTTTTGAAAATATTTTATTTAATTATTTTTTGGCTTTCATTTAAAATTGCTTTAATCTATATTTACATTATAAAATGCAAAACGGAAAGAAAAGAATAAATGACAAAGAAAATAAAACATACATACATAATATACATGTATGTTGTTATTTTGTAAACCCATCACCATCAAACATTTTACTTTACTAACTAAAACGGGAAAAAATTAATAAGGAAAACAACATAACAAATCCACACCTTATCTGATTTTTTAGTTATTTACATGTGTTTTTTTTTTGTTTTTAATATGTATATATATAAATTTTTACGTTAACTTTAAAAATTTAAGTTAAACATTACAAATTTGCCTTTTTTTAATGGATTGGACAGAATAGCGAGAACGTATTTTTAAAATACGTTTATGTGTTTTTTTTTCTTTAATAGTCAAATGCGCCATATTTGTTTTATCTTTAATAATGTTAAATTTATTTCGTGTTTAAAACTTATATTTTATGTATTTAATTATTAGCTAAGCGTTAATTAAATATTTTTATTTAGGTATTTTTTTTTCGTTTTATTTTTATATTAAATTTAATAATATTGGATGGCGGAATGTTAACATTTTCACAAAAATAGTGTTTTTTTTTACTTTCACATTTGTCTATATATATGTATATAATTAAATTCATATATATATTTTTATTTTTCAAGTAAGATTTTTTGCTTTGTTTTTCTTTTTTGCTTTATTTTTATTTAATGATTGTTGTTGAGCCTAACACAAAAAATGGCAAAATTATATTTTATTTTTTTTGCTGTTGTTGTAGACTTTGAATATGTAAATCAACTGGATGGAATAGAAAAATGCAGCAGCAAAATAGTCTTAGATCGTGCAGCAAACAAAAGACTTGTACTTGAAAAGGTTAATAGAATAAATTATATAAGAAGGACGTAAACTGGTTGGTTTTTGGACGTAAGAGAAAGGAGGGAAATTGATTTAAATTATTATTTAAGTACTAGCGAGGACCTTCTCAGAGCTTTAAGTGGTGTTTCGCGAATGGGAACTTTTTGCATTTATGTAGCAAGGGCCTATTTGAGACGTTGAGGTGATTCGTGTGAGAATGGAAGGAGAGTATGACTTATTTTTTTAGAGTATGCGTAGAAGCAGAATGTCGCAGAATCTCGGTGGTTCTTGTTTAGTTGTCTGAACCAAGACTGCAAGTGTGGTTATTAGTATGGTAATTCGTAACTGCTGCTGTTATACTGAGAAGTTTTTTTTTGTAAAATCTTTCATGCCTTGAAATTTTAAATTTTTCGATAGAGGTGGTGTAGTTGCTGCTTATTTTTATAAATGATATTGAAAAACATCTTAAAAAACCACAACAAGACATTCGAATTTTGGTCGATAATACTGATACTGATAACGGTATTTTGGATCTGCATAAAGAACAATCCAAAAAAATTCAAGGAAATCTGGTAAATCATCATCATCATACCGAAGTGACAGCAGAATTACACGAAAGAGGCAATAGATAACCCAATTCATTTAACCGTAACAATTCTGATATTTAATACTGCCCGGCTGTAGTTTCGAAGCAGTTATAAAACGATTTTAGTTAGAGTACTTCAAAATAAATCGATATTTCATATGAATTACTCGATTTTCGAATAATCTCTGTAAAAGAATTTTTAACGTTAATTATTACAAAAACAACTCACACAATACTCAACACATGTCCTCCCAAATCCCACAACACCTTCCACAGTTCCACTATATTCCATTACATTATAAATAATATGTATGTCTATAAAAAAAACATTCAACACAAAACAAGCGCAGGTTCATAATTAAATACAAAATAATTTCCCTACATTTTGTTAAACATCCGTTCATTCTAAAAAAAAAATTTATGTAAAAATTAGAATTTTTTAGCATAATATTTACATCATAAGTACATAATTTTTGGTTAATATTCCAAAAGACATGTTTCCACCGCTTTCCTTTTTATTTACTCGTAATTTATCTTTTCAAAATTTGTTTTATTATCTTTTCATATGAAAAATATTTTCTAAGTGCAATTTTTATTTTTTAATTTTTTATTTAATGAAATCTATCAACGCACTGTAGCAATTTTATCTCTAAAGCGAGAGCACTAATTTTTTTGTATTATTTTTAATTTAATTTTCTCATGAACCAAGCATCTATTATATAGAAAAAAAATGTCTTTCCTATCGAACGAACGAATTTACGTTACTAAATTTTAGTTACTATTTGTTTTTATTTAATTATTTATGTATCCTTTTGTTTAATACTTTTACTTCTACGTAAAATAATTTTATTTCTTTCGACGTTTTCCCCTTTTGCTTTATTTAAGTATTTTGGCCGCTGTTTGTTTATTTTCTCTTTACTATGAAAAATAACAAAGAAATATAAAAACAAAAAATACCACTGCTACGCTTTTTATGTAGCTATTCATTTTTAATTTAAAAAAAAAATTGTTTATAGGACTAAAGAAAATTGACAATACGAGTACAAAAAAAAAAAGGAGAATATAACTATTTTCTACGTTTCCTAAGGGTTTTTTTTAAGTTATACTAGAGTTTTGCATTAAGTACCTCGGTGATAAGAATAATTTTGGCTTCACTATGGAGATGTATTATGTAGATGTTTGATTTTTTGTTCTTTTATTATTTGCATATATTTTTGAAAGTAGTGTTACATATATTTCTTCGTCTGGTATTTTAATTGGTAAGGGCCAATTGAATTAATTACAGTTTATAGGCAGGGTTACCTTTATCATCTGTGAAAGATTCCATACATACATTAGTAACGCTGTTGATACTCGTGATGCCATCGATTGAAATCGATGTGGAATACAATAATCGATCCTGTTGAGAGACCTGCCAATAGATATCTGAAAAAACAAAAGAAATCAAACGGTTTATATAGTTAAATTAGGAACCAGTACCCCTCATTGTACGGAGCTATTTAAGTAAATATTTGCTGTAAAGTAAATATTTTGTTGCAACATACATTCATGAGAAATTCGACGTTGGACGCCTTGGGCTGAACACACAGCGGAGCAGTCAAAACGTTTTTTCTTGCCGTATCGAACAACAATCCATTCAATCTTATAACCCAACACGCACCAGAGCAGGCGAAACAAAAAAACCTGTTTTTAATTCGATGTGCATCATGACTGGTTGTCGACAGTACATGACTTTTCATTCGGCCAACACACATCGCACGCAACAAAACGTTTCAAACCACAGCCGTTGCCGATTATTACATACTTCCTTATGGCGCAACACACACCGCATACGACAAAGCAAAATAACAAGCCGAAACAAATACATGCTCGGTTGTCAATAGCTGGATCGTTGTTTTTCCGAAACAGAAATTCGTTGTTGTTGTTTTTTTTTGCATTGGCTTTTATTTATTGGCGAGTTTTCGTGCTCAATGGACGTAGACGCAGAGAAATTAATATATTTAATCGACGCAAGAAGCCCAATATATAATTACAAAGATTACCAGTCAAATAAAGTAATTATTGTTAAATGTTTATTTACGCAATATTATAAACAATCTTTCCCCAGAAGTTATGCTTTTTCTGTAGTTAGTATCTTGTTTAGCAATTGCATTTTCAATTAACCCAAGCAAGTAATCGAATGTTTCAATCTTCATTCTTGTGAAGTTTTCCTAAATTCGTTTGTCTGAATCGGAACACATGTTGAAATAAGTCGAAAGACTCAGTTTGTTTCGTCTCAACGCACACCAAACGAAACAACAAAGCGAAGTATTTTTATACCCTGTCCTAAGGGTATATTAATTTTGACACATAGTTTGTAACACCCCTTAATATTCGTCGTAGACCCATAAAAGTATATATATTTATGATCAGGACCAAATCCTAAGACTATTTAGCAATGTCCGTCCGTCCGTCCGTCCGTACGCAATTTTTAGGCCTTTAAATTCAAGCTAGAAAGCTGAAATTTGGACCACATACTCCCTAGGGCTCCGAAATGGTTAAGTGTAAAATTTTTTTGAATACGCCCACTGCCACGCCCACAATTTAGAAAAAACCCATTTAAAGCTACAGATGGACAGATAGAGTGTTACAACCTTCACAAAATATGTAGGCACTGCCCTCCTTTATAAGTTTGTCATATAAAGTTTTTTGCCACGCCTACTTTTTGTGGGCGTTTTTCACTAAAATGCTGTTTTCTTCGATAATTTTCATAGAAACCGAAAAAAAATGTTTAACAAGATATTTAGCCAATATTTTTTCCAATATATCGCCCATACAAAGTTTTTGGCCATGCCCACTTTTTGGGGGCGTTTTTTCAAAAAAAGTTTTTTTTTTTTCTAAATTTTATAGAATGAAATAAAATGCTATCCATCATCTTCTTAAGGTTTTTTTTGGGGCATATAGGGATAGGGATAGGGTATCATACTGTTCGCTCCAAGCGGACTGTAGCCTTTCTTTATGTTTTTTTGTTACATTGTGAAAACATGTTTTCTTACCTGTAAATCAAACGTTTTGATTGCTCCGGTGCGTGTTCATCCTTAGCATACTTGGAGTAGCCAAAGACTACAAAGAGAACCCAAGTGATCGACCATCCAGTGTGAACTACCACAGACACTAATAACCAGTGGTCCCAGTATCGCGACATCATCAGAGAGGTGGCCGAAAGCACCAGCCACCCCAATCGAAAAAAGTCCATGTTCGTAGTTTTTAAGCGATCAAATAAATCATCAAAAATCAGACTCTAAATATTAACTCTTTTCTCTAGTCATATTTCAAAACTATATTCCAAAAAATCAGTGAGATATAGGATAGGATAGGTTAGGTTGAAGTGGCAGCCGGATAGATGTCCGACACACTTAGACCTAAGTAAGGTTCATTGTAAAACAACGTGGATCTGAAGTTTCCGCCTACTCGTTGAACAATTTGAGGTGCTTATAAAGCATGAGAGGAATTTTGGGTCCGTCGGTCATTTAGATCGTACGCTCCCCTAAATGGAGATTTCGTTTCCGGCAGAGAGTAGGGCATGCATGTAGTGTTGTCTCATTCTCCTCCTAATCCATGCAGCTCTTACAAAAGCGCCAAGCCTTGTCTCATGCCTGCCTATCAGACAGTGTCCAGTGATGACAACAATTGTAGCATTAATATGCGATCTATTTAGGGTAATCAAACTCTTAGAGCGTCTTCGGCCAAACCTGCTTCGTTGTCAGACAAATAGTGCCACCTGTTCATCTGTAGTTCGTTTTTTCTATTGCATCCAGTTTCAACCAGAATGTGCATGTGGAAACTGGTATGCCTAGATTGAGAGGGTAGTTCCAAAATTGGCAAGTTCGTCAGCCTTGCACCTATGCCCCGGCACCGAGCACAGGTGAATGTTGAACTACTCAGCCATCTCCTTCAAGATGATTGGTAATCTAGGAATACTAAAGAGTCAATAGAGACAGAATCCAGACACTTAAAGGCCGCCTGACTGTCCGAAAAGATTCGAATATCCTTTACGGATACCACGTTATTGTTTAGCCAGGACAAGACCTCCTTGATCGCCATAATTTCTGCTTGGAAAACACTACAGTGATTAGAAAGACGAAAAGAGAGACCAAGATTAATGTAGTCTGTCTGAGAAGACGCCTTCACCCACCCCTTCATTTCTTTTTGACCCGTCTGTGTAGAAGTGGATCGATTCTTCCCCCAGCGGCGATTCGTCTCAAAAGGATCGCCAAGCTGGAAGTTTTTATCAAACTGCTGTTTGGGTATGGAATTACTGAGTTTTAGATTTCCGATTTCATTTCCGGTCCATTGAGAGGTTGCTTTGACGCGAATGGCCGTTGTAGTAGCTGTCTGTCTGCTAAAAATATCCAGGGGTATTAAATGGAAAAGAATGTCCAAGGCAGCTGGAAATGAGGTACGAAGTGCTCCATTTATGCATAAACAAGATGATCTTTGGACTTAGCTTAGTTTGTCGCGATTATTCACTCCGTATTTTAGTATCGGTCTAACAACCGAGATATATAGCTAGTGAGTGGTTCGGGGTCGTAGTCCCCAAGAAAAGACGGCTAGAATAGCTTTCCGAATGCTTTCTTGTATATTCGATTTCCAGCAGAGCTTCCTAAGCTGTTTCCCCTGATTGAAGGGGGGTAGATATGTGGGATTTTGTATTTCCTAGTAAAGGAGACGAGTTCTATTAGCGCATATTGTTAGCTTGTAACGAGGGTGTTGTAGGAGTTCTTTTACTGTATATAGTGCTTCCCCGATACGACGATAGCAACGTCTCTGCATAGGCGATCACTCTGCAGCCCTCTCCTTTCAGGCTAACAAACAATTTGTTCACCACTAGATTCCAAAGAAGTGGGGATAAGACTCCTCCTTACGGGGTACCCCTGCTAAAAGATCATCTGGCGCTGAGTTAATAGTTCTACTGGTTAGTAGTCGGTTAGTGAACTTTCTAAGCGAGCCATCAAAATTCAGATTCGACAGTGGAGTTGAAATTGCAGATGTGTTGACGTTGTTTAAAGTGCCTTCTATATAGAGGGAAGCTACCATTATGTACTCCTTGTGGTGAAAGGAATATTCAATCGAACGTACTGCATTTGCAATAACTTTGCAATAATGGATATCTATCAATATGTCTAAAGTTTTAAGAAGAAATGACGATAGACTGATGGGTCTCAGATGGGTCTTTTGTAGTAACAAGCTTTGGTTATGAAACCCACTTTCACTTCTCCCCATATCGAGGGAATGTGGATCACAACTTTTCAGAATTTTCTCCAACACAGGTAGAATAATTTCCGACGTTTTTGTAGTTCGGCTGGTATAATGACGTCTAGTCCTGCCGATTTAAATGGTTTAAAGCTGTGTAGTACCCAAAGTAGTATATTCTGGTAATCAGATCATGAATGTTGGTAATGTATGTCATTACCCTGTTTGCCAGTAAGATATAAGGCAAAATGCAATTTAAGATGATTTGACTTTCGCGGATTTGCTCTTCAGGAAATATAAAGTTGAGATGAGACGAAATTTCTACTAACTTACACGGACCAAAACAATCTTATGTTGACATAAGATGCCATTTTTACAAGTAATATAAAGTGTTTTTTTTTAGAGGTATAGAACTTCGAATTGAAATAGAACAAAAGAAAATCGTTTTAATGTCCATCAATTTGGCTTTATTGGAAGGATAATTTTATGGCAAATATGATTTCGGGCATGTGGCCGCCGCGGCTAGTTCGAATAAAGAAAAGTCTACAGGTCCAATTTTCAACCACTTTTTCAAGCATTTGGGGCTGTATGTCGGCAATAACGCCACGAATGTTGGCTTCCAAATCCCCTAACGTTTCTGGTTTGTTGGCGTAGAGGAGCGACTTCACATATCCCCAAAGAAAATAATCCAATGGTGCCAAATCGCACGATCTTGGTGGCTAAATGCGCTCATCGAATGTTTCCTTCAATAAATCGATTGTGACATGCGCTGTGTGGCATGTAGCGCCGTCTTGTTGGAACCACATCTCATCCACATTAATGCCATCCAATTCGGGAACAAAATAGTCGGTTATCATGGCTCTATACCGGTTTCCATTAATGGTAACTGACTCTCCAGTATCATTTCGGAAGAGGTACGGACCAATGAATCCACCAGCCCATAGAGCACACCAAACAGTCAGTTTTTGTTGATGTAATGTCATTTTGTGCGTTTCAAGGGTTTCATGTGGATTCTCTTCACTCCAAATGCGGCAATTTTGCTTGTTGACCTAGCCATTCAACCCAAAATGAGCCTCATCACTGAAAAAAATTTTGCGATGAAACGAACCATTATTTTCGAAATAAATTTGCACGATTTGCAAGCGTTGTTCATTTGTCAACCTGTTTATTAATTTAGAAAATTATAATACGCATTTTAGCCGACTTAAGATGACTTTGTTTTTCTATCGCTTGGGATTTAAGTAAGATACAAGGACAAGAAAAAGATACAACTACGGGTAATGAATTGACGAATCTAATGCATTGTATTCAGCAGAGAAATATATTCATGCATATCCATGACCTACATTTATACCAAATTTAAGCTATATAAACTTAACAGTTTCGGAATGATTTTGGACTTGACTAGATGTCGGACCAAGGACAGACAATTGACTAATTGAAAATTAATTTCACACTTACTTTTGATCATGCGTAAGTGCCAATGATCGGATTCCGGCATTACACGCTGGGAATGCGTATAGTGGGGCCAAATTAAATGTTCTCCAAACCTCAACGATACCACGATCGCCGGCAGTCATCAGATATTCACCATCACGTGATAGCAGCATACACTGTGAATAACAAAACAAAATTACCGAAAAATAAGTAGAGCATGAAGTATGGAATTTTTAGGTTATATATAAAAATTGCCTTTGTAACTGTGAATCAAAAACATTTAAAAGGACAGGAATATTGTCCATGGACTCTTACTTGTAAATTGTCATTATGCGACTCATGACGCAGCATCTTTCCATTGATTGTAAACGCAGCCACATTGCCCTTATCATAGTTCACTACTATGAAACCCTCTCGTGACATTGCAATCAATTCCGGGGAATAGAAGTCCGAGGGAGGATCCAACGATCGCAGAAGATCACCAAATGTAGTGTGAATCAGTACTGGTCCATCTAGAATTAGAAATGAACAAAAAAAGACATTTTTTTAGCACAGCCTCAAACCGATTCATTGCTGCGTCTTACTTATTGATCCAGAAACTACCAATCCCAATTCAGCACTGATCACAACCGATGTGACAGCCTGCTCGTGGCCTGTCAGCGTAGCTCTTGGAGTCGGTACATCGCCCTCACCGACAATACTTTGAGTTCTGGCATTCCAGTGCCACAGTAGCACCGTACAATCTGCCGATCCTGATGCAATATAACAATCGGAGGTGATATTGCACTCCGATCGCGAGAGACAAGTGACCACACCAAAATGACCAAATACGATTTGAACAATTTTAGCTAAGGAGAGGTGGAATATGTCACACATTTCTTGTTTACCAAACCCGTTTAACTTACCAGCTTCGGTAGAGAACACCCTAAAACTGTTATCCCAAAAGCCACACGCTATCAGGAACCGACTGTCCACAGTTGTGACGAAGCAGTTTGACCTGATTTTTAACATCTGACTGAAGTTGTCACCTAAATGACGCCGATTCATCGGATTGTTGTGTCCTGATGTGTTTTGTGTTGCTACAGAAAGGAAAATCATGAGCGGCATTTAAAATCGAAGAAAGTTTAACTTACAGAGAACGGGATCCATTGTGAGAGGTAAATTAGAGCCTGGCGATTGCGTTGATTCCGCATAGCTCGGACTTTGGACGGATGCGGTGTAGTTGCAATTCCATCGGTTCACGGCGAACTGGTGACCAGCTGTCACCGTAACGACGGAGGGCAGAGACAACTGCGGATACGTGTTTGCCGAGATGTGTATGATCGGCGAGTTCAAATGGAACTTCATTGACATGCACACGTCGTCGGGCATCGCACTGAACATCATTGGTGAAAGATGCATTGCAGAGCTTCGTGGCGGATGTGGTTCCATCAGCAGTTGACTCGGTGTTTGGCCAAAGTTACGGATTTGGTTTTCGACTGCCTCGCGCATAACTGGATCCGCAATGGCCTCCAGTTCTACACTGCCTTCGTAGGTGAGGTAGTAGAATACATTTGTTGCCCGAACAGCTTCGGGTCCACGCTGTTTGTAGCCAAAGATCAGATCGATCCACTGATGAAGTTGACACGACACGAATTCTGACTCCAACGCCATTCGATTAATGCGAACAAACTCTTCAGGGGTTTTCGCCCAAGGGGGCAATTCCACGTCAGACACCAATGTTCCGTCTTCCCGATGACCAAGTCGATAGCTTGATGAGTTGTAGAACATTTCAGGCAGGAAGTACCACTCTGGAATCAACTCTTTTACGTCAGAAGTATCCCGCTGAGCGTTTTTCCAAGACAATGAAACTGAGGAGAACAACCGGTCGGGGTAGTCAAATTTGCCGCCCTGCAGGGCTAAGAACATTGTGGTGAAAGGCTCCACACGCACCAGCCAATTCAGGGTGAAGCTGGATGTGGAATAGTGAGTGCCGTAGTGGAATGGTGGAATCGTATCGTTTTCCCAACTTTCATACCGCTCTTCAAAGTATGCTCGGCGACTTGGATTCAGCGCACCGATTGGTTTTGATAGATCTCTGTAGTTCGAGGGCTGGCTCAAATCGAGGTCCTTGGAATCGTAGTTGGTTAGAACCCACGGGAATATTGGATACTGATTCAGGTCGTTGTAAGTGCGGCCAGCGATTGTGTTCAGGAACATCAGGTATTCAAAATTGGAGATCTCACGACGCTGCCACTTCTGCGTCATATTCGAGTTGCGCATCAGCTGACGTGGGGACATCATTGATGCTCGTCTCGTTTGCGGAATTCCATACTTTATGCCCACTCCAACTCTCGGTAAGGCCTTGATGACTTTCTTCACCGTGTGCTGGTCGGGGAAAGCGAACAAGATCGACGTCCGACTGGCTAGGAAGATTTCCAGGGCGACATTCTGCAGGAGATACCTCCGCGAGAAAATCGCTCGCACCTCAGAGAAGTACCACTTGCCGTGCAAGTGATCACAGTATTTCAACACTTCCTGTTCGGTCTTCTGGAAATCGGGATGATCTTCGTCCACTTCGAAGAACATTTCGGTACTTGTGATTGACACGGTGCCGGGGGCTACCAATCCTGGCGCGATTAGTTTCGCCTTGGTGCTGATGTTTACCGGTCCAGTCAGATCTAAATCTAGTTCGCGATCCTCGATCAGCAGCTCGGCGTCATCTAGCAAATCTGTCGAGTGTTGCGATGATTGATGAGATCGTGTTACCGCGATCTGGGTATGGAATTCGTCACGAGTCTGCATAATCGCATCTTCAGGACCGCCATTCTCAATAGCAGCTTTCAGAGTCGCCTGTGGGTGACTTGATCCTCGCGGGTTTTGCACCATACGCTTTCGCCGGCGAGCATCGTCCTCCCAGGCATCCAGTTTCCAGAAGGTCTGTTTGACAACACTGCCACTGGATTCGCCCCAGGCTCCATGGCGGTTGCACATAATATTGCGTACCTTTTCCAACAGTCTGCTGGCTATCACATTGTCTCTTCTTCGTGCGGCAGTGATAAGATGGTCACACATGCGCTCCTCTTCTCTGCGTTCCAACAAAGTCTGAGCACATTGTGATTCGAAATCGGCGTGCTTGAGGACATCATCCGCGCGCATGCGATTCAATATGAATTCGGCTTCATTGGCAACTCTGACGATGTGATCTTTCATTGCGTGCGAGAGCAGGCGGCCTTCGTTGATAAGTTCTATAAAGGCAAGGCCCGCGTGTTTCTGAAGACTGTTCTGCCATTCTTGGGAGCACAGCAACATCACAAGTTCGACAACCGAGTGGCTGTTCTTAAACGTTGTGAGGCCTTTTCCTTCCATCAGGAGCTCCTGTCCGTGAGAGCCTACTAGTGTTTTTGAAAGAAATGGGGCAAAGTCAACCATGATCTCGCGCAGCAAGGGACAAACGGGTCCAAGGGCAACCTCGAGTTTTTGTGTAAGGCTAGCTTCACGTGATGGGGTAGTCATTGGAAGTTGGCCAACTAGTGGTGGTTTAATGGGCAATTCCTCTGGCCTCGACCGCTGCCCAGATGTCGATGAGCCACCTCCTCCGCCAAAGTTGTCTTGCGGCACTCGTACAACCGAAATTTCTGAATCTGGTTTGTCGCCACGTTCTCCGCCGGGCACCAAATGATGAATGTTGCCCTCCATGTCGCGCATCTTGTCATTGGCATCGTCATTTAAATTGACATCTGTCCAACTTTCGTCGTTGGAGTTGCTCGGTTTGTTATCGTCAACCATGATTTCACTGGACGATTCCACTTCCTGCACCTCATTCTCCGTGGAGTTCATGTTCAGCGAGGCCACATCGGAGTCGACGCTCTACAATTAATATCAAAAAGGATTTGTCAGATTGGCGCTGCATATAGGATGGTGCAAAGTTGTGTAAGGACAAAACTCTTATATATTGCAATTAAACAAAACACGAGCAGCACGCAGTGATGAGCGACTAAGAGACTTTGGCAGACGCTTTTAAGTCGACGTCCACGTCCCTCTGAGGTGAGTGTATTTTGTGCGTTTTACTTAACTAATTATGGCAATTACCTTATTAGAGTGGTGGTTATATGCGATTGAGTGAGTAGTTGTTTCTATCACCAAAATAAAGATAATGGTGAAGCGCTATATACTTATTTTTACGTGCATGCGCATTTTTGAGCGGCAGAAAACAAAAAGCATACAATTCACATAAAAATAAAACACAATGCACACAAACAAATGCACCAATGAAATGGGATTACGAATCATTAGATGAAAACGGAAAGGATAAAAAAGGATTTGCCACTGGAGTGCGGCCGGAGGAATCATACAATCCGACTCATTTATAATCTTTTAGCAGGCGATATGTTGCGAAGTTCGAGGTTCAAATTCAGAGGGATAACATCGGATATCCTTTTCGGTTGGGTTGAAGTCATAAAATACACACACAATACATACTCTCTCGAGACGTACTTATTTTGTGATTTATTTCATCCCGACTATTGTTCGTTTTGCCGCCGGATTGTTATTGTGATAATTAAAAGGATGAAACAGGGGATTTTGGTTTAATTTTCGGGCTTTGATTTTATGGGACTTTATATTATATAGGACCCTCGACACAGGATAATTGTGTAGCCTTGGTTCAATGATGATTTTCAATTTGAGGTTAAAATAATAGGCATAGTTGAAAACCAAAAAGCAAATAGATTTGTAGAGAAGATTCTATTTTCATTTGCGTATTTGGCGATAATTTATTAAAAATAGAAACTAAAACAAATAGAATGGGGATATGCTGTGGCGAGCCAGACGACATACATATAAGCACATTTTTTGATTGCGAAAAATCGAGAATCACTTGATACGGAAAAATCAACATTTGCTTTGCGCTCGGTTGCATTGCGTGAACAACCAATCAAATAGTGGTAGGGGTTTTTTTGTTTAGATTTGTTTTCCCATAGACCGTGGAACGTCATTAGAATCTGAATTCCCACCGCACTTTTGTTTGAAAGTCAAATAAACGTGGAAACAATGGAGTTCAGTTAGAATGGGTAATTAAGTGGCAGAATGGGATCAGGAGTGCTATCACGCAATTAATTGATTGCATTAGTGATACCCCTGTTTAGAGAATGGATGCGAGACTCAGCCAACCATAAATTCTGGTTATAATGTTTTAAATATAAGTTTTCTTTTGTAGTTGATCACGATATAGATATCGCTAAGGCTACACGTACAGTACAGTGACGAGAGGGAGCGATACGATATCATAAAAGTGTTTACTTGCTTGTTCAACTTTATACACAGAGTGCAGTAGTTCTTCCATTTTTATTATACCACGGGTGCTATATGCACAACATTAATGGCGGCATTTAATATATATTTCTGCGTCTTCTGCCCATAGATATCCAGGTGAAATACCGGGCGGAAAGTAGTTTCTAATTTTGGTCCGTTAAGAAAAGTAGAAGTGGTCGCCGTTCTATTTGGAAGGGTCTCAATATTGAAAATCAAATATATTCAGATGAGATTCTCTCAAGCCCAGTTTTCGCAGAAATTAATGTCAAAACCACTCTGAAGAAATCTTGTAACGGGGACTTAGTAAACTCAAAAAGACCTTGCTCATATAATAATTTGATTTGAATGCAGATCCAGAAAATCTGCTCTGATGTAAAGGTACTGTAATAAACAAAGTCAAAGTCATCCTAATATCAAGGTACTCGAACTCATTGCCTTCTGCCTTAAGGGGTTAGGTACATGGGTCTTATTAATTTTTTTATTTGAGGTTATCCAAATTTTAAACGCGCTTTTCTCGAAACTGTGTTTTCACAGTCGGTTGTCAAAAGTTCTCGAAAACCACTCACCCGATCTTGATGAAATTTTAAACAGGTCTTCGAGATACAATTCACGAGGACGTGGACGAAGGATTTTTTTTTTTGTCAATCACAACTATTAAAAAAAAATGTTGACCAAATTTTACCAAAATTAGCATTTTTTTGTAAAAGGTCTGCCAAAAATTGAATTTTCACTTTTTTCCCCCCTTCGTCCAAATTCTAGATTATGGTCTTCACTAAAACACGATTTTTTTTTCTCACTTCTGATGATCCTGTCACGAGTTCTACTGTCAACGCGGACGCACCTCCGGGATCACCGGAAATGACGTCACAATGGCGGAGTTTTGAATATTTTCCTTTGAAAATTTCAGAAATTCTTTTCAAATGTATATCTTTAATACTATTTTATGTTTTATATAAAAAAATTTTTTTGCAAAATAAACTTTTTTTCCCCGAATAAACCTATGTAACCCTTTAGGAACACCTCTCCCAATGGATCTTCCCCATATTAATTGACTTCAAAAATCACTTGTTCCTTTCGTTAACGCTGTGATACTAACTGTAATATTTTGAAAAACTGCAAACAAAATATTTCCTAGCACTCAAACAAGTACCTATCAACATCAACTCTATTTGTTGCGCGTTAGAAAATTTTCAGTTGACATGTGAGTCCGTGTTTTTCAGTCAGTTTCCGTGCAAAGGGAATGCCATGTTAACAAATTTGGAATCAATTTAAAATGCAAATGCATTGTGTGCCATTGATGTAGTTTGAAGCTTTGTACATAAATGGAAGCTGATGATGGTTGATATCAAAACAACCTGATAACCTAAGGCTTGCTTCAAAGAACTATGCACTTTGTTTAAATAGTTTTTTCGTATTTCGGTTGCGTCAAAATGCACAGTCTATGTTTGTATACAATTTTTTTTACCCAGACTATTTTCTGAGCTTTTTTTTGATTTGAATATATATTTTTAACTGTTAGTTAATTATCTAAGTAGGAGAAAAAAGTATTTTTGTTTATGATGAATATCGCTATTGGATTGAACGAGATTGGATACGAGCTTTGTAGAGCATGCATTTTTTCCTTCGAGTCAGGAGTTTTGATATTGATTGAACCCATTTATTTTGCCAACCCGAATTTATCCGATAGGTTGTCATTTCAATTTCGCTATTTAGTATATTATCCTTTATTTACTTTACTGCGCAAGTTTAGCTTGTTTTCGATTGCCATGAAAGTGGTCAATGATACTTAGAGAGTCCGCAACGCCATACCTCAGAAGCTCAATTGATCTGTTGACGAGAAGTCGCTTCCGTGTTAACAACTGCTTTAAGCACTACCTGCTTAAGAACATCTTATCTTTATTACACTGATCATTGCACTTTGTGCTACGTTAAGCTACACATTTGAATTAGTTTTACGAAAAAGCGGAATTCGAGGCATAAGTCGATGAAAATAAAGCAAGCGTCATGATTTAAAGAACTACTACCTAATATATTGTCATCTAACTCGTTTTCGAAGGATATTCGCTCAACCGAAATAACTTCCATATAGATTTCTTATGGATATTTTAGAGGTCCGCCCGGCTTCGCTTGAGTGTAAATCGCTACTAAACACATATCTTGTTGGAATGTCAAATGTTAAACTAACCACTGTTAAAAATGGATTTTTAAATATGAACAAATATTTTGTCATTGTTGTTGCAGGGTTCAAACACAGGTCTTTTCACATGTATTGTAGCGAACAGATGCCTAAGGAGTTGGTTCCTACTTATTGTCAACAAAATCAATTTCAACAGCAAAATTTTCCCAGACTGTTTTATTTACATGCCATAACATTTCCCGCAAAGCTGTATTCCAATTCACCACCTTTTAACGAATTCTCGCAAGAACCAGAGAACAGGAAGGCAGTAATGCAACGCACTTACAACTGAGCTAAATAATTCCTTGATTATTCGCAAAATCATTAAAAAGCTTAAACACGTCTGGTTTCGCCTCAGTATCGCAGACAAATTTTAGAAGCTTCTCATGAAACTTCTTACCGTTAAATCATTAAAAACTTTTACTATCTAGCCAGGGCAAACAGGCCAACAGGGCCAATTTAAGTAGTTAGCTTTCTATGAAGGGCATTCTAATCTTCATAGAATCGACTGTCTAATACAAATCCCTTAAGCGCCAACTGCAATAGACTTTAGTGAGATTGATCTGTAAAATGGAATTAAGGTCAACATTGAACGAAAATAGATTTCTCTGTGTTTATATTCGGTCTTGCGTTCGTTAAGAAAAAAATGAAGAAAAATTATTGTTTAAATCATCATCGAGTGTAGGAAAGTTAAAATTTGTATTTCTATATATTTTTGGTTGAGCAATATAAAATTATAATAAACCATTTTTAGATCTTGAAATAGTATTGCCTTTCGAGCTGTATTCAACAATATACATTCACAAAATTTAATGAAAATCCCTTGGATGGTTTCGGAGATAAGCGTGTACGAACATGGTGACAGATCATGGTATAAAGTATACAAGCTATGTTTGACAGCTGAGAGTGACATGATTGGGGGTGTGTTGCGGCAATTCCTGGTCTAAAAATAGCAAGCTTTGCTGAATTTCTCTTGTCATTTTTTTTGATTCCTATATCAATCACTCTCAACTACGTCATACGAAAGAAAATGACAGTTCGACCACTGAAATCCGGCACACCTTGTATTTTTATACCATGGTTTTTACTAATTTATCATGGATGAGCTTCGGCTGAAGTAATGGAAAGTCCTTCATCTTGCGACAACTTAACATATAAGATGTTAAGTGAAAATAATAAGAACCTGCATCTGTTTTGGAATTTAAACTTGGACCAGTTTCATATTACAAAATTAATTTCAAGGAAACGCATTGAAGTGGCTCTAATGTTAAACCTCAAATGTTTCTTACCGAGTCCCTCAATATAAGTGCATTTGTAATGTGCATCCGTTTTGATGGACAAAAAACAATAAAAATTATATTAAAACACAAAGTCGATAAAACAACAAGCTACATTTGAACTGTTTGTAGTTGTGTTAGATTTAAAACCGAAAAGTGGAACAGAAACACAAAAAATAAAACATAAGCAATAAAAAAAAAATTTAAAAAAAAAGTGATCAATCTCTAATAAAAAAAAAACAAAATAAAAAGTTTACGCTTTCGAAAATAAATTCAACAAAATAAATTTGTTTAGTTGTATTATTTTTACCTTTGGCAGCTTTTGTGGCAACATTGGTTTTGGTGGTGAAAGTGGCTGCTGTTG
Organism: Ferdinandea cuprea; assembly: GCA_963576555.1. NCBI lineage: Eukaryota > Metazoa > Arthropoda > Insecta > Diptera > Syrphidae > Ferdinandea > Ferdinandea cuprea. The sequence continues at coordinate 124,756,767 of OY754958.1, read as the reverse complement.
TAGATGCTTACCACCCGTCGTTGTTATACCCATATTACTCTAACATGCAATTTATTAGTTTTATTTTTTGTTTGCTTATTTAATTAAAATTAGTAAATAAAAAAAGAAAGGATAAACGAATTAATTTATCCCTAATCCAATTCTTATTTTTGTCATGCAAACAATTTCAATTAAATCCCTTTTACCCTCATTCCACATTTAAATTAAATCCCCCATTTGTTTATTTTTATTTTTGAAATTTTACAAACAATAAAAATTATACAAATGCAAAGCAAAAAAAAAACTCACCTTAATTGAAGGAGGTCCACTTGAGTGTGAATCGTTATCTGCCAACACTGAAGGATTATTCTCGTCCACAACGATTATTTCATAGTCACCATCCTGAATGGTTCGTGATCCTAAAATAGGGCGAGGGGGAGGAATGTTAAAACAGAGAAGTACGTAAATATATTTTATACATATTCATGTTTTTTTTTTGTATAAATAAAGCAAACAAAAGGATCCTTTTTGTCCTTTCGAACACTAATTGGAGATAACAAATGCTTGCAGTTTAACGAAAAAATATAAAAAGTAAATCATAGTCGCTGGAAGTATCTTTTTTTGTCTCTTTTTTAATTTTATGTGTAAAAGTGTTTACGTACGATATATATATATTATATATATAAGTAATAACTAAACGACAACGAAATAAGCTATAAGATATTTAATTTTTTGAAACAAAATAAAACAAAATGTAAACAAGGAATAAATAAATAAATAAATGTGTCTCTATAGAACAAGCCGACAATTTTTTTTAATTTATGTGTATATACTTTTTCTATTTATATATTGATTTTCTATTTTTTAAAACACACCACTAGTGTTTGTGTTATATTAAAAAAAATTATTTAAATCAGAAGATATACATTATTTTAGAGAAAAAAAAAACATTAAAACCAAAACAACTAACAATGACAGCGGGAAAGAAATAAATTTAAAAAAATAATAATAAAATAAATTGTGCAATAAAGCAATGCAACGTAAATTAAGCTGATTTCTTTTCTTCTGTAACTTTTAATAGGAATCACATTTTATTTTGAAGAAAATAAATAATAATTATGAAAATTTATTACTAAATATGCAAAAAAACTTAAATAATGACAAATAGAATTCATTCTAGAGAATTACAAGAGAAAATATGAAAAGAAAGACATTCAAGGTATTTTTTCATCGCAATAAATATTTGTGATATTTCTATTGGTTACAACAGAATCAACTTTATCATTTCAAAATGTCAATCAAAAGTAAAAGTTAAAGTGACTAAATCACCAATTATTGAACTCTCGAATACACCGAAAGTACATTAGTTATTCTCTGCAACGAGCACTTGATGTCTGATGACCGAAAAATGTCACCTAAGTTGAAAGGAAGTCGCTAAACCGCGACGCTTACATACGTTCACGGTTGACAGCGGCTAATGATGATCATAATGCGTAGAGTAGAATGAAGTGGTAGGACAATTCTGATATCTTGTGTGACCGAAAAATGCCCCCTAATAATTGAATAATTTTAAGTGAATAATAACTAGGTTGAAAATTTTCAACTTTGTCCAGTGCGCAAAATTATATCAAAATCGTTAGAGCAATTTTTGAGAAAATCAAATATTGCAAAACTCTTTGTATGTAATTGAAGGGATTCAAAAAAGAATCCCGTGTACCGGTAAAGTGTGGTATGATGCAGTTGTGCACCTTACTTAGATAAGCTTGTTTTATTGTGCTTTTTCGGTGAAAAAGGTCGCAACTAGCTTATAAAAAAATAATTTAAAAGCTTCAAGTTTCTAGTTTTGAGATCAACGTATCTGAGATCTAAACGTATTAAAATAAGATGTCATAGTCGCCCAATTTTTTTATTTATTTGGTTATTTTGACAATATGTTAAACGCCCATAATATTAAAATAACAAGTCGATCATCCAATTTTTCTAGCTATTAAACATTTTTCCATTTTGAGTATTTTTCCGCGGTACCCCTATTTAACGTGCAAGACACACAAATTGACAACCCAACTCCATAGTATCGAATGTGAACCAGAAATTGATAATCCCGAGCTTGAGATCCTAGAAAGCTTTGGAATTGATAATACTGCTTCCAATGTTTCTAGATCAAAACATTGCCTAAAACTCATGTTGAAATCTTTGAATGGAACTCTATGGTGAAAGGAATAAAGAAATGCCTGCAGGAAGTGATATAGGTACTGCTAAATTTTAAAGCGCGGCATAAGTCATCACATTTGTTTAAAACCTGGGTCAGAATCGATAAGTGTTTCTGTTAATTCTTTGAAAAAAAAATAAATTGTTAGAATTCGTTGATCATGATCTTAAAACGGTTGCTGATATATACTTGATATGAGAAAAATATTTGCAGGCAATCTGCAGTGTTGGTCTGTTCGATATTTATAAAGTACCACCTAACATGACGGGTAAATAAAAACGAATCCATACATACTTTTCTAATACATATGTAACATAGTTTGCGTTCAAACACATTAAAAAACATAAGGAAAAGCTACAGTCCGCTTGGGCGAATAGTATGATACTCTATCCATTTTTACTATCAAGAAAAAATCGTTAAGAACATACATGATGGATAGCATTTGATATCATTCTATAAAATTTATTAAAAAAAAAATATTTTTAGATAAAACGCCCCCAAAAAGTGGGCGTAGCCTAAAACTTATTTATATGAATATAGGAAAAAATATTGGTTAAATATTTATTATTTATATGACTCTATCTCTCTAACTTTAGCTTTAAAACATTTTTTTTCTAAACCGTGGGCGTATTAAAAAATATTTTACACTCTACCATTCCGGGACCCTATGGAGCTTTAATCTAGCTTTAATTTAAGGGCCTAAAAATTGGTGACGAACGGACATTGCTAAATTGTCTTAGATTTTTATGCTAATCATAAATATATATATATACTTTTAGGGGTCTACGACGATTATTAAGGGGTTTTACAAACTATGAGTCAAAATTAGTATAGGTTCCCTTAGGATAGGGTGTAATGATCAGCGCCGTTTTTTGAGCCTAGCTAATTTTGGATTGGAAAATGCAAAAAATATTGATGTTGATTCAATCGCAAATCGATTTGAATTAATCGCAGTTCGAACAATCTCGAAACTTGGGGGTATATATTGTTTTCAATTTGGGTATTCTAATTTTGACATGTAGTTTGTAGCACACCTTAATATTCCTCGTAGACCCCTATGGTCAGCATCAAAATCTAAGACTTTTTAGTAATGTCCGTCCATCCGTCAACAATTTTTAGGCCTATAAATTTATGGTAGGAAGCAAAACAAAGTTATAAACAAATACCATAAATAAGCATTTCTCTTAAGTTGTTTTCTAATTTTGTAGTCAATTATATACCTTGGGGGTTCAAATTGATCACAACTTCATTTAAATATCAATTCAAATGCCTACAACCTATCTACCTGCGAAGAGATTAAAAATAAACGTTTCTCACTTACGACGGAAAATAATTAACAAAATGAATAACTGTAATTAATTATTTAAACATTCAATTAAAGGTCGATTCGTTCGCCAATACAGATATGTGGGTGATGCTAGTAGAGTTGGGTTAATTTCGTCCTTTTCAATTATTCCACAGCCGCACACACAACTTAATTAACCCGAATGCGGTAAAGAAACTTCTTTTACCATGACTGTGGCTGAAGCGATGACAGGATTAATTTACTTCCAAAATGAATGGAAATTTTTGAAGGCGTGATTTGGTTGGTTAACTATTTCCTTTTTACATTATTCGAGTCATTCGTTAGGCAAATTAAATGAAAGTGAATGTGTGTCCTAGAGGCTGGGTCTGCTATTTTCATTCATGTAGCTTTAAATCTATTTTAATTTACATTTGTAAGAAAATATGATAGAGTTCTGTTCTATTTTGAAAATATTAACAACTTGTTTGCTGATAATGTCAATCGGGCAAGAATTTGCTGTTTTAAAAACGTAAAGTCATAGGTACTTTCACCTTATTGAGCGCATTTATGACACTAGACTATGTTAATATGAAACAAATTCCCTTATTGAAGAAGTTGATGATAAAAAGTGAAGAGCAGAATATATTTGTTGGTTTCTTACAGTTAGACAGCTTAGAATGACACAGTACAAACATATTGAAATCATGGATATCAGTCGAGTTCTCAAAAATGGTGGTAGATATTTGTCTAGATGGCGGCTAATATTTAACTCTTTTGTTTTAAATTATGATTTGCTTCAACAAAACCAAACCAATAAAATGCACGACGGAGTAATACCGAACTTTCTCGCTACATGATGTGCATTTTTAAACCGCCTTCAAAACAATGGTAACATTTGATCACATACCAAATTTATTTTAACTACTTTTTAGGTTTTGAAAAATTTAATTTTTTGTCACAAACGGTTTTCGTCTACGATTTTGATGTAATTTCGCGCATTGGACAAATTTAACATAATTGATCAAAATCGTTAGAGCCGATTTGAGAAAACAAATTTAAGAAAATTGTTTTATGAAACAAAAATTAAAAAAAAACCATAAGGAAAGGGCGAACAGTATGATACCCTATCCTTATCCCTATATGCCCCAAAGAAAAAAGCATTAAGAAGATGACGGATAGCATTTTATTTCATTCTATTAAATTTAAAAAAAAAATTTTTTTTTAAAAAACGCCCCCAAAAGGTAGGCATGGCCAAAAGCTTAGTATGACCGATATGCTGGAAAAAATATTGGCTAAATATCTTGTTAAACATTTTTTTTCGGTTTCTATGAAAATTTCCGAAGAAAAAAGCATTTAAGTGAAAAACGCCGACAGAAAGTAGGCGTGCCAAAAAACTTTAAATGACAATCTTATAATGCCTACATATATTGTGAATGTTGTAACGCTCTATCTCCCTAGCTTAAGCTTTAAAACCGTTTTTTCGAAATTTTGGGCGTGGCAGTGAGCGTATTCACAAAATTTGTACACTTTTTCAGCTTCCTAGCTTAATTTTAAAGGCCTAAAAATTGCGTACGGACGGACGGATTTGGTCATGATCATAAATATAAATACTTTCATGGGTCTACGACGAATATTAAAAGGTGTTACAAACTATGTGTCAAAATTAATATACCCTAAGAATAGGGTATAATGAATAAGAATTACTGTACTTAAGGATGATTAAAGGCAAATCAGGGTTAATTCATGGTTGATTTTGTTTTATAAATAACACTGTATATGAACAAACATTTATTCGATCAGGTACTATATTTATTTATATATTATATGCACATATTGGCGTTTTCCTATTGTACCGTTATTAGACTTAGTTGGAAAAACTATATATTTACGTCCCAAGTATTTAAAATACAAAAACTGATCGAAACCGTAAAAGTTGTTGTAAATTTGAATATTTTATATCTCCAAAAATTAAGAAAATCATTTTGTATGACGTATATGCAGACGAAAACTGTGTTTATTACATGACCAATTCTAATTTCTCGACGCGTGCACGCTTTTAAGTGATATTTAGTTTCGCAAATTGGTTGTTACCGCGTTTTGGCTTAGCAAACCGCAAAGTCGCTGCAAAGCGCACCAAAGTTTCTTAAAACGCGACCGCCCGAACGCGATGTTGTGAATTGAGCATTTATATCCAATGTCATCATAGATCACATATGTCACATATGTATATATTAAATATAAACATCGCACATATGATGATCGCACGGATGACATGATCCTGACGTCACAATGACGTAGAATTTGTACTGGATGACAACTTTAGGATGTCAGGATGTCATCCGGATGAATGTCTGAAAGCAGCTTTAGTAGTCCAACGAACTTAACCACTAATCCACTTATCTATGGTAAACACTAAGCCACAATGACACACGTATTTTTCCAGTTCGTAATATCCCTAGAAATAAGGCAACATGTCTATCAGGATGTCGCAACAAAAAGAGTAAATGGTTTCCAATGAAAGGGGTCTACTTTCACCCCAACCCAAGTTATAAAAATTAAAGTTGAAAATTTCGGATTTTTAGGGATAACAACTCTAAATAAGACATAGCTACAAAAACCTATTACCTAATACATTTTGTAGACATGCGAAAAAGAGTCATAACGCTTAAGTAAAAATAAAAAAAAAACTTTTCCAGCTTTTCATTTCAAACGCATTCATCCTTAGGAGTTAATAGCTAAAATTTACATCTAATATCTGTTCTAAATAAATTGTTTAATTTATTTATTTATCTATCTATTTATCTATAATGCAGAAACACCTAATTAGATCGGGATTTTATCCCTCAATTTGACCGTTCTCAGTGAAATACTACGCCATTGTCACCTGCATTCTAAACACCATGCTCAATATCTAATATAATTTCATTGAATATCCCCGTAATTAGCTGTAGCTTTCCAAATAAATTTGTTTTACAATCAATAAAGGCCGAAATATGATCTACCGCCCATCCACAACCAGGTCTCGCTTTCTGTCAAATGTGTGCTTCCCACAACCAATAATTTATCCTCAAACTCAAACACAGCTCTGTGAAACGCTATCCGTCCGCGGTGTCAAATAATATTTGCTATCACGTATATTCTGAACATCAAAATTTGCATGCATAAATAATTTCACTCGATGTGAATATTGACACTAATCCTTTGTACACCACCCATACTCGATTGATTATGTCACTTTCAGAAAATGATGGGATATCTATTTTCATTCAAAACAAAAATATTGAATTACAATTAAATTGAAAATTATAATCCAACACTGGCATATTATATTTATAACAAAAAAACAAAGTATAGGAACTTAATTATTTATAGTGTATGTATTTTGGTGTGGGTGTGTGGGTGCTTCAAATGACATCTGACCTTTTCCAGCCAAAGCGTGCAACGTGAATAAAGCAGAGAAAAAAATTAACTGAAAATTTCTACAAAACACACAGGTATAAAATAAATTCGCTCAAATCAAACTGAAAATCGCTCCAAATATTAGTTGTCTGCCTCATTCATCTGTCTTTTTGTTTTATCTCTCTACCTGTATTATTGCGATAACGGTAATTATTATTTAATCCATTGGTGGTCTTATAGTTCATCTGTCCACCGCCGATGCCAACAGCACCACCTCCGCCAATGCTATTGCGATTTCTCATCGAGTTTATTACGCCCACTGAAGGTGGTCCACCCACACCATTGTGTAGGTGGTGGCTGTCATTGCTGACACCGTTAACCATTCCTCCTCGCAGGTAGTAGTTATTTGTATTCGAAACGTCATTTGAATAGTTGTTCGCACTGTGATTGTTGTGCATGTGATGGCCGCTGCTATTGTTCATCATCGCCATTTTCGTTGACGCACCATTCATCATGAAATGTTGCGATGACTGTTGTTGCTGTTGTGGCTTCATGTTATGATGATGAGCATGATGTTGATGTTGCGGTTGAGAAGCAACACTTGAGAGGGATGATGACGAAGCAGGCTGTGACGAAGATGACAACGACGACGATCCGCCGCCGCCACCACCAGCAGGTGGCGATGAGGTATCAACCATACTTCCACCGTACGCTGATGGATGGTAGTGCTGGTGATTGTAATGAGAAGGCGGTACTGTTGGACATCCACTCGCAACTTGTTGCTGCTGCTGGTAGTAATGTTGATGGTTGTGTTGCTGTTGCATTTGCGATGGATTACTGGCAACTTGTTGCTGCTGCTGTTGTTGTGAGCCGGGCAAAAACTGCGGGTACACATGGTGCGACCATTGTGGAAACAGTGGTCTAGCTGTTGGTTCTAGCGATGATGAAACACGCGCGTACACATGAACACGGGAGCAAATGATGCAAAGAATGAAAATTCGAGGTGCATTTAAGGTGGTGGTCAAAAATGATTTCAAAAATATGATACAAAATAGTGTTGTAATATATTGTGCGTTTTGGTGAGAGACAAAAGTAAATAAGAAAACAGAAAAAAAAACAAAATGGGACATACAACGCGCGCACAAATATTTACAGATTTTTTTATATAAGAATATATTATATTTACAGAATATACAAAAAATAAAATGGTTGACAGTTGGATTGTTGTATGGTTTTAATGTTTTTTTTTTTTAATTAGAAAATAAAATATGATTTTTTTTGTTAATTTGAATACGATATTCATTTTTTTTTTAATTTTATAGATCCGAACAAAGCAGCGTGAAAATAAATAAAAGAAACAAACGGGAAAAATACTCTCATTAGCGATACGGGAGGTTTATTCGATTAAAAAAAAAAAAACTTATAAATAAAAAATAAAACTGTCTTTCTTCATAATTTTGTGGTATAAATAAGAAATAAAAAAAACTTAGTTTAACAACACATCACGGTACATAATTAAATAAACTTGAAATAGTTTCGTGTCTAGTTTGGATCTTTTGGTTATCTTTTTCTTATAATTGAGTGAGAGAGTGTGTGTTGATTTATTATTAATTTTTTTGTTGTTTTCATTTTTTAATAAAATAAGTTGGTTAAAAAGAAAACAAAAAAGCCTTAAACTTACCGGCAGCAGCTCCTCGTTGCATGATTGGAGACTGGCGGGTTATTTGTGGCTCAGCTGGAGGTTCTAGAATATCTCTGTATTTGGAGACCATTAGGACCGATATGAAGTAGACAATGGCGAGGGAGAGGAACTGTGCTTGCTTTGTTTCCTCCTGTAAAATAAGATAAAGAAATTGCAAGGTATAATAAACAGTTAGTTAATATATCTAATATGTATGAAGAAAATAATTATTGTTTGTGTTCATAAAGCAACAAAATCCAATAAGGGATAGGATACGTTTTTTTATAAAACATCTCTAGGAATTTAAAATATTGCCCACAATTTGATTTGAGGCCGGTAAATGGTTTCTTTCAATAATAAAACAATAAACACGCATGAAAATATTAAGTTTCTTTTTTAAAACAATATCCATATTAAATTTACATCTTTATTGTTTTCAGAGGGATAAATACAATGTTTATTTAGCTAACTAAAATACAAAGCCTGATTAAAAAGGAAATACTTTTATACTTTAAGGAAGAAAGTATTGCAGAAGCTATGAGGAGATTGGACGAAGACTTAACCTACTTGAGAAGAGCTTTCATGCTAAACCAAACTGATATCAGTTTATTTCTTCTTTAAATCAAAATTTTGCCGAAGCTTTTCATGATAGATTTACCCTTGGATGTTTTCAGAATTGTAGAAGGACAGTAAAACCATTTATGTGACACTGAAAGGATTTATGATTTCAGGGCCCTTAGGCATTGGTTTAATTGGACTCTGTTGATGCTGGCTGATATAAAGTCGTGCCTCTTGATTGCATGTATTTCGGCCTGAAATGCGGAGTATAGAAGGAAGATTTTGTGGCCCCTCGTATATTCAAGATCCAACTCTGTTTTGGAACCGTCCGTATACCAGATTAGGACATTTTTACTTTTACAAACGTGGGCTTATTCTGTTCTCAGTACTGTCGTTCTAAAAATGTAACCTTCAAGTTTAGCAAGAAGTTGTATCGATTTAGACAATTGTCTGTGAGTGTGATACATAATAGATTATCTCTAAAAAGGTTACTCAAATGACTTGTTAATTGGCTCAAGTGCACTTCGGACTCATTAATTTTTTAAATTCCTATTTATTCGACGAGATTATGATCAATAATTGTCTTTGACGGCATATGCTCACATGTGACCCCATCTCCGTTTATTCTTGGAGTATCTGGGATGCTGTCTGCAATATTACTTCAACCACAGGAATTTATCTCGACAAAATGGCATTGTATAAATACGGCTACATGAAATAAGGCCCCACACCATAAATAAAAATAGGCGCAAACACTTATATAGAAAAAAAACAACACGAAGATTTATGTGATTTGGGGCCATTTTTAATTTTTGGGCAGAAATACCATTATGAAGATTGACCGCAAACTTATAAAAAAAATGAAAATAGCTTCAAACCAAAAATTAAAACTTAGCCTAGCCTATAAATAAAACCAAGGCCCTACATGTCTGCTTACACAGCATTATCTTTTTTGATACGCGCACCTTAATTGCTCACGTCAATTTATTTATTTTATTCACGCTATCAGACGTCTTTGCTTAATACGGATTGCATCAGTTTTAAAAGTGTTCATCATATTTATGTTCTTCTTCTTCATGTTTGTGCAAACCATATGTAATTTTGAATTTATATAAACTTAATTTATATTTTTCCGAAAAAACAAACGAGGACTTTCTCTCAAGAATACCTAACCAAAAAGTGTCAATTAATTTTGAACGCGAAATTATTACGCATCATAAAAATAACAATAACAATTAATATGATTATAGCTTCCGTTAACTAAATAAAGAAGCTTGAGGGAAAGTGTTTGTCAAAATAACTTAATAAAAAGTTAATTTTTTGTTATGCTCCTTAACTATGGAGAATGGGGAAATTAAAAAAAAATTCTTTAACTAAGAAAAGAACATGCCAAAAATATTACGTCGTGATATAAGATAGACACACCATTATCTAACTTTATTTATTTTTAAAAAAGCCAAAGACATCTTCAATCAATGTGCTACAATGTGAATCTCTTGAAGAACAATAGCTCCCAATCGCTATCAAGCAAATCAAAAATGCTCGCTCTCATTACTGCACAACTTGCACTCAATCATCGATCTGTCTATCCATTCTTAAGTACTGAATAAACTCACTTCGAGCTTGTCAAGACATACAAAGTAAAATAGCTGAATGTACTTACCACATCACGATATATCACTGCTCTCAGGCGATTAACGTCCATATCTTGAAGCAGCTTCTCCGGATCCTTGACCGGAGATAATTGACCTGTTATCGATTCGACAATATTCTGCAAGGAAAGACATCCCGAAAAGAGGGAGAAACATGTTGTATAGCTTCATTAGTATACTCAAGCAATTATGTACGGACACACACATTTCAATTTTGTGACATCCCATCAGCATCAAAACTGTAGTTACAATAACACTCACCTTTGGCGATGCTTGTGCTCCTCGAATGAGTGCTTGCAAGTGTGCTGCACCCGGGACATCTCGGGCAATTCCACCGGCATTGTATCTCGTTCGCTCCTTGCATTCGAGACAATTGCGTACGGCACATGTACAAACCAGTCGCAGGCACTGCCTCAGGATACCGCCACTTGACATATTTTTCTCCGCCTCCAGTTCACCGAAATTCAATGAGGTGGCAAATATTAACACGTCAGCCATGCTGACCAGGCGCTGCAAAAAGGATACAGCAACCTCAAGCGGCATACCTTGTGTCGGCTCCAGGACATCCAATTCCGACTATTCGACATGACATAAGAACAAGATTTAATCAAAATGCCTGTCAGTGAACGATGGGCAGTGGGGGATAGGATAGGGGATGGGGATGAAAATATCTACGCATATACTCACATTTGGTGACGTTGCACTGGCCAACAATGGCAAGAGTCCACCGCAGGCAATAATAAGATTATCTGCTAATTGAGAGATTAGATGAACAGTGTTAACAACGAAAATCGCATTTTCACTGGAATTAACAAAGTCCAGGACACTTTTCGTTGAATGACTGCGCCACACTTGAATGTCCGTTTCCAGTGAGAAGAGGACATCGGAGAGCAGACGTTGATGAATGTACGACCATTTGAATTCAGGTATACGAAATGGTGGACGTGTTGGTCCCGGACTAAACATGGGACGTGTTGAACCAGATTTCGTTCTTTTGTTATTGTCTGTTGTTGTTGCAAGAAGGAAAGAAAAAGAAAAAAGAAAAGGAAAAAATTAAAAAATACCCAATAGTGTGGGTGGATTGTGATTGTCTGTGTGTAAGTTTGTGTCCCAAGGATTAATGCTCTTCTGATTGTCCCAGCAGCCAAGATTAATCCAGCACGTGTTCTTTGTCATTGTCAAGAATGAAATCTCGACAGTCGTAAATAAAAGCATGGAATAGCTATGTTTTCTTTAAGAATTAAGATCCCCGTTTTACAGCCGTGGTGCTCTTTCACATTTACTGGTTTAATGGTGCAGCTATTAAATCTGGGTTTAATTACACTCACCGATATGGCTTACGATAGTGCAGCGATATTTAAGTTGATTGAATGGCCCCATTTTCGGGACAGTAGATGGATGCAATGTTGGGCTATTTTTTATGACCAAGGAAAGGGGACTCATTTAATTTAATGAGAAAGTGTGTCAGGTGCAGCTATGCGTTGGGTAGGTGATCAAAGGCAGGGGTTAAGCTTAAGGTAGCCAAAATGAACATATTCCAGTAAATGGATGTTGCTATCGTTGTCATAAAAACTGTTACTTTATGTGTCTCAAGTGAAAAGATTCACTTAGGCCTGCCGTTGGGCGCCACTTTGTATTGACAATCATGGTGCCAAATATTAAGCTTTAGTGAACAAAATGATTCCCTACCATCATCCAGAAACAAATAATAGGACACTTGCAATTTTGATGGTGCTAATAGTGGCACGTATGACCAAAAATTAAGGCACATATTTTCTAGTAAAAACAATAACGATGGGGGGAACTTATCTTTTTTCCCATTTAATGTTGAAACACCTTAAATACATCATCCCGAGAGGATGAAACTTTGAAATGTCAATGCATTATAACGTATCTATATTGACACCTTTAATAATTCTGCTATAACAAGTTGTTCGGCATTCCTATCCCGGAAGTTTTAACCTGTACCTCCGCGAAATACCGGTAAACCATCTCAATTAGGCGAAAGGCCACTAAATTAAAGTAGAAATAAATGGAAAATGCAATGTATAGTTCCTACTCACCGAAATGATTGTTCTCTACTTGCGTACTCGCACTGTGTTGTGCTCGCCGCTGTGGCTGTCCCTGCAGTTGTGATTCTCGTTCCTCTGACTGTGGCTGCTGTTGTTGCTGTTCATCACTGATACTACGACTCAGACCGCCAACAGCACCACTGCGACTATCTTGTGCCGATGGTGATGTCTGCGTTTGCGAATCCACCTCTGAAACTGGACTAATAACCGCATTGTTTGCTTTTGAACTATCCATAGTTTCAGCAACTTCCTCGGGTTCTTCATCGACAATGCTCACCGCTTCGTCATCCAATTCCTCTTCATCCTCATGCGCGGCTGAAGGTTCGTGCACATGTTTGATGGGCGACGATTGGGTTGAGGCAGCTACTGTGGTCGCGGTCGTGGTCATTGTCGTCACCACCACGGCTACCCTTTCATTTTCCTCCTCGTCCACTTGTGCTACTTCGTCGAGGACTTTAGTTGGCGTTGCTAGTATTGCTGATTCTGCCACTATTGTTTGTAGTTTGTCGTCAATTTTCATCGATGACGACGGACTACCATTTACCGATGGAGTCTTTTCACCATTTACCTTTGGCGAAGCAGGAGGTGTGGACTGAGGCAATACCTCTTTATTATCATTTATTTCCGTTACGATGTCCTTTGCCGCTGCTTCGGTTTCACCTTCGATTGTTGAATTTGCCCTCTCCACGGCGGAGAATAAAACTTCATCGACGACTTCATGAGCCTGCTCCTGAACCTCTGTAGTTTTCTCATCTTTCACTTCGTTATTGTTCTTCTCACCAGTGCTGCTGGTGGTGGTGGAGGTGATGTCCTCCTTTATACAGTTATCTATGGCTTCATTGACAATGTCAGCGACCAGTTCTTCTACTTGAAGATCTTCTGGTTTCGGCTTTTCAGGACTTTCTGAGCACTCGGTTGACATTTCTGTGCTGGCGGCTGTCACTGGAATACCACTACTGCTCTCTTCGCTGCTAAAACTGTTGTTAGTACTATCACTAGTACCAGTAATGGTGGTATTGGTATCAGTGGTGGTTGTCGTGGTGCTACTACTTTGGGTAACGTCAGGTTCATTGTTGTTGTTAACATTTGTGATTAGTATTGCACTTGATAACGATAAATCAGTCTTTTGATTATCAATGGCATCCTCTAGGCTTACAGGTGTGTCTGTTGTATTGGCAAATGCGGTGATAGTGGTGGTGTCGTTTACTACCGTGGACTCGGATTCATTATTGTTATTGCTAAGGTTTTTCGAATTCAGTAGGCTAACTTTGTCGGCCTCTTCATCGGTGGTAGGGGTTGTTGTGGAGGCTTGTTGCTGCTTCTTCTCAATTTTTAGTACACCCTGTACAACCTCATTGACTGCCAGTTCAATTTCCTCATCTTTGATAACAGACGAAGCGGCTTCTTCTGCGTTCTGCAGGAGAATTTCATCGGAAACTTCTTTGCAATGATTCAGGAGTTTCTCAGAATTATCCAGAATCTCAGTTACAATCTTTTCTTCATCCAGTTTAGGTTCTCCAGATGCTAAATTCACTTCCTCTAAGTCGTCTGTGTCTAGGTCAAGAACTTGCTTAAGAGCTTCCTGTCCACTGGATGACACCGCATCCTCAATCCTCTCACTAATATGGGCTTCTTCTTCGTCGGTGTTTCCATTACAAATCACTTCACTCTTAAGCTGGGCATTGTATACATCCGTAATATTCGACACCGTCGATGACTGCAATACTGGTTTTTCTTTCTCCTCATTCGCATTCTGATCTATCACTGGGCTGATGTCATCATCTGACTTCTGTTCCTCGTCCTCATCGCAGGCACACTTTAGATTCTCCAAATGGATCTGTTCTTCCGTGACCTGTTCGCTCTCATTCACCATTGGCTCGATTGCGATAGCGACTGGTGTTGATGGCTTCTCGATTTCCTCCACATCGGTGGGCGTAGAAATACTATCCGTGCTGATCGCGTGCTGTTGCTGTTGTTGCTGCTGCTCCTCACGGTCCCAGCCACTGATCGTGCTTATTGGTCTTGCCTGCCTTAAGGCTGGATCTGTTATATTGTCCGTCCGCTGTCGTTCGTAGTGCTCATACATTTGAGCAAATTGCAGTTTGAATTCCTCATAAGACACCTTTGAGTGCACAATGGCGAGTGTGTCAACCCAAACCCGCCAACCCCCATATTCGTGCTTGATTGCATGATGCAAGAGCATTCGAAATAGGGAGTACACCATGTCAGAGATTTTCTGCTCCTCACTGTTCTTCGGATGAATGTAGGCCATTGCAATAAGCCATTCCTGCCACACAGACATTTGAAGGACAGTTCGGCGATTCTCTCGATTGCTATTGCACAGCAGTGTCATATCAGAGAGGAATAGCTTCTTCACCTCAATGAGGGATTCCGTCTGCTTTGATTGGCGTATCAGTGTTGCGACGACTTTTAGAATCACTATGAAAGAAGTAAAAAAAGAATGTTTTTATGCTGAAGAATTGAATTTTATATAATATATTATTAATTAAAATAAATTACACCAGACGAAGGTGATGGATTGACGCCCAAAAAAGGGATTGAAAAATTATCTTGACCTTAAAAATGGAAAAGTTATCGTAGAGGTTATTCTCCTGCTATAAATTGTATCACACAGATTTTTTTATATGCACCTTGAATGCACTCTAAGAATATAGCGCCCTCTTGCGAGGAAAATAGGATTTGTTTTATATAGATTTGAACAAACACCGAAACAAATAAAAAACTGTATTCGTTTTTAAGGCAATTTGAAGAACAAAGATATATTGCGATATATGTTTTAAGGCAAACAAAACGAATACAGTTTTTATTTGTTTCGGTGTTTGTTCTTCAAATCCTACCTCCACTTATAATTTTATTACTCTAACAGCCGTATTCATTTGATTTTCTTAATTGCCTCTTGATTCATGATTAACTAATTATCAATTAAAAAGTTGATCATTGTTATATTCATAACACAATTTTAATCCTGTAATAACTGATTTTGATTTAATGAACGGTTTTGAAAACACTGATTGAAAATTATACTAAAAAAATCTCAAACTGAAATACAAATTTCGTATATGGAATTTCACTTAAAAACTAAAATATTAAACCATACACACGAAAAACGCACTTACACATATATAGAAAAGTGTTTTCTTATTATTGTTTTATTATGTATTGTATTCAGACATGGTTAGTATTTAAATAAGAAAGATGGAATCAATCACGCATTTCTCAATAAAAATATCCAATAATAAGTGCTCTGGTTATTTAATATTTCAATTTTTTGTAAAAAACGAAAAAAAAATTTGACTTTTTGATTATGCTTTGAATAACGAATTCCGCATTTAAGTTAATGAAGGCTTGATCAACGTTGATTAGTGAAAAAAAAATATAATGAATAAGGAATAGTGTACTAAAGGATAATTAAAGGCAAATCAGGGTTAATTCGTCGTTGATTATGTTTTATGAATAACGCTGTAGGTCTTTTGGTTAGAGATATAAAGAAAAGGGGCAGCTTCCAATCTAAATGGAAAATAAACAATATTTAATTTTTTCCCCTGTTTGTCCTGAAAAGCCAACCTTCATGTTAAAAATCATAATTGTACGTATTTCGAGTACTGAGTTATGAAAAGCACCTCGCCCCGTGGATAAGTTTAGGGTTTATTTAACAGCAATATGGGGGGAATGCGTTTTTATTATCTATTGTAATGCAAATTCAGCTTTCAAAGATTGAAAATGGTGGGATACTAAGATGGAGGGTTACCTATTATAAGTGGAAGATTTGGGAACTATTTAAAGGGAATCTAGCATTTCTTAAATGGTTAAGTTCATCCAAAAGAAATAAAGTTATTTGTTATTTCTTTTTTCTATAAAAATGACTGACGTTTTCCCATTAAGTCCTGAATAAATAATAAAGAATAAAAAGGACGAGAGGATGACCGCAACATGTTTTTCACTGTCCCAAAACTTTAATTTATCTTACCAATTAATTTAATACAATGACTCGACTTATTTTATTGACATTATAATAATCCTTTCAAATTTACTGCATGAAAAACCTAATAAATAAAATACAAAATAAATCCCATTTATTTAAGTGCACATAAGTCATCCGACACTGAGTTAAAACTGTTGAAAAGAAGACAAAAAAAACCCACCCCTTCTCGCACTGCGACAGCAATTTTTCCTAATTCACGCACCCCCGCCCGACTGCATGGTGTCGGGGTGAGCTTCTACTCACATCCTGAATAAACCACTCAAAGCAACCAAGTCGCAACTGAACCAAAAAACTGAAAATCATTCATAATAATATAGAAAATACGAGTATACTTCCCTTGATTCTAAAAATAAAATAAGCTAGGCGGGGGGCGCACAAATAAAAGCACATTTTAAACTTACTTGGATTCTCTAGTCGATAATGGCTCTCTGGCTCCGGATGCCTTGTATAGAGGATTTGCTGTGATATATGTTCGGTCATAATTTCATAGAGGACATTATATGTTGGTAGGGACAATGATTCCTCATAAAGTAATAAGCGTTCGGCTAATAGCGTATATAAATTGTGCGGTGACATAACATCGTACTTTCGTCTGTAAAATGCAACGTAAGGGAAGAAACCGAAGAAAGAAAAAAAGAAAAACGAATATATAAATATAATTTGAAGTGAAAGAAAAATGGGAAAATTTTATAATTTCATAACGTACGACAAGTTTGTGATCGTACATGACCGAGAAAGTTCGGGGGGTTCTTCTCTTTTTTCAGGATTAAGTTGAACATTAATTTTATAAAGGTATGATAGAGATATATTTGTTCTTATACATTATTTTATTTGAGTTAAAATTCAATTTAATATATATCATATAGAGATGTATGAGTAAAATGTATGTACTTACCTTTGTAGATTATTAAAATTCCATTTCTTTTTAATACACTACTGAAACAATCAAACGGAACAAAACACTTTTTAAGATTTTGTCTGTGTTTTTTATAAAGTCGTATCTTTGCTAAAATTAGTTGCATCGATATCCAGGTTTTTAGTTTTGATTTAAGATTTTCTGGCAGAACGTTTTTCTAAGTAGGTAATGGTTATTGCATAGTCATACAAATTAACATTCTATTTTTACTTATTCTAAAAGGTCCTAGTTTTTTTGGTAAATATTTAGTTGTAGCGATCAGTTACGTAATTCATTCGACTACGATATAAAATGTTACTGTTTTTCCTACGTCAATTCATTGCTGTGATATCCACCCATAAACGAAAAATGGCGCTTTGTCTTTGATAATTGATACCTCTACAAAAAATGATTGCACAGTAATTCAAGGCCAGTTTTTAAAACTTAATTAAAAATTCTACAAGGCCTTCTCATTATATTTCGATACAGTTTTTTTTAAAAAACTTAAGAATATTTGTAAAAAATATAAGTTATTTTATTACCGCTGCTTTAAAAATATTGATGCAAGGATTAACATTTATTTAATATACCACCATATAACCATGCAAGTTGGTAAATCGATATATCGAACAGTTTCGCCGGCCCGAGCAACACATGTAGATTTTCTAAACATTGTGTAAATGTCATGAAGATCTCAAAATGTTCTAGTGCTTATATTACAACTTTTATTTATAACTTACTAAATAGTGTCAGTTTTGAATTTAAACTAATAAGTATTGGCATCACCTACGGGAGCAGAGCGGAATTAATAAGCAAAACAACTTACATATTATGCTTTACATTAAAGATTTTATATTCTGATGCCATCTATAGGGACAACATATAATTTTTTAGTACCAATAGCCGTGTTTTTTTGGTAAGCGTGTATAAGATTGCACAAAAGAACGCTCATCGCCGCTAAGGAAATTCATCAAAACGACTTGGCATCACCAATATTTATGAAATCTAAGGACACTTTAACTGTAATTTTTTTTTTCATATATAGTTTGCATTAAGCCTGCTAGCAATCTTCCAAAATAATACGCACTCACAAAATCTAAATATGCTACACTAAAGTAAAATGAGGTATGCAAGAAAAACACTTTAAAACCCATAGCATTTCAGAACAACTTATGTATATGATAGGGATCAAATGTATAGTATTAAGTCATAATCTCAAGGCCCTAGACATGAGTCTAATAAAGTTTTCCAAGTGTATACTATTTAGTAATAATATTCTCAGCCTACCTTTTAAAAAAAGAAGAAAATACTTTTATTGATATTCAAACTATTATTTATTTTTGACAATTATTTGACATTTCTTAAGAACTCATCGCAGACGTTAACCGAAAACTTTTAAAATGGCATTTGGAAGCACTAATCTATATCCGCTTAGGATCTTAGCGGCGATAATAAGGTTAGCAGATATAAGCTGGGTTTTAATTTCAGTTAACATTGTGGGAGACGGTACGGGACTAAAACCAACGCTAAAAGATATCCCTCCCTTCATAACTTACTTAACACAAAAAGTGGGTTATGTCTAATTATTAAGTTGGATATGTGCAAACTGATTGTAACACTTTGCGTTCGAAAGAAAATTATAGGAATTGACGCTATAAGACTGGGGTTCTTCGAAGCTGGTCCCTCACGTATAATGTGCAAGATCGAGAACCGGCAGTACTGATTAATATCACTTGATATAAGCAATTAGATAAAAATCTTAATATGAAGTAAAATAGCTGCCAATATTGTTCGCCCCGGCTGGTCTCCCTTAAGGCAGGATTCTTTCGAATTTATGTTTAATCACCGCAAAAATGAGATTCATTAAAAATCTGTCAATGCATCGGTCGATATTTCTAAAATCGCGCGGTTGTTTAAACTCTCATTAATTGGTGCCAAACTTTTAGGGCAAACACTCGTTTTATCCATCGGTAAGTGATGCCAAAATTATGCATATAATAATCCGAAATACTTAGGTGTCATACTTGACAGTAAACTCAATTGGAAACTGAACTTGTGTGAAACCAAAAACCAGCCTTCAATTTTGTAACTGCATTTTAATGTATTTTCCACACATTAAAAGAAATGCGAAAGATCAAAACAAGACCTCCACGATAATACTTATCATTAAGAAACTAAAGCTCCTCAACAAAAGCTCCGCACATGGTGGCTGACGATGTGTATTATCTGTGGCTTTAGTAAATTTATGAAAACACGATCCGAGTAAACCAGTCGTTAGCACCAAAATGGCCACCGAAAGACTCTCAGATGCATGGCTCCCAAAGTTGCTAGTACCCACTTTCTAATTTCACCCCAAACGCTTGTTTCACAGTTAATAAAAGAATACATCAACTTATCCTCTCTTGTTTTGTTAAAATTTCATAGAAAAACCCATCCACAAACTTTCTTGATCATCCGATAACGTATAAACATACATAATCGATACATACTTGTGTGTACTACGCGATAAAAAGAATCCTAATAATTTTAACGCTTGTAGTCTAATCAATTGACTTTCCGCAGCCAATAATTTAAATATAGATCTAACACCATGTTTAACATCAAAAGCAGGTACCATTGAGCTTGGATGCTCGGACATTAAAGATATTAACATTTGTAGGACATCGTGGAGATTTTCATCCTTTATTATGAGACATAGAAATTTAAATTAATTCACATTCACGAACATTGTTCCTACATCCTTATGTAGATAGTTGGGATAACTTACCTCATGCATGGTCGTTAAGTAGTTTAATATACTTTGTAATTCATCCTCCTTAACACCATTACCAATCATAATCAACTGTTTTAAAAACAAAAGAATATACGCACGTATCGCTAGAATATCCTTTTGTGCCGGTCGTGGTCCATCTGTGAGAGAATAAACCAATTGTAAGAACTCTAGTTTTTGCTTTCCTCTCGGGCTCTAATACTTACCCAAACCTTTTGGAATAATACCACTCTTAGCGCGAGGATTCACAACCCAGTAATAATATTTCAATGTATGCACTGTTTGCAAAACAGTACTCACTCGTCGAACATTGCTATAAATCTGTGTATCGCTAAGGAATTCTGTAGCTAAGTACGAGTAGAGACGTGCTTGTACGTTCGCCGGTGTATAGATCCATAGCGATGGATTGAAGAGTACATGATCGAGCAGCTGCCACGTAAGAAATGAGAAACAGAAGAGCTATCCATTAGTTTTGTAACACCTCTGTCCTGCCACAAGCCGATTTTGTATTTTTTTTTTTCATAATAATGAAAAGTATATAGTTTTTTTTGGCATGCAGCAAGCGGACATAAAAGTTTTTTTTTTTTTTTTTAACAAGAACAACTAAAATACAAATGCACAAACAAATTTCACACTAATATTCGATAGAGGTAAATATAAATAAAATTTAACATGTCTTTTTATATTTATGGTTTGAAAAATAATATTATGTTTGAAAATGCATGACATTTATAGATAAATTAAAAATAAGAAACAGAATAAGTTAAAGAATTAATTCTGACCAAGTTTTAAATTTCTTTTATTTTTTTACTTTAGATATACACACCTACGGATCCCTTATCCAAAAACATAAACCACTTTCATGTATATATACAAATTCATCCAAATACTAGTGGCTATATATTTGGTAATCGACTGATGATGGTCGGACTCTGTTGAATTGTCGGAACTTAAAACCGAAAAAATCTACACTTCTTTACAAATAAGGTAAAGTGGGGTATGTCATTATATCAGTGTCGAAAATTAAATAGAATGTTTAAATATATGTTTCGGTGAATGTCAACATACATTTACTTGCCATAACAAGTTTATATGAAAAACAGGCCTATGTTGACAAAATCATCCTAAAGATTTAAAAATCGACTAACAGGGCGGCTTCAAATAGTACTCGTTAAAGTCGGTGGTTTGTCTTCCGCGTTATAGAAGTAAATTTGTGCGTTCCACAAGGTTAGGCCCATTGCTATTTATCTTATTTATATTAAATGACGTTCATTATTAAACGATTTAAATTTTATTTTTTCAGATAAATAATGTAACTGATTGCATGGAATGGAGAAGAAGATTCAACGATGAACTATACGGTCTAAACTATCCCTATACAGCGACAATGACCCAGTCAAAAAGCTAAAAATACAGCGGCTGAGATGGACAACAACGCACCAGCCCGAAGAGCTGAGGAAGACCACGGCTTACGTGGCGCGCACAATTGGAGAACGACCTCAACTAACTTCGTGAATCAAACTACATGCAATAAAAAAGAACGCATACGTAACGATGAATTTCATAATTTAACATATATATAAATATTCGTATTTTTAACTGCATATATAATATTTTTTGACATTTAACAGAAACGTCAAAAAAGATTTCCCCTATTTTGGGTGCGAAAGCATTTAGGAGATTTCGAAATCTTTTTAGAAAAATCACTAATTTTGATTGTTTTCGAATAAGGCCTTAATAAGCAACCTGCAAAACAGCACCTACAAATTTGAGAATATAGAATGTAGGTACCATTTACATATATTTTTATGTAATCATTTTTAACTCTAACCTTTTTATACCCTATCCTAAGGGTATATTAATTTTGACACATAGTTTGTAACACCCCTTAATATTCGTCGTAGACCCATAAAAGTATATATATTTATGATCAGGACCAAATCCTAAGACTATCTAGCAATGTCCGTCCGTCCGTCCGTACGCAATTTTTAGGCCTTTAAATTCAAGCTAGAAAGCTGAAATTTGGACCACATACTCCCTAGGGCTCCGAAATGGTTAAGTGTAAAATTTTTTGGAATACGCCCACTGCCACGCCCACAATTTAGAAAAAACCGATTTAAAGCTACAGATGGACAGATAGAGGGTTATAACCTTCACAAGATATGTAGGCACTGCCCTCCTTTATAAGTTTGTCATATAAAGTTTTTTGCCACGCCTACTTTTTGTGGGCGTTTTTCACTAAAATGCTGTTTTCTTCGATAATTTTCATAGAAACCGAAAAAAAGTGTTTAACAAGATATTTAGCCAATATTTTTTCCAATATATCGCCCATACAAAGTTTTTGGCCACGCCCACTTTTTGGGGGCGTTTTTTCAAAAAATGTTTTTTTTTCTAAATTTTATAGAATGAAATAAAATGCTATCCATCATCTTCTTAAGGTTTTTTTTGGGGCATATAGGGATAGGGATAGGGTATCATACTGTTCGCTCCAAGCGGACTGTAGCCTTTCCTTATGTTTAAAGAATGATATACAGATTATTTGGAAATATGATTACAAATTAAAATTAAACTACATATATGGCATTGAATCAACCTTTATGTTCACTATTAAAGCTCTTGAAAATAAAATTACATTAAATGTTGAGCAAGCCTTAAGGCCATTTTAAGCGTATGTATTTATTTCCACATGACAACTTTTCCATATGATTCATAATTTATATAATAAAAAAACGAATGCCGCAGTATTATAGAAATATATTTCATCATCGACTCATCATTATCCATAAGGTTAAATAATGATAGACGATTGCGCCTTTCAGAGTCAACTGTCACAAGCCTGGAGATTTTAATTCTTCAACTCTAATTAAAGTAATAATTACGAGAGTAATGATGGACATCGTCATCGGGACGGGAGTATCATCTCGTTACAATTATAATTACCAACATCATCATCAAGAACTACAACATCAACATCAACATCAAAGTGGCATCAATACGTCGTTGTTGGAGCCATAGTATTGCTATCACCATTGCGCTGTTGATAATGCGAATGGGGTAGCAATTGAGGGATGGTTAAATGAAATGATCCGACCGTAAACACGTACATACATACATACAACGAACGCAGTAATGCGTGCTCATTATAAAAAACTTTGAGGATTATCGTAATGTGTTTCTCGTTAACATTTCTATATACATATGTATACAATACAGTTAAACATAATTATTTAAATAAAAATGAACGAAAAAAGTATAAAAAAAACACAAATGCAATATGCTGTAACTGAAAATTAAATGAATGATGAGGTATCGATTGGCACAATGCTTACAAGGGATGATGATTTACTTTAAATGCGAATTTAAGTTAATCCATTGCTCATTTTGATGATGAAGAGTAATGTTTTTTAAGCTGATAAAGCGCACACGCACACCACGCAATTAACTGAATATATATGCTACTGATCTCATACTGCTGGGTGTTTAGTAGGTAAACAGATTTAAAGTCTGTAAGTAATCGAAGCTAAATGACGCTTTCACGTTTGGCGAAAGACTGTAACAAACAATTAAGAAACTATGTATCTGAATAAAGATTTCCTTTAAGCGGATGCACTTGTGGATTCCGTATTGCATTTTTGACATGCGAGTATGACAACAATTTAAATATAATTCTAATCATTCTATCATGATTTGCGATTTTTCTACTTTTGCTAAGTTTAAAACGATAAAAAGTGATAAGTTCGCTTATCATATTTGGCAATGGCGAATACAGGGAAAAAAAATCACATCTGGCTACAGATTTAATAGCTCTTAAGTCATGGGTGGACTCGAATGTCACAAATAGAAAATCATTGAATCAAACTCCTCTACAGTCTACAAATCCAACAACACCAGCATTAGGTTCCTGATAGTGACGAAGCGACGCAAGCCAGAAAGCCTGCCAAACATTCGTTTTTTTTAGGTCAGATCAGCGAACCCACATGTTACTCTCGCTCAATTTTTGATATATATATATATATATATATAGTATTACGAAGCATTCTAAATATACAGAATCGTGATCCTTGAGAAAAAAAAATTATAAATGCAAATATGAAATCAGCCTAAGAACAATGTAACAATAAAAAAAAACCATTTAAGACACATATAGAAACGCACACTCTTCTATTTTGTTTTTTAATGAACAAACAAAAAATCACATTGACACTGTCAAAATGAGGGGAATTTATTCACCTGGTAGAACTTTTTTAATTGACGAAATTTCATATATTTTTTTTAGTATATTTAGAGAAGAAGAAAGATTCGGAAAATAAAAGAGTAAATTTATAGTTTTTTTTTGTGTAAAGTTCAAATATAAATTAAAGTACCTAAATATCTAGAAAATGTCATTTAAATTAACACACACACACACTCTGAAAACGAAACGCAAGATAACATCAACGCAACAACATTATTACGATTTTTTTTTTGTTTAAATAAAATACCAAAATTTATGACACAAACATTCCGTGGCAAAATTTTGAAAATTTTCTTCAAATTAAATTCACAAACTAATAAAGGGTTATTTAGATTTCGAATATTTAAATTTTAGTCGGTAGAGTTTATGTTATTTTTAAAGGAATTGACGTCCAACTTCTGCTAAAAATGATTAAAGACTTAAAGATTATTATAAAAAAAAAGGCGTAAAACAGTTGTTACATGGTGGTGCATAAATCGGGTTTTGATTTAGTTATTGAATACAAGTTTTTTTCTTCAGAATAAGTTTTGAAAAACTGTGAAAATTTATAATGGGAAAGACTCAGCGAAAAAGGAACAACCAAAATGCACCCTGAGCGCAGTAACCATTTACAGATTAATTCAGCAAGGGACTATCTTTGATGTTCCGGGTGCTGGAAGCCTTCGTGCAGTTCAAAATTATGTTAACATTGGTCGGGAGGAAGCAAATCCCAATGGTGTATACCAATAAGCCAAGAACGCTCGAAGATAAGAAGATGTGAGTCTTATGGGACCTAAAAGGAAAGTTATGGAAAATTCTCTGAAGCAAACTATAGGACCTTATGGCTATGCAACAGACGGAAACTTTTATCGAGAATGCTGCAGTTTTTGTTGGATGTCAAAATTACATTAGTTATTGTTTATTTCATTCATAATAAGCTAAACGTATTAACAGATCTATTGAATGTTCATAAAACTATTTTCATAAATTTAAAAAAAAAAAGGATTATGTTTCGTGGCTTTTTTTACAGACATATTTTACATACGGATCAACACATGTATTTTGCTATCTGGTAGGTGCATAGTCCTACTTTGATTGCATCACATTTTTTCGTCAATTTGAAATCATGAATTCATACGTGCATATTATTCAAATCAATTGATTTATTAACATTATTTACAACTAGTTGTTCCCTTGACGTCTTTTGAGCGTCTTATTATTACATTAAAGTCAGTTTTTAAAGCGGAAAAAAATATTCACTAATAAGATTTGTTTCAACACGTTTTCAAACAGTCATTAAAATTATTTTAGATCTTCAAAAAAATCAGAGGATTTTTTGCGAACTTAAGATCAAATACATGCGCAGATGCGTACATGCTCTCTTAGTAGATTATGGTAATGGAAAGTATGTAATATGTATGAATAAAATGTTTAATTTTGTTGGCTTTCAGTTTGAATTTTTAAAAAGCATTTGAAAACACTTCCGAATCCCTGATCAATCAGAGTTGAAGCATTCGCATTAAAAAAACATAAGGAAAGGCTACAGTCCGCTTGAGGCGAACAGTATGATACCCTATCCATATCCCTATATGCCCCAAAGAAAAAAGCATTAAGAAGATGATGGATAGCATTTTATTTAGTTCTATTAATTAAAAAAAAAAAAGTTTTTTTGAAAAAACGCCCCCAAAAAGTGGGCCTGGCCAAAAACTTAGTATGGGCGATATGTTGGAAAAAATAGTGGGTAAATATTTTGTTAAACAGTTTTTTTCGCTTTCTGTGTAAATTTTCGAAGAAAACAGCATTTTAGTCAAAAACGCCCACAAAAAGTAGGCGTGGCAAAAAACTTTATATGACAAACTTATAAAGGAGGGCAGTGCCTACATATCTTCTGAAGGTTATAATGCTATATCTCTCTAACTTTAGCTTTAAAATGTTTTTTTCTAAATTGTGGGCGTGGCAGTGGGCGTATTCAAAAAATGTTTACACTTAACCATTTCGGAGCCCTAGGGAATATGTGGTCCAAATTTCAGCTTCCTAGCTTAATTTTAAAGGCCTAAAAATTGCGTACGGACGGACAGACGGACGGACATTGCTACATAAATATATATACTTTTATGGGTCTACGGCGAATATTAAGGGGTGTTACAAACTATGTGTCAAAATTAATATACCCTTAGGATAGGGTATAATAAATAAAACATGAAAAAATTCACTTTATATACAACTATGTAGCTGCTATGAAAATATTTATTTTTATTGAAATAACGGAAGTTCGCCATAGGAGTTCTGGACATTTAATAAGTTTAAGCCTGAACATGCGCATCACTACTTCGAAGCAAAGGAACAACGAGTATAAAGGTGCGATCAGACGGTCATCCAAACTGTCATCCGGATGACATGCTGACGTCAGAAAACTTGTTTATTTCAGACGGGATGCCTACTTTAGGATAAAGTCTACGTCATAATGACATATGTCTGATCGCACCATTAGAAGGAAAATGTGTTCTAAGCTTCTGATTTTTTTTTATATTTTATGCACCTTAATATGAATGAAGTGTCACAGTACGGGCATTTGGAAGATGGAGGATTAGATAAAGGGAGACGCCGATGCACGTTAGTGTTAAATGTCTGCAAACTTTAATGTTTAGATTCAACATTAAATCCAGATTTGTATTGCATGGTTAAAAAAGGAATTTTTTTACTTCACTGTACGTCCGAATGTAGGCTTAAGAGTAAACTTATATGCATTTCTAGCATGGAGAGTATCCAAACCGATCAACCCATTCTAGGCGATCAGGATGGATGACTCGAAAGCGGTGTTAAAAAATGTATGGCACAGCAGTGCTAGCTCTATAAATCCTAGTTAACAGTGCGAGCATAATAAATATACCTCTTTGCAAAACGATAGGATAAATGTCATCCGGTCCGAGTCATTAATGGAATAATAATTTAAAAATCATTTGCTAATGTTGCTAACACCTCTAACGTAGTTTTTTCTTAAAAACGGTTCATTGGTGGTTTTATTATGTGAAAATATGGTAATGATACAAATGAAACGCTGCAGTTTCAGTTGCAGATATAGCCACACAATTTTTAAATTGTAGTTTAGACAATTTGTCTTCTTCTCAAAAAGTTATAAGTTTTGTTTTCTTTTTTATTTGTTTAACGAATAAATTTAAAATAATTTGTAAATTGACATTTACGAAACTCCAGGCAAAGTCACACCCACACAAAAGTCAATAATTTAGAAAACTCGAAATTAAAATAAATATTTATATTTAATAAATAAGAAAAACTTTTAACATTACTCGTTTATAATTCAAGCGAAAGCCCGAGTTTAACTGCAAAAATAGAGGAAAAAAAAAAAAAGAAAAATAAAAATGTTTAAAACATTCTCTTTAGCATATTTTAAAATAAATAATATATATATGCTTACAACAATTTTAATATAACGATAACGAATTCATAACTGTCATGCATTTCAATTTACAAATTTACCAAATTTTTGTTTTTTAAATAACATCAAACATACATTATGTACATTCAATTTAATGTATATTTCATTTAAACATGCTTATATTATAAGGAATATTAATTTAATTTTAATATGTGAAATTTTTTGTATAATAATGTTATATTGACTGTTGGGAAATGAGAAATATTTTATACAAATCAAAGACTCAAAACAAACAAAAGACTCTGGAACTAGAGAATCTTGATAATATCGTATTAATAACGTATGTTAACGATGAGTTACCCTTAAGTCATGAGTTAAGTGTAAAGTGTTATTAATAAAAAATATTTGGGGCCAACTGACGTTTTTCAACTTAACTCACCATGGTTAGCGATGGCTTAGCATTGTACAATTCTCCATTTTTATTTCTACATTCATTTGTTTACATTTTATTTAAAAAATGCTCTAGAGACAACGAAAATTTTACTGATTGTAATAAAATAGTAATAGATTTGCGCAAAGTGAGAGTCGGAATAGTTATTCCTTAAATTATTTTATTAATAAAAAATGTTAACGTGTGAGTTAACTATTATTCCATCGCTTAGTTAGCTCGTGAGTTAGAGGTCAGTTAAGGGGTTTTAATAAATAACACTGAAAGAGCTTATCTGTTCCTTTAGGTTAATTTGTTCAAGTTAAAGTGAGTACAATTTAATATGAATTTGCCAGTTCATAACACTGTTTGAAGTACAATTAGATGCGTTATTTTTAAGATAGATGTCAAATAGACGTTTCAGAGGACATAGCTTTAGCTACATTTTACCAAAAACAGCGAACCTCAAAGTGTCAGTGTCACTTCAAAGCTTCTTGCTTCGTGGAAGATTTTAGTGATTTTATTTTTGTTTCCACAACAAAATCATAGAAATCCATTCAATTGCCCAACAATCGAATATAACATAAAAATATTTGTTCTGCAACGTATATTTTGACAATTAAACTCACCTGTTTGAGTAACAAATCACTATTCGCCGATAAACACGTTACCAGGTATTTTGTCAAATTCAAAAACGAACCTAACACCTCCAGTGTCAGATGTTCTCTTGACGATCGCTGCAACATAAATGAAATCACCAAGAAGCCTCGATTTTGTATCATATGCTGTTGCACGGTCTGTGATGTTTCCACCAGTTCACATATAAAACCCAGCAGTTTCGAACTATTAATAATTAGAATATAAAAAAAAGAATTCTCTCCTTGAAATACACAAAATAAATGTAGCTTCCATGTACACTCACCATAACGTTGGATCACGCTTCACATCACTGCATCCTTCATGTGCCATATCCAGTTGTGAAAATAATGGAAACAGTACTTGAATGCCCCCAATAGAATTCAACGTACAGTGTATCGAGTGTGTTACAACAGCCTTAACATCCTGCTCCATGTTGTGTTTTATGTTTTGCACATTTGTACGCGATCGGGTATAAAAGGATATTAGAAACAAGAAATAAAGAAAGAAGAAAACACATTAGAACTGCGCTAGAAATCTGCTGTGCTAGAGGAGCATCATAAATTTGATGATGTTCGTGTTATACTGCAGTTAAGAGCATTCATGTATCAATAAATATCCTCGAGTATCCTGTTTCTTGCGAGTTTTACTACCACGACAAGGACTTATGGGTAAAGGTGTGCTCGTGAATTTTATTTTTATATTTTCTCTCAATCTCAAAAAAACATAAAAAAAAAAAACAAGAAGAAATAACTGCACTCGAGTATATTTATTTTCGTAATACAAAATGTATGTCCTGCTTACCTGCAACATAAGAGCATGCGGTGTATGTACAAAATATGAAACATTTCCCTTTGGGGATGATTGTAAACACAGTTGACCATCGGTGGCTACTGGGTTGTACATAAAGACGATAGCATTTGATAGTTTACCATCGTACAGGACCTGTAAGGATATAAAATTAATTATTTGTATAAAAATTAATTTATTTGCATTCGGGGGATGATTGCTATCTTTTTGTTTTGCACTAGAAGGAGAAGAAAAAACGTGGTACTGGTGGTTTAGTGGTGGTTGGTGAAGAATATTTGCGTTCGTTTATTGTTTTCGGAATCGTATCGCATACGATAGCCAGACAGAACAACAATGGATGAGAGTTAGTCTTATGTTTGCTATTTTTATTTGCACTTACAAAACTTACAAAATACTACTCATGTTTTGTTAAAAATATGAAAAGCAAACAAAATGAAAGCTTACACAAGATTTATGTTACGTTAACGTTGTATGTGAAAGTTTTTTTTTATACATATCTATATGTACGTAAGCGCTCTTACTAAGTTCACGCTGCTGCAGCAAAATAAAAAAATGAAAAAAAAAACACACACAGTGGATGGGTGGGTGAGATGGAATTTAGTTCTTTGTTGGGTTTTTTTTTAAGTTAAAAGTGGGTTTAGGAGCGAAGTAAACACACACTTTTAAAAAGTTTTTTATATTTGTTCTTTTGTTTTTTGAGGAGATGAATACCGATACGGTTTATTTTTGTTTCTTTTGACTTTTTGAATGCTAAACAAATTAAAAATAAAAAAAACTAAATAAATTATATCGCACAAAACTAAAGTATGTAAAATTAAACCGATGCACAACTAATAAAGGAGAATGCATAGGTGGGGCGAAAATAACAATAAAAACAAAAAGTGTGGAATGCATGAAATTTTGAAAGCGGTTTTTTTTAAAAGCAATATGTGGTGTATGGAATTTAGTAAATGAAATGAAATCAAAGAGAATACATTTTTAGTTCTCAGAAAAAAAGGGCTATAACATTTTTTGACAGCAAAAATGTTTTTGTTGAAATTGTATAAGCAACTTATTTATTGCAAAACGAATCGAGGCTTTTATAATAGATTTAAACATCATTATTTACAAAGTGGCGCCAAGCACTATTTTTCACAAGATAACGAGCGAATGCATATTTTCATTGCGGACATAGATACCATATTCAATGCGTTTATAAATGGAAATTTTAAAATCGATTCAACTGTGTTGAAAACAATTTAAACAGTGAAATATGAAACTCCGCGATTTATCAGAGTTTATTTACGTTCTACCAAATCGATCGCTATTCACAAATAATCGAACATCAAGAGCGAATGTTTGTATTTTCATTTGAAGTTCGCAGAAATCTACGACCATATTAAATAAGTAACTTAAACAGATTGCCATATTTTGTTTTTGTTCGCAAGTAGTTGGTCGCTGTTATATGAGCTGCAAAACTTAAGATGTTAGACCGATAGTGTAGTCAAGGCATAGTGATACCACCGGGCGGTGGGGAGCTGGATCTTCAATCGGCACTCTTTGGAGACTGGAGTTGTTAACTCAGTAATCCGGAAAAGGTGACGAGCAAAATCGATCTAAAAAAAACGCAACCCATAGAATACGTCATCGTTCCGTCGTCGTTCATACATTAACAAATTTAAATTCATACATTCTCATTATTTAAGTTTTCGAATTCTAAATTGAGGTAGTCATATTCATTCATGGAGAAATTGAGGGCAGTTGCACCACCATTGGGAACTATGAATAAAAAGCACATGATTTGTCGAAGTTTAGTCGTACACAAGAGAGCGACATAGAGGTTCTTCAAAGAATGATTGAAACTTGACGTATTTTACACCTCCTTCCGTCAATTACGTGGACGTCAAGATTTCATTCAAAGTAATGCACGCGACGGATTCTAATACAATCATGTGGAATGAGCTTTCATATTATATATTCTTATATTCTTCGATGTAAAGCAGTTAATCTTGAAAAAACAAAACTACTTGGTAAGCTGTTGGAAGTTTGCAACACAATTTTATACTAAATTATTTATTTTCAGAGTTCTGGCGTTAACGTTATGGAATATTATAAATAAATTCCATTTGATTTTAAAAGTGACTCTTTGTACTGGCTTACCACAGAGTAAAATTTTACTAACAAACAGTTTTTTCCTTGTAAATTTGTGTGTAAGGCTGTAAGTCTACCAGTATTGACACTATACACCTGTTGAGTAAAAGTTTGTGAACCCTAGTTTTGCAGAAGTTCTTTGTGAAGTATGTTTGTTCAGTATCTTTTGGCAAGTCATCATGGAAGCCCTCACACCACAACAACGTCTCCAAATTGTTTAAATGCATTAAGAAAATCAGCGTTCAAAATCCGGTGTTTTATGGTGAAATTTTGTTCAGTGATGAAGCCCATTTCTGGCTCAATGGATACGTTAATAAGCAAAAATTGTAAGTTCACTTCAAAATTTATGTGTTTTATTTCACATTATAAATCAAACCTCAAATCACCTTTTATAATACTTTTAAAAACCTTGGAACCAAAAAATTCAGGGCTGAGTGTAGTTACTTCTAGAAGAATTTGGTAGCTAGAAATGAGACGAGAATGGCAGACGTTGTCATACTAACCAGAACAAATGTGATATGTTTACTAAGTTATACCTGCAAGACGAATTAAGTAACGAGGACGAAATCAAGTTCCAATGACTTGTGTTCATGCCTTTGTGATAAGATTGATGTGGAAACGGTACATTTATTAAATTTCAAATATTGTGCAAATCATCATTGTCCTGCGTTTTCTTGTCACTTGCTTGTTTCTGAACCAGCTCTTAAGGAAGTACGAGCTGATGATCATATACCTACACCAAAGGTTCATTCAGATCGGTAAATTTAAAAGTTTAAGTTTCAATGTTTTTCATTATGTCATTGAGGTGTCCCGAATGGCGGTCTTACATTCAGTTAAACTTTTGAATAAGTCGGTAAAGTCGGATCGTTGTGATGCATAAAATGCAAAGTCCCCAAGTACATCATCATAGCGAAACTATAAACAACTTTTATATTTAATAGTGTTGACGGATGCTATTATAATCCAAGCATAAACAATTTATGAAGGTCTAATCGAATTTTCAGACAAATAATCACACTTTGGGATATTTCTTTACTGTGAATTTCAACAATAATAATATTTCTTATAAAATAACATTTATGTTGGGCGTCGAAATAGTAGAGGTAAGTTAAAAACGAAAATGTTTGAGTAAAGAAAAAGCAAACTTGATGTTAAATAACTTTAAATTTACAAATTATCATGAATACGAACAGTAAATCTGTATTTGTATACGACACTGTAAGACACAAAAATGTGTTTTTGCCGTCCCTTGAAATATTTAAATTTGTATTTAACTTCTATCGCGCCTCCCATTTAAAAATCCAAAGCTTGACAAAGAAATCTATATATATTTTTTTTATATAACGCTTTAAAGTTGTAAATATTTAGGTCGGGGACAAAGCACCTACGATACTTCACCTTCATGCGTCGCTTCAGGGCCAAGCACTTCTGGTTACGTACACATATCGATCTATCTTATTCTTCAAACTAATTTAAATCTAATTCACCGTATTAATCCAAAGTTAGTATGAAATTTTCAATGCACTTTGCTCCCCTCTCACTTTCCGCTCTAAGCTAATTTCTATGAAAACATAGCCCCCCATCAAGACTTCAAAACAGAATTGAAAATATGACTTTTCCATTCAAACACTTGAAAAGTGTAAAAAAAAAATACTTTCAGGCAATATGATGGCGCTTTCATGCCTCAGTTTGTTTGCTTCTCATTCAGTACGTGGCACTTGGTTGGCGTTGATGATGGTAATCGTGATGGCGATGCTGATGACGCCGTTGGCGGGGGCTGTAGAAAGTGGGGGTTGATTGGTAGAATTAATGATTGTACTTGCTGAAGCGTGAAATTTCTCAACCGATTGGGTTTTTAAGTGCTAATTGATCATTTACAGATCGATGCGTTTTCAAGTTGTTTTTCATTTTTTGTTTATTTTTAACCGTCTGATTGAGGGATTTAATTGGAGAATATGGTTCATCGGATGGATAAGTGTTCAGTTTGTTTAGATAGAATCATTTATCAAACGATGATGTGTGTGTGAATTTTCTTACAGATGTACATTGATGTCACCTTCTTGCAATTAGAATGTAAAAAGGATGATTTAAATTTAGAGGACGACACTCAAAAGTTTTAAAATTAACAACCACACGCACACACACACACAGACTGCTGAAGGTCACATGACAGAAAATACAAAAAACAAACACAACGATAGATAACTCGAACTAAAGCTAATAAAATCAAATAAAATTAAGAAATAATAAATAATAAATTCTAAAAAACGCATGCTTACAGTTTTTAAATGATTTATCTCCTCGGTTTCACCGAGCGTTGTCATTGCTCCAACAGCCAACAATCCGGATCCATCTGTCACTGACATTTTACGTAATTTCGACAGCGCTTTTGTGTTTTGAATGTTTTTTTTTATATTTTTATCATAAACATAAAATAAAAAATAAATGTACATAAAAAAAAAAATTAAAATTTAATTAAGAATAAGCGAAAACTGAAAATAATTTATGCATTCGTTTTCGCAAAACAAAAATATCTACCCGTAGAAGAATTAGAGCTTCCCAATGGATATACCAAGGATGAGGATGTTGCCGAGGAGGGATCATTTTCAATTTTTAAATTGCTAGTAGTTGCTTGCGCTGTTGTCGATGAGGTTGACGTCGGCGATATTGTTGTCGAATTGTTGGGTAGCAGATTTGCAGCAGCTGTTGCACGTGCTGCTGCTTGCATACGAGCACCAACTACTGCATATGCTTCAGCAACAGCCACCGTTAAATCAATTTCAGCTGAAGGATCATCATTTGAACCATCATTCGAAGCAATAACACTCACCCGTTTATGATTGTCCGGCAGGTTGAGATAGCATTCATTGTCGAAACGAAATTGTGACTATGTTGTATTTTGTAGAAATTTAACACAAATTTAAGGTTTTTTTTATTTTACAGTTGGACGAGTATACAAAACGATGTGTGGTATAAAACAAGAAAAAAATTGTAAATTAAAATAAATAAATAATTGTTGTTTTTTTTAATTTATTTGCCAGTTGAGTGTGTATTTGCGACAAAGACACAGATGAGTTTTATGGTGCAGCGTGAAAAGAGAGATAAAGAAAATAAAGAATAAGAATTAATTTTATATCAAACTACTGTTTTTTTTTAATTAAACAAATTATATAAAAAAATAAAACAATGAACAAATTTTTCAAATTAACAAGAAAATACTGAAGCGAAACTGATTGATGTAAATAGTTTAAACAGTTTCTTCGTAATGATGAATATGTAGGTATTCCAAGATGAAAAAAATGAAAGTGTTTTTTTTTACAATATGGCAGAGTTTAACAAAAAGCAAGCTAAGGGCAATAATTAAAGGAATATTTTATTTTTTTTAATTATTTCCGGTAAGTTTGAGTGAAAAGAAATTGTACTAGAAGTTAAAACAGGCTTTGTAAAAGCTTCACTTGTATATTGATTAGCAAATGTAAGAATTTGATTTCAACCCATTTTTCTAATTGTCGTATTACTCCAAATGTTTTTATACCAATATAATATGTACAATGGTAAAATAATAACTTAGTGCACTTAAGTGTTTATTTCTTAAAAGAAAAATATAATTTGAACGTTTAATTGAAAGTCACTAAAAAAAGATGGACAATGAACTTCATAAGAGATAATTTTTGATTTCAAAAATTACAACACTAACCGTATGTGTTATCATACCTACATTATAAAGAGAGGTGGCTTTTGGAACCATGCGACTGGCATTTGGCTCAAGAATTATCCTTTGACCCCTGTCTTATGGATATGCCGTCTGATGCATGACACCAGCAATCATTCTGCGACAAATACGGATACGGAATGGCTCCAAACTTTTTGCCACTCTAATGGCTACGCGCAATATTGTGAACAATAGATGGAGGGCTAACGGCATTTGCATTTGCAGTGGCAACCAAAGCTGCATTGAAAGCGCTGCTAAACCCTCTTACCTCGTCCAAGCTAGTGCTAGAACTCAAGCTTTCTCTGAATTTAGTCGCAATGCTGAACACAGTGAATCTTGTCTGGGTCCCAGGTCACACTGGCATCTAGGGAAATGAGATCTCGGATGAGCTTACTAGGCAAGGTTCAGAAGAATGTCTTCCATTGATGCTTGGGTTCTTCGTAAACACAAGATTCGGTGGCGCGACTGCGACAACTGAGCCCGGATATTTGCAAAAGATCTGCGTCTTCTCATCTATCTCTAAGGAGAATCGACTGCAGGCTGCTTGTAGGGGTCCTTTCGGGCCACCAAGCTTTTGCTAAACACTTAAATGAGTTGGGTTCAAGAGACACCACCACCTGTCCCGCTTGCGGTAAGGAGTATGACACAGCAGAGCACTTTCTCTGCAGCTGTTTGGCCTTTGCTCGCATCAGGTGGCGGTTTTTTAGGGCTGACGTGGTAAGTGCCGAATATCTTAGCTTCTCGTCACTAAAGCTCTTTCTCATCTTTCTTCGAAAGACGGGACAGTTAAGTACATTAATGAAAGATGTCTGAGTGGTAGGGCAAGGAACAAGTAGCTGTTTCTGAGCGCTCTATCGGACAGTTGTTATAATTCGATTATTTTAATTTTCGAAAGATCATTTGTCTTTAGCATTTCATCAATAATAATAGATAATAGCAATAGAATAGAAAGATGCTGCGAAAATTTTACGACTGTATTTAAAAAAATTTAGTTGGTTCCCGACGTACATATGAGATTTTCGTCCTTCTTAAAAATGTGTTTTTGCGTACAAAATACATTTGTTAAATCTCTTGTGCTCGGTAGAACGAATATAAATCAAGAATTAAAAATTAAGCATTGGGGAGAAGAAAACTTAAAGTAGGTTACTTCAAATTTATGTGAATTTATATTTGCTTTTAAGAAATTAAAATTTTAGACTTCTACTCCTTCTACCGCGAACCTCAGAAATGTTCTTTAATGTCAGCTATGTTCACAAGTCATATGTTCAGAATAAAAGAAACATCATCAACTCAAACAGTGGCTGCTTCAGAGGCGGTCCACAAGGTGAAGTTAAAATTTGCCTACAATGAATTCTTGTTATTAACGAAACAGTCTTAAATTAAAACCGAAGCTATTGAAACATA
Source organism: Ferdinandea cuprea (assembly GCA_963576555.1). Lineage (NCBI taxonomy): Eukaryota > Metazoa > Arthropoda > Insecta > Diptera > Syrphidae > Ferdinandea > Ferdinandea cuprea. The sequence goes on along the minus strand of OY754958.1, from coordinate 124,719,535 downwards.
CCACAATTCAAAACATTAGCGACCCTGAAGGTTTCGGAACGTGCAAAAATTTGGGATTAATCCACAGCCGAAACCCAAATTTAAACATAAGGAAAGGGTACAGATCGCTTGGGTAAATTGTTTATATGCATTCTAGAGACCTTGCCAAAGTCTAAGAATGTCTAACATGTAAGGGAAAACAGAATAGCTCCCAACAGCTAGATATATCAAGCAATTCTCAATTCTGAATACAAGGCCTTACTTTCAGATTGACTTTCAAATTTAACTTAACAAATAAATAAATAAACAAAAAAATTATATAAATAAATCAATATTAAAAAAAAATTAATTAATTCATTAATTAATAACAAAAATGATTTTAAACCAACAAAATATTAACGTCAACTTATTACCATATAAATTAAGATACAGGTACAAGTATATCGCAATAAAAAGTAAATTCATAGGTCATATTCAAACCAACTCAAATAAATAAAGATATAAAGTTTATAACAATCAAAAATAAAACCTAATATACCTACTGTTAACAACTAACAATCTATATATTTACTAATTAACCTTTATTACATTTCACACTGTTAAGCTAGGTTTGATACATCCAGGGGATCCAAGAATAACCTTAAGTTCAGGCTAGTATCTGAAGTACGACTTTAATTTTAAGAATGTTTCTTTCATTTCTGAATTTTCGTTTGCGATTTATGAATGGCTTCAAAACGTTCACTTGAGGTATACCCCTAGTTATTAATCACTGAAGACAACTACTCCCGCCTTATACGCACTCCACTCCATTTGAAGACAATTTCTTGACTAGGAACAGGCTTTTCTTCACTTCGTGGACCAGTCTCTGAAGCAAATAATTTTTTTGATCTTCGAATCATTGGAATTAATCATCTACCATATCAAGTGCAGATTGATGTTGGAGAAATTCCAAAATCACATCACCATAGATCGTCTCCTATTCCCCTGCGTGCGCTTTGTGTTACTACTATTTGGTTCCTTACTATTAGATAAAAGAAAACCAACTAGGAATATATATATTTTTTGCAAACATGAAATGTATTGCGATAGCAATGCAGCCGTTAAATTGAGTTTGCGCAGTTCATCCGCCGGTTCCTGTGATACCGCATGTGAGCGGATGCCGATCGGATGAGCTCTCGCCACAGTCAATTTGCTGGATTCAGTGTTTGGCGTGATTATTATTATTATTTAGATCCTTTTTGTGACTACGGTCTCCAAATTATATAATTTCAACAAGTAGATCACAACGAAATAATTTTTTAGAGTAGTCGCAAATCAGAGCACTAAGAGGAGGCTCAATTTTAAATATAATAGTCATTTAATAATAGGTCAGTTTCTTTACTTTCTCAATTAACTTCAAGTAAATTGCTAAATTTCTTGGAGTGGGGAAAAATTCTCCAAAATTTTTTTAGAAAATGTTCAAGATACGTATAAAATAAAAGCCTACAAAAGCGTTCCTTTACTTTGTAGTAACAATACTACTACAAAAATAATAATAATAAATAAGCGAGTTACAGGAGAAAAAAAAACATTTCCGTTTTCCGTACTTGACTTTTGGAAAGAAATGAGCCATTTGCTAATATTCTACTAAAGAACAGAACACTTAAAAGTTCCTTCTTCTTCCAAGACATTGAAGAATTGCATCACTAATTTTTACAGCATGCCTTGATCGAACTGAGTTGCCACCAGCGGAGAGAAGGTCACAACACCGGCGTATCTTCCACTAAAGGATATAATAATATGTTCACAATGACCTATAATACTAATCTTCCTCATCTTCTTGTTTGAATCACACATATGACTCTTCTATATGTGTCAAAGAGAAGTAAATCTCTGCTTGTAAAAATTTCACTTCAAATTGCTCTAACAATATTTATGTCTGATACCCTCCGAAAACAAGTGGTTGCGGAATTTCATTCCAATTTTCTGCTGAGTAGTAAACATGAAAACAATACAAATAAAAAAAATTAGAAAAGTAATATTTTGCATTTATTGCTTAACTTTGTTTTCAGGGTAATAGCAAATAAAAAAAGCAAGGCGATATGAACTTCTGGTGAGTTTTGTGTGGAGACACCAGAAGCTTTTGCTGTATTTTGGGATGAAGTTGCTGACCAACTAGCATACTTTCTTGTTTTAAGTATAAAATGCCTCCCTTCTAAAGTTTAAAGTACTATAAATACAAATATGCGTCGACATATATCGGCTTTTAAATATATCGGTAAATTTTGTACATATCTATCGGAATCTAATATTTGCCGCATGTCAAATCAAAGCGTCGTCGCATTTTATTTATTTTTTTTACCGAAATCAGGTACCACGAATATAATTAGGGTCTCCGACAGTATGCGTTGCGGAAAATATTCCGTTCCGACGGATACCTCGCTAGGGCCGATAGTTTTAAACACCTCTTAGTATTCATCGTAGACCCCTAAAAGTATATATATTTATGATCAGGACCAAAACCTAAGACTTTTTAGCAATGTCCGTCCGTATCAACTTTTGAGACCTTTAAATTTATGCTAGGAAGCTGACATTTGAAACATCCCTAGGGTTCTGAAATGGTAGAGTGTTAAAATTTTTCAAATACGATCACTGCCACGTCACTGCCAAGTTAGATAGATAGAGTGTTAAAATGTTTACAAGATACATATGTATGTAGACACTGCCTTCCTTTATAAGTTTGTCATATAAAATTTATTCACTAAAATCCTGTTTTTTTGAAAATTTTAATAGAAACCGAAAAAAAATGTTTAACAAGATATTTAGCCTATATATTTTTTTTTCCTTATATCACCCGTACAAACTGTTTGGCCACGCCCACTTTTTGGGGGCGTTTTTTTTTAAATATATTTTATTTTTAATAAATTGTATAGAATGAAATATCCATCATCTTTTTAACGCTTTTTCCTTTGGGGTACATAGGGATATGGATTGGGTATCATACTGTTCGTCCCAAGCGGACTGTAGCCTTTCCTTATGTTTTTTACTAAATCTATGAGTTGTGGAACAGCTTTAATCAGTTTTTAGTAACTTTAAGTAGCTTGAAGTTACTTGAAAAAGTAAAGGAACAGACTTAATATGTCTGTGTTTTTCTTGAACGCATCTGTTAAAAAAAATCAATTTGCAACACTACGAATTCAATAAGCTATTTTTTAAACTATCACCTTCTGCAATTGTTCTTTTCTGCGAAATTTATACATTTATTAAATAACTTTTTTTTTTAACATTTTTCAATTATTTTATGAATTTATGTTACTAATGCACTACAAAAAGAGCGATAAATCAAAGGATTTTGTATGTTGGTTATATGTTTTATATTCTTCTTTTTGTCTCTATTTTATTCTTTAAAACTCTCTTTTTTTATGTAGAAAACAAAAATTGCCCTTATTTTTAAAACCCAGATGAGCACCCTACCACAGGAAATGCTCAAAATAAGTCATAAAACTAGTGATTTTTGAAATATGGCAATTCCAACTCGAATCAAAAGAGTAAATAAATAATTTGATTATGTAAGTTTTTCTCGAAGTGTAAACTGATTCACATTTCACTTCAGTATATAAAAAAAATAAAAATAAAATAATCAGCAAAATTATTTATAACTTTGTTCATAAAAACCAAATTTAAATAAAACACAGTGAAACAAATTTAAAAATATATATATATAAAAATCGAAACAAGTTTTGATAAATCAAACCTTTCGAATGAATAAAAGAGCTCTATGAATATTTGAATACAATATTATTTACCTTATATCCAGGACCTAAACGATGCATCGCACAAATCTGTTGCGTTGTCAAAGCTTCACTGAATAAATAAATGGCCGACATTTGTCCACAAAAAACTCTCTCCTCATCGAGTTCTGGTGTTGCACCGATGTAGCACTTATCGAATGGCTGCAAAAATACAACACAAAAAAAGGGACATTTAACTTTACTCAAAACATAAAAACAAACATTGTTTGAATGTACGCACGTCATTTGTAGAAACGAACCACGCCATTTCCGTACTAGACGCTAATTGTCCATTAACTAGGCACTTTATTTCGCTTTTAGTCCAACGATTGTATATATACACAATGGCAATCATATACCACTGAAAAGAATAACATAAAAGAATGAAAATAAGAGAGCAATTATTAATAGTTTTTCAGTATTATTTTGTTTAAAGGATTCTGAAGAATTTAATTGCTGGAGACATTATGTGCGAATATTATATGGGACAACGGCAAGTACGTACCTTTCTTGGTTGGAATTCATATTTGACACAATGCTGGAACCCTTTTCCTTTGACTTTCATTGATGTCAGGACTAGGCAATTACCAACAAAATGTGCTGTATATCCAACCCCTTTCGATGTTTTAAAACTAAAAAAAAAAATAGAATACAAATTTATTATTTCGCAAAAGTGTTAGTTTTTTTTGTAACTTACCAATAGAGGTAGGGCTTCTCACGTTCTATATTCACAGAATTGATTGGATCTAAACGGAACCACGTCGTAAATGTGAATCCATTTTCATATGGCCATTTGGCTAGGGGTGGTAGGACCATTGCCTGTAAATATTTAAAAAGTCAAACAAGTTAAAATATGTAAAAATTTTGATTGTTTTTATACCCTAGTCTAAAAGTATATTTATTAAGCGATAGAGTTTATAACAACCCTTAATATTCTTCTTAGAAGTATATATTTGCGATTATTATCAGCAACATGTTGATAGTGACCCCATCACAAGTTTGCATTATAAATTGTTATTTTTTTATTTTATATGAAAACGGGAATCCTCCATACGATAATACCCAGGTCAATTTTCTGTCCTCTGTACTGAGTTTCTGTTCGACCCAAAATTACTCGGGAACTGTAAACCGTATGAAGCCGATATTTGGAGTTTATGCCTAAAAAGGTGACATGTTTCAATGCCGAGGAGACTTGATACTTTTAAGTCTTATTTCTATTAAAACAGGCTGGGCCGGGCCAATACCAATCCTACGCGGTAACAGATTTTGGTCCTGCTAGAATTTTGCTATGTCTATCAAAAGTTTTGGAAAAAAATTGATTGAACAGATCCCTAGTCACTTTGATCGGCGTTTTGTCTTCGGTGCAACTTACCGTTTTAGAGCTAAGCCAGTATTGCACATTCGATTTACCCACTCAATTTCATTGCCGAAATAAAAGCGCTGAATTGTGTGTGTTATAATAAGCCGCAGCCTCGACTACACAGAAAAATAAAGTTGACGTGTTCAACTTGAGAAAACGACCAATTATTATGAAAACCCAGGATAGTTACAATATTAACAATTTTTGTGTTTTGATAGTAAAATGAGCTGTGGCACACTCAACCTTTCAAGAGTGTACCACAATGTAAATACCACAAATGAATTTCAGACCGATCCTCTTTTATTCTTCAAACCAGATCCTCCACTAGTCTTTTTGGCCTTGAGTGGCAAACTCATTATCATCTACTAAGAAATGAATATTTGCATTTAACTTTTAACTACCTTCCTAGATCTGTAAGACTTTGGGCGAAATTTGCACGCGGGATTTGTTTTATTTATTTGAAGTTTGTTATTTTGTTTATTTTGTTAAAAAAAATGCCTAATTTTTAAAAACAATGCGTGTGCAAATATTGCCCAAAGTTTTACAGATCCAGGTAGGTAGTTAGGGTTTTATTGCAAATATTAATTTTTAAGCAGATGATGATGAATTAGCCACTCAAGAACAAAAATACTAGTTAAGGGTCTGGTTTGTAGGATAAAAGAGGATCATTCTGAAATTCATTTGTGGTATTTATGTAGCGGTGGCAAACTCAACCTTTCAAAATAACAGCTCATTTTGGTATCAAACAAAATTTTTGGACACACTGTGGACGTAAAATTCCCTAATTGTAACTAACCTGGGTTTTCGTAGTACATTGGTCGTTTTCTTTAGTTGAACACATCAACTTTATTTTACTGTACTGCGGCTTATTAAAACAATCTTAGTTCCGTGTCTTGATTACGCATTTGTGGAGTATTGCAAACTTGATTCGCTATCACAGCACAAATGGACAATTGCTTTCAACGACATGGGAAGATATATTAATGGACTTCGTCGATACGACCACATACATTCCGTGTCTTGATTACGCATTTGTGGAGTATTGCAAACTTGATTCGCTATCACAGCACAAATGGACAATTGCTTTCAACGACATGGGAAGATATATTAATGGACTTCGTCGATACGACCACATACATAATATGTAGTTATTAGAAGAGTATTCTCGGTTAACCCCTTCAGCAGTTTTTGAATGTTCGCTGTTGTGTCTCCTTGCACGAATTAATTTATCAGGGAATGACACCATATTTAAATGATAACCTTACTTTAGCCCACTCTGCAAGAACGTTTAATAAAGATCCGCCCAGCATCTGGGATATACGGACAATCTTAACATTATGAACATGACTTTTGAAGAACAGGCGAAGTTGGTTGGTCTTGAAGTGAATAAGGACGAGACCAAATATATGTCATCAACAAGCAAATAAGCATCTCTGCACCGACTAGGACAAAATTACACTTTTGACGTACACATTGACGTCAGCAACTTCAAGGTAGTTAAGGAGTTCATCCAATTCGGTGTAAACGTCACCTCGACGAATGTCAACTTAGTGGAGATTTGGCGAGGAATTACCCAATGAAAGCGCTGCTACTTATCGGTTTGGCGAAGCAAATTAAACTCCTGACTTTCAACAGAACCCTTAACCTGCCAGTTCTGGCTCTTCCTTTCTTTTTCCCTACTTATGCATTTTACTGTTTTAAGTTTTAGGTTTGCAATACAAATACTCATCCGGTAAAAATTTCAGTAAGTGTTTTTACCAAACAGAAATATAGATTAGTGGTTTTATATCAACCCGCACTCTGATTGTCTAATTTGTGTACAAAATTTCCAAAAGCTTCTTTAAATCCATTTGCTGTTACCTGTGTATGCGAAGATGCAACTCATGCATGGTGATAAAAGGGCGAATATAAATAAATCAATACTTCTGTACAGAAATAACAACCTGGAATTGAATTGATTTATTAGCAAATTCAACGAAGCAGAATGCCAGAAATTTAAGCTACATGAGGTATATCTTCCTTGGAAATATGATTTTCATTTTATTTCAGTTTTGTGTGCCATACTGATGTGCACATTGTATTCAATTTAATATGACCATGTGGTTAATAATGGAGCAAAGGGAAGAAAACGAAAGAAAATTATTTCAACAGAACCTATTGGGAATGATTATTACTTGTATTTCATGCGAATTGTATTGCCAACAAAACACTCCAATGAGGAATAATAGTAGGTTTTTTGAAAGAAAACAGTTTTTATTTTATCAAAAATAAGGGAACAATGGGAGATAGATGGAAGAAAGTCGTCGTACAAAATAAATAAGCAATTTACAAAAGAAAATAACAGAAATTAAGCTTGCGCTGAATTTAATCAGACGAGACTTGAGAATTGATAAACAAGCATAATTGAATAATTTGAGAAAAAATAATGCGATATGTTAACAAGCAACAAGATATGTTAACATTTGAGAGCTTCCACATATGCCACCAACGGTCCTTCTTGCCGCGTTACAGAGTCCATTGCCTCTTAAAGGGATATAAATTTTTGTATTTTATTACAAACGCACCCTTAAACTTTTTTTTCTGATCTGTAAATGTCAAAATTTACATTTTTATCACAATAAAGTTCACAAATTAGCAACGTTTGAAATTCTAAAGCGGTCGTTCGCAACTTTAAGAGCGCTAATTTAAGTCAATTTTTGACTTAACAAGCAAAATACACAACAAACTCACATGCGTTTTAAGAGACTCCATTGCACTCATTGGGACTCATATGGAACGATATGTGTAAAAGAGTGGTGCAAAATTGAGAATAAAAAATAAATTTCATAAACTTTTGCAATCCGAGAAGCAAGATAACTAAGAGAGCAAAACTTTACTGGGCTTTACACTTCACACAATGTAAATAGAAAAAAAAAATGGAACAAAGTAAATTAAAACCTACACGCGTTATTTAAACTCTGCGCAAATTTCGCAACCTTATTCTATGTTTCCACCGAGCACTAGATCGAGATTAAGATTAATCTGCCCTTCATCTACTTTCAATCTTAAGATTTGCCATACAAATTTTAATCTGCTAAACACAAGATTAAAAAATAATCTTGAAAAAAATTAGATATGCATGTAATAATTGGCTTCTGAACACACTCAATACCAACTTGCCATCCCTGGATATGTCGTTGTTTGCTGAGAATTGAGAGCGAGTAAGCAGTTTGATAACCACATATTGGAAATTTTGTGTGCAAATTCGAGAGCCAGAGAGCGGGTTGAGAGAAAATGCCGATGTTAATCTCCTTTTTATTCGGTGGAAACATGTAGAGATTTATTGTTAATCTTTTGCCTTTAATCTCGGTTTATCTTTTAGTGGAAATACAGCATTAGTGAACTCTCGGCCCTTGTGCTGTCATTGTTAGTTGCAATGGATCGGTAATTTTGCGTGCCGTCGGTTTTCACGCAACCCAGATGCCGCAAGGTTGTTTCCATTTACCATCTATAATTTCAGGAAAAAGCTAACTTGGTTCCTGGCAATTGAAGTTCTGCTCGGTAGTTGTCGGTTTGAGAAAGCGACAAGCGCAGAGTTGAACTCGGGATACTACATGGTTAGTAACTAAGGTTGGAGGGTATTTTCTAAAATTGTCGTTCGCCTGCACTCCTCTGTGCTCTTTCGTTGCTTCCATGAGAAAATTAGAAAAGGGAGATAAATCGTCCAATGAAATTTGGTTTTGTGTTCATACTGTCTATGCTTGTGTTTTCAACTTGGCGCTTACAAAAGGGGTTTCGAGGGCCATTCATCCATCTTGTACTCGTTGTGGCTTCGTTCCGTGCTGCTGCCCTCGCCGCTATATCTTTTCCAATCATCAGGTTACAACAACCAAAATTGTTTTGAGGCTACGACAACCGAAACTTCTTTGAACACTCGCCTGGGTCTGGGATAGATTTTTTCATCTAATCAGGACCCCATTTGTGGGTGGTTCTAGGTCCTCAAAGACATCTTCATTTGCACTCTTCTCAAGCTTAATTTATTTGTTAATTAAAAGACATGTGTAATGTAATTAACTTAATTAGGCACCCCTTCATGTCTATAATATTTATTCATAATCACTAAATTTGTTTATAAGTTCTGCATTTCAATGACGAATAATAATCAACCTGCGACATAAAAGTATCCTGCACAACCCGTCATAACCACATACCTCTCAATTATTCAGCACGTCATAAACTTTACCTCTTTATCCTCATATCTACCATTAATATTTTTGGAAAAGTTTTGTTCCTGACACATTTTTGCACTTAGCAGGTGTCTACATCTCCACAGGACGACCACGGGCTGCTATCCTTATAATAACCAACATTTCACACTCTGCTGCAAACTTAATAGTCTCCAGTCCAGAAGTAAAAAAAAATTAAGTGATACAGAGAGACAACATTACAGTTGTCAAAGTCTTCCGTCTCGCAAACGTAAAAATGTCATAGTGTCGTACAAAGCATCCCATGAAATTAATCAAAGTGACAAGAAGAAGAAGTAAAGTTTTTCCTTCCCTTTTACAAGAAGTAAACACGAATAAAAGCAAATGTTCTTAATTGTAACAAAGTACAGTGACATTTCAAAGAACACAACAGCTATCTGCAGAACAGAAGACAAGACTTTGTCCTTTTTTATAAGAACTAGCAATCTTCTTCTATTTCTTTCACTTTCATCTGTCTTCCATTAAACACTTCCTCTTTCGTTTAACCTGATTCGCTTCATACGGGGGTCATTAATTAAACCTTTCGCAAAATGATGTTGATTAATTATTCGCCATTTAATTTCGTTTTGTTATACAATGCACAGTTACAAAAATCGGCTGCTCCATCTTGTGCTCTCGTGGAGGAATAGAACGAAGAAAAGTGGAACAGACAGCAGTCGCTCGTAGTAAATAATTAGCTTTATTGCTTTGGCAGGAGGACGATGCTTATTCATACATCTTGTCTTGTCCCGAATTAAACTCTTTCTCTTAATATTTCATGAATTCGTGTAATTTGTGTTGCGGAAGAAAGAAATCAACGGTGTGATTTGCCCCAAAGGACAAAATATGAGTGGTGTCCCACACAATTAAAGGGGTGGGCAGCAGAACATGGACCACAAAGTTAATTAGGATTCAACAAATTGATTCTGCCAGTATCTTCCTCAGTTAGAGTCACAGAGATAGAGAGAGAGGGATAAGAACGCCTTCAAGATTTTCTCAGGTAATTAAAATGAAACGCGATTGAAGGTATGTAGGTACTTTTGAAAGGTCCTGCTAGAGGGGGAATTCCGCACCAAATGGAGTTTTGGACTTGAAACTTGACGGTTGATTGGAATTTTCAAGTGCCAGCATTTCAATTTCACTCACAGCAGCGGTAGCACAGATCAAATGGATATTTATGAAAGTGCGAACTTTTAATTGGATTCGTAGACATAGGTTGTGGAATGGGCGGTGTTGGTCTCAGTGTTAGTGTGCTGCTTGTGCTACTAATTTGTACTGGAACTTAATAGTTCAATGAATTTTAAATGCCACTGTAAATTGGATTATGAATAATATAATAATGGGTATTTAAGGTGTAAAGGCATGGTACGAGGATTTGGAATTGAGTTGTTTTTGGAAAGATTACACGATGAATTTACCACAACTTTATAAGACGAGTAGATTGATCTGAAAGTGGTTTCGTTTTTTTTAATTAAAATGAATAATTTTGATTGGTTATAGAAATATATGTTACTCAAAACTTAATGCCGTTCTCTTTGAATGTCACAGCTTTCTGTCATCACTACTTGGAAATTTGTCAGAGTACACAAAATGTTCCCCAACGAAAGTGTGTGCATTACGTGTGTCATCCCCCCACATAAAACGACTGACCCTCTGATTCACTTTGAAACAACCACAATTTGCACTCACAAATCACCAACTTCCATTTGCCATCCGAGATAGTTTTAGATTACCATTTCGGCATAAACACAACCCTTAGCATTGCAATAACGCTACGCGAATTCACATTAAACCATGTCCCTTATCAATGCCCCAAAACCAGCATCCCAATGTAAACACAATATACAAACATATACGTATATTTTATTCTTCCTGCTGTTCAATATGTTTCCCCGGCAATAAAGTTCCGAATATTTGCATTTTTTATTTCAGCGCTTTCAGTTAAAAAGTCTCCCCAGTCCTTGGCTACCCTGTTGTTGTGTCATTTTTATCGCGCACAGTGAGCGGTACCTCTCCCACAGTCCCTACGCCCCGATCGGATTAAAACATGTTTACCAATCGAGATATACCCTTCCTCCTATCACATATATGTCGAATGGATAGCCGCGCCGCGATGCATTCACAGAAAGGACATTCGACGTAAATTTTATGAATCGAAAGGGAGAGGGTGTTCAAAAAAAAATGCAATAAAAATTTTATACATCCAAAAGGATTCATGAATGCTCTGAATTCTGCCGAACGAATGGGTTCGTGGGTTTCCGCGCAGCTTCATACATCTTTTATTTTTGAGGAATATTTTGTTTTTTATTTTCCGCGAATTTACGGGATTTATGGTAAACACATAAAAAATGAATCCTGTTTGTGTTTCATTGAAATGGACAAATTAAGGTAAAATATTGTGCAATGGAGTTTTTTGATTTATTTTTTATTTTATTCGAAATTTCCAACAAACAAAATTTGAAAATTTAAAACGAATAGCTATAATTTTTTAAACAATTTTCTTTGATGTCTATGTACTTACAGATCCTTTTCGGCCGGGAAAACTGAAGAATACATCTGGACCATTCCGATGTGGCATCTGACGAAGGACATTTAACAGTTTTGCTGAATGTCGTGGCTGTGAAAAAAAAATTATTACAAAAAAAACCGTTGTATACATTTGTTTTAAAAAGTGAGATGTACATACCCATTTGCCATTTACAGCTTTCATCGTTCCAAAGAGAAGTTTCAGTTCTTTTACTGTGATGCTGTAACTCGCCAGAACGCCAAGCATTTCGATAAGCAGATCTAGAGAAATAAAAATTTAAATTATTTGTTTTAATACCAAAATAAATGATGTAGAAATTTAAGGGGGTAGGGCCCAGTTACAGCAGTGGAAGAATAAAAAAATATAAAAAAATGTGTAATGAACACATCATAGGAATGATTTTTTATTTTTTTCTGTGGATTCACTGAGAAGTAAAACAGAAAATATTTTTCGTACATAGGAACGATTTTCTATAAAATATTTGCTTTTATTAAGTAGATTTATTTTGCATCTCATTGGCTACATTTTACGATAATGACTGCGAAATAATTTTTTTTTCGGTTGCGGTTTACGTATGGTTCTTACTAGACCCTAAAACAAAAAAGCGAAAGACCATATCTCAGTTTCCGAGGCTCCAGCAATTATATTCGATGCCACCACATTGAACAAAATAGCGAAAGTAAGTATAAATGTCAGAACAGTTCACGGTTACATTACGCAAACACGGTTACAATTACCGAGAAAGAATGCCATTTTGGTTTACCAAAATTTGACATTAAAAATTATAAGGTAGCAATATAAATTAATATTATGCATGAAAAAAGGACTTAATGACTTTTATGCATGTAGAAAAACCTTAAGAAAAAAATGGGGCTTAAAACCGAACATTGCGCACTGGCACTACCTACGGTTCAGTTGCTTGGTGGATGGCGGTTAAAACCAAATCCTATCTTAAGAACCTGAACAAGGTGCAGAGAATTGCTTGCTGGGCGTAACGGCACAAGTAAATCCACACCACAACAAGGTCTGGCAACGCTATTGAACCTGCAATCCATTGAGCTATTCACTAAAAACGTGGCAGCTGGCTATTGTGGACAATCTAGCATACTTGTTATCGGAAGAGACTCTTGTCACTTACTGATTCCGAGAAACCCAAGTATGACATTGAGATAAATTTCAGAAACACTATACCTAAAAGTCTGGACTGGGACTCACCCGGTTAAAGGTATAAACGTCTATACGGATGGTTCAAAAACAGAAAAATTTACAGTACCTCGAGTCTTCTCAGAAACACTTGCTATTAACCAGTCGTTGACTGACTGATCACTGCAGTGTCTTTCTAGCTGAGATCTATGCGGTTAAAAAAGCAGCACAGACTATCCTCTCGATGGGATTACCAGCAACGTCAATGACCATCTGTTCAAGAAGCACTTAAAGCAATCAGCTCCAACCTTGTAAACGCGAAGTGCTACTTCTACTCTGCTGGGTTCCTGGACACGTTGGAGTGGAAGGGAACGCAAAGCGAACGAATTGGCCAGATAAGGCTCTGATATAAACCCAGCGGGCGGAGAGGTGCTACTGTTTTTCAACGCTGCTATGACTTTTATTGACGGCGTCACCACACAACTGGCTAAGGAACAATGGAGCAACACCAGCGGATGTCTGTGGCCTGATGTTGACATCAAAAGATAAGAGGCCCTAGTCTCTCTTAACAGAAGCCAAATCCGGATGCTCGTTGCAAATGACTTCTGCAGAAGCTGTAAAGATGAGAAGGATTAATAGATAACGGGGAACGTCACTTATCCTGCATGGGAGCACGGCTCTACAAAAGTTTGGACGGCTTTGCTAGGGTACCTCTATCAGACATAAATCAATTTCTCAACAGATCGAAGTAGTTTTGTTAGTCACATGTCCTTACAAGTACAAACAGGGTGATCAAAATAGGCTTTCATGGCTTCCGGTTGAAATTTGAATCTAGTGCAAAACTGCCCTCCTAACCTAGGTAATTTATTTTATTTTAGAGACGACGAAAACAAGTACCTAGAATGCGTTTTATTATTTTGTATATACTATTTTATAGGATATTAAATTTCAGATTATTATTAGAACATTTGTAAAAAAAAATCTGCCGATTATGTGAATATCCATCGATGCATCAATGTTAACCTTCGCAATTCTTTCCGCAGTCAAGCAGTTTAGCTACACATATTAATTAAAAATAAAATAACCATTTAAATATTCACTTCAGTTAACAGGAGATTACACCCATCGTTCGGGAATTCAAAGATTTCATTTCTTATTCGTTTTGGGTAAGTCGTAAGCCGTATAAAACTCGTGAACTTTGCATACATATGGATATGTAGCAATGCGGATGCCTTCGTGATAAGAAAGGATAAAGTTTTGTCCTCATATGTTTGCGAAATGTGTAACTATTTTTTTTAGATAGACCTCAACTATGCTACAGACGTGACTTGGAACCTAATGCTTTGGGTGTTTTGCTATGAACCAACTCTACGAGTCAGAATAGAAACTTTAGTAATGAAAATACATTTGCAATGAGCAGAATGAGATAGATATTCGTAGAGGAATTTTACATCAGAAGTTCAGCTTCAGAACCCCACTTCTAGTCATTTGCCGCCTGCCCCATTTTAATGTGAAAATGAAATAAAAGTTTTCAGTTGGTGGCGAGAGAGTGCGGATAGATGTGTAAGTAGATTTATTAACATCAACAAAAGTTTCAACACAATTTTTTTTTTTTGTTTTTTTCTCCCGTGTTATTATCGAGCAGGTACGATGGACGAGACTAGACCTTGGACGATAGAGAGAGAGTACGTCAAAAGGAAAAAGGAAAAAATAAATCCAATGAACCTTTAAAATATTTTTTTGTTTTTAGATGTCAGAGAGATTTATGGGAGGATGTGTCTAAAAGTTCAATTCAGTCGCAGCAATGGGATGACAGTTTTTGCTGGTGGAAAGGTTTCATTTAATTGTCAGTGAATTTTATTACACCTTTCTTAAACTTAAAGATATAGCTAAGCAGTTGACGGGTTGGATCGGTAAGTAAAGATTGAAGAGATCTATTGATTAAAGAATACTAATTCGTCATCGTCCAATGGAGGGTGTCAAAACTGCCCTTATATGTCAGTCGAAACAGCAGTTTAAATAAGATTAATTATTTAATTTATTGTGAAGCTTGCAGATCCATCGTTTAAATTTACAAAAAACAAACAAAAAATGAAACGACAACACAGGACATTAGACAAAGCCTTATGTAAAAGCTTCTATTAAAATAAATCCATTATTCAGCTCGTATCCTATTAATATGACACAGCTTCTAATCCCACTAATGCTATACACTTTACCTCCTTTATGTACTCCCCATGATTGCCAATGAGTATTATAAAGGAACCACGTAAAAGTTATTGCAAATGTTTGCAATTTACTTCCATCTCGAAGAAGAATCCTGACAAGGAAAATTTAGTTTTTTTTTTAAATACACAGAAAGTGTCCTTCATCAGTGGTATTTTTGGTAATTACCCATTACTCAGCGCAAAAGGATCAGATGCATAGGTATTGCTGTGTAAACCAAATCGGAAGCATATCACGTCCTTTTACGATATTTTATATTGAGACATTGTCGAAACGACGACGATGATGATGACGGAGATTGGAGCAACTTGCTACGAGGTGGTGCTACCTACCTAACTACCTACCAAACCTATGGGTATGCCTTCCGCACGAATTTCATCGTCGGAATAAATCAATTTATATTGCATGTGCTGTTGCTGTGCATGCCGCCGATGTATATGGATGGAGAGGATGTTGAGAAACGGAAAGGAATACAACATTTTGTAGGTGTAGACATATGTATGTATATATATTTATTTATATCCTGTTTCACGAAAAGAAAAGAAAAGAAAAGAAAAGAAAAGAAAGAGAAAATAACATACCTGCGACAACTGTTTCGGAACGCTGAAGCCTGACGAGAACGTGCTCGATTAAGCCAACATCCGTGCATGCTTGAAGATTTCGTACGCTCTTCCGCAGGATTGCAATGAACACACTCCAGATTTCGGCCTGCAATGAGAAAATAAAATAAGAGAACATTGAAAACATCTACATATTGAGAAAATGATTAAAATAATGATGAATAGGTATGATTTATTTGATTTTTAATATGGATTGGAAGGGTAGGTGTAGTTACAAGAATAGGAGGAGATATGTTGTTTGCTTAAAGGAAAAACAGAAAGTAAACGAAAGGATGTTATGGATCACACAAGACACACTGAAGTTGTTTTAATGATGTAAATATTTTGAGATGAGCAAAATGGAAATATGTACATGATATTTTGTGTACATATTTTCATTGTGTTGTTGAATTATTATTATTAATGCCTTTTATATTTATTTCTTTGAATCGAAAACTTGTTATTGTTTGTTTATTTATTTTATTATCGATTTCGACGTCAAGATGCTATAGATACTCGAAGGGATATTACATATTACCAAAGAATATTAAATTACCAAGAAGTATCTGCCTTTGAAAATTGAACACAAACACAAACAGCTCTTTCTTAAAAATAAAGACCACGACTGATCCGTTTTCGAATAACCTCAAAAAGAATGGTAAGATTTTATCACATAAAAAAATAATAAAAAAAAAATAAATCCCTTTTAAGGTTTCGAAAAATTAGATTTTCTCAAAAATGGCACCTACGATTTGATACAATTTTGCATATTGAACACTTTTAACATAATTGTTCAAAATACAAAAAAAAAATCAAAAACCGTTAGAGCCGTTCTTAAGAAAACGAATTTAATTTAAATTTAAAACAAATCGTTATATGATATATGGAAAGGCTAAAGAACGAATTTCTAGCCATTTGGAAGCTTCAAAATTCCGTACACAAACAATGTTTCGGCATATTTGTATTGACTCAAAAAAAAAATGTAAATTTCAACACTTTTGCAGTGAAAGAAAATTTACCGGATACTTGGGTTGGTAAAATTTAAAGCGAGCAGGTTATTGACCTGTTAGGGTATAGCTATAACTATGAAATACGATTTTGGCTGTTTGCTCCGACTATTTGGGACAACGAGAACACACTCTTTCTTTCTGGCAGAGGAAATATCAGCTTGTTTCTCAAAACTAAGAGCCAATGAGTAATCGACACCGGCTGCAGTTCTGAAATAAAATAAATACACCTATATGAACTGAGGCATGCAAGTTGGACAGCATCTACTTCATGGTCCTAAAAGATGGGAACAGCGCAATATATAACCGCGCAATAATAATAAGTGAGCAACACAAATGATGGGGCTAGTGGTATAGCTCTGATTATGTAACACAAATACACACCAAATATTTTATATATAAAATTTCGTTATCAAAGGTTTTCGGTAAGAGAGTTGAACGAGTTCGAGGAATTACACGACTGAAGATTTAATAGAAGGTAGATTTAAACTTCTTTGCACTGGTTAAGTGCGTGGGAACACTCAGCGAGAGGTCACTGGTTCAAATCCCAACCTGTACCACCTGAACGTTTTTTATTCGCTGCCCCACCTCTTGTCTGACAAACATCCAAGAGTAAAAAAATATCACAAGAAGGAAAATCTGTCACGAGAAGGTTCTAAAAAATTAATTGCCACTCAGAATTAGACTGTATCGGAGCAGCAACATGTACGAATTGATCAAAAAATCACAAAGCTTTTGACTAGCCTTAATAGAATAACCCTGAAATGACAAAATTGCCGAACAAGTTTGAGATCGAACGACAAATCCCACATGCGAACAAGTAGGAAAGAAGAATATAATTCATTTTCATTTCTGTTTCAGTCTACTTTGGAAAATGAAGGAGGAGGGTACAAATTGTCGCCTTTGCAAGCATATGGTTGTGATTATTGTGGAGAAAGCCAGCTTCGACTTTGGTACATGAATTACGCTACCAATCTGAAGACGTCTGTACGTGTTCTCTGGATGGTGGGTGTGTGTTCTTTATTTAATGTATGCATTCCAAACCTTTATGACGCAATTTCTTAGATTTTTCCAGCTAAACTCTAATTTCTCTCACATACATTAAGTGAAAGACGATTAGTTTGAGCCAGTGTCATCCTAACGTCCTTAGTGAGACCAAAGTCGTTTAATGAAGTCCTTAGGTCCTTAGTGTATTTTAGCGGAAGTAAATGTATAATAGGTGAAACTTCTAGCTCAAATTGGAGGTGAAGTATTATATTTCCGACCAGGAAAGTGGGAAAATGTAAAGCTGTTTGGAAATATTAATTTTCTCTTTGTTATTTTGGGATACTTGGGTTAAGTATTAGTTAAAGCCTAAGACAAATAATACGGATGTCTGATGACTGATGGATTTGTCGCGGGTAAATCAACCAGAGATTTAATGTTATTCTTTGCTGACGATGGTGCCATAAGTGATGATCAGTCTTCCCTGCAACGAGCACTTGATGTTTGGGTAGATGTTTTAGAAGGGAATGGGTATCGTATTAGCCAAAAAAAGATAGAGCATCTGTACTGCCCATTCTCTGGCCCAAGCCAACCCACGTCAAAGAACCCATCTCAAAAAAATTGGAGCACGACCGACTCAGTTGGTATTGTCATGTTCAAAGGAGGGATCCTACGAACCCCGTCAAAAGGCAATGCCAATCAGCGTTCCCTTACAATCGCGTAAGAGAGGCAGGCCTAAAAACTCCCGGATCACACAAATGCAGAAACAGCAGCATTTGATTGACCTCAATTATGAAAAAATCGGGATGCCTGCAGATATCTTTTGAGGTCGAACCGGCAAACCCCACAGGCGGACCAGTAGGAATGCAGTGAAGTGCGAGGGTTATGATCCCTGTAATCCTGATCATAATATCGTTAGTACTGACAATCGCTTGAGCAAAACTAAATTTAATTGCAGCCATAGTTTTCTGTATAACCCCCGAAATAAGGCGAGGTGCGTTGTCCCTAACATTTTATTGGTATTTTGTACGACTACATTTGTAATGCTAGTTTCCAAATCTCTTCGGGTGGGTGCTTAGAAATAGCCCTCATGATCTTCATTATTTTGAGTGGATTCATTTCCAACTCATCAAACGCATCTATTAAATGCCATTTAATTATTTCTATTCCATTAGCCATGTTGATGAAGTTAGCCAACCAAATTTGTACTTTCTCTAATCCAGTTGTCTACAAAGCTAAGTTGAGGAAGTTGGACACTTACAAGGGCAAGAACGTATAGAAAAAGGCTCATGCTGATATTTGTTTGCCTTCCAGAGGACATTATTTATTAGCAACTCAGACAGAAATTCATTCCTATTTTTAGTTACCTACTATTACTTAACATAAATGACTGCAACCAAATTTAATCAAATTTAAACATTACTAACAAAGTCTTTTCCTGAAAAAAATTGCAATTTCTATCTGACTTAAATGCAAAAAAAAAACTATTCAAACCATTTGCGAATTCACAAAACATTTACTTGCTTAACCTGATAAATTTCGAGAAAATAAACGTCACTACTAAGCGCGCTAAATAAATTTGTTCACCTCTACAAGCTTTAAGTGCTCTGCACTTAGCACTACGAAAGGCCACCACAGCTACATTTGTAATGCACACTATGGTAAAAATGTAAAATCAAACACAAGACCTTCGTCGGTCTAACAAATTGTCAATTCATGTCTCTCCAACCGAAAACAGCAAGTGGAAAACGACAAATATCCTCTTCACCCATTACCCTAAATTAGCAGTCTTTCCATTCGAGGGAGCGCACCCAGCACATCCTCTGACTCCACATCCCGCTGTGGAATCACTGTCAAAAGATTCAGGTGTCAGCCAACCTGACTGTAAATAATTTCCATTCACAAAAAAAAAAAAAATAACTCGAGAGAAGTTGAAAACAGTAAACATACACAAAATTTGACCGAGACTGAGACACAAACATCGCACTAGGGGATGGTGAACGACAGAAAAATTGACAAAAAAAAACCACCAAGAACTTTTAAAATAGATTTAAATTCTGTTTAGGAAAAAGGGAACCTCTCTGCAACGCACACATACACACACACAAAGGAGAGACTGGAGCAAGTCAAGCATTTCAACCTCGAATAACTTCATAAGACTTTGTACTTTTGTAAGTCATACATCAGTAAACTGTTTGAGCTTTGTGGAACTAAGTGCAGCTGATAAAGTCATGTTCCTGTTTCTGTCTTATTGTTGTTGTTTCTGTTGGTGTTGTTGTTGACGATATTCGGACAAATTCTCTATCCATGAATCTTCAAGAATGCCAACTTTTGTATGAGATAAATAAGAAGAACCTGCAAGGCAGTAGTATATTTGAGTTGCTTGCTGACCTAGTAATCTAGTAAGTTGCGCCAGAGAGGGGTTATCTAACAGGATCCACTCTCACTTAGTCTTCCTTTTTTGAGTAGAAATTTATTCAGGTGAATTGCACATGAAGGGCACTCTTCAAGTGGAGCCAAGGAGTAGCACTCTACAGACGCATATAAATTGTGTAAAACTGCCAGAAACATGTAAATAGAGTGTTCAGGATTCCAGAGTGCTTGCTTCATCATGCGTACGACTTACAAGAAGCAGTCGCTCAATTATGAAGCACAGATATTGCATTGCAACCTTTTCCCTTTAACTTTGTTTGCATGTTGTCAGTTTAATTGCAGGTCAGGTTGTTAAAGGCATCTGAAGCAGCCTTAACTCTTCTTGGATGTAAGCCAAGTATTTTATGGAGCGTTACAGTAATGGCGTTGATGCAAGGGAATTTTGTAGTAATTAGAAGGATGTTGTTGCCAGTGTCGAAGAAGGGCCTGTATTTGAGCAATTTTCTTTTGGCCAGGCTAAAGCATGTACTTTGTTTTAATGATGTCGTCGATTGCGACATGAAATGCGATAATGTACATGAATATGAAGGTGGGACACGGATTTCAGATTTTTAAATGCTGCATATTGCGGAGAAGGTATTTTTTTTAATAAGTCTGTGTTTGTTTGAAGTTGAATTTATCCATTCAGTAAAAGTAGATTTATTTTGCTAGCAAGGGTTACTTCAATGTAATGCAAGTTTTCCCAGTTGTGGTGTCTTGCTGCTTTTGTAACTAATCCACAAGAAAATACGTAATTAAATTTGGATTTATTTTGATTTTAATTAAAATTTGTCTCTGGAATTCATAATCCTGAATTGTACCTTCAACTGTTTTCTTGGAGATTTTTGTTTTGATTTATTGTTTGGGTTTTGGTTATATTTCATGAAAAACGCATGGGCGGTTTTTAAGTACTTATAGTGCGCTGTTTTTAAGCATCTGATGATAAGCTTTTTATATCGTCGTCATACTACAACAACAAAATGTAACATCTGCTTGTCTGCGTTCCAAAGCTCCAAAACCATTTATCCGATTTCACGTTTAGGTAATTAATTCTAAGCATTATCATTATATGCGAGCGGAGGCCCGGGAATAGTCTAGTCTAGTATGAAATCTTCGTGTCTGACAATAAACTGCTTGCTAAAGAGACTTCGATGGATGTAGATGATCAGTGTTGGTAAGTTAGTCGCTTTTCACAAAATACTGCTCTGATCGAAGCGGAATTAAATAAAAAGAGACTAGAACTTCAAGATGACAATTTTAAAAAAGATCTTACAATAGGTACGATCGGACGCTGAAGACAAGCAGGGAAAATTAGAACTCGAAAAAAACTCTTAACCTTTTGATAAGTTTCTAAATTACTCCCCCTTTGTCGATATTTATATACTTTTTACCATGCCTACTGCTCGCCCTATGCGGACTGTAGCCTTCCTTAGGTTTTGTGAAGAAAGTGGTTTTGGGTTGATCGTTTCCATTTTCGTTTTCCATATACTAAAGAGAAAGTTATTGCGACCGTGCTTAAATTTCGAAGTCAAACTGAGTATGAGGGATGATATTACGACTATAGAGAAGTCCAAAAAAGTGGGTCCGCCAATGCTGTCCGTCGTTTTGTCTGTCTGTAAGTCTGTCTGTCTGTCTGTAAGTCTGTCTGTCTGTCTGTCCGGGTAACGTATGGCGAAACGGTTTGACGAATTTGCTTCAAAGTTCGAATATAAGGTTTTTGGTGTAACATCTTGGGGAATCTTTTATTATTTGCGATAAATTTTTTACCATACAATTTTTTTGGTAAAAAACCACTTATTACTAATTTTCTAGAAAATGGTTTCATGGATTTTGGTCTTTTTTTGTACTAAGGATACTTGGGATGGGGCTAAAAATACTGCCTACTCGAATTACCGATTAACGGTAATTTATAAAACCGGAAATATCTCGAAAACTAACAAAGCGAACTCCAAAAGATTTCACTGTTTTTTTTTAATACTATTAGGTGGAACAAATTTGCATACTTCGATTTTTTAAATAATTTTATTTAAATTATTTTTTCATAGAACTATTTTCTTAAATTCAAAATAAATTCGTTTTATTCAAAACGGCTTAAACGGTTTTTATAATTTTTTGTATTGTGAACTATTATGTTAAAAGCGTCCAATGTGCAAAATTACATCAAAATCATTAGTGCTGTTTTTGAGAAAATCACCTAAAAAGTGATTTAAATAAATTTGTCATCATTAATTTGCGATTAAAAACCTATCTCATGTACCGAGAAAGTTTCGTATGACAATTTTATATGAAAAAGGGTATAGCTAATGAAAAAAATTCTCAAGCCAAGAGCGAAAACTTGAGTAAATACAAATATATCTCAGAGCAAGACCAAAGTGCGTTTGCTGACTAAATGAAAATAAATGTTTAGAGTTATTTTCGAGCTGTAGCCACAATTATAATACATGCAGTTTATTAAACATTGTACTTACACAGAGCACTAAAATTGTAATACTCTCTTCCCATTTTGACAACGGACATTTTGAGTTACTATTACTAAGAGTGCTATCAGACGTCACCCTGATGACATCCTGACGTCACTAAAAAGTAGAATATTTACTTTAAAGGCAACTTTAGTACAAATTCTATTATCCTATCCAATTTCATTCCTAATTTAAAGCCAAAAAAACGTTTCCCTTGTAATAGGGAGCTACGTCTAAGCGTTGTCGCAAATGTCAAGAAAGAATTTTGCATAAACTAAAGTACAACATTCTTCGATTGCTTGTTCGATTCGATTTGGCTGTTTAATCAGAATGTGATCGATGATCCTTCTTCAAGTATATATCCTCGTCATAAGCATAAATTCTTTATCGCTTTTGGGCACTACTGCTGATTAATGTTGCGCCACGAGAAAACATAACTGCAACCTGTTCTCCAGTGCAAAAATATCCCTTTGAAACAATCGAATATGGGATATTTAAATTTATCTTTGTTCGGCAATTGAATCGCAATTCGCAACAGCAAAACTATTTGTTATGCAAAAATCCTTCAGCACTTCAGATTGTACCTACTCGTAATGTTTACACCCACTGTCAGTGTTCTCTTTGCCACTGTAGATCCCTTACAATCCTTGTAATATTGTATATTTCCGATGGAATTCTATTGCATGCATCCAACCATTCTGGGACACTGAATGTCATCCCTTACCGCATTTCATAGAAAAGGATTATTTTATGTGCTAATACTGTGGCAGGAAATAGGAAAAAAAGAAAAGAAAAATAGTAGAATCATTTCGTGTATCCTGTTATTATCGATATTTCCGCATTATTCCTTCTTCATCCATTCGCTTATCACATTTGCATCTAAGAACACTGGTGGGAGTTGGCTTAAGTGCATTCGTAGGGTGGTCGTATTGAATAAATCATAAACCGGTGTTCGTAGTCCAGAGAAACCACCACTACTCTCTTCTTATCCTTTCATGGATTATTTATACGATTTTTAATCAAAAGGAAATTTCCTTAGTTTTGATGTTGTTTTTGTTGTTGTTGTTGTTTTTGCATAGGTTGCCGATAGGTACCTACATAGTGTTGGCATAAACATCGATATCTATACTATGCAAGGGATATTAAAATTCTTGGAAAAGTAAAAGGCGCAAGGATTCTGTTTCTGTGTGTATTGCGTTCATGATGAAGCAAAAAACCTAGAACAGGAAAACAGAAAAACGAAAAATGTTATCCCAATACTTTGCCCGAGCTGAGTTATTCACTGCAGGAAAATGCAGTGGAATTTTAATAATTTATTATCGATTGCTGATAAGAAAAATTTATATATTCCTGTTCCTGTGGATAAATAATGGGTAAATTGGATTTCTCTATATAGGAAAGGGATCAACATGGTTATGAAGCGCAAGCTGAAGGCATTTTAATATGAAAACTTTTCCGTATACTAGATTGTGTTTATTTTGCGTAGGACATAGGTACTGGCGGAGGGTTTATTAAATATAAGCAAAGTGCAGCTGTTATTCGATCAAGAGTTTGAAACCAGAAATTTTGGATGAAATCGGTAATTTCTACTTTTAAACATATTCATAATTAAAGCATCACCTGAACACATAAATTAGAAAACTCAATGTGGTACTTATTGTACCAAAACTTCTGAAAACTAGTACAATAAAAATTGTTAAACAAATTGGGAAATCCACAGATATAGAAACTCCAAGTATTCTTCGATCATTCGATAACTTTTCTCGTGTGGGATGTTGTGTCAAAATCCTTCAGATTACGAATCTCTCCGAGCCATTACAATAACGAAACATGGCTCCGCCGATTAAACGCCTATACTCCTACGCATTTATTCTAGTCAAGCACAACCAATCAGCATCTAGAAGAGATTCTTCTAAAGTTGGCGAAGAGTGGAATCGTTAATAGATATGAAACTTGAATAAATGTTGAATGTCAATGAATGAATAAGAAAAGCAGCTAATGCAGTTTACGCATGCTACCGCATCTTCATCAAAAATTGGGGACCAATCTCCAACATAATTCTGTGGCTGTAAACAGCAGTCCTATGGCTAATGTAAATGACAAAAATACAAAGCCTAACATGCAGACTAAATGCCAAAACCGCTAAGCAAATAGCTGGAACCCAGATATTTTAGGGCAAGTTTAAATTCTTAAAATGGATGTAAAAAATAACGTCAGCTTCTCCCGAGCAAGAAATTATGGATCATAGTTTCACAAAAAGGAAATATGTTTCCCTATGGAACTGGAGCCACTTCATTCTCGTAGACAGCTCTGATCACAGCATTTTTTTCAAGTGGAGATCTTACTAATTGCGGAAGTAGGTATGTATCAATGTTGTCAATACAACGTACGTAATTATATTCATATACAGCCAAGCGGACATCTTCTTCTTCTTCTCTCCATTTAACGACGAGGTTATGATCAGGATTATAGGGATCATAGCCCTCCACTTTACTGTATTCCTACTCGGCGGCCTGTGGGGTTCGCCGGTTCGACCCCCCCGGTTTATGACTGCCAAGCGGACATAAAAGCAATAAATGCTGCTATATTAAACAAGCTCAAGGCTCGTAGCTCACAGAAAGTCCCTGCTTGTTTCCTGAACAAAGGGACATAGCTAGCAATGAGATGATTGATGCGCTATCAAGGAAATGATGTAGAATGGAGGATGTCCTTGCACTTCAGTCTATCAAACCGACAACCATTTCTGTCAATACCCAGGTCGCATATCGCAAAGTTAAGAACTAAAGTATTGAATCTATTCTAGTCCTTACAGCTTTTTTCACAGGGAGGCCATAATATTGGCCCCACTTAAGGGTATGACAGAAGGATTTTAAAGACTTGAAAGTATTAAGAAAGATACAGCTTTTTTATAGTGATATAAGTAGTTACTGAATTATTTGAAGTAAAAATAAAATCTACTACTTCGAAAGATTTCAAAGAATTAGATGGTTGCATTCAATATCTAATTTTAGATTTTTCCCAGATTTTAAATTATTGAATATTTTAAGTGGATTGAAGTAACTTTTCAAAGAATCAGAGCCATTAAAAACGTTAAATTATTTCAAAGGACTCGGACTAATGAACGTCAAGCTATTAAAAGCCTTTACATTTATCTGTGCATTAAAAGCCTTAGCCATAAATGGCGCCATCAGATTGTTGTACTGCAGCTACAACCAACTCAAGCCTGTTGGGTCACACCATCAATTTATGAAAACAAACTAACAGAAAACCTTCAATCACGTCGCTATAATAAACGCTTGCATTAATCGCAGCCCTCAAATCCCTCAACTTTTCTGCGCTAATATTCCAAACAACTGTCCAAATAAATCACAGTACTCGTATAATTTATCAAATTAATAAAATTGAGTTCAAGAAGCAAACCGCGTCATCCTTCGAGCAATCTTCTATATTAATGTCCGCACAGATTATCGAGCAAATTAATCCTGATTGTCATCCACCCGTCTTCCAGCTTGACACTGATTGAATTTCGCATTAGCCCTCCCGTTACTACGTAAAAATATCTCCTCTCCAATAAAAATGATAAAATAATTATCCAATTTAAGTGAGTAGTGTCAAAGGAGTCATGAGTCATTGCCATGGTACGTAACTACTCCTGAAACACGGTCCGCAAAAAACACACATACACAGGGACTATCATATTCCTCCCATGGGATCCTGTTGAGGCGGGGATGGGCGCAGATGATAGATAGGCAAAAACAAGCGGTAAATCCCATGAAGAAACTTCTTCTCCCATAGATACCAAGAAGGACGCTCTCTCTCTCTCCTTGGTATATGTATAATGTTGTAAAAATATCTTCTTACAAGAAGCGAAGACCGAAATCGAATTTATTACAAAACGAGACAAGAATACTCAAGCTGCAGGGAAAAAGTTGTATAAATATCCATGGCGATGTGTGTAGGCAGATCGTTGAGGGAGAAGAACTTTTCGACCGAAAAATAATGTCCTTAAGCCGACCAAAAGTCATGACACGACCAAATTTGATAAAAAAAAACAATCTCTATACCTATCCTTATTATGCTGCAAATGGTGTTGCATTAAGTCGTTGGCTTCTACGGAGCTTAGTATTCCGTATCAGTTGACACGAAAAAATCAAAAAGATCTTTAAATGAGAAAAAAGTGTGACATGCATTTGAATTAAATTTTATATGTTGCTTGGCGAACGTTTCAAAAAGCCATCTTTCAATAACTACTCAAAATATGACACTTTTCTGGGTCACTTAAAAAAAAAAACTGTTGCCTCGTCTAAAAGGCACGTAAATTAACTTTATACTTATGTACAAACATCAAATTGCAAAAATCCATCATCTAATAATGACTCAGTAAAATTAATTATCCTACTTTGCAGCGCCCGGTTATAGTTAATTTTATGAACTCCTGAAATTGATACTAAGCTGAAAATAAACTAAAAAAGGTAGCTATTCCGAGTATTTCATCATAATTTTGTTAGACTTCATGAAGTAGTCCATTAAAATGTATCTAGTTTTAATTAAACGGTTTTATTTTTACCTAGCAACCCCTCTTAATACGTATTGCACTTTAACTGTATACATATTTGGAAACAGGTTTTGCTTAGTTTCACATCAATATTAAGGATGTTTTATTAGTCGTGCTTCAGCAGCAGCCGATGATATCAGTGTACTTTATAGGCTGTTAAACAAATACAATTACATGCTGCTTATCGACCAACTTGAAGTGTGTTAACTACACTACATGAATTGGTAATTGAGAGGCGTCCTACGCCTACACTTGTGTTTTTTTTTGTGATGACTGAATATTTATTTAAATTAAAGTTTCGTTTCCCTGGAATTAATGATGGGATTGAGCCAACAATCAACGGCACGAACAGCAGAGTACATAAAATAAAGCGTTGGCTGACATGGCACGGGAAACAGAGAGGAATGTTGCGTGAGTAAATGAACGAGATTTCTGGTTATTAATATACCTAAATTTTTTGGTGTAGTGATGTAGTATGATTATATATTCTATTTCAACTTATTCAAAACTAGTGCAGGGGGAGTCGATGAGAAATGTGGACTGACTATATCATTGTTGTTCAAAAGCAAGGACTGTTCAGAAGAATCGCCGATACTGTAAGCTTTTTTATCTGTCCTATACCTCAGGGGTATTTCCAAGAAGATGGAAAACAGAATTTGTCCAGCCCCGTCACAAAAAAAAATCGAATCATCCTCTCCCTCCCCCTACCGCCCAATTGCACTTATGCCACTTCTTTTCGAGGTCATAGAAAAGCTGATAAATCGTCAGCTTATGAAATTTCTTGAATCCCGAAAACTTTGTAATAACTGGCAGGACGGGTTTCGCAGCAACATGTTCATTGGTGATTTGATGACTTATCTAACCGAAAAGTGGAACCAATCTATTCACCATGGTGGTTAAAGGTCGTTGCGCTTGATATTTCAAAGGGATTTGACATAGTTCGGCATCAAGGTCTCTTGTCGAAAATGCGTATTTTTGGGATCGATGATACAGGTCATTGGAAATTACAGTTCAATACAAGTTGTTTTGGACGGCTTCAAGTCTGCACCTCACCAAATAAATGCTCCGTTTTGTCTCCGATGTTAAGCTCAATGTAGGAAGCTTATAGTTTGATCATATACACCTTAGGGTCCCGTAGTGGTTTAATATGCCTACTGCCAAGCCCATAGTCTCGAAAAAAACTCTTTTAAACTATAAGTAAAGAGTTAAAGCGTTAAAACTTTGACACTGACACTCTAGACACTGACCTCCTTCACAAGTTTGTCACATAAAGCTTTTTTCCACGACTACTTTTTGTCGACGTTTTTTAACAATATGTTGTTTTTATCGACAACAGAATACTAAAAAAATGTATAACAATAAATTTAGCCAATATTATTTCAAATATATCACCATAACAATAAATAGGGTATCTTACTGTTTGCCCCAAGCCGTCCGCTCGGGCGATATGAAATATATTCCAAATTTCGGCTTAACAGTTTCCGAGTAATTTTGGGCCGGGCAGAAAATTGGCTTGGCTGTTATAAGCTCAGCTTCTGAATTGATAAAAAAAATTGGTCGATAGCTTCAAACACTCAGGATAGTGTTGGTTAAGTGAAGATGAAATTGATAAGCGAACGGCTGAACAAAAATAGTGTTTCTATTTTCGAATATTAATATTTTTAAAAATATTTGATTATGCATCTGTTTAAATACCTCACCTCACCTCACTATGACGTACTTTTTCGACAGATATTGAAGATAATGACGTGGACGACATCTGAGTCCAACAAGACGGAGAAACAAGCCACACGACACCACCCAAATTCTGCTTTATTGCGCGAGAAGTTTCCTGGTCGATTTAGCTTTACTTTTTCGCGACGTCAATTGGCCACAAATATTATGCGATTTGCCAACGTTAGATTTTTTTCCGTGAATCTGGTTTCAATGGTAACACTTTCCACAAGTTACACAAAGCAGTTGGCACTGAAACGTCAAACAAAACCCAGGTAGTGTTCGGTGTGAATGCTTTGACGAGATTTCGAAATCGTTTTTCTGGAAACTTCAAATTTAAGTGTGGTGTGAATAGTGTATTAGAGCCTTTTATTATTACGAGCAACGTTTAGAAATTGCTAAAAATTACTACCGAAATTCTGAGTTGACGGTCGCAAGAGCGCTCATTGAAGCTAATTTTTGACGAGTATAAAGAAGTGCACATTAAAACTTACTTTTTATAAAGACACCGCGAGTTTGTAATTTCGACGCCATCTACATTTTTTGAAGGACTTAGAATTTAACGCCTTAAGCATTTCAATGTATGTTTTTTTAGCCTTTTATAATAAGCATAACTTTTAATGCAAATTACCTATGTATATATAACCTTTAAGGAATCAAATTAAAATACGTCTACGAAAGGATATACAATTTATTACGAACACCTACTTATGGCAACATAAGCACATAACAGTAATAAGACTCTTTCCTATTTTGATGAAAACAAGTTTGTAAATAACAACTCCACTCACCAACCCATTAAATTCATAAAAAAGATATTAATTTCGCAATCGCACTACGACCTCCCGAGGGTGATTCAACTCTTACATACATAAATGAGTCGTCTTCCCACGGCTTGCCGGGCGGTGCCTGACAGTGACATTTTGGTCATTAATTTCGTACATGCACATCTGATCACCATCATTATTATCCTCTTTAATCATCTCACAATATCTGCGCGTGGACGATAACAATTTCGTCATAACTCTCTCCCTCCTTCCATTAAATTGACGACAGGACGACACTTTTTTTGTTGGTGGGGCAGAGGGAGGGGAGAAATATAATCAAACAAACAAAAGGTCTATTTTCTTTTTTACGGCATTACATTCATTTGCAGTTGTTGTTGGCCCCATATTTGTCACGGCAACAACAACATCATCAATATGGTTGTGCACACAAGATTCTGGATAAATGACAAATTGACAGAGCAAATAACAAAGGACTCTGACATGCGTTAACCTTTTGAAAGGAATATTTGGGATTTTTGATATTTATTTTCGAGTTTTTTTTTTCTGGAAATATTTTCTCTGTGTCCATCAAATGTAAGTTAGTGTATACGTGTGGGATGGTATGGTGTTAGCATTGTTATGGGATTACGTTTAGGTATGGGGGTTGACTAGCTGGCTTGTACCCATGTAACTTTTGTTATCTTGACCATGCGAATGGTGAGGATATGTACAGAGCACAGAGATTTCATTGATTTACTAAGTCCGTGTTGTGGGATGAATTGATTTTATGGAATCAATTTATGTTGCTTTATAAGGATATTTTTTGGGAGGGATATTTGAGGAGTTATATTAAGTCTGCGATTGACATGTTTTGGCCGGAGTACATAATTGGCAGTTTTAGACGAAGTTATGAATAGGGTATAAGGTATACCGTCGTAAACCATATATTGTACATGGTAGAACCAATGCCAAACAAATAACTAATTAATTTCTAAATATCACAACCAATTTGCCATTTTTGAGGTCGGTATTCTCCATTTCATATTAAAGTCGCTCATGCATTGCTTTCCATTCCCCTGATTTATTTAAAGCCTCACAACTTAGTATCAATTACCATGGCAAATCAAACGCCATAAACGAAATTCAATTTAATATTCCCTCAAATTCTCCGCAAGGATTTGATTTAAAAACATCACCGCATCGCTCAAGTATCTAGCACCAGTAAGACAGGAAGAACATCTTAAACATTTTTAAATAAAAATTTCTCAAAAATTTAAACAAAAACAAAAAAAAATGAGAAAGAACCTGGAAATAAAATTCCAATTTGATTCTATTCCCTATGGCAATTTTCCAACTAACCAGTCGCACCTTCATGCAAGGATAACAAATGAGCGGGAGCGCTCCATACAGTCGCTTTATGCAATATTCAAATTGCTCTCCTCCGTAAAATTCATGTATTATATCCTTGCAAAGGCAATACGACACAACAACGTAGTTGAAGCGACTCTGAAGCCCCACCATGGTAGTGAGAAAAATAATAAAAACCATGTCAAGACATTTTTCGTGAACCGAATTTTCGATCCTTTCGTTGAAACAGCAGCAGTAGAAGTACGAGACGAATACCAACTCAACCCAACACAACAAGAGCTTGACAAAAGAAAAAACACTACATGCCGCTACGTTTCGTATCGTATCGAGCAGCTTTTCTTCTTTTCGGGCGACGGATTGAGGTTTAGATATTCAAATTGCCTGTGTAGTACGCTT
The DNA here is from genome assembly GCA_963576555.1 of Ferdinandea cuprea. NCBI lineage: Eukaryota > Metazoa > Arthropoda > Insecta > Diptera > Syrphidae > Ferdinandea > Ferdinandea cuprea. The sequence continues at coordinate 124,688,047 of OY754958.1, read as the reverse complement.
CTGTGTCTTTCTAGCGGATGCAACGCCGAACCACCTTAAGCCCCCTGCCTCTCCGACATTTTTCTCTCATTTTCCTTTTGGCGTTGTACACCTACTCACAGGTGAAATGTATGCAAATTATTATGACAGGGAGGTGTTGTACACCATCTGGCATAACTAATGTCAGATTGTCAACTTGGTTCTCTGTTTCTTTTTTTTTGCGTCTTTTTGCATATTTTGTTCTGTTTTGCTCTCTGTCGTAGTCCTTTGTTACCTATATTAGAACTCGTCGCTATCGTCGTTGTTATAGGGTGGTGTTGGTGTGTGACAGCATGTCTATGTCAAACTCTGGTTCCGATTTGATGGTATTTTGTTTGTTTGTATGGCTTTTGAAAAAGTGAAAATTGCTCTGCTAACAATTTTAAATTCAATGCATACGTGGGTCCTGTTTGGTTCACATATGAGTCCTAGTTTTCCAAGACCTACACACAATGTCTGTACATACATACGTACGTATATGCATTGCAAAAAAGTTGAGCGAAGCAATTCGAATGAATTTATTTCGGTGCATGAAAGTGACAGATGTTTCAGAATGCCTATTGTAATTTGACAAAGTGCCACGGAAGGTAATCAACAAACTTTTTGGTGGTACGTCTGACAAATTTGACAAGAGGAAATGAGTCGAGGGAAAGTTATTCGTGCCAATTTGTAAAGTTCTCTTCCAAGGTGGATTGTTTAAACAGTAATTATTACGCTTCGTTCATCATATTGTTTTACATTTTGTCTACTTATTAAAACATAGTTTCAAAGTCAATTAGACGTTTCTACAGCTATATTATCATTAATATATGCATGTAGCACTCTAATCATCAATGGTCTCATGCTTGGTGCAGAATATCGCGGATAGGCAAATATTTTTGCTTTATGTATGTGAAGTGGTGGCCAGATAAATAGCTAACAGACATTTGGCAGCATGTAATAAACCTATACATATGTACAGTGAGCGTCAAAAGTGAATTAACATTTTGCTTATTGCGATTTGGCTAATATTTTTGACCGAATCATTAAAAAAATACTCATATAAATAGTTATTACTGAAGCTCAGTCGAGAAAAATGTCACACCAATTCGAGGTAATATAAATTTAAAATGAATGAATATGGAATATGATTTACCCAACAAAATGTAACATCGCTCTAAGCTTATAAAACAAAATTATGTTTTTTGGCTGCTCATGTAAAATAAATTGTCCACAAAATCTTTGCTACATAGAAATTAAAAAAAATTCTTACTTTAAATTTATAGAAAATTTTTCGGAGAACAAATTTTAAGTAGGAAATACATTTCTAGGCTGCAAAGATTTTGAAAAAAATTATTTTAAATGAGAAATAAAATAAAATGCTAAAATACATCATTTTATTTTATAAGTAAACGGCCCCTGGCTTCTCCAATTAATGTGTATGCGAAGATATATTTTTTTGACACGAATGGAAGGGACCACCAGTTTAATGCCGACTAGGGAACGGAATTAATTTTTGAGAAGCTTCTCATGACAGTTCTTACTCTTGGATGTTTGTGTAGACGTTCGCAAGAGGTGAGGCAGCGAATAAAAGCTTTCAGGTAGTACAGGTCGGGATTTGAACCAGCGACCTCTTGTTTAATGGTCCAAACCAGTAAGCCACTGCACCCACATTTTATAGCATGACATAAAATGCCATCAATCGCGTTCTTAAAACGTTTCTTTATGAGCCATGTAAGGATATGGTATCATACTGTTGGCCCCAAGCAGATTGCAGGCTTTCCTTATGTTTAGAAATCAAATTTTCGCAGATCTCAATGCCTGAAGTACCGTGGAACCCGTTCCAATAGGAATAGAGACTTTGGTGTTCGGTCCAAAGACACCAGCTCCAACTCCAACTTCCATTTTCGATCCGTCGGTGTACCATATAAGACTTCTCGGATTCTCTGCCAAAACACTTAGCAATTTAGAACGGTGCAGTATTTCTACACCAAATAGAGTCTTGAACACATGTCCATGTCGAGATTAAGTTAAGAAACTAAATATTGTAGGATCTGTAGAGGTGAGGTCCAAACAATTGCCTCTTAATCTGTTTTTGGGAAGGTGCGGATCACTTTTCTATATTTTCCGCTGTCCGGTCAAGAACTTTTGGTAGCCGGACGACAGCCGCATACGAGATGATGGATCGCACTATCTTTGTATACAAACCGGTGTATCATTCTGTAACTAAGACCCTATGTTCTGAGAGTTCTATTTAAGTGTTTCATCCACGATATCCCCGATATATCTGACTTCATTGGAGTAACTTTTTATGGTATCTTCTATGATGGTTCAACATTAACCAGTCTCCTTATAGTTGAAGGCACTAGAATGGTTTCGCTAGGATTGATAAATAGTCATTCCTTTTTACACCATTCTAAAATGGACTAAAGGTTAAACTTAGTTTACCACCAATAATGATCAGCATAGCCTATAGAGCCTTGTCTGCTTGTGAGCCCGTGTTTCCGTACCCTATTTAAACCATTTATGCATTAATGAGTTGGATCAATCTTCCGAATTAATTTACCCAACATAAAGAGAGGGAAAATTATTTTTAAACATATATTTTTAAAATCCTTATGTTAACCCGTTAACAATATGTCATTTTCGAGAACAATTTCACTCTCATGAACTAATAGTTTCTTAAAGTTTTTTTTTAGTTGTGTGTACCGCATTTGACACATCCAACATTTCGTACTACAGAAGAAAGTAAAAAAGTTCCTAAGTAAACTGTCTTTCGAAGGATTTAATGCAGTTTTGCACGTGGGTATACACACACCAACGGTGAAATTGTGTGGACTCGTATTGGCAAGAAACTTTCGACAGGATAGTAATTAGGGAAAGGTAAAAGTTCGAAGAAACTTTATTGAAGCTTGGTTTAGGGTGGCTAATATTTGTGTGAAAAAGTTTCTGATTATTTTATGTTGAGGAAAAGTTGGGTTTTTCTCAAGAAATTTGTTGCTATTATTTTTTTTTATTTTCTTTTTGGTTGACGGGGACAAGAAAGCTTTACACAATTCTGATGATGAATGGCTGCACTTAATTAAGTGGAAACGTGCATGTATTCTATTCGAAAGAAATTCACCATTAAAGTGAGAAAAATCAAATATATTTACGGATCACTGGAGACTAATGAACAATCCCTTATCTCTGTAATAATTTAACCTAGTTAGCTATTAACATTTAAATCCCCAACACCCATTCACACAGTTCCGACAAACCACAAATTATTCTCTGAAGTCAGGAAATGTATAGGAACACTAAATTCACTAAATCACCGCAATTCCCATAGAGTAACGTTCATAAATTCAAATACTTCTCCTTTTCGAAACGCAAACGGATACTATTGATAAAAAGAAAAACTAAACGCCACAACATTTTCACCTTCCATCTAACATCACGTAAGGATGTGAAATGCTTTACGACTTTCCGAACCAACCAAAAGCTGCCCAGCATACAAACTACACTTCATTAAAGATTCCGATCAGGGTTGCAGGAGCCGTAACTCCTTCAGTATATTTTACACCTACCACCCCGGCCGCTGATGATGGGATGAAGAATGTGAAGCATCTCAACTTTATTCGTTGTGTTTTTTAAAGGTCTACAAGGATCACTTACTTTGCTTGATGGCTACGAATTGAGAATGTACTACAACTAACAGCCATGGCAGTGCTATAAACACTGTCCAAGCACAGTCAGTGCTCTCAACCCACGTCGCGCATAAATATTTAAATGTTGCCGCATATTTACATAAAATTCATGGAGAAGAACATTCGTTTGAACCCTTGAGTAATAACGCAGCAAGGACTCGTCTTGTCCATTATCCCTTGTCAACGGGAATTATTTGTAGTAGCGTTGAAATGGAATTTACTCCTTTTCTGCGGGGTTTAGGGGAAACAGACCGACCAAGCTACTTGGCAATAAAATAAAAATCAAAGGATACGCACTACAAATTACTTGAACCGCAATAAATTCTGTCATCTCAAGTGTATCGTACGTAAAGTCTATGCAAAAAAGGATGTGACTAGTGAATGTGATAGTGGTGCCGAACCGTAACCCGGTTAATGTAGTGAGTAAACTAATTGTGAATTGTTTCTGAGTATCAGACAAAGGTATCATTATGAATTCCTTACCACATGGCCTTGATGAGGGTTTGATGATTATGGCAAGCGGGGGGTTATAGTACAAGTAAGGATAACCCAAAGCTGTCTGGGACAACCGTCATGCAAAGCTTACAAAAAGAGGTATCTCATATAAGTATAAAGATATGTTGAGAGATTGTTTGGTGCGCACACATTTCGAAGGATAAAATGTATTCTAACATTTGTATAATTATATGACGACATTGAACCTTGATGTCTGTCTGTTAAGGAGTTATTGGATTTTCAATATACATAGACATTTTTTATTGTTGATTTTACTGATTGTATTGCTGAGCAATCTTGGTTTGGTAGTTAGTATTTGTCGAGAAAAAAACATTTTAAATTAAATCAGTCATTTTTGAAGTAATTATAGTGGCACACAGAAAAAGTAGGTTTAAATTTAACACAAGATATCAAGTCAATTGTACAAATTGTATTTATTTATGGCCTACATTTGAACTGCACCCCCAGAACTTTTTGTACGACCAAACAATTTTTAAGTATAAGCAAAATTATGTTCAGCAACCAGTATGGCCATATTGATGCCAAAAACCAAAAGGAAAAAGCATATCCTAAGGGGTATGTGCACCTGCCCTTCAACTGCACTTGATGGCATTTTTGGGCTCCCACCCATACAAATCTTCATTAAAAAGACAGCTGCTAGAAGCGCATTAAGGGTCACCTGAAAATACTTAACAAAATCCGTAACATGGATATGTTTTACTGCATCCCTGATATTATGGTTTGGGACTACAAGTTTGGGAATCTATTCGAAGTTGAAATATTAGACCGCTCTAAGTGTTCCGCAAATGGTGTTCCGACACTAGATCCGAGAAGTCTGATCTCGTATACCGACGGATCAGAAATGGAAACTGGAGTTAGATCTGGTGTCTTTAGACCCAACAAAGACTCGACACCCATGGGTATTTCAGGCGAAAGTCCATGCCATTGAGATCTGCGCAAATTTTCTTTCCCGAAGAGGAATTAAAGGTGTCAAAATTCACGTCTTCTCGAAAAGTCAAGCAGCACTACAGGAACTATCATCTAACACTATTAATTCTGTGACAGTGAAGTGCTGCTACGATGCCTTGCAAAAGCTAGTCAAGGACAACAACGTCAAATTTGGATGGATACCTGGTCATCAAGGTATTGGATTAGAATCTGGGTTCATAGGAGCAGCACCCTACTATAGAGTCAATTGGGCTGATTAATAATTGGGAACAAAAACTTCGTCTGAACCACTGGGAAAGTGTCCCGGGCTTAAGACATTTCAAAAGATTAATTAAGCCCCACTCCTACAAGAAAATTCTACTATTAAGTAAAGGATATTATTAAGCTGGTGGGCTTCTTCGTTACGGCCTAAGATATCATATGAACAAAATGAACAAAAAGAAGATGAAGCTTCCGAACATATCCTCTGTAATTTTCCGACCCTTCATTGGTTAAAACAAGGGATCTTCAATAAAGACTTGCTAACTTCGCCTTTTTGATACAGTAGACCTTTGAGGTCACAGGTCGTCAGTAATATTTATTTATTTTGACATATAGTTTGTAACACCTCTCAATATTCGCCGTAGACCTCTAAAAAGATATATATTTGTAATCCGCTTAAAAAGGTACAACAATTTAATAATGTCCGTCCATCAAATGCCTCAAATGACATACTTGTGAAGGAAGCTAGTTTATAGAATTGGCAAGATTATCAAAATCGATAATAACTTTGAGATAGTACGGAACTTTGTCTAACTCAACTCTGCTATAACATCTGAAAAAACGTCTATTCAAAAAAAAAAAAATTTCTTTGGGCTTCGAAGGCAACTATGTAGTAAGGCCGTCGTTTCACGAATAACTAAAGGAAACTCTTTATCAGTTCTATGTATCTTAGGCATGGCGAATTAGATGAAAATATCATTGGTCGTTTTGAGAGAAAAAATCTCGCCCCGTATGTGTAGACGGGTCCTCTACGAGCTATACAGCGACATTTAAGATGGCTGGGATATGTAAAGCATTTCCTTTGGTGGCGCGCATAAGTCGAACCAGCCAGTATCAGATGCTGTTGGCTTACTTAATTTAGGCTGCATAAATCAGTAAATGTGTACTTGATGAACACTATCTATTCACAAACAAGTATATACTCGTATAATTTCTAAGTTTGTTAGAGTTTGTATGATGTGTTGATAGCATTCCGTTGCATGTGTTAATTTCAAAATTGATGGCCCGTCTAATAGAGTACACTCTCATCTTAAGTGTCCAATTCGGTATGTCTCGTGAAACGAACATAGAAACCATAATTAGAATTTCGTGAACTATGATACTGACAAGCAATACTCATATGATGTACATTACATTTCCGAGATGCAAGATGTATAGACACAATGAAACAAGATAGACGCAAAAAGGATGATGCACCGAACTCAACAACAACGAATTGAAATACATCGTTTAAAATGAGACATTGAGCATGTTCTGGGTACTCTCTGGAGTATAAATAAAGGATAAACAAGAGCCATACAATGAGCATATAATACCTATCTATCTACAATGTGCCTTCATATCAAATGAAAAAGTGAATAATAAAAATATCGAAAAAAGGAAAATTGGTATTTCCACTTAAAATGATAATTCAAAGAAGAGGCAATGATAAGGATGAGGTCTACTACTGGTGGTGTATAAAGATGATGATGACATGAAATCATCTGTATTCCTATTCAGTGACAACTAGAGTGACACTGAAGCTATGAGACAGTGACAAACGTTTTGTGTGTGCGTGTGTTTTTTATACCAATCCAAACTGAGTGGTTTGCATTGAATTGGAGATGAGCGGAGTATGTTTGTTGTACCTACGTCAGGATAGACAACAAACTTTCCAATTTGAATGGAAATTAGAAAGCAATTTATGCAAATGGTTATAGGTTTGCTTGTTTCTTTTTCGTCCTCTTTGAGTAGTTTTTCCTTTTTTAATTGAAAACAAGTGAAAAAAAAAACATTATGATTGGAAAAGAGTTTTGTTTGTGTATGCAGAACGAGTATGTTGATTTTCGATGGGATTCGATTTTTTTTATCGATTCACATTGGCTTAATAAAGGATTCGGAAATAGCCGTATTAAAGAAAACATTTTCAAAATAAATAAATACATACCCCAAATACATTTCAATAAAAATAATTCTCAGATGAAGTAAACAATTTAAAAAAGAACAAAGTTTTTATTGTCGTTTTTGTTGGTTACGTCAGAAGCAATTTATGATGAGACCATATTATTCTTGTCACTCACGTTGGGATGTCAACATTTCCATAACAATTGGAAAAAAAAAATACTCGCGGTTTTTTGGGGGGATTATGTTTGAGAGCGAAATACTGGCATTGGAATGAGATTTTGGTCATGGTCTTTCTATACAGATGTCAATGCAGGACACCAAAGTGGTTTTGTTGATTGAATTCTCTGGTTTTGCGCATTTTTAACAAATAAATTCTTGATTACTGATGGATGTGACTGATGCTGCTGACAGTGTACTTGATTTTTTTTATAAAGAATTGAAAAAAATTGTATTGACACGTGTCTGTTTGAATTAAATAAAGATTTTTATCAGAATGGTTATTGTGCAAGGGAGATTTAACACTTAGAAAAAATGAAAAAAATTGAGTTTTGGCCAGATCCTTTTGTCCCTAGACATGTGATACCACCTGTCCACCTAAACTTTGTTTCCTCTGTAGCAGCCAGACTTAGCGTATGGAGTGGGAATGATATACCCGTATACCTATCTCTCCTTTATCAGGTGAGAGAACTAACGTAGTTCCTACTTTAATGAGATCATCAACCTCATCAATAGTACCCAGGAATGTCCCTGTGCCCTGGCACCCAGCAAGGGTGAATGTTGAACTGCTCTGACATCTCCTGAAGAGACGATCTGGAGTCTAGGGCTATAGCTGTAGCTGTATTAGCTGCAGTTGTTCCGCTAAAAAATACCATATCAAACAGAATGTCGAAAGCAACGGAGGGAGTCGTGAGTGAGGCTTCTCCAATGCATGGGCAGACTGATCTTTGTACTTTGCTTAAGTTATTGCATTATCCAAAGCAGTCCATCATACAGCCACTCCATACGTAAGTATGTCTTATAACCGAAATGTATAGCCAGTGAGTGATGTGAAGTTGAAGGCCACATCTGTTCTCAATGGCTTTTTTACCAGAGAAAAGTGCTACTGTAGTACTTTCCTGGATATTAGGCTTCCAGCTCAACTTTTTATCTAAAAATAGACCTAGATATTTCGCTTCTTCAGAGAAGTTAAGTTAAGCTTACGTCGTTTTTGAAGGGGGGGGGGGAAGTCAATATGAGGAATTTTATATACATTAAGAAGTTCAGTTTTGTTAGCGTTGATACCCAGGCCACACCGAACTGCTCAATTCCCTAGCTGTTAAGAGCGCTTTGGAGGAAATCTTTAATAGTACTGAGCTGCTTGCCTGAGACGGAAATAGCAATGTCATTCGCATAAGCGATTCACTTTGCAACCCTCCGTTTCCAGGCTGCAAAGACGTAGATATGTAATAAGATATTATTAGGCAGATAAACCAACCAAGTATGGAACCCTACTGCCCATTTGGGCCGATAAGTGTTTGATCTTTCTAAGCAGATTACACATTGGTACTACACTCACTGGGCACTGCAATAAGCAAAGCTTGGTGCATACTCAAACTATTTTTGCAGAGGAAGAAATTTAGAAATTTTCTCTGCACATTCATGCTCTCATCAAGGACGATGGAAAAACGTAACCTTTATGATGATCTTGATGAGAATCTGAGTAGAATTCTTTTTCGCTATATAAATAGTTCCAATTGCTTCAACGACTGGAATGGTAGCATTCCTAGATCCACATTGTATCACTTTTTACTTTGCTCTAAACGAACCGGCTGACTGCTGGGTAAACCAAATCTTAATTCAAAACTCAAACTCCGTTACGTCATCGTAAACAGGACGCAAGCAAAACAGGACATCTTCATTCGCCTTTGTTAAAGTCAATGTTTCTGCCCCATAGAGCAGACTAGAATGATGAGCCATTACAATTCAATTGCCAAACAAACAGTGAGTATAAAGTTATAACAATCACAAAATAAATAAGTGGTTGCACCTCAAATATTCTCAATTCAAATATATACATCCAATTTGGGCAAACTTTATCCAATTAGTCTTTTTTTATAGCTAAAAATTCATCCTTGATGCAAAGTAATGAGAATTCTACCATTCCAATCCGATTTGTGTATTCAATGACATTTTCGGACTACACAACCTTAATCTCGAAAAGTTTTCTTTTACTCAACTTAATTTGTCCACAGGACACAATGACAGACAGATACACACAGAGCGACATGCTTGGCAAAAAGCCTCAAATTGTGAAATATTAACTTTTCCAAATCCAAAACAATGTTGACGAATAAACTGTTCTCACATCATTGTATCTGTTTCACTATGCTATATCTTGTGACAAGCCACCGAAGAAAACACAAGTTCTTGTCAAATAAGAAAGGAAATCCAAATCTCCCTCTCTATCTCTTTTTGGTAAAGTTAATAATGACATAGAGTACGACGACAATGATGAAGCTTAACTTGAAGTTGAGTTTTAGATGGATTTCTGGCGAAAACTTTAATCCGAATAAGTGTTCACAATGTTTGTCAGAGAAAGTTTAAGTTTTTTTTTTTAGTTTTAAACTCGTAAATGTTAAATGTTTTCGTTTCGGTTTGGTATCTACTATGTGTGTGTGTGGAAATTTCTTAATATCTGTATATTTCAAGTATATTTCTCTGCAAATCGATAGTGTAAGTGTATCTATACCTATAACTATCTGCTCTTCACTGTAATTGGAATTTGAAATAACTGATTGGTAAGGGTGTTTTGATTAATTGCACTGTATGTGCATGTCTATAGATACAAGTAAACGTTATCATCGCACCAATCAATACTGATGTGATGTCTGAAGTGCAATTTGAATTTCAATGACAAGTTTCTAGAAAAGGGTCTTCGATTTGTTGGGTGAATATTTTCATGAATAAATTAGAATCTGATGGTTACGTATATTTCAATCCTGGGGCTGTTTATGTAAATTAAGTTTAAGAATATGCATATGTCACTTACCTGAAGATTGGGCGGACAATGGTCCAAAAGTTCCAACATGTGTTTGATATTTTGTGCATCTTGTATCACAAAATTTAATTCCATATCAAATTCACCGCCAACCAGCTGAAAAGAAAAGAGAGAAATAATCAGATTAAATTTCTGTTTGATTTGATGAGAATAATATTTAGATATATTTCTGTATGTATGTAATGCTGAGATTGATTCAAACTTATAAATTTGTGATGTATGTTATATGTTTTTATGTTAAGCAAGTGTTTCAGGTCTGGATTATTTTCAGCAATATGTTCAAGTGTGAGTTTTGATATACTCGGCTAGAAACTGAGATAAAAAGTGCGTATTGATTAGATGTGGTTTGTGGCAATCCACTGATGATCCATCCGCAGATGATCTGCAGAAGATACAAATCTTTTTAAATTTTATTATTTAATAACCTTGGTACTACAATATTTAAGTTACCATTATTCGACTCTTTAAATATGTTTCTTGTGGACTTTAAATAAAAATTAAAATTCATTCAATAAAAAAAATGTTTGACGTTTAATGATTTTTGAATATTGATATTTTAAGGGATTACATTGTTTATTGTTGCCGAAACACTGTATAGCAGTTGTTTTCTATCATATTTGTTGCAGGTAATTGGTACTTAAACTTTATCGTGGGCACTATTTTCTTCCTCATTTGTCAAATAAATGGTTTGAGGTCATTGTAATAAAAAAACAAATTTTGATAGGGAGTTTTTTTTAGAATTGAAATAAAACACAAGAAAATAGTTTTAATGTCCATCAATTTGGCTAACGCAACGAATGTTGGCTTCCAAATTCCCTACAATTTCAAGTTTATTGGAGTCCAATGGTGTCAAATCACACGATCTTGATGGCCAATTGACAGGTCCATTCCGCGAAATTATGCGCGCATCGAATGTTTGCTTCAATAAATCGATTGTGATGTGCGCTGTGTGGCATATAGCGCCGCCTTGTTGAAACCACATCTCATCCACATTCATGCCATCCAATTCGGCAACAAAATAGTCGGTCATCATGGCTCTATACCGGTCTCCATTAACGGTAACTGACTCTCCAGCATCATTTCGGGAGAACTATGGCCCAATGACTCCACCAGCCCATAGAGCACACCAAACAGTCAGTTTTTGTGGATGTTCCAAGGGTCTCATGTGGATTCTCCAAATGTTTCAATTTTGCTTGTTGGCGTAGCCATTCAACCCAAAATGAACTTGCGGTAAACTTCGCGAACTGAACCATAATTTTCGAAATAAATTTGCATGTTTTCATTTGTCAACCTGTTCATGATGAAATGGCAAACCAAACTGAATATAAATGACATTAGAGTGGCCAGGTTTGACCAAAAAATGTCAGTTTTATCTCTATTCGAAAAACCAACCTCTATAAAAAACCCCCTTTATTTATGGTAGCATCTGCTGTACAAACTTGCTTTTAGACATCGTCTTTGCAAAAAAATGAAGGTCAGAAAACCAAGCTTCCCATAATAATTTATGCATCAGCATTGTCTAGTAGCTTGACTTTAAATATGTGCTCATCAGTTGATGCATTTTTAAAATGAACACATTTCAAGTTTTAGATTTGAGATATCGCAATGGAAATTACATGGAATATGTAATGAATAAGCAGAATTGAATGGTACTGGTAACTCAATTTGGACTTAAGACGACTCAATCTAATTTATCTTATAACCTCACAAATATATTCATATGAGTTTTATGTTTAAATAATCAGTTACAGTTAGGTAGGTACCAAATTATAATTAAAGCCAATGTTTCAGCAACTACCAATGAAGCAAGAATTTACTTCGAAGGCATGTTCTTATCTAAAAGAGTTCCCAAGTTTTGTTCCAAATTTGAAAAATATCTAAAAGTTAAACTGGGTACATGCATACATTCATTCCAAACTTTATTCTTCGTGGCCTGGAACACAAATCTTCACGCGGTATAAAGCATGAGATAGAGAAAACGTGAAACCAGGTCATCATATAACTTTCCACAATGAACTCGAAAAAAAAGAACACATTAGCCTATATTGCTGGATTTTCACAAAAAAAACAAAAATCCTTTTAGTCTTGTGCGCGCACTTTCCCCGCATTTATATCCATCTATCCCATCTATCGCATTCTCTTGTTACAACATCCGATTAGTGTCAAGGTCCAAATGCAATCCACCTTTGCTTTTTCGTGTTCAACAAAAGTCCTCATTTTTACGCTCTGTTTAACTTCGCGTCACTTACTTAACTTCTAAAGGCACTGAGCAGCAACACTTATTATTATGTGTTTTGTTTGTTGTTATTTTTTGTCGGTCCCCAAATAAGTAGGTTCATCGTGAATCCAAAGGGACTTAGAGATAGTGTAAGTGTATTTTATTTTTCGCAACCAGTTTGGTAGGACATTTAACTTCTTAAATCATCATAAACGTTTATTAGATTAAGACGTTTTGAAAAGGTTCAATGATTATAATGTATCTCAGTGTGTGTTGCGACAAAGACAGAAGTCAAAAGCATTAAAGTATACTTCCAATTTCTTGTTCGCTTTGACCTGCATTTTGCTTTTCATTCACTTAAATCATTAAGAGCTTATTTCTTCTAGGAGTTTTTTTTTGCCTGTATGAGTGAGCGTCAGGCGTAGACAATCTTTGAAACTATTCATCTTAGTCCTCCTTCGACCCTGAAGCGTGCAATGGGTTCGCTTTAGGTTGGTTGTATCTGTGTTCTACCCCCCCTTGAAAAATAGTGAAAACGATGTGGTAGCGAAAAATAAATTATCCGACGCCAGTCATCCTGGCGGTGTCTACGTTTTTAGAACCATCACTCCACACGCATCCCAAGCACTAACTTATACCCATATACTGGGTGGAAAACCTTCCCAAGAAGATATCACCCTTAGCAGGGGCCAACAAAAACTTAAAGACGACGACGATATAGATGAAGGGTGAGCTGTGATTGTCTGGAAACCTTAAGGATATGGTATATATAGTATATATGTACGTATAACCAACATTGTCTCTCAGGAGAAAGGAAAGGATAAACATTTGAAGATATGAAAATGTATGTACGGCGTCTTGTCTGCCTTGTGGGTTTTCTTGTATACTACAATTTTCCTCTCTTTGTGGTCTCGGACCGACAAAACCGATGTTATCCTTCTTAAAAGTGTAATGCCTTCGTTGGCTGATGGATAGAGATTTAAAAGAAAGCAAAAAAGTCAAACATAATAAACCACGGCAAAATGTGCATTCTCGACAAATGTAGTTTCAGAATGTGGTTCAGCCAGATATTTAAGTTAAACAAAATATTCCATAAAAATCAAAAAAGAAATTACTTTTTATAATAGGATTATATGCGAGACATGCTCCTGTGGTCAAGGACGAAATAATCTCTGTGAAATTGCGTTGGTGTTGAAAGAGTCTAAGCTATGTCCTTGTTGTTTTAATAGGGGGAAAGTTGAATTTATGTTAAAACGAACTCCAAGTCTAGGTGTTTTTTTTTCAATTAGAAGGTCCAGCATGAAAACGTTTTATAATCTGAGGTAGAAAGTTTGCCCTTACTTCAAAATGCAAACAAGAATTAATTGAAAGTAGGTTACGCACTTAAGGGTTATTTACTTTTAACTAAGCTATTTAAATTTACCTTAGTTCAGCCCGGTTTGGAGGTTACTGGGAAGATTTAGTAAAATATTTATATTACACACGATTTACAAGCAAAGAAGAAAGCAATATAGACGTAGGCGGCTTACGTGGTATTTGGTAGGCTGTTTTCCGTTGTACATTTGAAATCAGTTCAAGTGTACTTTCGACATTTAGTGCTGGACGTTATCCATCTATGTTGAAATCGAATCATATACTAAGCAGGACGGATCGGTATTTCTCTAACAAGGGCTATTTATGTGCTTATCATCGTATAGGTGCGCCTGATGCGCAATTATCTGAACTGGTAGATGCGGCGTTGACTATGCATTTCGCTGATAATAAAATGTAGCAGTCCTGCATTAATATTAACGCAACGAAACAATGATAAGGAAGTGTGTTGGTTTGCAAGTTTCGCACTATTTTTTGAAACAGGGGAGAATAGTGTTCTTGGGCTGTTCTTCATAAAATCAAAACTCATTACAAAAAATGCATGAAGTTCTATTAGACGACCGTAGGTACACACTAAAGGAATACCTTAAAACAAACCATACGCAATAATTAGGACTTAACACAATTATTAATAGGTAAGTGTTATCTATGATAAAGTAAGTTGTGAATGATTTTGAAATAAATCATGGCTAGTAGATCTATGAAGTCCGAGACGACGAATCAATGCTGTATACCTTTGCAGCACAATTTATTGTCTGACTATTGTTTTCATTCGCCGCAAAATCTTTTGCAAAAGTCTGACAAGTATCCAAGAGTTAGAACTTTTATGAGAAGCTTCTCAAAAATGCTCCCACAACGATTGAAGAAGATAGCCTATAGGTCTTATGGGGACCGTTTACAGCTAATATTCATTTGTGATTACAGTTTAAACGAGAAAAACGTAGTTAAGTAGTTATACGTATCGAGTTATACGTATCAGTCAGCTTATGAAATATCTCGAATCCCGAAAACTTCTTAATGACCAATGGAACCAATCTATTCACCATGCTGGTGAAAGCAAGGTCATTGCGCTTGATATTTCATAGGCATTTGACAGAGTTTGGCATCAAGCTCTCTTGTCGAAAATGCGTGCATTTGGGATCGACGTTACCCTTCTTCAATGGATTAGAAATTACCTTTCGGACCGTTCAATAGAAGTTGTATAAGTCAAGTACAAGTCTGCAATGGCGAGGTGTCCCTCAAGGCTCTGTTTTGTCCCCGACTCTCTTTCTCATTTTTATCAATGACCTCCTGTCTGTCACGTCTAATCCACTGCATTCCTTTGCTGCTAACAGTACCCTCAGCTTTACATATTAGTTTCCGGGGCAACGCCCCTCATCTTCGGGCGTCGAACTGGAACGGCAACGTATATTAAGCTCATTGAATTCCGATCTTGAAAGCATACTTAAATGGGGTAAAACCAACAGAGTGGAATTTAATGCTTCCAAAAGGCAATGCTGTCTGCTGTTATTGAAGCGAACCCCTTAATCTCTGCCATTATCCATGAATGGCACTTGCACCGGTGAAACCGAACGACTTTCCACTCCCGGTATGTGTGTTAATGACAACCTTCGTTGGAATGACCACATATTCGATGTCCTTAAGCAATGCAAGAAATATTTCACCCCTTCTGATCTTGCAAAAATTTATAAGGCGTTTATTCGCCCCAAACTTGGGTATAACGCTCATATCTGGTCCCGTGCTCCAATTACATATATAGAGCTACTTGACAGGATTCAAAAACGTGCGGTAAAACTTATTGGCGATCGAGACATCGCGAAATCACTTCACTCTCTTAGTCATCGTCGATATGTCTCCTGCTTGTCATTGTTTTATCGGTATTTCCACCATAAGTGTTCAAATAAAATTTCCACTTGCATTTCCCCTACAGCAATTCAACCGCAATACTCGCCATGCTAGGAATGCACATCAGTTTACCCTTAACCCACAGTGTTCGGACGTACTGTGAAATATAAAGATTCCTTTCTCAACCGTACAATACGAATGTGGAATGATCTACCACGCTCTGTTTTTCCTGCACATTATAATTTACAAACATTTAAAACCAATGTGCATCGGTATCTCCTGTTTTCTAATCTTTCACTTCCCTAATGTGTGTTAAACTGTGTTAAAAAAATCATTATAAGGGTATCCAACATCCCTTTAGTGCGCGTACATTATAAAAAAAAAAACAAAAAAAAAATCAAGTTGATATGAATATTTCCGCTGTTGAGGTGCATATATCTACTTTAAATAATAAAACTTCAGAATATTAGACATAGCTTTGTATAATTAGGTATACGCAATAGCAATAGCGAAAGAAATGTTAATATTATAATATCATATGCTTTTTTATGACAACTTAGCTTTTCATTTTATATGAATTTTTCTTAAAACTCAGCTTAGCTTTTAGGAGCAGTTATTGCTTAATATTTTGTTCGTGGTGACAATCGCAAGTTTTTGTTGTTTCATTCAACCATTCGACAAGTAATTGACGAAAAGTTTGGCAGCTAATATTAGCAGCATGTATTTACACGAAAAACAAATGCAAAAACTTTCTCTTTAGTTCTGCCGCCTAAGCCGCAGCATGACATACCTACGACTGTATATTTAGAGGCCGCAAAAGGTGACTCCAAGTGTGTCTGATATTTCATGAAAATTGCAAATTACAGTTCATATGGCAAAATAAATGGTTTTCCTAAAACGCAAATGTGGTAAAAAAAACAATCTCAACAGCTCAAATAATCAAGGGGAAATGCTTTACGGTTTTTGAGACATAACCACATTGTGGCGATGTCTTGGATTACGCCTTTATGATTGCTCTTAAATTATAGCATCATCTCTACAAGGACTCTTCGGTGAAAATGTTTGCGAAACGGTGGATTTCATTAAATTAAGGCTCGAGTAAATAATACTGAATTTTTATTGTAAATTGTAAAATAAATTGAAAGTTAATCGCATCATCGCTATATTTAGATAATTAAATAAATGAACTCCCATATTTTCCTCATCAGCAAAAATCGAAATCCCCCTGTCTAGACAATCATTACATAGATGAAGCACTTCACGTAATTAATTTTAGCCTTCATAATACTCTCACAATCAAAGTGTATGTACCCAAAAGGACAATATCATATATACTGAAAAAAATCAAAACAAGAATCCACTCGAGAAAACAATAACGGTGAGACTAGGCATCTTAGGAGGAAGAAAACAATTTAGCAAGCAAATTCCTTAAATAACAGTATTACTCTATGGAAGCTGTAGCTAATAAGTAGCCAATTAAATGCTTTAAATAACATCTTAAGGTAACTTCCCCTTCTTTATTACAATAGCATGTGCGTACGATTTAAGTTCGATAACTATTAACTACTCAAGAAGTAGCACCACTGTAAAATATATTCATGTTAAAAAAAATAAATCGTTTTAACTTTGCGTCCTTGAAATAAGAAGAATGAAAATTCTTCAACACAAGTGCAAAAAAAACATCAAATCACAAGATGACTGAATCCACTCCTAGAAGTGACAAAAGGAGAACGAATACCCTCAGTCTCTACGGAAACGAGACAAGTCGAGAAGAAAATGTGATTCCTCAACAGAAATGAAAAAAGAAAAAAAAAACTTTGCAAAACAAAAAACCATTGAGATAACCAAAGACTTAACTAAGCAATCCGGGTTCTGCAATTTGTCTTGATTGTCTGAAAAAAAATGGCACTGTCGGTTGCGCCATCACACACCATCTAACCACAACGACGAATAAGTTTCTTTAAACTTTAACTAAGCAGTAGAGGACAACAGCGAAAAAGTCCTTTTTGTGATTGAAAGCCTGAACTGATGCTCTATTTGCTGTAAAGTTTCGAATCAACACTGCAATTGTGTACGAGTATATACGACAGAAAACTTTTTCGCTAAAATTGTTTATGGAAAAGAAAATTGCCGTCTGGACAATATCAAATAGCATTGAGAAGTTAGAAGATACGAATTGTACTGTGACACGGAAGTTGCATCTCAGTCATCAAATGAAATAAAAGGATGTCATTAGTTTGGCTGCACCATAAAGTTCGTAATAGGTATCAGAAAACAATATATCTATAAATATAAGACTGGATGTTAATAAATCTGTTCGAGATTAAAATACTTAAGCACTTCTTCACCGATCATCATTAAATTTAGCACATACAGACTCATGATCCGTATCGGATAATTTTCTTGCTACTTCAGCGGTTATCATTGAAGGTTATGTCCTTGTATCCAGGAACATGGACACATACCTTGTGCTTTGAACCAATAACTTTAAGCTTGAGTTTTATTTCAGTAGTGATATTCAATTAATTGAATAATATCCTTTTGCTGTATTACCGACTCTAGAACTCCAGACACCAGAACTTCAGCTATGGTCAGGAAGTCTGGATGAGATGCATTCGTAGCCAACGTTGTCTTCTGGCTTCCATCCGGCTTTTTCGGCGGATCCTCAGGGCACAATTGTCAGCTGATTCATGCAAGTATAGTTCCAAAAGTAGAAAATTAAGAATCACTTCCGAATCAGCGGTTGTCTCTATGCATCTTAGTCTCTTTATTTTCGTCAATATCTTATGATTCGTCGATCTACCTGGGACTTGCAACCAGACGTACAATTTCCGTGTACATCAAAACAATTATTTTGGGTTTTGGTCCCCACTTTCTGCCGAAGACGCGGTTGCACACATTCCTTCACTAAACCTTAACTCCGGTTAGGTTAACGATCAAAAGTTACACCTAGATGCTTCGCAACTGCACCACCCGTAGAAGGATCCCCTTAATATGGGACTTCGGATCCAAGAAGAGAAAAATTTTCAAAATCTAATTTTTTTACCGAAAGACATATTTAGGTAACGCTATAACACACCATAAAATGACAACAGAAAAATAGTTACAGGCACTCCTTTCGGAGCCAAATGTGATTTTAGAAGAAATTGAATGCAATAGTAGTTTATTGGACTACTATTAGGGAATTCTTGTTTCTTATTTTTCTGAAGGGTCTGACTTACATTTTTTTTGTAAACATCCCAATGATCCAATCCCAAATCGGGCCTCAAATACAAAATACAACACAAACAATTAAATAAAAACTGCAGAAAAACGATATCCCCTCTAACTAATGCAGCTACTCATCAAAGTAAAAGAAAAAAATGTATATTTCCCTCACGAACCGCAACTCTAAATGGCGTTTTAGTGTCATTTCCTTAATTAATTCATAATTAGAAGAAAACCGTAGTAATTCTCAAAGTTTGTGTAAACAGCTTTGTATATGCATACTTTGAGGGGGAATGTTTCCGTCAGAAACTAAATTAAACTAACAGCGCAACAGGGAGGAGGCAGAGAAAAACAGGGAAAGAATAATTCAAGGATCAGATCGCTACTTTGCGAGGCAAAAGCCTAGAGCCAAAACCCCACGCAAACCGAAGCCACTACAGAGGGAACACTAGTTATTCTGGAAAAAATAACATTTCACAAGTATCCTCCTCGTTTAGTTGGGTTTTACTAAAGTTTCCCTCAACAAGAAGCTGGCGAGAAGAGGAAAAGAATAACAACACAAACCACGTATCCAGGTCATCATCAACATTCATCCCATCATCATCATCAGCATCATCGTTGTCGTCATGCTTCTCATTTCCATCCTTTACTTTAACTACTGCTCCACTGCCACTGGCCTCAAGTGGACTCATGAATATACATATACAAACGAGTACACGCACCCCCGCACGTACAAATATACATACATATGTATGTAAGTATAGGGACAAACGTATAACATCAACCCCACCAGAGAGTGCAGCACAAAGTTTTAATGAAACCTTTAAGGAGACAACACAGGAACAGGATCCTTTTTCTTTTCCCCAACTAATTATCATGCGAACTTTAGACGTGACCAGTTTATATTTTTCGAGTCTTCTGTATAGTAATTTTTTTTTCCTAGTTTTTTTTCAGAGTTATAAAGTGATTTTTATCATGTCCAAGGATATCCGTCCTCAGCAATGAAAGGTAAACATGAAGGACAAAGTACTTTGCATAGGAATTTACAGCGTGGTTTATGCTACTCGTCTGTGGTGTATGAATGTTCGCCCGAACTGAACAGTGTAATAATTAACATAAAGTAATTATGAAAGGACATCAGAATTGAGGTGAATCTTTTAAATTTTAGTAAACAGATACCTACGCTAAACAAGGGATGTATTGTGTTGGTACAGACAAAAGTCCTGTTCCAGTTTGGACAGTAATGTTTTCGACAAAAAAAAACCTAAATACTCATAGGGGAAGGGTAATTATATTTCATAGCCCAAGTCCATCGTTATAGATGCGTGGAGAATCCACCCCTACACAGAAATGGAATTCGACAGCTGCGAAAATAACATTTTATAATTAAGTTACCTTATTACTGGGACACAATATAAAAATGGAGAAGAAGAGGAAGAAGATGTGAATTGAAACCTAAATGTAGGTCACATTTAAACAAAGCTGTAATGGTTTCGTGGTTAATAAGGATGGGAAAGGAGTCATGTTACTTGAATGTAATTTAAATTTATGTTGCTGTGTTGTCAGATACAGATGTCCCTAGGGGACGAAGAATTATTATTACTTGAAAAACTCATTCCTTTGATGACTTTATTTTAAACAACTAATTATTTTGTGTAACAACCGATGGTATGAATGGATACAAATTGTTTAATGGTTGTACAGGTGTTCTATTTTATTTTTTTAGGTCATGTAGGAAGTCTTGAATAGATATCTAAAACCATATAAACAGGAAGTTACCGTTATTTAATGTTCAATACTATGTGGATATATTCTAGGAAAAAAATAGTTATAGTCTCCAATTTGTACCCCAGTAACCTAGGATTTGGTGTAGCCTGACCTATAGAAATGCAAATAACTCCGTAAATAGTTACATCAGAAACTTTATTTTAAAAGAAAAAATATTCCTTTCTACTGCCTTTAAATTATGTCAATATCTCATTTAAGTTTTGAGATATAACACTTTTAGGCAACTTGTAATTTTCTCACCCATACATATTTTTGACTTGCGACATGCAACTTTAAACATATCACAATATTAGTTTTATTTTATAAAGCTTTTGATAATAGAGAGAAATTGTTGCCATAAGTTTGCGAAATTCGTGATCAACAAATCAGAAGGACAATACTTGAATGTTTGTAGACTGAATACGTAGAAAATAAATGTTTCTCTCACGGTCTGTATGATTGTTCGTAGCATGTTTAAGTGTCGGCAAACCAACCGCTTTTGTCGTTCTCGCACCTGACTAAAACACAAGGTGCTTCAAATAGCTCCCATATTCCATTACCATCACAAAATCATTAAGAATTTTAAAAAAGAAATAAAGCCCGACAGGTCTGGTGAAGCCACTTCTACGCAAAGACAATCAGATGATCGTAATAATAGGTTTAAAAACTGTATGCTGCCCCGCAAGTGTGCATACAAATCCGTCAGTTGACATAACTAAAAATCAAGGGTTTCATAAGAGAAAAATGAAACAGCAATAAATCACGTTGGAACCTTATAATCTGGCACCGTGGGGTGAAATCGTCTAAGGTGATAGTTGATAGTTGACAATTAAAATCATCACTTTTGCTCGATGTCAGCTGATTATCAAATTGACAATCGCTTTTTTAATATCGATTTCGTGTGACAGCTATTTAGTGTCGCTTTTATACATTTGGTATCATTTTGTTTGTCCTGACATTTAACTTTGTTTAAATTCAAATGTTAATAGTTAAAAAGCAATAAACTATAGTAATTATTATAATCAGTAAGTTGACAGTGAATATTTCCAATAAAAACTTGTATCGTGTGTTATTCCAATTTCTTGTGCTAACCGCAAAGAGCGATCTGTACTTCTTCAATTTGCAATTGAAGCAGATATGAAATAAAATTATTACCGAAATATTTAAGAATACAAAGTAAAAATTAAGAATTTAATCTAACATGTGCTAATTTGATTGGAATGGCACTCCAAAATAACAAGAGGCAAATCGTCGACCACCAATTTGCGATCGCTTTACACAGAGCAAAGAAAATGTTGATTATCAAAAACGACAAGCAAAAAAGCGACAGTCAACTATTACCTTAGGCGATTCCACCCCTGGTGATCAACGCAAAAAATAAATATAGTAGTATAGTGAGAAGAGCGACAAAGCCGAAGTTTCGCGAGTTGCAAGGTGGCAGCTACAAGCTTAAATGACGATTGCACAGCTCGTGTATTCAAAAAACGAAATGACGAAACACGATTGTATCTCGGAGTCAAATGAAGACCAGACTGCCTTGGGAACTAGGATACGGCGCATGAAAATCTGGTTGTGAATATATGTGCGAGTCGTAGTATCTAATCATGCTAAATATTTAAACTAGCCTTGCATTGGAATACGAGCACAGATAATTCAAAAGTCTCGTAATGAATATGTAATCACACCAAAAACATAAATGTTAAAGAATAGCCAAGTTCTTTTATACAAAATCCAAACACCAAGTTTGTATTGTAATTATAAAAAATATAACAAATAGTCTTTAGGTTATATTTTTATACTTGCCAAGCTTTTAATATTGCAAAAATTGGGGCTCTATACACATGTGTTTCATATATTTATGTATATATCTTCAAAACTTCAAATTGGAAAACTTTCCAAGTATAAAAATGTACGTAAAAACTATTTTTCCCGTGTTTGTTTTTAAAATCCAACCCTCATATAAAAAATTATAATTGTAAGTCTTTTGGGGGCTGAGTTAAAGAAAAGGGGCGGCTACCACGCCCCTAAATGTTATATAAATAATATATTATCTGTTTTCCGAGTTTGTTCTTAAAATCCAACCCTAATGTAAAAATAATAATTATACGAGTAGGTCTTTTGGGGACTGCGTTAAGTGAAGTGGGCGGTTGCCACGCCCCCTGGATGGCAAATCGCGAATGTTAGATTTTCCACCGTGGTTTCTCCGCAAACTCTATAACTGTGCCAAATTTCAAGGGTCTACGATGATTGGAAGTGCTCCATAGTTTTGATGATCTGGCAGTGAGTCAGTAAGTCAGTGGGTACGGTTTTTGAAAATTTTGGGGCCTTATAACTCAGGAACCGCTGATATTAAACAGTAAAAGTAAGAAATTTGGTATGGAGACTGCTGCTGTGCGTCAATTCTAAGAATTTGATGTCTGTAGCTTTGTCGTAAGCAAAGTTATAGGATGGGGCCTGTATTTTGGGAACAATATGTTCAAAAATGTTCAGAAAAATTCGTTCGGTGAAGTTCATCAAGGCCAACTCATGTTAAACGAAGAAAAAAGCTTCTTTAACTTATGACCACAGATATATTACTTCACAATACTACCTTTATTTCTAACGGCTGTGCTAAAAAGTAAAAAGAATTCTGACGTTCCGATAAAAAAATTCGTTTCAACGGATACTTTGATTTTCTTTGGGTTAAAGTAAAGAGATTCCTTTTGACCGCCGTTCGGATAAAATGACATACGATATGTGTGTATACCAAAATCAAAAAAAAATCGACCGACTTTGGGTTAATACACAAATTTATGCTTCAGGAGCGTTTCTAATTACATCCACGTCACTATTATGTCTACGTCAAGAACAGTTACTTGGCTGATCTGGAAATAATCTAAGATCTGGTTCTAGTCCGTTATGAGCTTTAAACAAGCATAAATTGCAGCAATGCAACATTATTCATTTGATATTGTATTCTGATGTCAGGACGTATTACTTGCAGCGCAAACATTTTAATTGTATGCGTATGCTCAAAGTGAACAATATTTTAAAGACCCACTGAGATATCAAATTATTGGCCACACAAAACTATCCACCCCATTGATACGGTGGGAAGGTGTTCGATTTTTTTTTTGCTCAGCTGTGACTTTGTCGGATTTAATTAATCTAGGATTTCCCTTTTGGCACCACATGGATGACACATGTGGTTTTTGGTTTGATTTTCTGTTTTTGTTTTTTTTATTACAAAATCGGACCCTTTTTGCGCATACACAATATTTGTCCCTGCATCTGTTTAAGGATGGGATTTGTTTTTGGTTTTCCGGGTGAAACAACGACGACAACATTTGCCAGCATATTTACTTGGCGTTGTAAGAGAATTGAGGACACAGATTATACTGATGTCGGAGAGGCGATAACGCACTGGATAGTGGATAGATGGATGTATATGGGGGAAATACGATGAGGAGTATGACGAAATTAAAACGGATGAAAAGGATAAAGTAGTTTCCGAATGAATTTACGTTTCAGATGCTATATGTGTGTATGAGTGAGTAGTGAGTACGGTTCATGTGTGTCAACGCTTAACAGGGACACAAACAAATATATATATATTTTCTTCTTTATTTCTACTCGAAAAGTGCTCATTTGAATATTCATCAGTACCGACGAGAATGGTAATCACACAAATACCAAAAGGAAGCCCTGAGAGGATACAACGATGAAATACTGGACCAGTTTTAATTAATTACATCAGTGGCGATGAAAAATTGCCCTAGGGAATACTATAATTGGCAAAAGGACATGTGGGCAAGTTAACTAAAGCAAATGAGTGCGTGTAGAGGGAGAGGTATATGGGAGAAGGACTGATTCATTGGGAAGTCGTTTGCGGAATTCATTAAGCACATTAAAGTGAATTATTTTGGCTAAATTGGTCCTTCGTGCGGGATAAATACCACTCCGTGTGTCCGCATATAAATTTGTGGGTATTAACATGCAATGAGAGGATCTTTTAACCTTAGGTAAATAGAGAATGTTTTAAAATTCCCATCTTCCATGCACAGAGTTCACCAATAATCAAATCGTCATACTGCGCGTTCACAGTGAACTTTTTATGGTATCCCTACAAAGTCTTCAATTTCGCAGCAACTGCACGAGCATCACATAACTTTTGACATCAATAAAAAATGTCCAACTTCACATAAATATCTCACACATTGCAAGGATAACTGCAAAAGATATATCGGGTCAAACGTTGTAATCTTAAGCACAAATTCCAATATTTAATGTTGTCCACATTGATTCGATGATTTCATCGTATCCCAGATTAGGAACCTGCTACAGCTACCTAATACCTACTCTCTGCCTAAATTTGGTTCCACATACCAACGGAATTTATTTCTTCTAGGCTGGGGTCCTGCCTTTATATTTTTTTTTTCTGTTCTTCGTTTTGATTATGTGAGGGATCTACGCCTGAATGATTGTGTCCCAGTCATAAGCATTGGGTAATAGTCGAGTTTGTAAAAATGGTCCGATGACAGAACGACTGACGATGGACATCAGTGTCGTTGGACTTGGTCGAGGGTTGTCATCATAAAAATGAAGTAACCATAAAATTTGATGAGAATTACCCATAAACATTCATAGGATAGAATATATCCATCTCACGTACTAACAGGGACAGGACACATGCACCCTCATCTGGTATACACATAGTGAAATTTTTGGACATCCCCAACAACTCCAAAGGTTACCTTAGATGTAAGCTGTTATGATTGCCAAACTGCGGCTATGTGTTTGTGTGTTTTTATTTATAATTTTTTTCAGCTGGCCTCTTCGTAATTTGAAAATTCATTTCGTGCCCCTGTTTGGAGGAGGCCGTATATTGAAATGAATTTTAGATATACACAATCACAACGAAACGGCTCAGCTGAAGTGTTTTCGTATCCCATGGAGTTTGGCTATATTATGTCATAGTCCTTCGAGTGGAGGGGGCTTTCTATCGGAAATGAAATAACAAAAAATAAAAAAAGCCAAGAGGCCGACTTGAAATTGTGAAGTGGGAAGATAGGCGGTTAGAGCTTTTCAGTTCATTCTAATAGGGTGAAATTTTTGATTAGATGGCCCATAGAATAGGTCACATGTGTGCAGGACTACATGAATGTGACATTTTACACCATTCAAAATTGGATCTAATGGAACATTGATCAAAAACATTTTCCCATACGTAAGCAACACAGGCAGTGCTGGCATGTTTATTCAATCGGCAAAGATTGGTGGCAAACACATGTTGGATTGTATTTTGTAAGGAATTTATCATACAAACTATAGAACGCAGCAGGAGTGACTGGTTGCTAGTTGAGTACTGCTTCATATTTGGTTGCTATTATAGGAAAATTATTTAAATATCCATGAAATTGGCTTTATTTGAAAGATCATTTTACGGCATTTATGTTTAATGACGTTATTTGGAGGTTAAATTTTCACATACTATTTGCAGAAAATAAGGTAGTAATGCGTCGATTGTTGGCGCAATTTAATCTGGTTTATGGCAAATAAATAATCAAATGATAAGCTAAGATCTTTACGAAAAATGTTTCATGAAGTCGATGAATACAAGTTTAATTGTTGACTGCGATGACGACACCCATCGATCGAATTGTATGACGTCTTATACGATGGGTAGTATCGTTTAGAGTAAACATATGGCCAAAACGATCGCGCTGATGGACAACTATGAGCCCGATTTTATATATTTTATATTTTTCAAATATTTTCAAAATTAATTTGAGTAATCTGCCAAACTTGCTGTGAGTCTATTCATGATGAATAGCAAAACCAAACTACCATCAAAACAACGGTGAACTGTCATATCGGCTGTCACAGAAAACTTAATTACTATATACTTAACATATCGTTTTTTTTATACGGCAGTAGGTTAGGATATTTCTGTAAACACATAGATGTAGGTTGGCCCGTAATAGCTTATAACTTATTTATTGGAAATGGTTCCAAGGATTTTGACCAGTTTTTGCACTTTGCAAACTTAAAGTGAGGCCGAAAAATACTACATACTCAGTTTTTTAAAATAACTTTAACAGTAATTTATTATGTAACCATTCTTTTTGAGGCAATTCATACACGCATCTCATCCACCAAGAAAGTTTCATATGACGCAGTCGTTTGTTTTCTACCATATTTTCTGACAAATGAAAATACATTAAGATTCATTCATACACGCATCTCATCCACCAAGAAAGTTTCATATGACGCAGTCGTTTGGTTTCTACCATATTTTCTGACAAATGAAAATACATTAAGATGACAGCTGATATGTGACGCATAACATATGACATACGAAAAGTGACAGAATATAATTCACAAATATATATTTTTTGTCTTATATATCCGACTCGGACTACTGTCATAAACATGATACAAAGTCTTTTTACGCGACTAAAGGTGCGATCAGACGGTCAGCCAAAGTTGTCAGCCGGATGACATCCTGATGTATAATTTCTACTAAAATAGAGTTGACATCCAGTACAAATTCTACGTAATAGTGACGTCAGGATGTCATCCGGATGACAACTTTGGCTGTCTGTCTAATCGCACCTTTATTATTGGTCAAATTTTAGTGTTAAGAATTTTCAATCAACATATGCAAGCATTAGATCAAACTAAAAAAAAGCTGTCACCTAGTAGTCGCTCAAGAATATTGGTCAGTTGTTTACACCCCCAAAAGTTGAACGTTGAGAGTTGAAAACAGTCCAGATATTTCATAATTTATGCATAAAAATTGTTATAGTAAAAATAAGTAGATTCGACCCCATTTCTGTTCTCTGTCACCAAAACCTGTGACACCTGCCACCTAGATGCAAATTGATTGATTGCAACCACCACCTCTATCCTTTGAACTCCTACAAAACCTAACGAATTTGGTCATGACTTTTTGTAATTAAGGTTCCGTATTCAACGGACACACCTCTTTTACAAAAGCTTTAGTAATTTATTCACTTTTATGTAATTCTAATGATTTATCATGTTTCTTTGTGCCATCAAAGAGATGGAAACTTCCTTTCGATGTAAATTTTACCCTCCAATCAACCACGGAAAAGTATTAATGCTGATTTTGTCGAAAATTTCACCCGTCAGCATAAAAATATCGCATTGTTTCACGCCAAAGGATTACAAACGAAGTTCGTACTTCTTCTTCGAAGTACTACCAGCTATATCATATTAGTTTCGAAGGTAGTTTGCGAGTGAGTTTTAAGAAGATATTTGTGCCAGTGACAGTTTACGAATTTTCGCGTAAATATGCATTTAACTATGTAGGTATCTACTAGTGTGTTTCTGTGTACATAGTGAAATAATCGCGACGGGTTCCAAACTAGCAATACTATTAAGTGTGCCTTGCAAATAAAGAGATTTTCCTCTTTGAAATGCGAAAAGAAAACAAACAAAAAAACGAAAACACCAACCGCAAGATGAGTGGAAAAATACTCCTAAAGAGGCGCAAATGATACTCCAAGGAGTTTGCATAACGTTTTGAAGAATACTAGACTACCAAAAAGGAAGAGAAAAACAAATAGAAAACGATATCAAAAGGAAGCACCTTATGGGTGAATGATACACATAAGTGGGTGGGTGTGAATGAATAGATGGGCTCCTCTAGAAGTAGTGTTATTGTTGCTGTTTGCGGAAGGAAAGTTTTCCTTTTGTTTTTTTTTTGTTTGCGCAGGAGAATTCATATTAAAGATTCCGTACGTGGTGCTCAATTTTCTTCAAGGACATTGAACTTAGTGCTTATCCCATATCAAGGGATGTATTCATATTTGTATAGTGACTAAAATAATATCAACATAGAAGAAGTACAATGTTTGTAGTGGAGATATCATCTTAAGTACATAATTATAATTGTAGAATTAAAGTGAATAAATAGATATTTATGAAGGGATAATATGGTTCAATTTCGTCGGCAGTAAACATTTTAAGTGTAAATTAATACGGTCATTGTAAAAATAGAAATAAAAAATATACCTTCTTAGTAAAATTTCTAGAATTTTAGAACTTGGAAGACTGATTACCAAACATTAGCTTCTCCTTCATCACCTATCAAGTCCATTAAGAGGGATGGTATCATCAGCCCCTCGCACAATTACCCTTAACAATTTTATAGATCGTAAAAGCAAAGTTTTTTTTATTACTACTGCGCGATCTGCTACTTACTACTTCCGAAGAGCATCTCTAATTCCATGCCATGCAATGAGAATATGTTTTAATAGAAAAATTACAACCGGTAAAGAGTGCATAAGTTGGCCAAGTCGGTTCTCGACAGATAAATAAGAAATAAAAAAAAGTTAACGAAACTGATTAAGGCCACCAAAAATGGAAAAAGACATAGGCGCGCACGAGATCTCATTCCATCGGAAGAGTACAGTCCACATTTAAGTGAGTTTTTATTTTGTTCGTCCTTTTTTTTCTTTCCGTTGTTTGCTAGAAAGTAATTTCAAAGTGATGAGAAAGTTTTTTACGATCTTTTGCTTTTTGTAGCAGAACACTACCGACCATATCCCGTTCTTTGTTTTTTTATTTTTCATTATTTTCTTTGTTGTTTTGTTTTATTAACCAACCCTAGTCCTTGTAGGTGGTTGCGATAATGACGAAAGAGTAGAATGAAAGCGGTGGCATATAAACACATTAATGTTGAGGGAAATAATTTCAAATTTACTTCCCACTTTAGAGTGCTGTTTTTAACTTTTGAAGTTGTTTTCGTAATCAGTGGGATGATTGAAATTTATTATTTATTTTGCTTTTGATTTTAGAACTTACAAATGGACAGAGTGTTAAAGAATGGGAGGCTGGGGAACGCCGTTAATAGTATATACAAAATTTATACACTAGATATATATAAACAAAAAAAAACAGCAGCAGTAAGAAGGCATTTAATAAGGCTCTGAAGACAATTTTTGGTGGTGGTGATGAGCTGAAATCGTTAAGAACTGTCTAGGGTGTAGTTCACTGAGCTGTATAGGTCCCTTTCATTTGGCCAAACAAATACGTTAGAGAAGCTGGGCTTCAAGATCTACATATATGGGCTGTTTTCGCCTAACATAGTAATGTTGTGATGTTGGGTCACATATGCCCATTTTTAAGGAAAACACGAATTTGGTTTACATTATTATTGATTTTTATTCAATATCAATAGAACTTTTGCCAATGTAAACAAACTTTTATGAAAATGCTACAAATTCTTATCTTAAGCAGACTCTTTGATATCCTTTGATTCTTCCTTATGCACACGTGCCTTTTTTTAAGACCCGCACCTAAGCTGTCCATATTGTGCCGTTGCGCAATTGCGCACTGTTCGCGACATAGTTTTGATCAGTTGTGGCGGGCTCTAAAAGAGGGTGAAACTCATTGGACTTTTCCAGGATTTGCGTAAGTGTTAAAATTTGGCCTACAGTGGTACGTGCCGTTTAGGGATTGGAGGCCAAACCAGAGATGGGTTTGGGAAGTCCACATAGTACCTTGGATAGGATCTTATATGCGACATTTAGAAGGAACTAGGTACATAAATTAATTTTTGTATTTTTCGTTTTCTAATATTACATCAGAAATTGGTTATTGAAAAAACGTTGTACTTAAGAAGACTTTTAGTAAAAAACATAAGGAAAGGCTACAGTCCGCTTGGTGCGAACAGTATGATACCATATCCATAACCCTTTATGCCCCAAAACAAAAAGCATTAAGAAGATGATGGATGATGCAGTGCCTACATATCTTGTGAAGGTTGTAACACTTTATCTCTCTAACTTAAGCTTTAAAACTGTTTTTTCTTAACTGTGGGCTTCATTGTAAAGGCCTAAAAATTGAGTACGGACGGACGGACGGACATTGGTAAATAATCTTAGGATTTGGTCCTGATCATATATATATATACTTTTATGGGTCTACGACAAATATTAAGGGGTGTTACAAACTATGCGTCAAAATTAATATACCCTTAGGATAGGGTATAAAAAAGACAACTGATGTTTCGATTGACTGGAGAACATTGGGACTAGCCCTTCTTTTCACTTAACCCCAATGAAATAGGAGGAGAGCAATAAATTCGACACTTTTGACGTATAGTATACAAAAATAAAGTTTTTGTCGAAAAACTACGCATGACTACAATATTTTTGCAAATAGATGCTTTTCAACAATCATTCTTGAAGTTTCTGATCATCCCTACTGGTGCGACATTGGGGTTTGCCATCAGTCTACAATAAACACTTTATTTTGAAGATGTTAAATCATTATTATAGAATACAAAAGCAGTGGACCAAGGAGGGTTTCTTGAGGAACACCGAGTGATTTTAATCTTGCAAGTTTTTCATATTACATTTGTTACCTATCTTCACTACCTTACGCTTTTGGCTCCATATTGAATTTATAACAATTTCATTTCGACGTAGTCCGGGAGTTAACCGCACGCACAAAACATAACTTCAAAGTAAGATATTGAGTTACTGTCTTTTGGCCACTAGCTCGTTCGGAATACCCGATACTCAGGATTGGAGCTCCCTAGAGATCTGGAGGCCACTGTTTCGAAATTTAAAATGTCTAAAAGGCAATAATCCAGTAATGAAAAAACTCTTTTACGGGTTTGCAATCAAGTGGTTTATTTTTAGGTTATGTTATTTTGGCCGAAATGAAGCACCCACCGCGCCTGCTGTTCACAAGTTTGTGCAAAAAGTTTGTGAGAATGGCTTGCAAGTGGTTATTGCAGCTCTAGGCGATAGTGTGCAAATTGTAGAGTGGTGTCATCATTGGATCATTTTTCTTTGAAAATGAGGCTCGGAACAACGTTTCGGTCAATGGTGGGCGTTACAGAGCCATGCTAACAGCCTTTTTTTTTACTGAAATTGAATATGAGGATTTAGACAGCCTTTGGTTCATGCAGGATGGCGCGCCATGCTTCAGAGCCCATGCCACAATCAATCTTTTTAGCACCAAATTAGCAAATCGTGTTACCAGCTGTCTTGGCGATTTGAGCTCTTTGGACTTTTTTTTGTGGAAAACCGTGAGCTATACCCCGAAACCATAAACACGGTCTTGGAAAATTGAAGTGACAAAATCTGCTAGTGACTGCGAAGGCAGCATTGCATTTTTAAAAAGAAACTTCTATTTGGCCCACCCTTTAAATAAGTGTTCTAAGGGCAGTTATATATATATTTATCAATGAGAGAACAGTGGGCACCGGACGATTTATGCATTTTATAAATCCTCAACACCCCAATACAACTTTGTTACTTTAAGATTTGGTAAGCCTTTTGGTTGACTAGCACTGTCTCGATAGGTATCGGAATACAACTGATGAATTTTTGATGAAAGCAATATGCCCTTTCGTATATATATATATTGAGCAAGCGAGGCTCATTCAACATACATACACACCTATTTTTTAGTAATGCTTTTGATCCTATCTCGTCCAACACACCACACCACTTGTCTTCTGTTGACAAGTGAAATTGTTTCTTTCAAAACATGTTGATTTATTTGTTCAGCTCCTATCATAATAATCATATCAAATTCAACCCCATTCACAATTCACCCCTGCGTATTGTACTGATGAAAGAAAAGAGAAGAAATAAACACAATTCTACTTCGGTAATTTTCCTGTGTTATTTGGAATTACTGCACAGTTGCGGATATTATACGTACATCCGTATACGGTGTTTACTGTTTTTGTTTTTTTTTCCAACCGGAAAACATCAACGGGAAGCACCGTAACGATCTTTTATAACGTTTCAACACCATTACCCAGCAAATAAAAATATATACCTACATACCTCCACTCGTTAAGCTTAAACCCATCTTTACAGTTATAATGTTGCTCGCAAAACGGATATAACGCCATTATCAGCACACACAAACAGATAGATGCCATCAGCTACGCAGAGGGTTCGTAAATTGATTTCGAACGCGGCATCAAATTTCCATCGCATTGCGAGTTAAAAAAATGTCCTGGAAGTGATTCATTTTTTTGGAGCTCGAAATAATTGTTTGCAAAAAAAAAACAGCGAGAAATACATACAAGGCGACTTTTCCCGCACAAAGCGAGCAATTTCATTTTGTTGCCAAAATATCCTTGCTGAAATCAGGACAAGAAAAATGAGTAAAAGAACAACCCTCGAATGGTGTTGCGGGCATGCGACGAACAATTCTTGCCGTGTCATTACATTCATTTGCACTTTGTGAATGGTGAAATTCTGAAATGCACTTAGCGAGCAATTCACTGATTGTTTCAAATGGGGCGTGGAGGGATATTCTTCTTAAGCTGCTGAGATTTCAACGAATGTATTTGCCGCCGCTCAACAACATCAGTTCGTTTTCAGAAAGGTTTCTCGTACTTGTAGATTCGTACCTAGCTCTACTACCTACCAACCTACATCATTCAGGAGTGAATGAAGGAAATTGAAAGCAAAAAAGTACCCACTCCAGCATGGGAGTGGAGAAATGGAGAAACAAAATTAATTTCATTAAAATTACAAAAAGAAGACAGACAGGAAACACTCTACTGTTGCATCATTCATTCAATGATGCTGAAGTAATATCCTTGTTGAGAACATCCCAAATTAGTCGCGTAATGAATGCATATGTTCTCGTGGCATAGATACATTGCCAGGAACACGAATGTACCTATGTATAATTGAATTTCTCAATTTAAGATCGCAGGATAATGCTACGCGACGTCAGCAACATCTGATGGAGATAGTTTTCATTCAAGTCGTGTACAATGCGAAAGGCGGAACCGCGAAATGTGGTTGGCATTAATCCTTTAAGGATTTAAGTAAGTTGGCAGATATCGCTTCGTTGATAAGTTTGTTTTTGTTATTGTGTCAATGAAATGGTCTTTTCTTTGTTTGTCATTAATTGATAATGTTGCACGTGTTAAAGAATTAATTTTAACAGGAAAAAAGCTATCGCTACAAAATAAATTGTGTTTTTTTCATTCGTACTCAGTCTATATAGTCTTGAATGAAAAAGGAGGACATATAACGAGTATTGAAATAAATGTAATCCTCTCTCTCTGATCCTAGAGCTCTAATGTTGTAATGAATGGAGCAAAGAGTTTTAAATGACATAACTTCGAAAAGAAAGGACTTAGAAAATGGTTGTTGGAGAGAGTCTTAGATTACCTGTGTCCTTCTTGGCCACCTAAGGTCGGCAGTTCTTATAGTTTTTTCTTCCAATGTACTATGCAGAGGGGAGGTTTGGTTTAAGCAACTCTAGAACTTTCTCCTAGCCCGCCTCTTTATACGATATTGTAGTGGCGCCCAGCACAGTCTAACCCGGTTTTGACTGAATAGTGCTTTGAAAATTGTGCGACAGCCTCTGACTATATCAGAAAAGATTTTGGACCTCTTTCGGATGCCGATCTTATCTGCATAAGTTCAGCCGCCCTGGGAATAGCCATCACCTCTGATTGGAAGACACTGCCTGGAACTGGTAGTCTTATAGAGACATTCAGTTCTGGATCATACCTTCCTTTCTTTATTTCCGAACTATCTGTGGAAATCGCAAATGACATATGACATAATACGGAATATCGAAGTCGTCCGAGGAAGGGATTTCCTCCGTTAAAATTGGATTATTGGTTTAACCTAGAGCTCTATCTAAGTATATAGTATATATACAGTGTATCATAGCTGTTTTAAGTTGCAAGTTTTTCCCATTGGAGATGAAGAAAATGTATGGGTAGGGTTAACTTGTAAACTAACAAATGTTTACATAGAGTGCAAAATATATGGTGCCCTCGTCCATATTTTACATTTGAAATTGTTGTTCTCGTCATTAACGCACGACTGCTATTTTAGATATTATTTACGATGCGCGGAAACTTTGTTACTCTGGTGGCTCATACCTTCAGTGTTGCATTCCTTCTTTCTTCTTTTTTCTTTTATTGACGAGGTTACGGTCTGAATTATGATGGATTATAACTATCCCACTTCATTGCATGCCTACTAGTCCACCTGTTAAGCTCACCAGTTTGAGCTCAAAAAATGTATTCGTACTTCTTCTTCCCTGACGTCAGCATGCCCCCTATACATATGTCTTTGTTAATGTATTCATATAATTCAAATCTGCAAACTTCGGTTCATATTGATAGTTTTATAAAAATGAGCCTAAAATCGCCTAAAACTATTCATACATTACTAATATTCAGAGTTTTAAATCTTAACAACAAATAGGAATCTTTATCTGAAGGTATTTTTAAATTCAAAGTGAAATAAAGCCGACTGGACTCTCACAAAACTTAAACGTAAAAAAATCGCTAGCACTTTGCGATGTTCTAAAATCTGCCGATTATCACCAACTAATAACCTTAGGCTAACATCGAATTAAGCAAATATTTATTTATTATTGCAAAGTAAAATATCGCCAAATTTCCAGATTTGTGTGATCTGGGACTGCCTCTTTTCTTCACGCTAATAGTGGATTGTTATTGACTTTTAGACGGGATGCGTAGCGTCCCAGCTTTGAACATGGCAATACCATACAATAGACGGTGTTGCTCCAATTTTTTCAAAATTGCTTCTTTGACGTGAAAGTTTCCTTGAATTTTTACACTCCTGCTGACATGCGGATCATTTTTATCTCAGCTGCTGGCAATTTGCCTTCGTAATTTTTGTACATTGTCCATCATTGTGAGCTAAATGTGAGCAACGGACAAACAACTTGAGCTTAGGAAGCATTTTTCGAACACAAAAGATACCACCTTACACTTCTGACACCATCGGGCCATTTTATACTTGGCTGTGTTTTTCTGAAAAGGCGAGGCTGGATCACAACTTCTGCAACACACCGTGCAAAGGCAAAAGGTTTTTTAGTTTTACACCGAAACAGCCGCAGTTTAACAAAATTTGATTAATTTTGAACTAATTTCGGATGTTACGGCTTTATCGGTCTTAATAGATTTACGACTCCAATATATGTATAGCATTTTGACATTCCACTACCAACTCCAATTATTTATGCTCCGCCATAGCAGTGTTATAAGCGATATTGAGTTCACTTACCACTGAATCCACAAAAGGTAATGGCACCCCTTGATAAAACCTGTAAAATAATTTTTGCTTTTCTATAAATATGCAAAATTTTCTATAAGTAATCAAAATGTCCAGCCTATTTAAGCAAAAGTGTCAAACACTGAAAACTTCTATTCTTGGTAGTCTACGTAGCTTAAGGAATAAACCCTTAAAGTCTGACCAATCAGTGGGCCAGGACAAACTATTCTGTAGGTAAATGAGCATTCGGTTTAAGACTCGAATCCAATGTAAACAATATCTTATATTAAAAAAAATATTGACGCTGTTGAATAGGCATATACTTAAAGTTATTAAAATTCCAATATTTTGCAAAGTGTTCTCTATGAATTTCTTAGTATTTCCTGCAACCGCTAATAGACTGGCTCTCTCCGATATAAGAGCTAAGTTTATGTAATTCCATTAAAACTTCCAAAGACAACAATTTTTTTCTGTTCTTTCTACAACAAACGAGGATATCCTTGCAAACTTCGAAAACCATTATGTTGTTAGTCAAGATAATCCAACTCAAATGTATTTGTACCGAAGCTGACAGCTTTTTCAAATTTCCTCGACAAGGCATACAAATTAGGACACTTTTAAACAGACGGCTCTAAGTGGACAAATGGGAGACAAAATATGCAAACGAAATTATGCTTCTTCCAATCTAAAATACTCAAAACGAAAACCAATCTAAACACTTCCAATGTACATACTTTCAAGTTGTGCTACACAAAAAATATATATACATGCTACATCCTTGCACGCTTGTACACATATTAAACAACCACAAACAAATGTTCATTTAAAATTAAAAACCACGAACTTTCTGCGCCTTCTTCAACGCCCGCTCTTTATAGAGGAAGACGGGAAAAAATAAAAAATAAACTGAAATTGAAAGAGTATTGATTTTTGCATTTTCTTTAAAAAAAAATTAATAAAATGTATCTCCAGGAACATGAAGGACGACTACGATGCTGCCACAAACCTTAACATAAGTTTTATTCCAAATGAATACTTTGATAACGAAGAATGGTAAAGAATGGTAACAAAAGAACGTAGAAAACCCCAGAAACCAAAAGAGAGAAATGGACAAAAAAAAAACATACATATTAGCTATCCTTGTTCTAGAAAGAAGCTGTAGAATGGTTACAGGAAGAAGAATAACACGTCGAAGAAAACTGTTAGTACCACATTAGCAATAAAAATGGTTCCTTTTTGTTGCTGCGGTTACCTACCAGTGGATGGATGTGTGAGTTAGTAGATTGTATTGCGTGCACGTTTTGTCTATTTGTAAGGATATAAGGATAGTAGGGTTCTTCCCATACAGATAGAAAGTACAACAAAAGAGGCATCATCAGGAGCCCCACCTCTATACTCTATGTGTGTGTGTGTGTGGAGTCCTTCGTTTGTTTTGTTTAAATTTTGTAGGAGATACCACACATACAAGGCAAGGACTCAATCTTACCATCTACTATATAATTTAAGGATTAAATAAGCAAAATTTCTACTATGGTGATTCTGTATTTTATTCTCATATTTTCTTGAGGTATAGAAGATGCGCGCCTGTTTCTTTATCCAAGTCAAAATTTATGTTATTCAAGAAAGAAGAAAAAAAATCATGAGTCTCTTGTGGCTCATAATGTATGCTGCTCGTTGAATTTGTCGATTTTTCATTCCTTCTACGGTTCGCTGCGTGTATATTTACCTACAGCTCACGTTTTGTGTGTGTGCTCCTGTTTTGTGTGATGAAATTGCCCTCGTGAGGATGATTTCACTGCGTATGCTTTACTCTACCCAACCAATGACGACATTTGATGTGACAATAAACGAAGTAAATTCCCTTCATTGTAGGTAGTAAAACTGCAACAGGATGGATGGAATACTAAAACTTGTCAAGGTCCCACGACCAGTCAGTGTTGAGACGACACTAAAAGTCAACATTGAGGTGAGTAATAATTTTTTTTTGTGGGCGGAACGTGTTGCTTTCTCTATTTCAATCCCAGCAATTGTTCAATGCATGTAGACTCAAGAATGCGATATGACTTCGACTTCTATCACAAATTTTGGTCCGTGTAGTTTTTTTACGGTTTGTCCTAGGAGAGAGTACGACAACTACCCCCACCCAACTAAAACTAAAAGCATCGAATTGCTTTCATATTTTTGCATACGTTCTTGTTTGCTTCTCTGGAAAATAAAAACCCATTTCGAAGGATTTCAACCTTAGATAGGAAATGATTGTTCATCTAGAACGGTGAGGGTATGTGTGCGTTATCTGAACTTGGTGTGGCGGTGCACAGTTGGCAAAACCTACCATCAAAGGAGGGAACATATTTTTTTTTTCGAGTCCTTGCGACTTCGTATTTTTAAATCGTCATCCTCGATGAACAATGGAAAGTCAGAATCGAAACAGGGATGATTGAAGTTGATGTTGCATGTTAGCTAGCTGGAATTTATTTGTAGAAGTGTAACGTACTACTTGAGTTTTGTCGTAAAAAAATGGAGACCCCATTTTCTTGTTATTTAATTGCCTCAGTTAAGGGATAAGGATTTATGATATGTTGGAATGTAGGTACCTATGGGCGAAATCATAGATGTACTTATGGGTTACAGTGTCACATCCGACGAAATACATTAGGGAAGTACGAATGGAAATAGAAATGGGTTAGGTCAGCGGTCATGAAAATACGTTCATAGTTCGTCAGCTTAAAGCTTATGCGATTTAATTAGTTGTGGGATTCTATGCTTATAAACTGTGTTTGTGTTTTCAAGAAAAAAGCTCTGGTCTTAGTGAAAAGTTCTACATATTTCTTTATACATATATTTTCTTTCAAGAAAAATATTTACAGATTGGCAAATTTGCGAAATATAGATAAAATTAACATTTAAGGATTAGAGGTCGGAACAATAACTTAAATGACAAACTTTGGGAAATTTCCCAATCTTTTGCCGCTTACATTTTGGCACTCGTACAGATAGTACTTTTTCTAGCGTTCTGAAGATGTATGTTCCTCCACGCTGTCAAAATCAATGCGTAAGCTTCTTGCCTCTTCTTTTATTCGGAGCTATTTCCGAATAGACGAAAAACAGTATTTGTCTAGCTTTTAGTAACAAATTCGAATTTTTATCTCCAAACTTGTTATTTTGGACGGATCAAAGTTTGCATTTCACCAAGCTTTACATATTCACTTCAAGGTCTCCGCCCCTCATTTATGGGCTTCGAACTGATTAAATTTCGATCTTGACAGCATACTCAAGGAATTCTAACCAATAGAGTCACTTTATTATTCTGACATTACAGTATGAATGACACTTGCACCGTGGAAACCGCAAGATTTTTCACTCTCGGTTTTTGCATTAATGACAACCTTACTGGGAATGATCATTCGATGTCGCGAAGAACGCTACAAAATGTAAAGCCTACACATTTAAAAAAAATATTGAAAATAGTTTACACCTCCAAATCTAGCTACAATTTTTAAGACGTTTTTTTTACCCCAAACTTAAGTACAAACGCAATAGAAGTTGTGCCAAAAAGTGAACATCATTTCACCCTTACTTTTCTCTTAGTTTTCAATACGAATGTGTATCTAATACTTTCCCAAGCTCCGTTTGTCCTACACATTAAAGTTTAAATTTATTTCAGATGTAACGGCACATTTAACCTAAGCTTGCACTGATTTACTTCATCATCATGGTGCCCAAAATCTCTTTAAAAACATAAGGTTCCCTTGGGTCAAACAGTATGATATCCATATCCCTGTATGCAGAAAAGAAAAAGGCGATAAGAACATTTTGTTTAATTTTTTATAAAACAATTAATTTTTGCTACAAACTGTTAAAATGTATAAACCCTTAGAATGTAGTAGGGATTTTCATAAAAGGCGCATGAGATAAAATTTATTTTACTAGGTAATGGCTTTTACTAACTTTAAATATAAATGTCTCATAAATGAAGCCATTGCCAGGAATTTAACCTGCTCTTCAATAATATGAAATAAATAAAAATACTATTTTCTACAATAAAATATTAAAGCCAGCCCCGATAACTCCGTGTAATACACCACGTATTCTCGAAGCCACTGCATCAATAAAAAATATAAAAAAAATAAATAAACTAGGTAACTCAATTATTGGTCCTGCCAAATACTACCGTAGTACTTACTACCTACATAATGCATGAGTTGCAGTGGCAGTGGCAGTGGCAGTAGCAACACAAATTTCATTCCACTAGCCGAGTCGATTCCATGAAAACTCATTCAGCAGGATCAAAACAAAATAATAAAATGAAAAGCCCCGAGTCGATAAATCACAATACATCGCATCGCATCGCTTTAGAAGCTGAAATATAGGGATATACCGTACCCACTAAAAAAGCAACAACACAGAGCACCACAACAGTCAGGCATATGTTATGACTTCCCTTAGGTGGGGTTAAAGGAAGGTTGCACTGTTGATATTAGATTTTGTTGTATTAAGCGTCTATCATGTGCCCGCAAATATGCACCACATACAAGTGTATACCAACTCTTGTACAAGAATAACAAAAAAGGAAGGAACAATCAATTGGATGTTTCTATATAACTTCATACCTATAGGTATAGAAGGTTCTCTCACCCGGAGTATTAACGTGTGACTGACAAAAACGAACGCGACCCTATCATATAATACGTCCTCTTGAGACCAACGTATACGATCATGAACTATGTATATAGCCACTGTGTTTCGCCTCTGCAGAAGCATTCAATGGAATTGAAAATTAAAATCATTCAGGCGACGGAATAGAAAATAAAGCAACAATAACGAAAAGAAAAAACGGAAGCATTTCACATCGCGGTAAAATAATAACGATGAGCCACACAAATCACCGAATGGTAGGTGGTACCTATACATATAGCTGGAGCCAGACTAGGCTCGAGCACAGCACAGCACAGGATGTCGAAATGAAAATGGGAAATAAAAATAAACGAGGATATTTGCGGGATATTCATCATCATAAGTCAAGTGATGAAGCTTATAGAACCGTCAAGCTTATGAAATGTGTCCAATATTTTTTTCTGCTGTTGTTGTTGTTCTAATGGCGGTTATGTCATCGCTTGTTTATTTATCGCAACGAAAAAAAATTTGATTATGTTAGAGTGAATATTTATAAATATATATACAATTTAGATGACTTTTGATCCGAAATTGCATTTATATAAAAAAAATAGAGACAAAATAAAAGAAACATTAAAAAGCTTAATTGCGCCGTTAAGTGATATAAAGGTCTTCATATTTGAAATTCCATTCAAAAGTTCCGGAAATTTTTACAATAATTCAGCTTACCCTACATGTATAGAATAACATGAATGTATGTCAAACACTTACCTAGAAAGAAAAGAAAAATATTTTATAAGTTAGTTAATTTTGCAAACGATAAATAAGATATAAGTTGTAAGACCTACATATTCTGAAGTAGCAAATTAATTTTAAAGAACAATTTATATAAATTTTAGAAGGTAAACATACGTGTTTGCTTAAAACTATTACGGCGTCATGCTCAAACACATTTGTACGTGTATTTATTGCTCAAAACGTATGTCTAATAGTTAAGCTCTTAGGGGCTAGTTATAGCTATCATTCAAATGCATCATTAGAACAAATCAGTGGAATATATATTTCATTTATTTGACAAGTCAGTTATAGCAATCATTGAAAAATTGCTGTCAGTGAAAGGTACATTTTTTAAGGTTAGAGTTGATCATTGGAATGGAAACTGACAAATGAGAATAGAAAGAGAATCAACCACATCAGAGAAACGATTGTATTCCAAATATTAGAAACTAATATCAGCAGTTCATTGAAATCGATTTCAATCAGTGAAATAATAAAAACAGATTTAAGGAAATGTTTAAATCAGAATTAAGTATATTTTTTTGTAGAAAAACGATGCATTTCAATGATAACTATATATAAAGTTTGAAGCCCCAATTGCGAATGTCGACCAGCGAACAATTCGATAAAAGTCGATTGCATCGACAAATTTTACGTTTGGTATTGCATAACTTAATCGACAAAGGTTCGTGTTATTGTGAACAAAAATGCTTTTTATTCTGAATAGAGCATACTTTGAAAATTTTTTGAAATTTCAATTGATTATTTGTAGTGTTTATTTTTGTGTGAATAAAATTAAAATAAGATAAAAATGTCTTTAATTGAAGAAGGAAGCATGCACAGAGACTTGGCCAGGATGGCCAGGAGTAGGAAGCTATTAAGAGATGCTCCCAATCCGCCTGAACTTGAATTTCGGTTTTATTCTCAAATTTATTTTTCTTTGTTTTACACTTTAGATCAGCCCAAACCTGTTAGGAAAGCTCATGTTCACTGATAGGATTCATATGTATGTAAATTCAAATTTACTTTTAACCATTTATCAGAGGTACGTGCAGGAGGCCCTAAACTAATTAGTTCGACGGTGAACTTTCCCATCTAGCTTATGCTTGCGACTTCGGGCAAATACCCTAAGCAATAATTCCATTAAGCTGTACAGTTTTCCCATTTGTTTTCTGTTCCTAACAACTTTTAACCTGCAATCAAGTTAATTTGTATAAAAAAGTGATAAAATTAAAGAAATTACATATTCGTTTTTGAAAAATCAATTTTTTCATCCACACAACACACAAGCGTTAAGAAAAATGTAGACTATAAACATCGTCTGTCAAAACGAAAAGTATCGTTCACAATCGACATTCACAATGCAGAAGTTCATAACTAACGATTGTCTATCGATAAAATTCGTCTATCGATTATAATCGCAATAAGGACCATAGTCACAAGGTAAGCCCTAATGCATCTCCAAATTTAAAAAAAATGTATGGGGTTACAACGACGTTATACATTATGACAGATAATAAATGACGGATGTCAAATAAAATATAGCTGGTGATAGGTGACATATAGCAGATAATAGATGATAGATGGCAATATATAGATTATATATGTGTTTCATTCGTTCATCTGTAACTTTTGTTAAACCTTTAAATAAATTTGGACTAGAAGGCTACAATCTGAACATTCAAAGCGACAAAATCATTACAAACTCACAATTTTATAGTTTAAAAAGTTTAAACGTTTTTCTTGGATGCATTTAGTGATATAGATAAGGAATCATAGTGATTCGCCCAAGCGGATAAGTCTTGCCTCATGTGGAAGATATGATGAAATAAAACAATACATACTTTAAATGGAACTTGAAGATTCACAACAAATCAGTTTTGGAAATTGATAAAATTCGGAAAACCTTAAAAATGCCATCACTCATTATATATCACCCTAACAACCTACATAGGTGACGCTTAAGTCTTAGGCCTCTCCAAATTGTCCATATTCAACCAATCAGCCGCAATCTTGATCTGCAAATAACCACTAAGAGACTTGCACAAAAAAACTTTAGACTTTGTCGAAAATGTTTTCAAAAAGTTTTGATACATGAGAAGTGGTCACTTTAAACTTCTCTATTTTGTATTGAGATTAAAAAAGAGCTCTTTCAAACTTCAGATGTTTCTTCTCTTCAAATGGATATAAAATAAGGTGAGAAAAGGAAAGGGTAAATCATTTAGCAAGAATGCAGACAGTGTAGTGAGAATTTGTTGATGGTAGTTTATCAAATGAGGGGGGTTTAATTTAGTAGTAGATAAAATTTAGGCAGGCCTATCAGGGATTGAATATTCAGGCACTTAGACCAGCGATAAACTGTCCATGACAATCTAGGTTCGATTATATCAATGAGGAGATGGAGATAAAGTTTTATTGACAGAAGAGAAATAGACTTAAAAGTACTAATAACGATTTAGTTCACTTACCTATAAATGGCTTAAGAGCTTTAAGTGAATAATACATGCAATCGCTTGCAAAAAAGGTGTGAATTTATGTGTTCCTGAAAAATAGCGCTGAATAAGTAATGGTTTGGGTTTGTTTTTTTCTGATAGACTCTTGTATTTTACTTTTATAACGGCCCAGTTAAGTGATACTCTTGAACGACTAAAGTATGATACCTGTCGAGGATATACAAATTCACGTATAATCAAATTCGTTTAATGAATGTATTTAACTAGTTGGTAGTTACGAACATCCCAATTCTTTTGATATGCGGCAACTTCGTTGGGGTCTTTCGATTTGGTGTCTTTAATTTTTTCAATTTTCCATTTTTAATTTTCCATTTTCTACTTTAGGCCTTCAAAGCCCTTACCAAGAACTTAAACAGAAAACGGCAAAGTAATGCTTTATGTTAAAAAAAGGTTTTGGTACTACAACGCACAAAATTCAATAATTAGACTTTTAACCCTAATAAACTTAACTTCGGACATGACATTATTTAAAAGAATTCAGAGCATTTAATTACGCATCTATCAAGACCAAATAAGTGACAGTGACAGACAGACTTTTTAGTATACGAATGTATAAGAGAAAGTTAAAAACCTTTATGGTCAATATATGTGAGAAACCCTTTTCTGGGGAACTAGATAAATTTTTAGCCAAAAGAAAAAAATAATTGTCATATATCAATCAGAATATCCATTAGTTTTAGTACGGACTGCATGCGGAAATGCAGTCATTTAAGCCGCTCCTCTAACAAATCAATATATTTATATATATATATATTTATATATTTTACACATATTCGTCAGGTATTCATAAGGTGTGACTTATTTAAAACACATGGAGTTACACGATTCGACACGTTTTAGTTTTCTAAATCAGCCTACAGTACGGAGCTTAAAAAGTATCTCGCCGCATATAAATTTGGCCTACGTACGTTTTTTTTAGGAATAAATTGGTATTTTAAAGGTTGCAAGGGATTTGCCAATTCATACGAGGCACTTTAATACATTGCATTATTGCAATCATTTTCTAACTCGAAAAGAGATTTTTAAAACACTCAAAAGTCAAGTCAATTAAGGTTTTCCTATACTTAATTGTTCTAAATAATTACTATTACT
Source organism: Ferdinandea cuprea (assembly GCA_963576555.1). Lineage (NCBI taxonomy): Eukaryota > Metazoa > Arthropoda > Insecta > Diptera > Syrphidae > Ferdinandea > Ferdinandea cuprea. Next base: position 124,643,297 of record OY754958.1, on the reverse strand, counting down.
GCTTCCGAAATGCTCTTATTCTATTTCAAATATATAGGGCCACGGTCAATGAATTCACATAAGGCTCGGCTAGTCCGAGCAAGAGTACATTCTCATTAAATTCGAAACAAAACTAACGTCCGTTTATCGTTCGTGCGTGAATCCACATTACTTTCCATCAAACGGGGACAGACCTACTTACTTAGTACATGCATCGCTGATATAGTCCTCGATCTGGAGTCCTCGTTTAAAATAATCGCATGTGTTCCATAAATAAACAAACAAAAGGAGGCACACCAAGGTGGATTAGATGTCTAATGTTTTCCAAAAAACACACGAAAATCTAAAACCTATAAAAAATATACTTTCTCCCCTAAGTGCATACATAGCACATACCAAAATATCTCGCTACTATCCTGCATGGGATTCACTATGTTGTGTAATGTTACTGTAGCATTAATTCACCGCCGCCATTAGGTGCTGCTCCTATGCAAGTTCTGTTTATATTTTAACGTAATTGCATTGCATATAAGCGTAGATACTTCTAAGCCCATAGCCGCAGAACCATACGTACACAGAAGTTCTTAACTCTAGACAATTTAAGAGGACTGCGCCAGCCCCAGCCCCAGCCCCAGCAAACGACAAAGCGACGTCCTTTTTATATCCTGCTACTGCCTCCCTCTCTTAAAGCCACAAATTGCAAAGTGAGCGTATTGCGAGAACATTTTCATGCTTCGTTTGGATCAGGAAAGTATTATGAAGCGGCAGACACTCTTAGCAGTTTTGTGTGCAGGCGGCAGTAGCGCACTAATGGCAACACAGCAACGCCAGTTCGAAAGCATATATACAACCATACATGCGGGAGACGTAATTGAGCATGAACGACGTCGAAGGGAGGAGTGCGAGATGAGTACTTGCAAAATGTATCCAAAAATATACTACCGAGTACAAGGATATTTAAAAGAAAAATGTTTATCGGCCAACACTATAGAGGCATCCTTTGGGGGATGCAGTAGTCAAGCAGACATAATGTGCTACACAAATGTTGCTGTTAACTTTTTTAATGAAATGAAAGTTGCGATGTTGACGCCCTCACCCTTTTTCTACTTCTTCTTCTTCATCTATTTATGGGTTAAAGTTTGCCTTACCATTGTTGTTGCCTGTCATCTTCATGAGACGCTTTGTTTAGCATGTGAGAGAGGAATGCATAAACTCATTATGCGGTTTGGCGGAGGGTGGTAATATATACAAGAATACATATTCTGTTTGTTTTTTTTTTATTTTAATGAAAAAGGATGAAAGATAGTCTCATTAAATTTGCTTGCTTGTTATTTCAGACACCAAGTTTACATTGGAACAAACAACGACGAGCGGATGTGATTAATGAAAGGACCCGGGCGCTTGGGAAGTGGTACCTAACTACTTTGAGCCCATTTAAAAAAAAAAAATTGTTCTCCGGTTTATTTTATGGAGGCCGAATCTATTTAGGAATTTTCAATTTTGGCCAAGTGGAAGAGTGAAAGTGCAACATTTTTCAGCCCCTTTTTTTGCTTCCATTTTATTTAGCTGAATATGCAAGTCATCAGAAGCTATTTGTGTTTGCTTTTAGGGTGCGGCGGTTTATTTTTTTGGTAAGTGACGGTAGCCAGCTATCTCCCAAAGAACGCTTAATTTTCTGTTTACTTTTAATTTATGCGTCCGGTAATGTGAATATGCACTAAGCATCTCAGCTAAAGTTTGTGTCCTTTAAACTTTATGGTGTGGAAATTATTTTAATTACAAAAAAAGACCGTTTTATCTTGAATTAGAGCAAACAGAAGAGATTTTTAATTGAATTTCTGAACCTTTTAATGTTGTGCAGCAAGATAAGTTGATACATAGTTACACACAAATTCTCTGCAGGTGGAGACTTTTGCCATGAAGTAGCTGACTCGTGGTTATTTTACGCCCATGAGAGGACAGTGGGAATGAGTAATTAGTGGTGGGTTTTTACACCAAATGTAAATTAGAAAAATGGAATATTAATTTGAAGATAAAATTCAGTTAAAATGAGGTACACATATCGCCCCTGTTTATGCAGGATGACAATAAAGAATGCTAGCTGGTCCAACAAGGTAACGACCTAACCGATACCTTTGATGTAAATTAACATCGAGTGCGCAACTGGACGCAGTAAGGCCCCTCTGGTTGAGGGGACCCAGATTCATCCCGGACTGTAGCGATGTCTAACTAAGTAAGTAAGTACATATATCGCCTGAGGTCCATAACTTTCTATTCGATGCTGACAGCAAAAAAGTGAGTCGACCTTATATTTTCAAATTTCCTAAGTTTTGGTCGGGGCAGGGTTCGTTTGTACGAAATTTTTACAATTGATCATTACGCAATTATAGAAAATATAATTTATTCTGGATTTGAACCTCCCAGCTTTAACTTAAGATTGTAAGAGTTGTTGCTTTTTTTTCAAAACGAAAATTACATGTTTAACGAACATCCTCTTTAATAGATCAATTGTTTGACTAGTTGTGCGGCATGCATCGATTAATTAATATTTATAAAATGTTTCTACTGCTGTTTATTGATTTGTTTGCGCTCTTTTACTATTTCATGTTGACGCTCGGGTTCTTTTTAAAGTCCCATTTTTCAGCGTCAGAAAAGTTTCCATTCATACATTTAAGAATGCTTAATTCCAGGTTTTTGACTCCTCAACATCTTTTTACAGAGAGAGTAGTGGAATCTGAACATTCAGCAATTGCTTTAAACACATACACATTCCGTAGTTTTGTAGTAGTAATTTGACTTGCGTCCGGTGGCATGAGGTTTATATCCTTATATGCAAATTGATTAAGTACTATTCATGCTGCTAGAGTTAGATTTAAATCGCTTCAAAAGTGTGGTTGGTTGAGAGAGTTGCGCTGTCGCTGTGATCGGTTTTTCTATATTACATTCATGATATTTTTGGCCAATTAACATAGTTTCTCTGCATCTATCTTTGGATCTTCGATCAAAGCTGAACTTACAGCTTTGAAACTACATTAATACTTGTGTTCACTTTCTAACTTTATATTTAGATTGTTGAGAAAACGCTATACCAATAACGGTTTTTGAGTATGAATAGACGACTCGTAAAGTGATCTATTTCCGGAATGTTAGGATTAGGTTTTTGTTCCGAGTATCGTTATGTTGACGTCTGCATTGCGGGTAAACCCCACATGTATCGCTCCTAGAAACAAAGAACCTGACACTGAGAACTCTTCAAGGTTTTGTGAAAAAATTTAAGCTAAAATCGCTAGCGTTTTCATGCGATAACGAAAACCACTCAATATTTTCCATACAGCCTAAACTTGTCGCTATGCCCCAGTCCAGCACAGGTAAATGCTGAACTGCTCCGCCAACTCCTTTAAAGATGATTGCCAGACTGATTTCAGACATTTGATGACCGGCCGACTGTCCGAAAAGATTTAAGTATCCCTTACGGATACCACGCTCAGGTATCCAGGAAAAGATTTTAAGATACGGCAAAAGCTAACTTCTTTTCTAAATGACTTGGAACTAAAATCTGACACAACATAGAATTCTTCTTCTTCTTCTTCTCTCCATTTAACGACGAGATTATGATCAGGATTATATGGATCATAACCCTCCCACTTCACTGCATTCCTACGGGTCCGCCTGTGGGGTTCGCCGGTTGGACCTCAAAAAATATTTGAGGTCGAATAGGATACATAGAATACCATATTTTAAATCAAATTGCATACCAAGTCACAAATCGTCCAAAGCTGCTTGATAAAATTTTCAAAGATAAAGTTTATGGGATGTTTAAATGTAATATTTCATTGTATCACCATGAATTTTTTGATCTCTATTCTCGCTCTTTGATCAAGTGGTTTGAGTCCTACCTTATTGGTAGGAAACAAATTATTAAAGTCAGGGATAACGAATCCAGATCGAATCCAGCAGGCATCCCGATTTTGGATCACTTCAGCATTGAGGCCAATAAAATGCTGGTGTTTCTGCATTTGTGAAAAGTTTAAGTTTTTAGGCCTGCCTCTCTTACGCGATTGTAAGGCAACCCCATTCAAATAAATGTCCAGAATGGGTTGACTTAGGTCAGAGAATGAGCAGTGCAGATACTCTGTCTTTTTTTTGGCTAATACGATACCCATTCCCTTCTAAAACGTCTACCCAAACATCAACTACTCGTTGCAGGGAATAATCCATCATCAGCAAAGAATAACTGATGCACTTTATGGTCCGTCACTTTTCCGACTTTAATTGGGAATTCATCGGTTGCGGGACATCTGACTTTTGTCTTCGCTCCCGCGTACATGATCAAGATCATATGTACGTAGGGTTTCAGGAACTCCTGGTTGTCTCCTGGCGCCACCCATATCAGATCTCTTGGTTGTCTATCGAATGCTTTTTCAAAATCAAGAATCATATGCAAATCCTTTAAAAAATCACGATGCTTTTCCATTATGATCTCTATACTTTGGATTGTATCTGTGGTTGATTTACCCGCGACAAACCCGCACTGGTCGTCAGACAGCCGTATTATTTGTCTTAGGCGGCCATCTAATACCCGCTCAACAACCTTCACGGTGTTTGACATCAACTTAATTGAACGGTAATTATCAAAGTGTTATGTCTAAATCCTATAAGATGTTGGGATTCTTGAAGAGAAATTCGGGGGACTTCCTGATACCTTAAAGGCATTATTCTGCTCCTTGTTTCTTCGACACATTTTAGAGTATTGTTGCGTAATGTGGAATCCTTAAAAAGTTTATTGATAGGTTGGAAAGAGTCCAAAGGAACTTTTTATGGTTTGCTCTCAGGCAATTTTCATTAAATAGTAATTTAACTTTAAATTATAATAGCAGTTGCTTATTGCTCGGCTGTCAGTCTTTTGAAGTTAGCGCAGAATGTTTGGTGTAATGTTTCTTCGTGATATTCTCTGTTGTACAATCGATTGTAGTGTCTTACTAAGTTTATTAAATATGTATAGTCCCAATAGACCTTTAAGGGTAAAGACCGTTTCTTCTTAATGTTCCGCATTCATAAAAGTATGGTATGCGCGAACCTATTTCTCATGGTTGTACATTTTTTAATATGAATGTTTAACTTTATTACTTATGTATATTCTACGTTTAAATTAATATAATATGTAATATAATTAATGTAATTAAGAGAAATCTGTAGATACAAATCGAAGATTAAATAAATAAATAAATAAAATGAATAATTACGTTTTTGTGTCACTAGGGCGACAATTTATCAAGCTATATGTTGCTCAGTACAATTTTCTACAATAAACCAATTGATTTTTTGACACCACAGTTTCTTACTTTTTAGCCTAGATATATCTTTCAGATACCCACAAAAACTTTTTCCAAACAACAAAATACCAATTTCTGCACCTTCAGTCTATGGCACCAAACTTTATATCACATCTTCTGAAATATAAAGTCCACACTTCTGTAAAACTTTACCCATTAAGCACATACAAATTTGTACACTACAAGGTGACAATGACAGGTTAAACAAAATTTTCAAAAGTAGATTTCACAACTAGATTGCCCATATAGCCGTCTACTCATTCTAAATGAAAGGGACGTCTTTCATAGCCTGCATCACTTTTTGCGATGTTAGCACAGACTGCATTTAACAAAAAAAAAACTTAAAAACCAGAAACATAGGAATCCTTTAGCACCATGACAGACAGGAAATAAGTATATTTGCTCGGTTAAATATTAAAAAATAAGGAAAAGGAAAAAAAGGATATGTCAACAGAATGGGATGTCACAGCAGCTGCTGCTGTTTAGTTGGAGGAACGGCGTGTTATAACTTCTTGTTGAGCGCTTGTTGAATTGATTACTTTGCCTTTTTGGTTATCTTCATCATCTCATCATTGAGAGCAAAATAAGATAGAAAAAAGAAACCGAATAAGTAGGTGAATAGGGAGCAATAATAAAAAGAATGCACCAAATCTGCGTTTGGCAGACGGAAGAATGAAAAAAGAAAATGAAATCGAAATAGTTTTCTTTGTGTCCCGCGCGGATGTGAATGTAATTTCTTCTTTTTGTTAGGCAAACGAAATTGAAAATCACTGCAGCATTTAAGGAATAAGTTTCAGATTGGATTTTGTCGCCGTCAGCATTTCCTTTTTCCTTGGATTTACCAAAGCTTTGTACGTTCTATCTCCGTGCAAGCAAAGCTGTGATTGACAATTGATACTGATTGACGACAGATACCGACTGGGAGTTCGTTGGTGTGATTAAAATTGAAGGAAACGATTCTTCTACGTGAAAAAAACTACAAATATTTGAAAGAGATTAATTGCAAGAGTGTCAATGGATTTATTCCGATGAATCACGAACTTGCTACATTTTCCAATCAGTTTTTGCTTGCATTTTGTCGGTTCAATAGAATGTCATTTGCAAATATTGGCCGATGGCAAATGTTTCACTTTGAATTCTGAAAAAGTTGCCGTAAATGTATCATCGTTCCTAACCTACAACTCTTTCTACCCTTTCTCTTCATTTATCGCAGATTATGGAACCAAATGACTCTAAAGCTGACTCGTGTTATGAAGCATAAAACCAACTATATATAATAAGGCCAGATCTGAGCCTTAAAATTCATTTCAGCCTTTGAGCGACAAAAAAACATCCATTTTCAAACAAATGCATCTCTCTTTCTGTTTTTCTATTTGATTTAATAATTTATATAATTTTTTTTTCAGGGACACCACATTTAAATGTCCTCAAGAATATAGCATTGTAAGTTGTTCTCCCTAATGATATCAAAACACTATAGCAGCAGAAAAATAAAAAGGAAAAAAAATCTAATGCAGAAGAAGGATATCACAATGCTTTGTGGCTTGTTAATGTGAGGATGAAATAATTATTATCCTTTCCCGCAAGAGTAGGGATTAGTAATTAATTTTTACCCATCTGTCTTCTGCTTAGCTTTACTCTTCTTGCTTATCCTCCATTCTAGAAAAAAAAACCCTTCTTTGATGCATCCTCATACATTGTAAGCTTGTTTGTTTTCTGCTCTATGGGACGAATCTTTCTCTACATAAAGGAGTAAAAATTTATTCAGTTTGTTAATGGCAAAACTTGTTATCCTTTATGCTCGCATCTCGCATAATTAGCGCTCCAGGGAGTCATTATCATCATCAGTGGCAGGCGTACTTACTCTCAGTGGTAAAGTCTTCACATCCTAACTACCACCGCCCATCACCAGTGTTTCAGTATTTCACCATTTCCGTTTATTATTGTGCGGTGCCTGGTGGAATGTTTGCTGTATTTAGTAATATCCTTGCGGATGCCAGGTATTATGTACTTGTGCGTGTTAAAATGGATAAATGTATGGGTTTTTTTTTCATCAGGTACCTACACTCTAATGATTACAGTCATTAGTTTTGTTTAAACATTAACAAAAATTGTAGCGTTGTTTGTTTTTGGTGCGAGCCATTTAATAATGAGGAAATAATTGTAGCTATTTGGGATAAAATAGCTCACAGGGGATTGCAGCAACAACATCATTCGGTAGGAGTCTACTGATTGGCAGAAGAGAAAGTGCATTTTTTTTAATAAATAAATATTTATTTTATGTTTTCCGGTTGAAATGAAAATCCCGAAAATTAAAATAATTAATTTAATTGGTTGTTTGTGGTAGAAGTTAACAAATTTATGCGGTGAAAGTATGAAGGATATAGCTTTGTTTATGTGAATTAGCTTGTTTAAGTTTTAAGTCAAATAACTTTATTTGGACGTAGAAAGAATTTAGCCATTTGATTCGAACATCGACTGGTTTAAGGGATTGTTGATCCATGCTGCCTATGTCAACGGAGAAGAAGAATTATACAGATAACCTACTCTATTTTTTGTCGAATTATCGAAATTACGACTCAATTATAAAAATGCAGTGTGAACTTCCTCGAGATGTCGTTCGTGATCATGGCTTTAGGGTGCAGGAAAATATTGACTGTTTGTTCATGATGTCAAATCTGTTCAACGCCGAAGGTATTAATGTTATTGGTGGAAAACAAGCCGTCACAGTAAAAATGGGTATAACGGTTAACGAAGATAAAGCACTGTAAAGATTGCCAGATTGAGGTAGAAATTCAGCTAAGCTATCACATCTGAGAACGCTTCTGTTTAGAAACCAAGCGAAGAATAACTATTGTTTCTTTGGGCTGAGAAGGCAAATATGCGGCCCCTACCCCGAAGAACTAAGAAGACGCTATATAAACCCATCATAAACCTTACTTCTATTTTTTGACAAAGATATCAATGTTCATTTAACCCTGTACTCCAAAAAAAATGCGCACATGGTATTTGTGTCAAAAATCTCGCGGGTAAGTTTTTGATCGTAATAGTTCTTACAAGTTGGCTAAGTGGATCACTAAGCGGGAGGTCGCTGGTTTAAATCCCGACCTGTACCGCCTGAAAGTTTTTTGCCCCACCCCTTGCAAACGTCTGACAAACATCCAAGAGTAAGAAATGTCATGAGAATCTTCTCAAAAATAAGGTCCGTCCATTCGTGTCAAAAATATAACTTTGCACACACAATGGTTGAAGAAGCTAGGCTTTAGGCCATGTATAATTCAAACATTTGTGCTTTTGGAGCGATTTGTATACAAATTTTGTCACGACAAACTTCTTCTATTTGATTGCACTGTTCCAGCTGGTGAAAGTTTCATGTTAAGCAATTCCAGCAATGTGTCAACCATTTAGAAGTTTTAAAATTAGAGGAAGCCTTCACGTCGAAAAACTCGTCTCGGAAAAATTTGAGAACAATAAGCTCACTTGGTATTGCCATGTTGATATTAGGGACTCTACGAACCCGTCAAAAAGACAATGCCAACCAACGTTCCTGTACAAGCAGGAAAGAGGCAGGCCGAATACATAAAACTTCAACACCGATGCAGCAACACCATCAGATTGCATATTACAGATACTTTATGAAGCCAAACCGGCGAACTCCACAGGCGGACCAGTAGGGAGTCTACCTTTTATGAAGTCTATACACTATAGCCTTGATTCAGTTCGAGCCTACAGTTTTGATGTTTTAGGTTTAAACTAGCGAATACCATGAGCCTATATCACAATCCAACTAGAACTCATTGAACAAGAGAATGTCAATAATATGAGTTTCGTAACTTGCAGTATTTCCTATTCAGTATTGCTTTAGGTATTGTATGACAGGCTCAAGGCAAACTTTTTTTTAGTATTTTTTTAAATGCCATAGCTCTCTTTATTTCCTCGATTGATGAAATGTATTTCTTGAAAGAACATCTCCGTTGATATGTAACCAACCAACAGGTCATCTTCAATGACGCACACATTTGAGTTGAATGTTTCTTGTTTATTACATTTCCCTTCCCTTTCTGAAATTAATTATTTCGAGCTCGTGGTTCATTCCTGGCACTGATTTTATAGCAACGTGTAAAGGCTTAACTACATTCGGCAAAAAGTGGAAAAAGTGACCTTTTTAAAGCTCACATACATACGCTGCTGTGAGCTACATTAGTTTTTTTCGAACTTTCCCAAAGTGTGCCACTTGGAAGTTAGAGGTATGTCTAACTTTCAAGAAAGTCACTTTGTGAAAAGTTGAGAGAAAAATACAAATTGCAAACTGTATGGAAAGCGAAAAAACATTTTCGTCTGTGTACTTCACTTTTTGCCGAATGTAGTTAAGCCTTAACCCTCAATGTTTTTTAAAACATTGACCAAAACGTTTGGTCCCTCTTGCGTTGACAGGTTCTGGAAATTTCGGTTTAACGATGATCGTGCGACATCAAAATTGGAGGGAAAATGCAGTAGAGAAAGCCTTGCTTTATGTGGCTTGCACACACGAAAGGGTACATCAAACAACTAGATGCAGTTAGACAAAAACCGACTTTATTGGTTAAGGAGGCCCAACGAACACTACAGTAAATGTGTAAGTTAGATTCCACATTCCAATGGAAGTAAGGCAATAAGTTTGATATGAAATATATTCCTAGCTTCCCATTGCGCCTTTTCAATACGAATTCAAAAAAAGACTATTTCCCACATTCAGGAAATATGATATCCTTAAACATTGAAATATAAAAAAAATAGCACTTCAAAGGTGTTCTATGTCAAATATAAAATGAAATTGTCTTTTGAAGTTCATATCAAATCAAAAACAATTCCATTTCTATAGAAAACCTTTTTATGTTGGAAATATATTTTGCGTTGGTGTCTCCTTTCAATGCTAATGCGTCATATAGTTCAATTTAATAATGAACCTCTTCAACTTATTTGCGTCTGCATACTGAAAAGTTAATGAAAGGACATTCGCTTCTCCGGTCTTTTTTGTTTTTCTTTAACTACAAAGTCACCCTTCCAGCGAAATGTGATAGCATCAAAGTGGAAGGAGACCTTTGTCGCTATCTTTTCAGAAAATAATTTAAGTAGAAAATGAGTGACTTCATTAGCGTAACTTCCAGTCAAATGCCCACAAGGATACTAGCGCCAGTGATGGATGTGATTGATTAGCGAAAATTACAAGGATATAACATCCTTCTTCTGTCTGTTGAAGTAAATCCAAACCATTAATTTCGTATTTGTCGGGTTGTACCTTCGGTGTTTATCTTTGTAATATTACTAAAGGACATGGAATTATTGATACGATACGATACAGACTTGTAATTGAAGAACTAAAACTATTCGGCATCTGAACACAATCTTCTTAATACCTACACAGACATACATACATAGTTATATACATTGTGTGTTTAGTTTATATATAAAATCATTGTCGCATTATACTGGTGCTAGGATGGATTAGCTGGCATTACAAATCGAAGGGAGGATTGATTAGGAGTGTAATATGAGCAAAAAAAAACAAAAAACAAAACAAAAAACCTAATCCAAATAAATTGATCAACGTTTTTCTTTTGATGGGGAAATTATTTGCTTTCTTTCGCCTGACTGAGCTAATCAATCAATTTTGTGCGGGAGGTTTTCGTTTAACTGTATAAGACTTAAATCCCGACAGGAATTGTAATCATGAGAAATCGATGGACCATTTCACTTTAGTGCCAGTCACTGAGGAGAGAAGGAGGAGAGAAGGGGAGATTTCATTCAAGTGAGTGAAACAAATTTAATGATGATCGAGTTGATGTAACACCTCTGTCTCGTCTAGCTGAGCTTTAAGATTAGGGAAGAGTCTGCGAGGAAATTTTTGGGTATGTTTTTAAAATATAAGGATTTAAAAGATGGAACACGAAAAAAAAATTAATTGCAATTTAAAATTTGTTTCATATTAATTAAGTAATTTTTTTTTAAAAACTATATAAAACCATAAACTTATCATACAGGACCAAGCCAAGCTTCTCCAACTATTGTGGGTGCGAAAATATATTTTTAGGACCCATTCCGAAAGCAAAAATTTATGGAAATATAGCTGTCTTGGCCCGTTTCGATCGAGTGTAAAAAGTCCTAGAACCATCCGTTGCTAGAAATGAAATTCTTAACAAAAAATAAAAACACACATTGGTCATATGAGATTGTTGGGTTCATACACAACCCGCATGCTTTCTATGGATAAGATGTCGTAGAAAGCATGCGGGTTCGGGCTGTCCCTACTTATCATTAACTAAAGCAATTTCAACAAAAACATTCACATACCAAAACAATCTCCAAGAAGAAATACTTTCAAATGTGTATTAAAATCTGTATCTGTGCGTATAGAGAAAATACCACAAATAGAACCGTTTCCCCATACGGCGCCCGGATAGATAGACAGAACGACGGACGGCATTGGCGGATCCACTATTTTGGACTTCTCTTTAGTCGTAATATCATCCCTCAGACTCAGTTTAAGTTCGAAATTTCCACACGATCGCAATAACTTTCTCTTTAGTATACTAAGTAGTATACGATAAAGTTAAAAAAAAGATATATTAAAGAAAAACGAGTAAAAAAGGGAAATTTACAATCTTCAGACTTGACGCGGTCTGAGAAATATTAATGATTTTGCAAGATAAAAGCGAATGATTAATGTTAGCTGAAGATAGAAGTCTTCAGATGTATGCACGCCCAATTGCTGAAAGCTTTTTATACTTAATTCCTTTTAATGAAGTGCTTTAAACACCCTTAGTGTTATTTGGGTTTTACGGGAGAAGGGATCTTCGTCGAACTTGAACATCGATGTTGTCAGGATCTGAACCTGTTTTGGGTCTGCCAGTATCAGTAGTAAGGGGATTTATGACTAGGTCTCCTATAGACACAATATTCAATATCACTATTCTTCGGGCTGCAGAAAAACCCATTAAGCCGACCAAATGTGTGGGGGGGGGACGTTTGCAGCTTGCTATCATTTCTTCATAGTTATCATTCCTTTTGGTCTACCCCCTATTGCAAAGCCAATAAATATGATACAACTATCCGCTCCGCTTGTGGGGAAAGTGCATTTCTCCAGTGAATATCCTGCCTTTGATCGAACCAGGCTAAAGACTCTAGGTGGTGGTTGCTGAACATCTGAGCTAATTATCACATGCTTTCTGAAAAAAGTCAGTAAAAGTAAGTATCAGTCTGAAAGTACAATGCACCAATTTCTGAGTATAAGTATTCCAGCGGATGTACAAAGCTTCCGGCAAAATCTACATAAACGTACTTATTCATAATGTTTATGTACAAATAGCGCTTGTATTTGCTTCACGAAATTATGTATGTATGTAGATGCCTTAAAAAGAAAAAGAATCACACCTTTCTCTGATACTCTTGCTTCAATTCACCTGGTTGAATGCGAATGTGATTTTGTTGAAGAAGTATGATTTAAGTGTGTGCTCGAATAATAGAATTTAAATAGGTATCCCTACAGAAAAATAAAGCTTTCGTACGGTGTACAATAAACATGTTCAAAATTGGTTCTCAAAACATTTTAAAAATCTCCTCACCCTCTATGAGCGATTTTCTTACAAAATTACATTTGATTTGGAAAGCAGAGGTAGAAAAATCTACGCACACACATGTCTATGTGCTCGTGTGAATGAAACAAACAACCAGGAGAATAAAAAAGCAAACACATAGCTGTGTACACGAATAAAAGTACAGACGTCATGAAATTCTTTGAGGGTTTTCAGCATCTCTCATCCATTCATATTCAGGCATGGAGAAAATTATGACCCTTAGCTTGTGATTTTGACAGTTACTTTGAACCTGTAGATGTAGAAAATTAATTTCATTTAAATGAGTATTTCACATACAAGGGAAGTGTTCAGTAGAAAGGGATATATAGATTTAAAAAGAAGAAGAAGATACAAATGAATTAAGAGTATTTTTCCTTTCTTGCTAATACAAAAAGGTACAAATTGAATGTATATTTCATTTAAACTTACTTCCCTTCAGAATGTGAGAAGCCAATTTTAAAAAGTTTAACTATATCAGAGGAGGCGTGTTCTTAGGATGTATAAAACTTATTTAATTGTGATAAAATATGTTGCTCCACTGGTAGTCGTTATTGGTTAAAAGCAAACATTAAAAGCAATACATTTTGGTAAATTAGATTGGAAGATGTGTTTCATAAGTTTCAATTGACGTTTGTCTTAGCAAGAAATATTAATCAATTAAGTGTCTTCAGAAATGAATTATTATATTTGAAACTTAAAATAGCCACTATATCCTCGGATAAAATATCCTTAATTGACTTCTATTCAACTGGCTATTTTCGGTATTAACGATTATTTATTGAAAATACCTTGAAAGCCTATAACAGATCCTTGTGTCTTAGAAAAAAAATTCTTCGAAATAGGATTACAATAATTACATTGATTTGTTGCCGATATTTTATAATTATACACTCCAGGTACTACTTGGAGAAGAACGATCGAAAAAATATACAAAAGAATTAATCATGACAAGAATAAAGAACACACACTTGTAAGGTGATTCTGTAATTGCTTAATAGCATATTTCCCCAAACCGAAGTGAGAATGCTTATTTTACTAAGCTGTGAAGAGTCCCTGCCTGTGATCTCTGGCATCTACGATGGCTTTAAAACGAAATTCGGTCTTCCTTGGCGACTCGAACATTGATGTAGAATTCGAAAAACTCTTTGCTGGAGCATTATTGTGCGTGCGTTTTATGTGTTTTGGCTTTTTGAACTGCATTCACGTCTTGGTACAGCTCATAGAGTTCGCTGTTTATATCTTCTCCTCCATTCACCCTCCTTGTATATAGAATCAAATATCTGTCGAAGAATTTTTCTCTCAAAGAATTTCAGTCCTTTCCTGTTTTTTCGGCACTCGGCACCTTATAACATATTTTAGTAGCTGGATGGATCTGTTCATAGCAAGGAGGATAACAAAACCTAAACGACTAGTTAGGGGAGTTGGTAGAGAGCATGCACCAACTCATATCCAAAATTTTTTAGCAATGTTGAAATCCCTTCCTGATTGTAGAGATTAGTTTGGGGAGGCCCATTTCTACTAAGGACCGTAGTGCCACATAAAAATGTAATTAGTAATCATTCCACAATGAAAAAAAAAATTACGCACTTTTAAGGACTCGTGCCTATATTTTGGTTATTTTCATCCTCTAGCATTTCTGAGCTCCAACGAAATATTTAAAAAGATCCAAAGCCATTCCTCCACCTGACTTAGACGTTAAAAACAATCTTTCATATGCTTGCTGTTAGGTGAAAGGAGATTTAAAAACTCTCCCACTTTGACAGGACAGAACTTGAAGGGGTTTAAAGTCAAAGATGTACCATTGTCGAATGCGCGTACCTTCCTTCACTTTAAGCTGTTAAGCTGTTTTGTTTTATGAATTATGGTCGAACGTTCAGTGGACATGTTAAACAAGACATTTTGATCAAATAAAAAGGCATGAAGTCGTTTATTGTGAAAAATTTCTCTGTCACTATTTGGGAAACTCTGAAGTCAGAACTAAGTTAAACATTCCAAACTCAAGGCAAGTGGATGAATAAAAAATAAAAGACTATAACCGAACCAGGGGACGGACGCCAAAATAAATCCCTAGTAATGTTTCCACTTTAAAACAAAGTCATTGTCAGTCACACAAAATCATGCCTTTGCCTCCATCATATATCCCTACTCCATCACTTAAAATTCGGCCTGACAACAGGCTTGTCATGTAGCTCGTAAATGCATACCAACAGTTAGATACAACTAACTAACTAACGTCCTGCCTAGAACATTTATCACCTTTTCCATTCTAATTTACCCTACGCGACCAGAAATTTATATGTTTCCTTCCTATCCGTACACTACTCGGTTTGCTATCTACCTGAATTTAAATCGTCCTTAATCCGTGACAGTTTCCACTATATTTCAGTTATGTTTACTCTTCCTTCTCGCTTTCTCCCTATACCTAAGTATTATTTTCACTATCTTTACCCACTTGGTTTGGACCAGTCGTGTTTCACCTTAATCACCTATCTTCCAGTTGTACCGGAACCAAAAGATGGACTACTTCCCTGAACCGAATCATGATCATTAATCACATTCTCTTCGGGATAGTAGAGGTACCTTGATATCGCAGGCATTTTGCAGAGGCACAAGAACCTTCATCAACATCAGACATCATCGTCGTCGTCATTATTATCACAGCCTTGTGGGAGGTAGCATTAGAGGGCTTAAAATATACCCATCCGTGGAACGGGCACTGAAAGTGCGATTTAATGAACATGAATAGCATGAAGCATCCTTCATGTGCAATTCAAATTCACAACAGAGTAAGCGCAAGGCAGACGAGTAAGAGAAGCCGTTGACGATGAAGATGGTGATGATAATGATGATGATGATGATGATGGCGGTGTCCATGATGAGTGTGGTGATGGTTCTAATTTTTATTACGCCAATGTGTGAGTACTTGCAGCATCCTTTAGAGCCACGCATATAAGTTTCCACATAAACTGTAATTATCTACACACTTTAAACAAAACCACTAGCAAACACTGAATTCTATATAAGCATATACATGCACAAATAAATACGAATGCGAATACATGGATTTGAATGCATTAAGGAACATGTAGGGAGAACAGACGGCCTACGATACGACATTGCTCACCTTTTTGTGTGCATGCAATTGCAGTGGTAGCCATTTTTTGTTGTCTCAGTAGCATTATCCCCATCGCCTTGTCATCCCCACTATCACCCAGTCGCCCCGGTCCTAGTAGGCAGCTTATGTATTTGTTTAAACAGCAGAGAAGAGGAACTAGGAAGAAAGACACATCGTAGTGCTGGCGTATAAATTTCAATTGAGCACACTTGATCCGAAGAATAATGAGGCAGGCGTTGCTAACTAAACATTGCCCCAGATAATGTTTGCTGGATGGTGTTATGTTATATGCTTGATGTTACAGTTGTGGGGAAATTATGCGAGCCAGAACGGTAGCCTTCAGTATTTTTTTTATGGATTCTCTTTCCAACGATTTGATTTTTAGGTTAAGTATTATGTGCGAGTGTTTAGTGTGCATAGCTTTGTCGACGTAGATTCGGTGGCGTATACCTACTTTTTTTTACTGAAGAACATCATTCTAGATAGTGCTTGTTCGAGGTAATATTGAAAGTTGACTTAAGCTTAACAAAATGTTTCAATGAAATGAGAAGGATAACGACTGCATATACATTTTGTTCGGAAACTTTGTGCATGTGTTAAAGCATCCAGTATGAAGAACTCAACTATTAGTTACTCCAATAAATATATGTAAAGCATTCACCACACAAAGTCTGGAGCAAAGTTCAAGCAAAGGCAAACTAGTTTCAGGATATGTACTCTTTATTTTCTTCGCCCCCTGGATGAATGTTAAAACTGATTGTGTCGCTAAGGTACAGCATATATGTAAAGTTATTGCCCGAAAGCTGGCGATAGAAAAATTGTGTTTCTCACAAACATTCGGTGAAACTTGTAATGTCTGTCTGCAGGCCAAAGATGTAGGCGATCGAAAGTTGGTTTTATAGGAGTAACAACAAAGGAAGCAGCTCCAATCGTCACATTAATGTCCATCGCTTTACCTGTAAGATATCTGCTAGGAACCAGGAACTCCTACAGCAGTAGATCTATCAAATGAAAATCTACTGCGCAGCAAACCAAAACTACTCACCATTTTAGAATTTTTGAAAATAAAAAATGTCTTCATATCTTTAGCCCAGAATTTGAAACGCATATCTATAGTTTACTCTGAATGTAACTAATTGTTTTCTTTTGAATAAATTCGCTGTGCTTAATTTTTTTAATGGAATGGACAAATATGTTCGTAGGTCTGAAATTCCAAGGTATTATTGAGGGTTAAATGTGTTATCTGAGTAGGTACTAATATATTTATTTGTATCAGCTCCAGCCAGTTGCAAGCTCATAGGGCAAAGGATGAATAAAAATTAAGAAAATTCCAACGTAACGCGACCTTGGCTAAGTCAATGCTTGTTAGTCATTATTTTCGTTATGCTCATAATAAAGTGCTAAACACGCCACTATATGTAATATCATTCATTTATTTGTTTCAAAGCAGATTCATAAGTTATTTATCATTTAACCATATTCTAAGATCTACTGCGCTTTTTTTTTTGTTAAATACACTACGCTGAAACATCCGAAGGATGGTAGCACTGCTAAGAACACTGACGCTTATTTAAGATTGAAGCAAGTCGTTATTAGACTCCATTCTTTTTCTAAAATCCTGGGCATTCCCATCGAAACTCCAGTGCTAGTCACACAAAGAACTGCTACTTTTGTGCATGCAATTTGCTTGAAGAGAGCCATAAGCAGTTGGTTAAGAAGAAAACAATAACACAATCTTTAAATAAAAACAATATCTCCAGTTTTCGATTTCTCGTGTTTATTCATTTAATGAGGCAACTCCTCGTTCAATTTCTCTCTCTATTTTTTCGTACTCAAAGTTATTTGTTTGTTTCCAACTGCTATCTGCTCTCCTATTGATATCAATCAAGGAATGACGCTTGCCACTAGCTGTTTCTCTGTGCTGAAAGATGATTCAACGACGAACTAATTGTTGATTCATTTCAAGTTTTTGACAAACTCACACTACTAGCACTAAATGTTTTTTTTTCCCAAAAATTCGTAAAACTAAATAATCTTCAATTTTTGAAAGGGCATCTCTTATTTTGTTTTACTGGAGTGTGCCATTTTGATAGCCCTAAACAGCTTTACTCAATTTTTCGTTCCAATACGGATACCGATTATGGTGTCAATGACTAATAAAATCCTTTCAGGTGATGCCACAAATTCAGATCATGAGCATACGAGCCTTAACGTTGTGGACTATATAATGGAAAGCTGACTATTGACAGTTTGAAAAGATATAATTAATATAAATATAACATTGTATAGTGCGAAGCTTATCACTAAAGACCCAAAGTTTTTATGAATCGAAATGAATGCGATCTCAACATCACATCTCTACGAATGCCGACATGAATTAATTTAAAAACAAAACATTAGCAGTAAGATAAATGAAATCACTTTTATTATACCTTTTTTTGAAATAACTACTGGTTCAATGACCACCTGTTCGGCTTTACAATTCGTTTTGCAGATATTTTTGTTATGCTAATTTTGCAATAAATATTCAGAGTACAAGTATTCTCTCTCCATCATGCATGCCTGGTCTTTCTGTCTCCAACTTTCCACTGTCTGTCAATACTGCGCGATATGAGACGACTCCTGCACGCAACATCGATGTGAAATTGACTCATTCATAATAGATGAGTAGCACATCTGATCCCATTATCTATTCATTTATTTCTATTTTCCTTGATGTTTTTGTTATACATATGTATACAACATAAAATAAAAGCACACAACACTCCACAGAATATAAAGTACGCACATCTGCAGAGAAACAGACGATGTCATTCTGCAAATACAAATCATTTCGATTGATGGCACTCGAACAGCACAAAAAAAATTGTTTCAACCAAATGCGGAGGCACAAAAGAGAAAAACATATCTATTTCCCTAGTGCTGCTGGTGCCTTAGATCTGTCACACATCTGTCTCATTCAATTATTATCTGATTCGTGGAATTTCAAATCGTTACTGATAAACATCACCACAACATCACATCACCCACACTACAAAGTATTCCGCTTTCTAATGGAAGTGTTCTAAAAAAAAATAATATATAAAAAATTTGTGATAGAATCAGGACGAAAAAAAAATAAATTGAAGTAGGTAGGTACACTCTAAATCGAAATAGATAAAAGATAAAGATGAACAACAAGGAAAAGGAACCAAATTCAATTCAATTTTCTTTTCTTTTCATCGTCCTTGCGTATATGACACATACAGACAGTTTTCGACACAACAACATTGAAGAATTCGACACGAATTTAAATGAGTTTTGTCAAAGCCCAAAAAAAAACCGAAGGGAAATCAACAACAACAATTTCTAGTTCCACACCAACGGTAAGAAAAGGATTCATGGAAAATATCTAAGAAAACCAGGGAAGGTTTACGTAAACAGGCCACAACAGCTCATGTAGGTATAGGTATATATGTGATACATTATTAACGTTTTAAGGATTCCATTTTGGAGGTATAGAACCCCAACATGTGTTTTTAGGGAACATGTGACATAACAACGCTTTGGCCTATTTGCAAATGCGTAAAAAAACAAAAATAAAAGGATTCAGAATGTGGAAAAAGTGCAGAAAAACATTTCAGAAAACTTCATTGTTCTTTTGATACAAATGTTTTTGTTATTCTATTTTTTTAGGAACCTCGTGTTGACTTCGAAAGAAGGCTTTTTCTAATAGCTGTTGTGTATGTAGACTTTGTTTTCGCCTTTTTTGTGTTAGTTCGCGTGATGCTGTAATGGATGTGACACTATAAGAGGCTTATTGTCTTCGTCAAGCGATTTTCATTTGACTCCATTACTCCGGTGTGATAGGAGAATATTATGCAACCAGCCATTTTAGGTCAAATTTAACATTCATTAGGATCAATCCATTCAGTATATGTAACCTATTACATATATGATCAGTTTGATACCATCTACCAGCTAATGAATATAAAATTTAAATCAAAAACGTAGCAGAGGTCTTGGCCAATAAATTATGCATCAGTAAACAGGCTTAAACAGCCTATACAGGTCCTAAAGGCTTGAACGAAATTATATATTTGGCACGAATGGAGGGTACCTAAAATCTAAGGCGCTTTCAAGCGGTTCTCATGAGTTCTTAAGTTTTACTTTTCGATGTTTGTCAGATTTTAGCAGGAGGTGAGGCAAAGAAAAACTTAGGGCGGTATAGGAGAGTTGGAGAGGACTTGCACCTGACTAATCCAACACACTAAGCCCCTCATTCACTCACTGCCACTAATTGGAACCAGTATCGCAAATTGTATGTGTAGGGAGTTGAACATAAGTGGCGGGAAATAGTTTCTTCGTTCTTACAACTACCACTTAACAAAAACATACCTGCACCCACCTACTGTTCTCTCAATAGCATTTATCATCAGCATGAGTTTGAAGAACCGAAGGAATCTAATAAACTAATCTAATAACTAATTAAACTACCTACCATAAGATAGGTAGTTCCAGTTTTAGCCTAAATCGGATTTACAGTTTATGGTAGCTTACTGTATTCCAAAGATCTAGTTGTAACATCCGAGATGATGAAGATGTTTAAATTTTGTCACAAATAAAATGTTTACAAAACCTACGAAAACTTGGCTTTCTTTTTTAGATCTCAGTACTTCTTATAGAATGTATAGAATAAGACAGCTTGGCTCTTCTTTATATTAAGGTTTTGGTCTAATTTCGATACATATTGCGATAACAATTTTGTTTGATATAAAAATCATGTAAAACTTAAACATTGTAGCTCTTATGGTCCAAAGTAAAATACAAATGCTTTTCGCGTGTCGGTCTTTTATATAAATACCTCCATGTAATATTTGATAGTTTGTTGCTGAGATGTAAGCGGTTGCCTCTCACCTTATTTTTTGAATATACGCAGTTTTTTTAATGTTATTTTGTCGGCTTTGGGATAAAAACTTCTAGTATTTTCTTTGCTTTGTGTATTTTTCTATAAGGAGGTTTTAGATTTTTTATTTTCTTTGTTAATCATTCCCCCGTAAATTATTATAACTGTAGGTATTTTTGGGACCTGAGTTAGGCAACCCATTTTGGCTATCTCGCCCTGATGATGGAAAACTGCAGATGTTCGATTATTACTGTGTGAAATTTCAAGACTCTGCCATGATTGGAAGTGCTCCATACATTTGATGATCTGTCAATAAGTGAGTGAGTAACCCAGGGAAACAAATTTTGAAAATTTGATCATGGTAACATCTTTGCAAGTGAAGTTACGTTATATGGGCGTAAAAATGACCGGAAATGTAGTGCTGAGGTTTTAAGAGAATTGCTAAATGAATGAATTGCAAGGACTTTGTTGACGTCATAACCTATACTTTATTCTTTTAGGATTTGGAATTTACTTTATTTAAAAACATAGGGAAAAGCTACAGTTAGCTTGGGGCGAACAGTATGATACCCTATTCATATCCCTATATGCCCCAAAGAAAAAAGCATTAAGAAGATGATAAATAGCATTTTATTTCATTCTATTAAATTAAAAAAAAAATGTTTTTTGAAAAAATTCACCAAAAAGTGGGCGTGGCCAAAAACTTTGTATTTGCGATATGTTGGAAAAATATTGGCTAAATATCTTGTTAAAGAATTTTCGAAGAAAACAGCATTTTAGTGAAAAACGCCTACAAAAAGTAGGCGTGGCAAAAAACTACATATGACAAACTTATAAAGGAGGGCAGTGCCTACATATCTTGTGAAGGTTGTAACACTTAATCTCTCTAACTTTAGGTTTAAAACGTTTTTTTCTAAATTGTGGGCGTGGCAGTGGGCGTATTAAAAAAAAATTTTACACTTAACCATTTCGGATCCCTAGGTATGTATGAGTATGTGTTCCAAATTTCAGCTTCCTAGTTTAATTTTAAAGGCCTAAAAATTGCTAAATAATCTTAGGATTTGGTCCTGATCAAAAATATATATACTTTTATGGGTCTACGACGAATATTAAGGGGTGTTACAAACTATGTGCGAAAAATAAATATACCCTTAGAATTTCCTAATCAATCCAACTGATAGTTTTTTTGTTTGTAATAAAAAATATTTAAATTACATATATGCATTCATTTATTACAAAAAATAATAATTCCAAAATTAACAACTTCAAACTAACGTATGTGCACTCTACTTTCACTCCACAAACTCGTGTGTAGTAAATAAAATATTTCTCTGTTTTCGGAATGTATGTAGTCACATACTAATTCTGAATTAATGCAAAACCGCTTCCATTAATCCCACAATGATTTCTCATCAATTTGCGACTTCACAGCATCGACATAAACTTAAAACCAATTATTATCCAATCAATTATTGTCGCTAATTAAACCAAATATTATACGTACAATATAATTTATATTTGCTGATAATCATCAAAAGAAAACACAAACATTCATTCCGCTAAAAGTAAATTGCCCCCGTAAACCAAGCCTCAATGCCGACATCCCGCTACACAAATACCCAACTGATATTGATTTCAAAACGAATTCGTAAAATTAGGTCCGTCCACATGAATGAGTCGACCAAATTTTCCCAAAATGACCACCACCAATAAAAAGCAGAGCTTAATTTGTCATATCTGCCAAATATTTATCTGTAAGCCATACAATGAGTTTTTGATTCCAACAATTTCAATTAAAATCATTCCCAGTCTTCCGGGGATTCGTGTTGCAGATTTATACGGAGGGTTGTAATGTTAGCTTCCACCGAATCAAAATGTTTATGTAAATTTTAAGCAGAATTTTTAAGAACACACGTTTTTAGGAGGAATTTGTACCAGAATATGAGATTTAGAAATGATGCTTGTGATGTGGGAGAAGAAGCTAGCAGTGGTATAAATGTGCTTTTTAAGTTTTGAATTTGGACAAGTGAAATTGTTGCTAAAAATAAAAGGTCCGTTTTCACGTGATTAGTCATATCTTTTTTGTTAATATTCTAAAATGTTCGATTATTTTGATGATTGTAATACTACCGGATGTAGGATGATTTTATGCGCTGCGGATTAGGTAATTTCCATAACCATTATGTGAAGCTTTTCAGAGTTGAACCCAGAGAAGCCCACATGAAGTCAAGTGGAAAATGGGACGCCACTTTCGGTATCGATTATTGAAATCAGCTATTTAAATACCAACCGAAAATTACGAAATTCGAAATTCATGAGTTAAAATATAATTCAGGACATAATGCCAATTCTTTGGAATTCTCGCATGCAAAAACGGTTTAATTTGAATTGACACCAAATGAAGCAAAAATAATAAAAATTTTGAGAAATTTCTATCTTTAATTAGCAATAATCCGAACTTAATTTGGTTGGAACTTAAAGTCATCCGCTGAATTAACTAAAATTGCACCCATGTTTTAGATAGGCTCAAATTGTTAAGTAACTGATTAATAAAAAACAAATGGTTAAAGTTGATGGTTAGACTTCTCGCGTTATAGAAGTAACTTCAGCCGTTCCATAAGTAAGTAATTTGGGTCCTACGATATTTGTAAATGACGTTCAGATATCAGTAGAAAGTCGGAGTGATGAAATCGTAAGTAAACATATATAAATGTTAATTTATTCAGTATACCGTAGGAGCCATTTAAGTAATATAAGTAAGCTTCTATAATATTTCTATCAACCCAATTTACTTGTGATATTTACAACCTAATTTAAATGTTTAATTTAAAAATGTAACTGCATTTAATGTTATTACCAAAATATATATGATGATTGGAAATCAAACCAGTTTTTTTTCATTTAAATGTGTCTCAAATAATAATCATATACTATGTATAACACTTACTGTATGTAGGTGCTTTAGTTTCGTCTCTACTTACGTATTCATAATTATAAAAGATGAATCGACTTACCTAAAAAGAAAAATACAAAGAAAAATGTTAGGTTTAGGAAAAACGCAATTTATATTTTTAAAAAAGTTATCTGATCAAGGTAATATTATGTTAAGCCTGTAAAATACAAAAAAATTATTGTATATTTATGCACCAAAATTACACCCAGGACTGATTTATATTGTTTTTTCAATACTTACCGTGGAACTGAACACTACAACTAAATGCCTCGATTTTGGCGGGATAGTCCCGATATTTGAAACCTGTCCGGATTTACAAAATGTCGCGATTTAAACTTCACTTTTTTGTACTCCGCTTCGTTTGAAAATGTTCGGTAGTCTTAGACTTTTATTATAAATGTAAATAAAACTGTTTTATGTATTTTATAATACGAAGAAATAGAGTATTATTCGCTAACTAAAAGCTTAGAAATCTGTTCCCGAGGGTTTCTTAGCTCTGGTGAAGTCCATTTTTTTTGTCTCGATTTGTTTTGATTTTCGGGTAATGGTGTCCCGATTTTAATTTCATTTTATCTGGCAGCCCTAGATGACACATTTATATATTTTTTACTGTTGATGGTTTTTATGCTATCCGATTTGTTGTAACTTGCAACTAGATAGGAGTAGATAAAAAACGAATTATGAATCGTTAAGATCACTTTTCGGGAATATAATTTTCAGAATCATTGATGTAAGCCTGTAAATATGTCCCAATCCAATATAAATGTTCACGGACAGGATCAACGTCAGCCAGGATTTGCTATTTAACATTTTTTTTGATAACATATTAGCTTAGTCTGCAGGAAGATCTCTATTCAATTTAATCTTGATAGGGGGCGCTGTCGTCGTGGTAATGAAGTTTTTCGTTTTTAAATAAGTTTTTTTTTAATAAATAAAAGTTTTCTAAAAAAAACCGATAGCTAATATACATATATATATATGCTTATATAAGAATGGATTTACATTGGCTATGATTATTGAAATGTTTATAATTATGTTGAATTATTCTGATAGGTGACGAAAAACAGCGCCACATTTAAATTTGTGACACTTGAGTAGATTAGTTGCATGTATTTAAACCTTGCGCATTAACAAATTTATTGAAGGAAAACAAGATTATTTATCGAAACGACTTCAGTCGTTTTACGCTCATATTACGCAAAAAGTGAGCGTGGCAAAGAACTTCGTACGGATTATACCACTAGAAAAAATATTTGCTAAATATCGTGGAATACATATTTTTCCTTTTCAATTCTCAAAGAAAACGGCAGTTTGTTAAAAAACGCCTACAAAAAGTAGGCGAGACAAAAAACTTTATATGGAACACTTGTGAAGAAGTTTAGTGTCTACATATTTTGTTAACGTTCACTACATGTGTTCAACTACATCCTGTTGTAGTAACAACTCATTTCTCTTGCTTCCTTTTTTAAATTTTCATAATTCTGCTGTAGTAACACCAGGTTCAATCATTATATACCTCTATAGGATATACGCAAATCGCTGCATCGTGTCATCTTTCATCTCTTATCATGTTTTTCTTATAGTTACTCACAAAAAAAAAGTTAGTTTAAAACAGTTCTTTAAACCTTACCTACAGCTGGTAAAAGATTTGGTTCATAGAGGTGAGTTTTACTCTTATTGTTAGATATTTATTAGACTGATAGAATCACCAAAATCGAATCATAATGGTTACCATCAGCGTTTGTAGGAGAAAAATGTTGTTGTTTTTAACACAAGGCAACGATCTATAACGATCCAACCAATATGATCTTCGAATCGCAGCCCTCAGATTCGTGATGATAATGAAGATCGAACCTCCGAATTAATATCCCAAAAAATAATTCTGATGTAACACAAGATTTGTTGACATATCTTGGAAAATGTGACAAAGTTAAACAACTAAACAAAAACATTTTCAGTTTATAAACGGCGGGCAAACAATCTAGCAATCAGAAACACTTCCATACATAATGAAGTCGGGAGCCACCCTAGAAAATCGAATACAATTTCAATTCAATAGATCCTTCCATGACACCATCCGATCCCGGTCATTCTGTGATGAGGATGCGTTCATGGCGGACACATCGATTCATTTATACATCGAAGGATCAAGAACCAATAATTGAGTTGGGTGTGGTGTTTTACCTGCCAGGCTAAACCTTAGTCTCTCCTCCCGTCTTCCAGCCAGAAGACTATTATAAAGTATCCCCACACTTACGATATGGATTTTAATATTCACCTTTGCTAGGTGCCAGAGCAAGTGTGTAATAGGGCAAACGAAGAAACTTGTATATCATTTAAAGTTATCGGCTACTCTGATAAAGCTGCTGAGTCAGAACATTTGGTTTTGTTCCGTTCTTTTGCTACGTTTTTACCAAGTACTGAACCGAGATTAAAACTAAACTATCATAAATCTCCCGATATTTAACATAAATACATACAAGATTAAAAAAAATCTTAATCTTATAAGAACCGGCACACCCAATGCCATGGTATGGTAACTGGATATTTCAAAAGTGTCGTTGGTTGCAAACATTTAGAGCGAGGAAGCTATTTGACAACCAGTTGTTAGACATTTTGTGAGCAAATTTGAGAGCCAGAGAGGCGGTTGAGAGAAAACGTCTAAGTGTAAAAATGTATTGGTAATCTTTTGCATATAATCTAGGTTTATCTTTTGGTGGAAGTTTAGGATTAAGCTGAAAGTAGAAAGTATTACTTTGATTTTATCATATGTGACATTAGCAAATTTATTTAAGTACCTAATTACTTCTGTTCGAATGAATTAAATTGTTTTTCACATCACAAAAATTCTATGCAAAATTAAAAAAATTCCTCCTACCACCAAACTCAGCATGAAACTTCAAATCAATTCTCCTGACACTTGTAAATCATAAATTGCATTTTTAAAGTACCTACGCCTAAAAATTTGTTGACTCTCCTCTCTGTATCTCATCAATTTTTAAGCATATATTTCATAAATTTATACCGTAAAAGCATACAAATAAACCCCTACAAAATGTTTACAACCCTCATGACCTGTATTTACACAACCACTACCCGGCATCAGTTTTCTACATAAGTACTACAAGTATGTACATGTTTCTTATTGTAAGACTCCATTTCCAACCGGTGCGAGACGTAAAAAATACAACATCCCAATCCTAGTATTTCATTACATTAAAACCCCTACGCAAGCATTCTATCAAATACGTACCTAAATAAACCCTTTTTTTCAAATCATGAGCAAAAAAATGTAAATGCCCTCTTCTCAGAGGCAACGAAATACAGAAATCAAAATTCATCTTCCAAATTCCATAGAACTGTCTACATAGACATATTCAACATTCACAGCATAGCCTCCCAACACTCGCACTCTCTAGCCGCCCCTTAACAATACATACACCTAAACTCAAACTATGACAGCAAAAAGGGATGAAGCAATTTGCAACGGTTCACTGAATTTTAACTTAACTCAACCCGTTTTTCATCCGCGTTTCGCCAACCCACCGCCCGCCCCTCTTGATGATTTAACATGATTTTTAGGTCAACATGTCAAGCACTGAAAAGTATGGCGAATGTTTTTAAATAAATCTTTCCTTGTCCAAATCCTGCAGTTCAATGACTTGGAATTTGTTTTTATTTTGGTTGTTGTTGCTTCTTTCTTCGCAACAAAAAAAAAGGATCGCCTATCTTCCATGGGTATGATCCTTGTGTCATTGATTTATGTTGAGTTAAGAGACGAGAATGATTTAAGTTCTTTTTTGAACATTAATATTCTCATATTTCTGAAATGAACGTAAAAAGGGTTTAATAAAGAAATCACTTACCGAAAAAGCTTTAAGGAACACCAAACACTGTATAATCCCTTCCATTGTATCGCCGGTCAGACAAAAGGTCCCCGTCAAATGACGTCCTTTTCGTCCGACAGTAGCAGCCGCCAAAGAGGCGTGCACGAGGGCACGTTGTTGTCCTTTGGTTCCGGGCAAAGCACGGGGTAGAGGTGCGGCACGCATAAGCCTCTCAAGAGAATCCATAGTTAGCTGAGTTTTTTTCATGAATGCAATTTTTTCCTTGATTTTTATTTCTGTTTTTTTTTTCATTTATATAAGAGAACTTTGGAATGCAAAAATTATTATGGTATCCGATTTGATCACCCCGAGGGGTGGAGTTTCTCTAAAGGGCATCAGGATAAATGGAAGCAATCAAGGGAAGAAGAAAAACTTTCCGCAATTTCTCTTTTCACTATTTTTATCTTATTGTAGTTGTTTCTTTTATTTATATTAGGATTATCTGTTGGTTGCACTTTATTTTGTTGTCGATTAAACACTTTTAATTTATATTTACACTTTAATTCACTTTATTTATTAGTTTATTAGTTTTTTTTTAACGGAAAATAGCTAGATGTTTCTATAGTTTTCAACTGTAAGATGAATAAATAATACTTTATAAGTAGTTTGAGTGATTTAGCTGATACTTTCATTTAGCTGGGGAAAGTGGTTTGAGTGATTTTGAATTTATAATGTTTTGTGTACATGCTGTGGGAATGCATAGCCTTATAGCAAAAACTAAGAAGTTGAACTAAAATTTAACTAAAAATTAAAGCATGCAAGAAAGAATGTTCCCAACTTGTATTATGACTCTAAGGACGTTGTTGTTGCCATTTTTAATTATGTCCAGATGATTGATTTAAATTAAACCTGCCTGTAAAACGATCAAAAATAAAGACACTAAAAAAAACTTAACGGATGAAACCAGTTAAAGCATTCAACAAGTAGGAGCCTAACGGTTTCACTATGTAGGTATATAAAAATTAATATTTCTACTAAGCAACTATCGAACACTTACTATTGCGAGTTTTCTCTCAGATACTCATAAAGTAAGGTCTTATTTAACCAAAATATCTATTGTTAGCTACCACTTCCATTATAGTTATACATATTATGTATTAAACAATTTTTGATTATAGCCAGACAAACTTAGATACAATAAGCCAGATTGAGTCATTGAATCAAAAGTGCAACCAAGTTTTTTCATAAAAAGAACTATGTACTATTTAACTTTATAACACTAAAATGCTGGCCTGCCAAACGTTGATATGTCTTTTTCGGTAAGTGATATTACTATTAGTTCGATTTTTTAATAACATTTATTGCCGTAATTAAGATTCAGAAAATATGAACTGAATCTGGCTTTAATTGATGAAGTAGCATGACAATGTACAAAAACAACAAAATGGTTCCAGATTTGGCGCTGTGTTTGCATTGGTTTAGTGATACCATCTTCACGTCTGACAACCATACAAGAGTAAGAACTGTCATGAGAAACTTCCCAAACAAAGTTGACATTCGGAATCAGTAATATATTAACATATTGACGAGCTAGAGTTTAAAGCCGTCAACTGTCAGGGTTCGGCAAATCAATAAGCTGAAGTCGATTTTTATAAGCAGGGGGGCTATAGAGGTCTTGCCAACCTAATCCTCTCAACTCAAACCATAAAAATATTTTTTTGAACTTCTTCGATGCGACCAATGTGACATATGAAGTGTGTTGACCATACTTGGCATGCATAATCAACTATTGGTCTTACAATTGTAGTAAATAATTGCTTTATATGCATTTTAAATTCGTTTACAAAGACACACAGAACGGAAACATTGTCAATATAAGAAAGGAACTCCTTATTTTAAATTTATAATTTTACACTTCATTATATTTAATTACAAATAATTATTGGCATACCACAATTAGAACATATCTAGATCACACTGCAAATTGTAACAATCATCATAGTTGTCAACATTCTTAAATATAGTAGCGTCGTCGGCGTAGATTAAACAACTCGAATGTTTTAAGGTGGACACTAAAACATATATCAATAAACTAAAAAAACGGTCGGAAATGATGGCCTTGAGGAACTTAACGTATTCCTTACGTTAGTTACTACCCAATTTTACTAAGAAATCCCGATGTCTCCAGGAAGAGGTAAGTAAGAGGCATCTTGAAGATGTCTTGCAACTACAATGTCTTGGAAGTAGAAACTTCCAAGCGTTCTGCTCCTCAAGTGACTTGAGATTGGTTGTTTTGTCTGCAGCTTGCCACCAGACTATATTGCCATATCGGTCGTACAATTGCTGTGTACATCCACAGAATAATTTTGAGTTAATCTCAGTTATGTTTTCTATCAAAGATTATACCCAGATACTTTGCACTTTGCACTACCTTTAGAGAAATACCCTCAATCGCTGGTGGTTCGAATTTTGGTATGTTCCTTTTATTTGTGAACAGCAGAAGCTCGATCTTTTGGGGGTTTATTCCAAGACCACATTGTTTTGTCCTACATGTTGTGAGTTTTTTCCGTCCATAGGGAGTTTTTTAACAGATCTTTTACTTTTCTTAAATAGTGGAATAATAAAAGACATCTTCATCAAGCCTCAGGAAATTTGCATGTAGACAGAAATTGGAAACGACAAGTTATCAAGACATTTTTTTAACACAATTGTTGGTATGCCATCTGGCCCTGATACATGATTTTCATCAAGGTTAGATACAAACCTTGATAGAGTTTCGATAATAACATCAAATTAATATCAGTCAAGTGAGTAAAATAATTCAAATGATCAAAGTGTTTGTCATTTTCATCAAGATTCTCGGCTTCAATCTTGAAATTTGGCTATTACAAAAGGGCTGTTTTGGATTCATTTTTATATCTCTAAGCCGACGATATACTGTGAATATAAGTCATTTTGGTCCATATTAGCAGTGAACTACTTCCTCTCGATCTTATATAGTTATCTTATTTCCAAAATATTTAGGTTCGAATAAGATTAAAAGATATTTAATCAATTATCGATCATTCTTCACTATGTTTTTAAATGTATGCAATATATTTTATGACTTCAGTTTATACTAAACATTTTTAATTTTCGTATCTACTTCTGTCTTTCATTTTCATATTAAAACGTTTTAAGCTAGCTAACTTAAGTCATTGGGCCTTACAAATAACATAAACATATATATTAAGGGATCATGAATATTTACATATTTATGTATTTATAATATTATACAACTAAATAGATATACATTGAAACCTATTCCAAGCCCAAATTTTTCCAAATTTACTGAGTAACTTATTCTGGCTGAAAAAGTTTGCCTTACATAACTTATTCTTATTCTGAAAAAAACAAACATACATTTCAAAATCGAGCTTAATTTGTTCCTTAAAATTTCAGGACAAGTTCATTATCTTCATTAGAGCTATTTGCAATGAGAATTCCAAAAAAGTGAACATCAATCAAAGCAGAAGGTACATAAAAACACTCTCCGAAGGCAAAAAAAAAAGCCCACCGAACTGTAAACGAAACTCGAGGACATTTGAAATTGGTCGGAATTGCTTACACTCTTAATAAATGTAATTAAATGTCCTTTTTCCATTTACTCTTGGTATTTTCTTATCTTGCGTCTATAACCTAATACTACTTATTCATTGTTAATTTCTCTGTTGTTTAAATTCTGACCATTTTAAATAAACTCGCCCGGGGAAGTGTCTTCCTTTCTATTTTTTTTTTTTTTGTTATTTTCAGTCACGTTGTGAACACACCCCGCCCGCCATCGTTTTAAAATAAATATAAATATAAATGAGGGATGTTTTGCCGATGGCATCTTTCCACCTATACCCAGCCCCTCCTCGTTCTGTTCTCATTTTCTTAAGTTGACAACTACTGGCAAACTTTTTTCTTCTTCTTTCTTGCCTCCGAAAAAAAAAGTTTTGCTTTCTTTTGTTGCCCTTAAGAAAAATTTTAATTCCAAGAGTCTACTCTTAAAGGACAAGCAAAAAAAATAACATTAACACACCCACACTTATGTTCCCGAGCGCAGAAAGGACTCAAACAGCATAAAAGTGCACCTTTAGTACTTTGGACGTTACACATAGAAATAACGAAAAAGCGATTTTGTTTACTGTTTTCGTCATTGCGAGTACAAAATAAAACAACAAAAAAACATTTTTCAAGGTGTCGTACCATATATAAATGGAATAAACAAAAGGACCTTTCAAGGAGCGAGAAAGCAGGAAAATCTTTTGTTCCATTTACTTTTGAATTATTGTGAAAATGATTAACACGAAAATTATTAAATTTCTTTCTCATTTTTCCTTTGTAGTTAAAGGTTAAAAATAGTAATTAAATTTTGCTAAAATTTACGGGACGTCTGCGAAAACTTCTCGAAC
This sequence comes from Ferdinandea cuprea, assembly GCA_963576555.1. Lineage (NCBI taxonomy): Eukaryota > Metazoa > Arthropoda > Insecta > Diptera > Syrphidae > Ferdinandea > Ferdinandea cuprea. The sequence continues at coordinate 124,611,156 of OY754958.1, read as the reverse complement.
TCATGTCACACTAAGTGGGCTGTCAAAGATGATGGAGGGGAGGAAACTTTGAATCCGCGCAATCGTTTCCCATTTTGAGTGCTACAAATGCATGCATTTTCGGGGCAAGTGAATTATTCGATTATGAACAAGCAAGGAATGTGAGTGCCGGTGGTTGCGACGCCATAAGGAAGGACAAAATTTAGAAATTCTATATACTCGCATTCAATTCTGATGAATTTCTAAATTTAATGGAATAGGTAGAATACACCAACGATTGTCTGTTGTATAGATGAAATATGGAAAGGTGTGAATGTCCTTGCCAGAGAATATCTTTCAGCGCCAAGTGGAGAAAGTGCGATAAGGGCAATATATATTGTCAACATTTAGATTGGTAACGAACGGCTGTCTGGCAAGGGAATGAGCATAAATAAGGAGATGACTACTTGCACGTTAATGGCTTTTTCGTCTGAACTCGGGCACAAGTGTACGTTCATTCGTTCGTTTGTAAAATGTCCCCTGGTGCATCCATTCGAATAGAGACAGAAAAACTATATCCTTAAGCTGGAAATGGTTACAGTACGGTAAAATTTAAGGCACCATATTAACTTAATAGCTTGGGAAATATTCTCATACCTTTAAAGTAACTGCGCGTAGGTGTCGTCATTGGTTCTAAATAATTGACATAAAAACACACATTTTTCACAATGCTCGAGGCAAAACTATAAATCAAACCTTGCCCCTTAAATTTACTTTCACATAAAAAAAACGACAAGGAAGTTACAGATGACAATAAATATTCGAACTTAAATGACAAGAATATATAACTCTTTGCTTGCAGTGTCGGCCGATAAAAGACATCCAAAAGAACTTTGCTTTGGATACATTCAATTTGTCTACACTCTTAGCTACACTTACAGTCCATAAATTACAAAGGATGTATATATCTCAAACTTCGAGAACGCTTAAAGCGTCTCATATTTTCTCTTCTTCTTTCTTTTTTTGTAAAGAATAACTTTTGTAATTCTTTCCTTCGCTAATAAATAACAAACTTGTTCGTAATATCTATACAAGGGTGTTCCGGCTAGAACAGCCTTCGGCTGTCAAAATATAAACTACCCAAAAATACTTATGCCCAATGCCCAGTGCTAAAGAAATATATAAAACTTTATTACGAAGCTTTTTTTTTGTCAGTAGCATAATCGCTGCAGGACACTTCCTCTTTAAATTTGTTAGCTGTAGTAATTTAAGGTTTTTTTTTTCTTCTCTGGAGAACCAAGTCTAAACCATCAGTGTGCATGTCCCCCTTTTTGGATTGAATAATTAAATTCACCCAGTGACATTGTCAAGACAATAATAAAGACTTACTAAACGACGACAGATTAAATGCGCAAAATATTAGCTGATAAATTGCCTTCACAAGGAAGACAAAAGGCGGCTATCCTATAAAAAAAAATCAGGAAGGAGAATGAAATAACAATTTATCTTATTTAGGGGAGATCCTACTTCTATTATGTACTAGGACACGATGCTGGAAAGGACAGTTGCCATCTTTTATAATACACTTTCTCTGAAATGGGGATATTCTGTTGGGATTAATCGTTATGAGTATTTTTGAGGATATCTGCATGGTTTGGTCGGCCGTCACAATGGGACAGAATGAGGTTTTGATAGGTGATTTGAATAGGTGTATGGAATGATTGATGGTTTATAAAGTTGAATGGTATTAAACTGCTCAATATTTAAACAAATATTTTAAGACCATCAATGGGCGGTTATTGCAATTTATATTTATTTTTAATTAAAAATTGAATACATGTATTGTGGAAAGTTTTATGTTAATATATTTCTCTTATAACGGGTGGTCCAAGTAGAGATACTTTTTTCAATAGCCTTTTTTTGACAGATTACGTGTGAGTCGTGTCATTCTGTCATGTTATTTTTGTTTAGTATTGTTTGGCATTTCATAATGGAAAGACTTACGCGTGAACAACGTTTACAAATTGTTCAACTTTATTATGAAAATTCACGTTCTGTGAGGAATGTGTTTCATGCACTTCGCTCAACATATGGTCAACATAATCGGCCTACTGAGCGTACTATTCGCAACACCATCACCCATTTTGAGACCCAGCATTCATTATTGGATAATATTCGACCGAATAGACCACGTCCAGCACGCTGTGAAGAAAATATAGCGGCCGTAGCTGAGAGTGTACACGAAGACCGTAGAGAGTTGATTCGGCGCCGTTCGCAGCAACTCGGACTGACGTATGGAACGACTTGGCGCATTTTACGTCAAGATCTTAAATAGAAAGCGTACAAAATACAGCTTGTGCAACAACTGAAGCCGCTCGACCTTCGCTCTATGGGCTCTTGAAAAGTTCCAAGAAGATCCGACGTTTTCGAGGCAAATTTTGTTTAGCGATGAGGCCCATTTCTGGCTCAATGGGTATGTAAACAAACAAAATTGCCGCATTTGGGACGAAGAGCAACCTGAAGAGATTGAAGAACTGCCACTTCATCCAGAAAAAACAACGGTTTGGTGTGGTTTGTGGGCCGGTGGAATCATCGGTCCATATTTCTTTAAAAATTATGCCGGTGGAAACGTAACCGTCAATGGCGACCGTTATCGTGCCATGATAACCGACTATTTGATGCCTGAAATTGAAGCTCGTGATCTCGGCGACATTTGGTTTCAGCAAGACGACGCCGCTTCGCACACATCGCATCAATCAATGGACTTATTGAGAGAACATTTCGGTGAGCACATAATTTCACGTTTTGGGCCGGTCGATTGGCCACCAAGATCGTGTGATATCACACCGTTAGACTTTTTCCTGTGGGGATATGTAAAGTCAAAAGCTTATGCCGACAAACCCGCTTCGATTCAGGCCTTGGAGGAAAACATCACGCGTATCATTCGCCAGTTACCAGTCGAAATGCTCGAACGAGTGATCGAAAATTGGACTCAACGGATGGACCATCTGCGACGTAGCAACGGCCAACATTTGATAGACATAATCTTGAAAAAAAAAATGCCAAAGAATGTTCTTTCAAATGATAATAAACAGTCTCCATTAAATTTGAATTTTCTGTGTTTTTTTCTTTAAAAAAGTAGGGAACCTCGAAATGGATCACCCTTTACGTACAAAATGCTATTGCAATCGTGCGACTCAAATTACGACTATAAGGATAAAAGTTAGACGAATTTTCTTCAAAGTTCGTATTTGAAGTTCTTACTATAACATTTCGCGGCTTTCTTTATGGAAATTTTTTTAACAAAAAAAACCCATCACTAATTTTCTTAAAAATGGTTACAAGGATTTTGATCTTATTTCATTTTATGGTACTTGGAGTGGAGTTAAGAATACTGAATACTTAATTTTGGAAAGAATCTCGAATAACGTTTTTTTATAAAACCAACAATATCCAAAAACTAATAAAATATAAAGTTTATTGGGCGTAGATACTAAAATTTGTTTAGTAATTTTTTTCTTATAACGATTTTGGAAAATAAAAATTAAATTCCTTTGCTCTAAAACGGCTCTAACGATTTTGATGTTTTCGTATTTTGAACAGTTAGGTTAAAAGTATCTAATGTGAAAAAATAAATTAAAGTTGTCAGAGCGCTTTTTGAGAAAATCGTATTTTTCAAAACTTGATGTGATATAAATATGTTTGGTATAGATCAAATGTTCCCATTTTGTTTGAGGCTATTCAAAAACGTGTGTCATGTACCGAGAAAGTTTCGTATGACGCAGTCGTACACTTTATTTTTATATAATTTGCTCCTACAAAATTGACAAAATGTTTACACTTGGCCTTGACGCCTGCTTAAAAGCGGTCGAAGAGTTTTATTAAAAATTTATATTTCGGGCTGTAAGGATATCCACAGTTTTTTTTATGGGTTCCGTAAGGTAAAAAAAAATTAGGACATTTTTTCACTGAGAGGAGGACGGGAGAACAAAGAAACTGACATATGGTTAGGTAAGAAACTAAGTTGAAACGCCGAGTGATCATGGCCAGGATCATGGAAATATCCGCATTCCACTTTCAAAACATTGAGGAAATAAATTACTCGGAAACTGTAAGGCCTATTAAGCTGAAATTCGGAACATAAGTCGATCATGACCTCAAAAGGTGCAGGAATATATTTGTTTTCTTAGTTTCAAGACTGAGGCTACTTATAACCAGTACGCTTACAGAGCCATCTATATTGGAGAAGGGATCATAATTATAGCACAAGAACCTTAATAGTTGTGACATAAATCCAAGCTAAACATGAAATATGGCGCCTTCTAGATTGGAGTAGATGTTAGTTGATACATGATTCAGAACTCCAACCGTAATTATAATACATAATAATAGGTTGAAGATAAGTAAGAAATCAGATTTGTAGATAAGTGGAAAATCAGTTTGTAATAAATAAAAGCCTACCTGCGAATTATTTTACATAGATGTTTGTGTTACATTACAATATTCGACAGGAAAACTAAGCGAAAAATTAATAAATAAAGATAAGTTAAAGTGAATAACTTTTTATTATTTCATATAAGCGTCATACATATCGAACAACTTAATCTGACCAATATTTCTCAGGTAAATGGCAGGCATCCTTATTACGGTTGCCAAGGATTCATATTTGATATACTATATAATTTATCAAACAATTGAACGTTGAGTTATAATTCGATGATCCTGGCCCTTCTCATTAATATTCATTCATTCACTCTGCGTTTCAACTAAGTTTCCTACCTAACAATATACTAAACCTTACAGCCCGAAATATATTTTTTTAATAAAACCCGTCGACCGTGAGTATTTTGTATTAAAGTGCGTTTCAAAAAAAAATATAGGTTAAATTCAACTGGCAGTGGCTGAAAACCGACACCGAAGAAGGTGATTCATATTATAAATGTTATGAAAGATATTCAAACGAACTTGAATCATTTAGTGAAAAGTGTAAGTGACTTTTATTATATTTATCGATCCATTTTAGACTTTTAGCACTTCTTTAAGAACGACCGGCAGTGTTGACTTCCCCATGCCAATTTTAATCCATTTTTAATCGTTTCCAACACTCAGTTGATATCTTTCTTGTGCTGGAAACGGCTTGACTAACCTTTTGTGGTTTTATGTTTTTCTGGAATGCCTAGTGTAAAAGGAAAACTTAACATTTTGAAATATTTCAGAATCCAAACCTTTTCATTTTAAGATAGCATTAACATTGAAACGTTATTTCCGAACATTTTCTTTGCGTCAGGCCAAAGGGTGGCTTTATGTATGTTCTTCCAAATTTTATTCAATGCATCTCGTAACACTCGTAATAAGAGCTCTATATTTTCTTCTAAAAAAAAAATACAATTCGATTGTTCACATTTTACTTCCAAAATACTACTTTTCTAATCAACAAACTCAGCGCCAAATTTGTGACAGGCATAAAATACGGTAATTATCAAAAACTTTGTACAATTCACAGGTGATCAAAACAAATGATGGATGATCCCAAATGATAGCAAATATGGCAGTTTGTCGCCATACTTAGAGAGCACATATATTTTAGGCCTATGTACGTGGTATAGCTCCTTGTGGTGCAATCGAAAACGACCCGAAAAGAAGAATTCGAAAGGTAAAGTAGTGGTCTCCATAGTGAAAGCTATCCATTAAACTACAACGACGCAAACTTATCCAATCTCTTACAGCATAATTGAAGATGAAAAAAAAATTACAAGAGGTATACAAGCGATTATTTTCACAGACAAATCCGCATCTTACCGCAATCTCCTTTGCAAAAGGCAACATTTGTTGGCTTCTTATCAATATTTAATATTTACTATATCTAGACTATAAACCATAAAACTTTTGACTTTCCAGATAAATGTCTGTTACGTGATTTATACATGTTCCGGATACACGAAAAATAAGAAGAAGTCGAAGCCTTAAAAGAACTTTGAAAACTTTGCCTTGAAGTCATAAAAAGGATGCAACCTGCAACGCGCACAGTGCAGAGAATAATTCTGTCATGGTTGTTTTGTGTTGTTTTTTTTTTGTGTTACTTACTTGTTTCTATAACAAAACTTCTCCGTCCTAAACGGCAGAAGGTTAAAACGTGCAGAGAGCGATTTCAAAACGAACGTGGCATGCACAAAGTTCCGCCATATTTAAACACTACCCAGTAAAATCAATATAAGGATGCCAGCAATAGCAACAACAACAGTAAGATGAGGAAAAACTAAATTAAATTGAGATGCTGACTGTGCCAAAAACTATATTGCAAAAGTTTTCAATTTTCCACGCCAGGAGTATACTCCCGGCAAAGTATCAATTCCATGAAAACATGCAAAGCGAAAAATAAAAATCATTTTTGTCTCTTAGCAATTGTTAGCTTAAGTTTTACCAGTCATTGCACCTCGGTAGGCGTTACATTTTTATAAGTGTTTTACGAACATAAATGATCCTTGTGCATAATATGGACTCTGCATGAGCAGAGTTTCTTTTTTTTTCTCTCTTGAAAGTATTAGATCTATACCAAATAACTAGATACAACACCCAATGGACTCCTCTGAAGTCTCTCTTCAATCGTATTTCCATATTTTCCGTTAAAAAATTGCCAAAGAAGGAAACAAAATGGAACAAACTATTGTAAATGGTCCCATGAGGACTACTTTACCACCCTGCCGCACTCCAATTTCCACTTGGGACTAGGAATCGTTTCGTTTGTTTGCAAGTTTAAGCGAGAAAGTACTGCACCGCATCAATCGATTGCAGATAAGAAGAAAACGAGCAGGATAACTCAACAATAAATACTTTATCCTTAGCGATGGGTGGTGGCGCAAATGGGTGATTGGAATACAAAGGAAAAGCCACGTTTATCACTTCTTGCCTTCGTTGCGATGATTCTGCATCATACGGATGCACACATAGCTGTGTATATGTGTATAGTAGAATGATATTGCCTCAGACAAAAAGGCAAGGATATAAGATGCACATCGAAGTGAAATATATTTGCCAAAGACTTGCCAGTAAAAATGAGTGTAAGTAGAAAAGGATGTCACACATAAAGGGAATTGTTCCTTGTTGCAATTGAAAAAGAAAAGTCGGAGTGCATTTAATGAAATTGTAATTCGATCTAATATAATTGCAATTCGCAGTCACCCTATGAGGATGCACATATAACAATCATCAGATGACGCTGATGTAATATTTAACGGTTAGTGACTATAAGTTATGAGGTGAATGATTTTTAATTTTATTGTGAAAACTTCTAACTGGGTCCCAGCAGACGGCATGCAATTATTTCAAGGAGAAAAAATTAATCAAGTGACAGATATTTTTTAATAAAAAGTGCCTCTTGTTCTTTTAAAATGGCGCCTCCTGTTCTTTTAACAGGGGAAAAAATGCCACCCAACACTTTCAAAACATAAACAAACAAAATAGATGAAAAACAGTTTTGTGTAGTTGAAAATAAATTATGTAAGCCTTCAATTGAAGGATAATATCCTTTTCTAGATTTGTGTACTTGCATGAAGCGATGATGCAATTCTTCTCTCATTGATTTCCACTTAAATTCTTTACGACTTATTATTTTGTATGTTGTTGTGCAAAAGAAACCACTAATAAGAACAACAACAAGGACAACATTATTTACGCTGGCAGAGAAGAGGACACTCGTATTAAGACTAATGAAATTGAATTTGTACTTATAAGAATGAAATGAGGGGATTCTGTGTCACTGTGCTTCTTCCGTATGCTACGACGTTTTTCTTTTTTTTTTTTTTTTCATTTACTTTATAGCAAGAGGATATTGGAAAATACCTTCAAAGAGAAAAAGGAATTATTCAAGTCATATATAGTAAAAAAAAATAAATGAAATTCCACTTGAAATTGATTCGAGGATTGTAGAACGAAGAGGCGGCGTATACAATCCATCGATTCTGGAATTGCAATTGATTTTATTGAATTAATTAACAGAGAGAATAGAATGATTTGGAGAAAATCCTTTTCTTTCTCCTTTGGTGTTCATTCGAAAATGAAACAGATTCGTTGAACTTTATTTCAAAATAAAAAAAACAGCGTTCAGGATTTTAAGGAGATTTAATGGAAAATGTTGGATAGAGACGAAGAACGGACTTATGTGATTAAAAACGAAAATGACTGTGATAGCCTTTTTTTGTTTTTCTTCCAACGAATATGCCAGCACGAATTTTTGAGCCCCAAAATGTAACTTCATTTAAAATCCTCTTTCTTTACAATATAACCTAAATAAAATATATTTACTTCATGGAGGTACCTAAGATAAACTATTTATATCCAATTTCCTAGAGATCCTAAGGTTATGGCCACACTAAATGTGTCAACTGACATTTACAATGAGGACAGTTTTACTACATTAAATTCCAACCCAGTTTTATTTTTCACAGAAAACCATTTTACAGCATTTCAAAAGCAGTATCAGTTATCACTATGTCATTTAAGCTGAGTAAGGGTCACCCTGAAATACGAACTACATGGAAGGAGCATTCGAAAGGTAATTTCCAAAAGATTGTGAAAAAAAACAAACTGATTTTTATTGCCGTGTCAAAAGTAGTCAATTTTGTAAAGAACATTTGTTGGTGCCGTATATATATATAAATTATATATTCAGGTCTAACAAAATTAAATCGCACATTGCAAATATCAACAATTTTTTGTTTAATATTTGACGCTATTTTTTTCGGCTATTTTTCGTAACACTACATAGCGTTATTCTTGATTACAAGTCTTATCTTATACATTTTTAAGCATAAGTTCTTGAAGAGAATGCACTTGCTATACCCTATTCTAAGGGTAAATTAGTTTGGCACATCATTTGTAACATTGATGTGCCAAAATTGATCATTTTTATGATCAGCATCAAAATATAAGACTATTTCCCAATGCCTGTCCATTTTTAGGTTTAGTTTCTCATACAATATTCTCTTAGACAAGTCGAAGGGCTGTCATGTTACTTCTTCAACATCGTTCTTGAAAGAATAGTGCAAAACTCAAATGGTTACACCAGAGGCACTATCTTTCAAAAGTCCGTCCATCTTCTCACCTACGCCGACATCGACAGTGGGATGACGTAGGCGGCGGAGATGGGTTTAGCAATCAATGAGGGCCAAGTATCGGACAGAATGTCACTATAGACAGATATAACTTTGAGGTGGCAAAGGACTTTTGTCTACTCAGACAATGAAACCAGCGCTGATATTAAACGAAGAATAGCTTTTGCCAATAGCTGTTTCTTTGGGCTAAGAAAGCAACTGATAAGACCCTAATAATCCTAGTCCTGCTCTAGGTGCAGAGGCATGGACTCTATCAAAAGCGAAGGAGGAGAGGAAAATTCTTCGAGTCATTTTTAATCCCGTCTATATAGACGGTGAGTGGAGGAGGAGATACAACTGTACAGCGACATAGACTAAGCCAGAAGGGTGAAGGTCCAACGACTGAAGTGGCTTGGTCATTAAGAGCGAATGGACGTGAATGCTCCGGCCCGGAAGATCTTCGAATCCACACCCGAGGAACAGCGCAGTAGAGGAAGACCGCGACTCAGGTTGCGCACGAAAGTGGAAGGGAACCCTAATCAATTAAGCGTGCAAACCAGGAGACAGCTGGCCAAAGATCGTGCTGGCTGGAGACGCTTGTTGGTTGAGGCTCAGATCCACCCCGGACGCCAAAACAAATTGTTTTTTTATTGTAAATTTCGTACAAAATGAAATAAAATGAAATAATCTTAACGTCTGTTTGTTGGAGGCATAGGAGGATATGCATTTTTAAATCGCATCTAACAAAATGGAAACATTTGATCACATACCAAATTTTTTATATCACGTTTTATGTTTTAAAAAATCGATTTTGTCAAAAAAAACGGCTCTTACGATTTCGATGTAATATAGTTTTTGATATATTCGCGTTTTCAGAATTTCTTTTCGAACAACTGAGTACGCAATATACTTGACTCAACTTAGACCAAATCACTGAAGTCATTTTTGAAAAAAAAAAAGTGATTTGTAGTTTTCTTAAAAAAAAAGATATTACCATAAAAACTCTACATACAAACTTTGAAGCAAGTCCGTTGAAACGTTTCCTTAAACAGTAGGCGGTGAAACAGGCAAACGGCATTAGCGGACCGACTTTTGTGACTTATAAGTAGTCAGAATATAATCCATCACACTCAGTTTGAGCTTTAAATTTCCGCATGATTGCAATAAATTTCTCTTTGCATATTACCAAAATATATCCTAATATATACGAGTAAGTTAAAAAAGAAAACATTCATATGTGTATTTTGTTTCCACAAAAGATGTTCAAATATGTAAACTTAAAAATGACTGTTGAAGACATCAAAAATTTCACCAAAATTACGTAACTAACAAACTAGACTTTAACGTAAAAAGTCCATCTTTCTCTCAAAAACAGATTTCACGCATTTTCTCACATAAAAAATCTTTGTAAGTGCATTTTCTAACTAGACTTATTGCAAGTAGAATTTAACTTCGCTTTACCGAAACTATTTTTTTGAAAGCAAAAGGTGCTTACCTCTTTAGTTGGTGGATGTTCTTAAAATTTGTCTCGTGGAAATTTGTATAGGATAGCCCGTATAAATCCTTTTCGTATGGACGTCACACCACTGACCTACAGCTACGGTGGACAAAATTTAAATTGTTAACAAATATTTTCGTAATAAATACCATGAATCGAGTTATTCATTTGGTTCTTTGGTCAGGCTATATACCTCAATTCCGATGGAAAATTTATGTAATTTGCTTTTACTACTACTATTTGTCATACCTCAATGATACTAATTTTGAAGGTAAAGGATCATTACCCAAGAGCAAGAACTTATTACCTAAATTCATTATATCTCATCTCCCTATTACTGTTATCTAGTAGTTATCACTTATAAGAGATTCCCAAACAACATCGAAAGTCTGATAAATCGAAGTTAATTTGTTTTTACCCATATTTCAAACTTTGGAGATCGTGAAGCATTGAGCTCTCGTTTTAAGTCATAATCCCTGAAGATGTTTTGGTTACAACTACTTCTTATACTACCACCACTACTACTCATACTAATGCTACTACCAATACTACTACTAATGCTACTACTACAACTACGACTACTACTACTACTACTACTAATACTACTAATACTACTAATACTACGACTACTACTAATACTACAAATACTACGTCTAATACTACTACTACTACAACTACTATTAATACTACCACTACATCTACTACTACGCCTAATACTACTACTACTACGTGTATAACTACTACTACTGGCATGAATTAACAAACTAGGAAGTTCAGAAGTTCCTGGTAGTCTGGTTGTTAGGCCCTGGCAAAGCTGAATTAGTTCCTACGTTATTTACGGTACAATATTATTGTCTGGGTCTTATTCTTTTTAAAATCTGTTCTCTGATGAAAATGGTTTTGAATGGAAATGTGTGCTTTGAACTTATTTTACTCACTGGGGCTATATACCTCTAAGACCTAAACAAACGTTCAAAGTGGTAGACTATCTAAGATAAAATCTAATCTAAAATTAGGAAAATCTCAATTAACATAGCAATAGTTCATATTATATATAAAAATTTTACTTTAAAACTGACGCTAGGGTTAGCTAAGACTGATAAAACTAACATAATATAGACATCTATCGAGGACAGGGAAGACAAGGAAACTATCAGCAGTAAAAGAAAGCTCCTTCTTCGAGCGTTCTTTTACGAAAAACTATATATCTACCTAAAATTGGGCTTAGAAGTCCCGTAGTCTCACTGGTTAAACTAGTAAGAATGAACTTTTCCAAATGACTTGTGGTACTACAAAGGACTAAGGATCAGTCATTGGCTTACCTACTCTAAGTAGACTAACTTTAAATATAAAAAAAAAACCGCAACCAGATACTGAATATACACTCTCCCACGATTAGCATTTTAATGCCATAACCACTTCAATTACACCAGCTAAATGAAAGTTGTCCACCCAAATCCTTAATTTCATTCTCAGTTACCTTAAATATTATTCTCACTGCACAAAACTTATGATTATAAGTTTAGCATTTAATTAACGCGCACGCTATTATTAATATTAAAATTTTTCAGATATACTAAAAATTCGTTTCACTGGTTCGTCGTTGTCACTGCTGCAACTAAAACCGTCGTCGTCAGCGTCATCATCATCATCAGCATCATCACTATACGATAGATATTCCTCATTAATGTCACAATTATCCAGTCGTGCTGCACTTCTCCGCTGCTCCTTCAGTGAAGATGATTTTTTCCCACTGAATATCGCCCGTTTCAGATCCAATACCAAGGGGGCTGCGGCTGCTGTCGGTGGCACGATATCGAACGTGGCTGTTGAAGCGTTACCTGCAGATACAGGTGTATTGCTGTTGCACACCTCAGGAAAAATACGGTTATCCGAAAGCGACGAGGAAAATTTTGAAAAGAATTTCGTGGTATTCTTTTGTTTCTGCTGCTGCAGATAATAATAGTCACGTGGAAGCGACGAAAAATTCGTTGTATTATTGGTCGGAAGGAATGCGGCGGCGGCGGCGGCGGTTGCTGCCGCTACGGCAGCGGCTTGCGAATTGACTGTGTGTTGCTGTGGCAACGATGCAGATGACGACGATACGGAATCCTGTCGCTGCTGTTGATAATGAATATTATAACTACTAATGTGGTAGTTTTGATCTATTGTTGATTCAGGAAAATTGGAATATCTCGTTGATTTCGGTGATGATGGCGAACTGGCGGTGTCTACACCATTGCCGGATATATCACCACCGCCGATAATCGGTGATGTCGATGCGCTAGATCCGGGCGTAGTCTGTTGCAGTGAACGTATTTTTTCTTCGGTTATTTGACGACGATAGGATTCAATGCGATCGGATGTTGCCGGTTGTGTACTATGCATGCATCCTTGAAAGAAATCAAGTGCTTCGTATAGGATAAAACATAGTCCCAGGACAATGAATGTCTCCATCATAAGAATTTCCGCATTATTTTGGAATAATTTTGATGATACTTTGTAGGAATTACACAAGGAGACGAAGAAATTACTAAGAAACAAAAAATTTAACACAAAATATGTGAATCCTGAAAGAAAAATAGAAAATTGCACTGTAAATGAATGTTATTCGGAGGGTTTTTGATTGCGAGTCTACCTTCAAGATGTACATACGCTGACGTTTTTGAGGATTTTCTCTGCCATAGAATGATTTTATTAAACAGTTCAAACTGAAAGGCAATACAATTTTCCCTGCCTCATATGTGTACCACATATAACACAACAAAATAAATCCCATTGGGAAAATAAATTAAGTTTTAATCGACAAAGTTAAAATATCACCCTCAACGCATGGCATAGTAACCCTGGGACAAGACCACATCCTTGTACATACAGAAACTCGTTTATTTCATAGAACCGATAATAAATTTTACAAAGTTAAAATAATCGACCATCCAGAATGCTGCATCCACTTTATGAATAATTCGATTTCACTTCCACATACCCCTGACTTCCCAAGTCAGGCATGCACACGCTCCAACAGTAAGAAAACAATTACAACAAACCATGGCTACATCAATTAAAATTTTTTTTTTATCTATTTGCAAATATTGGGGTTGAAAAAGAAAAACTGTTTTAAAATATCCATAAGTAGGAAAGTAATTACACCACCCGATATGTATGTACTATAGATTTGTAAATACAAGAACAACATATTAATTGTTTACAAAAATAAATTGATTTTTATTCTGGCTCTTTCACAATGTACATTTCTGTTTTTAATTAATTTATTTACAAATTTTGTTTTTTTTTATTCAACAATTCATGGTCGTATGAGGAAAAACGTTTGCCTTCCAGATTAATGTATATTAAAATTTACTATAAAACATTAAATAAACACAACACTGAAAGTTTGCCGTTTTATTGAAAATTGAATTAATGGAAGGGACAGTCGAGATGACATTGTTTGTGGCTTTTATTTTCACCACCAGCATTTGGGTCAATCTGTGGTGAAACTGGAGTATGTTTAAGTTATGGCTTTCATTTTAAGGATGATAGTTGCGGAAGCGTTAATAAATCTTGGCAGCTGGCTTTTTAATGAGAGCAATTTAAAAAAGTTGGATTAATCATTTACGAACTCTTTCTAGTACAAGGACACTTTTATCAGGCTTTTTTTTGTTTATTCTATCAACTCATGGCAGAATTTCAGAAAATATTTGTGGATGCATTACTATTAACAAAATCTAGTTCCTTTTCGAAATGCAGGGCAGCTTATTAATGATTTACCCAATTCTATGAAACCATGGTCCAAAAAATGAAATAACCATGGCTTTGCTTAAGCATTTACACCCAGAAACTCATGACTGAACTCAATACGCAGAGTAACAGAAGAGGTGGTAATACGTGGAACCGTAAGCCGAATTTGGTACATTGCTATTTTTAGCAGTAGGAAACCAAATGCGAAGGCAGCTTGCATCGTGCATACTCCCTACGAACTACTCGCTAAGCAGCTATGGACAAAAAAAGTATTTTAAATTATTCTTTTTATTCGTAATTTTATTGATTTCACCCAAATTTGAAAAGAAAATAATAATTGCAAAAAAAGTTTTCGCTTAGTGTATATATGTTCCACAAGTAATCCTTTGCGATAACCATCATAACTTCTCAACAGTTCACCCGAATTTATTCAAATAATGAATTGATTGAATGAGAATAAACACATAAGGAAAGGCTACAGTCCGCTTGGGGCGAACAGTATAATAACCTATCCATATGCCTCAAAGAAGATTATGGAAAGCATTTTATTTTATTCTATTAAATTAAAAAAAAATATATTTTTTGAAAAAAAAACTTTATATGACAATCTTATAAAGAATGGCAGTGCCTACATATCTTGTGAAGGTTGTAATACTCTATCTCTCTAACTTAAGCTTTAAAACGGTTTATTCTAAATTGTGGGCGTGGCAGTGGGCGTATTCAAAAAAAAATGTACACTTAACCATTTCGGAGCCCTAGCTTAATTTTAAAGGCCTAAAAATTGCGTACGGACGGACGGACGGACATTGCTAAATAGTTCTAGGATTTGGTCCTGATCATAAATATATATGCTTTTAAGGGGTCTACGACGAATATTAAGGAGTGTTACAAACTATGTGTCAAAATTAATATTCCGTTAGGATAGGGTATAAACACTATCGAGAGTCAGAGAGTTCATTGTTGAATAACTCGAAAAGTATTAGTCGGATTCTCTTGAAATTTTTAGAGAATATTTTCAAGATGTTATAATTTGTCCAAAAAAACGACTTTTTTAAAAATTCCCGACAAGAAATGCGGGATCACAATCTAAGCAATAGATTTTCTTGAATATGACTCTTGATAGGACCAAAGTTTATAGTTTAAAATATGAAACGAAATATAGTCTTGCCAAGAAATATGGGTCTCTTTAATATAAAGTACATGGACATACATACGTACGTTTTTCGTATTGTGATTAGTTCCGTTCATCTTAAGGATTGATGTGTTAGTTTTAAGGATGGATTGGTTTGAAATGGTGCTTTGCAATCACCAATCGAATAACGAATCACACAGATTAAACCGATCCGGATTGGCACATCTCTACCACAGATCGAAACATAATACTCCTGTCCTGTTCGAACATAAACATGTCTTTTAGCTCATTAAATGCTTTTTATCAACACATCTATTTTGTTCATTATTTTAATTTATCATAACAAAGGAATGTTCTTATTTCGAAAGCAAATTATCAAATCGTGATGAAAATATTCATAATGACTATCTTATTCTCCTGCTTATTTAAAGCACTGAAACGGATAACCAGTTCCATTTACGGGAAATATTTACGAAACATTTTAGAACGTGATATGCGATAAAAAACATTCGCACGTGGGTTTTACAAACTAAAATGTTGATTATTAGTTACCCTGTAGGCGCTTACCGACGACTCATGTCAAATATCAGCTGTCATTATGTCGTGTGTTGTCGGTCATCTGTAAACTGTTATCTGTTGTTCAACCAAACAAAAAATCTAAAAATACTCACTTTATTGACATTCCCAGAACCTAATGCGATGCGTACTTGACTTCGAAATGAGCCTAACTGCTTTATAAAGCATGGTTTCAAGCTTGAATATGTCTTTCTATCAATCAATACTGCGATAAAAACGGTGCAGTGGCTTAGTTGTTAAGTGGATTAGGCTGCTTAAAGTAGGCGACCTAGACCTGATATATATTTTTTATATATCTTATTCTGTGCACATAATTGATTTTAATGCTACGATTTTAATGCTTCACGAAGTTGGCCAAGAATTGAATGATTAACTTTCCATTCAGCAAGTAAATTCATAACTATTGCACCTTTACCACAAAGCAACTATTATTGTTTTTGCAAACAGATTTCTTAAACTAGAATCAGAATAGTTGTGCTAACACGAAAGTTATAAAGCCGTAAAAGCATAAACTGTATTATAAATTATAATACTGCCAAGACGCCTTTTAAACAAATAATGTTCCTTAAACATCCAACTATAGAAGGCTGTAAGGTCTCAAAAAAAAATTCAATAAATGCCACCAATAAATAATCAAATTAAATAATTAATTCCACCAAGCTCCTAAAACATCTATCACCACTAACGATCTGTGTAATTGTTTCAACTTTAAACAAACTACATAATAACGTTATCTGAGAAAAAAAAAACAATGCAACAAATTATTAACAAAACCGTATCTAACAGCAAACAGATAAAAAATTAACCTCCCAACAAGAAAACATATAAATAAACAATAAAAACAACCCACAATTCATCGAAGTTATCCCCATTCACAACTGCCAGCTAACTATGTTGGCCAGACAAAAAAAATAGGACAAAACAATATGTATCTACCACCAAACCGCAGGGTGTATTTATTTGCATTAATTAGATACCAGTCGCTATCTGAGCTGGAACGCATGGGTTTGGTAGTCACAAAGTCGCGCGTTACAGCAAGTGACTATTCCTTTTCGGTCGAGAGTTTGCCATTAAAAAAACCGAACAAAAACACAAACATGGTAAATTTAACATGATAGCCAGAGTTTCCTGATATTTCGGCTAACCAAGAGGTGAAGTGGTAACACAAAAAAAGAGCTGAAAACAAAAAACCATATACAAAACCTTTTCATCGAAAAGCAACACACAAAAAAATAACTTTTGAACCACTAGCCAACACACACAGCTATGGGATACGTCATATGGCAGGTAACATTTATAGCATGCAAGGATAGAATAAATTTACACATATATGGAACAAAAACTTTCGAAAAAGTTAATTTTAATTTTTTTGTTCAAAAAAAAAAAAATTGTAAGTGAAATGTGGAAGGATTCTGTTACAGGAAAATCATTTTCTGTTTTTTTTTTTATTTGTGTGAATTAAAATTAAAATCAAGTGCCCTGCTGACTTACGAGCTCGTAACATTTACGTGTAATGAACATAACAATATAATGTTTATAATGGGTCGACTTTATAAAGTTTACATCTTAGGCGAAGGCCAAGTGACTTACGAGTTCGAGACGTTTTAGTGTAATGAAGAAAATAATACATGGAGCGGACTTTTTTGAACGTATACAGCCCACAGTCTATGGGGGCGCGCACAAGGGCACGATAAAGTGATGCTATGCTAGAAGCTTAAACGTGTGATGAAAATATTTAGATGATTTCTGATGTCAGTACGTTCTGAGAAGCGACTGTGAGTCTTTGAGGTCAAAAAAATTAAAATTATCACTGCAGAACGTCGAATAGTTGCAAAGCTCTATAGCTTCTTCTAGAATAGAAACGCATTTATCAATTTAAATTCTTAAAAAATTCGCAGGGAGACCTTGGAGTTCCCTTTACTAAGACAATACTCATTGATCAAATGTAACTTCCGGATTTACTTGCTCAAAAAACTCCTTTGACTGGATTGAAAATGGTTAAAGAAGATTCACACGCTTTGGTATCAATTTTAAGTTCTTAAAAAGTAGCTTGGAATTCATTTTTTTAAGAAAATACTCGTTGATAAAATTAAATCTTCTCATTTACTAGCTCGTATGACATTTTATGTTCCTCAGAGAAATTTAGGAAACAGGGACGTTCTATTTTTGATTTCCTAGTAAACCCTTAATTTATAATTATATTTAATTCATAATGAAGTCGACCTTTAAATGAATAGAAATCTTTTGAAGTGTATTTTTTTCGGAATTTTGTTAAATGATTATGGGTGTTAAATTATTATTAATTGTCGTGCCTACTTTTTGAGTGTGCTTTTGAACGATATGATATTTTAATTAAACAAAATCAGTAATAACATGAGCACAACAAAACGATTTTATATGCTTTAATATGTTTGCGCCGCTTAGGGCTTGGCCTTAGCTCAATTAAACCGAGGCGAGCTCTCGCGTAAACACCCACGAGAATTTAAATTCCATTCCTGATTTTTATTATATGAAATTGATTTAAATTTCTGAGATCTAAATTAAGATCGTTTAATGGCGATTGTCCTGTGGCTAAAGACATACGAATGTCTGACAGCAAATAGTCAAGTATTCGTTTATTGACTTGCTTATGACAATGATATATGTACATTTCAATCCGAAGCAAGTCAATGAAGTAAAAATCGACAGAACATTCAATAGAAAGCGCAACATATGTTTTCAAATAAATATTTTAACTAAAAACACACACACACTTTTCATCCACTTCTGTCATCAAACTCACGACACGTACGACGGAAGTCGTATCGTGTAAAACATGACTAAGTCGAGAAAATTATACTATTATATAAATAACTTGTTTGTAAAAATACAGCCCACATTGGGTTGTGATAGATCAATACAATTTCAAATGTTGGATCCACCAACATCGTTACAGCAAGGCAAATGCCAAAAGAAATAAGCCACCGCAAAGTTTGAAGTTACTTCAAAAGTGTGGCAAAATAAAAACAACCAATGCCCCGGAATGGTGTTTTAAAATTCTCTAGAAATTTATCCTGCTTCCTACATACATAGCTCTGGTTTATTATCATTTCAAAATTAAAATCCACTTCAGAAATAAAACATCCTACCCATTTTTAGATTAGCCTGAAAGCTACCAAATATGTTTTGGTATGCACATGGTCACTAACACATATAAGTACATTCCTGGTATAGATCCTGACAGTTACAGTACACTGTTTAGCCAAAAACAGATCTTGGAAATTTCCTATGCCTACCGCTTGAAGCTAAAATAAAATCAAGAAGGCCGTTGACGTTGGCTCATACTGATTAACGAATGCAAAAAGTTTTCCCTGTAAATCAGTAGGTCTGGGAGTTTAACTTTTCGTTATTATTTAGCTTTTATTATATTTTGGCGCCCTTTTGTGTTTGTTTTAAGATTCGAGTCATGCTAAGACGAAGGCATTTAGGCCCAGATGTCCTATGTAATTTAGCTTAGCTACAAAATTAGTAGTTTGATCGATGAACCTAAAAAGAAGTCTGCAAAGAAAGAGGAAGAGGCCCACGAAGTATTTGTCAAGGATGACCAGTCTGGTTCTGGACGAAGCCGAACAATTAGAGCTAAGGTGTGAGACAGCACTCACATAGGCTCATGCTTCTTACTCAAATAGTTCGGTAAGAGGTCTGCAACCAGTGACAATGATAATAATGAATCTAAAGTCGCGTTTTTTAGTCCAAGGCGATATGTAGATCCTCTGATTTTCAAACGTCAACTGAACGAATGATGCATGATGGAAATGATAGACGTAAGCCTTTTGTATGTTTATGGGCCAAAAAAAGATGAAATGACTATCGCCTGAAGAGCGCCCTTCTCCTATTCATTATCCCATTATGTCTGGGGACTTAGTTCTGTGTAACAGAGCTACATCTGTCCAACTTGCTTAGCTTGCTCATAAATCTTAATGCAGCTTGGCTATGTGTCCACATGTATACGTGAGGACCTATTGACAAGTCCTGACCATCGCAACTTTGATTTATTCACCGATGCCAATGTTGGCGTTCAAGACTCCAGTTCGGCTGCACGAAGTGTATTGTCGATTCATTGGTTCCAATAGTCAAACTTCTTGGTAATACTGTAGGCACACATTTTAGAATAATTCTAAATTTCAAGCCCAATTACCATGGTTTCAAATAGAATTTAACAAAAAAAAACAGGTTGCTGTTTACTTTCCTTTATACGAAATAAAAAGTAGTTGTAGCAAGAAGAAACTAATTTACATTTATTATTCTTTTAACGAAATTTTACCCCGCGCTCTAACAACAAAAATTAATTCATCTTCTCATTAACACGTCATTAAAGCGTCCATGTCATTACAGTTCCCTTGTCATCACCCGCGATTTCATCTCACGTAAACACATTTAAATTTAATGCAAAACTAAGTGTCAGTCCATAAAATTTGCTCAAAAATAAGATACTTGTATTTCAAAACAACAATACAATCCTTCAACAGCAGCAGAAACAATTTCGCCTTCAACTGAAAATAACAATAAACTAACTAACACCCAAAAGGAATATAAAAAAAAGTAAACAGAAGCGTTAATGAAAGCCTTAAACTCCATTACAATGGAAAATTATAATTTTCCAACTCCCTACCTGAAATTCTATCTCCCTCATCGACATTCTCTGTGTTGAGAAAAATAAATAAAAATAAAATCAGAGAAAATGTTTTTCAATGAATTTTATTTATGAAGTGCCCAGAAGCCGTACTGGGGCGTAAGACGAGAGCCCTTAGCCAAAAAGATTATGGGACTGTTTGTCATGAACAAAATTATACAACACCCAGCCTCGGGACTGTCCTATTGTTATCTATGTATGTAGTAAAATAAAGGCTCAACAGACACGCTCATTTGGGTAAGACTTTTACCAAATATTCCAATCAAATTTTAATAATCACCTTCTCACCATTGTGTATAATATACATATGTGTGTGTGTAACTCCCTCGAATTCATACACCAACACTAACATGTGTCTTTTCTGTGTAGGTACCTTCATGGATGGGAAAATTTTGTAATTCTGTAGCAAGAAACTGGCTTAAAGGGAAAATTCATTAAAATTTCGCCCCATTCAATTTGAAGAGAAATTTTACACCCACAAGCCTGTGGATGAGTTCCGCTTCGTATTCCCTCTCACTCTGTCTGCCAGGATAAAGTGAATACCGAAAATTTTCGAAACATCGAAATACAATCCACACAATTATAGGGTCGTCAATTTGTGTTTTTTGTGATGCTTCTGGCATTTTCTGGTAGCTATGGAGATTCCAAATTCCAATTGTGTCGCCTTCGGAATAATGACGAAATTACTATAGAGAAGGAGGAGTGAGGGTGTCGGTGAGGAGTCGTCACTCTATCTCTGTGCCCCCTTTGTTCGTACTTTCAATTCGATTTTCCTGACCGATAATCCCAAAGTAATTATCTGTCAGTCAAATTTTGCAGAAAATGAACCCACATCCTTTTCCTTTTTGCTAATGGAATCAAATAACTCATCCCGAGGAGAGGCATTGCCCCCTGCTAAGCTTGCGAGTGGTAAATGGAAGAATTTTGCGTTTCTAAAGCGCTTTCGAACTCAGATTCTATTGATAGAAATGCTCAAGAGGAGATGCATCTTTAGCTTAGTTTTGAGGGTAGTGCATTGGATCGTCGACGAAGGACCAAGTCTCAAATAAACAGCATTATGATTTTGTGCAGTTGTTGTAGCAGACCCACCTCCCACATTTACATATGATTTGACGGAGAGCAAGATTGAGATAGTGCTGGAAATGTCCTTTTCTATTGAAGATGGTTTGTCCTTTACCGTGCGGTTTTATCTTTGTCGTCATAGCAATTTGCAAGTAATTAGTCTGGGTTCGGGATGACATGGCTTGGTTGTACGTGGATAAATATTAATCAATACACATAAATGTTTATGTATGCGAGCGTTCTGCCGATTGTTAAGCATAACTTGTTGCCTAGTAATATCTACGAATAGGTATGTATGCAGGTCACTATCCCCACGGATATGCGGATTATTAAGAGTAGTTACGGAAGTCTTGATTATTATGCCGTAATGACACTTACCATGTTTGACAAATAAATCTCTTCTAATTAGTAAAATGGATATAAAATACATTTGCTTAAGATAAATCGCAACAGATTTCGCAAAGTCGTAAAAGGTCTTTAACTGATGAGATAACGCTAGCTATTTGGCGTAGACACCTATGGTGGATTAAACACCAGTAAAGTGGTGTTATGACTTTGAATTACGCCTGACGTAAGACACATTTGAATGAAAGGCGAACTATAAGAGTCATTTTTGGAAAAATGAGTTCTATACCCTAGCCTAGCCTAAGGGTATATTCATTTTAACACATATGTAGTTTGTAAAACACCTTAATGTTCCTCCGATTGAATGATGACCGTCCAAATGTAGTTTAAAACAATTGCCACGCCCACAATTTACAAAAATCGTTTTTAAGCTAAAGCTAAGACAAAATATGTAGAAACTGACCACATTCACAAGTCTGCCACATACATCTTTTGGCTACGCCTTTTCTTATGTTCGAAAATAAGTTTAAAAGATGGTTTAGATTGTACAAGTGCTTTTTACCCATAAAAACATAATATCAAAGCACTACAACTCGCTGGTCATTTTGTAAATCGCGAATGAATGGCAGATTTAACACCTTGATAACAGGACCTTAACAAATCCATCTTTTCATTGATGTCAGTGGTTAACTATGAACTGAAGAACAGTTCGGACCTGTGGGAAAATTATAGTCTTTAATTTTCAGTATATTTATCTGGGCAGCATTAGTTTAAGAAGGAGAAAGAAAGACAGCAATAGTTTGATATTATATGATATTACAAACGGTACACAAGGACCCAAAGACCTTCGTGTGGCGAAATCGACAGCGCTACACACCTTTCTCAACTCAAAACGAATTGATTTGGTAGAACAAGGGATCATTTTGCAATATCCTTTCCAGCTCTGCATATAAATATTAACATATAAGAAAAAGTTATGTACTAGAAAGTTATGTACTAGAATTTGTCCTCTAATAACTCTCGAAAGCGCTGGGCAGATACTAATGAAATTAAGCATATAAGTCGATTATATCGCGGTGCAAAACATGAGATATGTGATTTTAAAACGCAATTCAGTTTTCGTGAGGCCGACCGTTAAAGCTAGCACTTTATAAAATTTGTGCATTGGGAAGATCGAAGCAACTTGTATGTTTTGAAGTTAATATAAATCTAAAGTAATGAATGGAGATATTTATATACGCTAGAAACTTCATTTTACGACAGGAAAACTATCCTAGGTATTATTAAAAATAATATTCTGAAGACCAAGGAGTTTTCAAATTCACCATTTGCAGAAAATATGCTTTTATCGAGTTGTGGAAGATTTTACACTATTATTAAACTATCAATTTTGATGCATTACATACTGCTAATATAGTATGTAATGCATAGTTATTAGGGCAGGTTGTAAGCAGCTATTAAGCGGTTTTCTAAACCATTTATTGCATTATCTTGGTCAAACCATTACTCGTAGTTGGTCTAATGAGGCATCTAGATGTCAGGCATGGAAGTAATGGACAATTTAGAATATGAATTCTGAAACTCCTAAAATATGGTTTTGTGCTAATGACTTTTCAAAAAGCGATTACCATTCGAAATATTTGGACGATTATTCGTTTCAACCTGTGGGTAGATATTCATTAACTAGCTATAAATCTTGTTATCCAACTACGTTCATTCAAAGGTGTGCATTGTTTTCCGCACATCGTATACCTACATTTTTTAAATTTGAATATAAAAACAAAATATGAATAATATCACTCTAGCATGTTCGCCTCATTTTAGCGCATCAAGGATAAAAAAAACGTAAAAAAATGTCTGTTCAATATCAAGCACACCAGCACACCCCTAACCGGCCGAATAGGAAAAGTTCATTTTTAATAAAAATGTCAAACATATCATATCATATCAAACCAAAGAATATAAAATTATCGTTTGGATAACTATGCCGCTGTGTGTTTTATCTCGTTGGACTGGTTCATGAATTTCTTTGAGCAAAAGATATAAAAGTTCTTGAAAAAGCAAAGCAATAGCAAAGCTGTGAGAGCTGGTTTCAATGTCAGTAGTATCATTTATATGAGATGCGTCTTCTAGCTATTTCTTTATTCTTTGATATTACCAAGAGGTAGAGAAAATCTTCATCCAAATAATTTGAACAAATTAATGCATTACTCGTTTATTAATGCATTAATTTGTTTAAAATATTTGCCACCTTCGGTGTAAGGTGGCAGATTTTATTTAAGCTACTAACCAACAAAGTGTTTTAAAAAGTTTGCAGAAACTTTTTGAGCAGTTCTTAAAATACACACAATTTGTTAGCTTATTTTCATCTCTAGCACCCCAAACTAATCAAAGGATGTACAATTTGTGAATTATTTTTTAAAAGAATTAACTCCTAAAAGTCCTCGCCATGACTGATTGATGCGATCATAAAAACAAACTCTTCAAACAAACGATTTATTTAACAACTGGTCATTAAAAATCTTATTCCAATCATAACTGCTCTGCAAATAAACTACAAGGTTCAGCACGATGACAACATCTACGTACAAATGAAAGCCAATTCCAACACTCTCTCGATAAACTTAATAGCTTTTTCACGCAAGAAAATGAGTAAAAAAAGAAGATGAAACACCAGTGCACTATAACCTTAAGTAGTAAATGCAACTGAAACTGGAATGACAACATCATAACAATAAATTCGGAGGACAATTGTGAGGTTATTTTTATTTATTAAATTCGAGGTCACTGCGTCAAAACAATCAACGTTTAACAATCGTAATATTGTGTATCCTTTTTTTTCTGTCCGTACTTTATTCGCCAAGTTTCGTCATTTTATTGTTATATGCGCCATATTGTCGTTTTACGTTCGTCCTTGTCTTCCTACTTTCGCATGCTGTTGTTGTTTTTTTTATATTTTTTGTTTGAAAAGATAAATTTTGATAGCTATAGTCGAAACCGAAAAATAACCTTCACCTTGCTCCTTAGCCGTAGGCTGTCGGAATTAAAGTGAGAAACGTGTGTACACAAAACTAGGCCACACGTAATCAAAATGACAACTTTAGCAAGGCAAAAAGGTATGAATTCTCTCTGCATATAGACGTTGTTATTATAGAGTACTCAGAACACGTTCACAATGCCGCAATGGCGCCGAAATACTACCGCCGGGCATTATACTATAACTTATACAGATCAACTTTAAGACTTAATTTAAAATCGATAATACAATTGAATTGAATTCCTTGTCCTTATCTCCATAAAAGGAGATTTTATTCTCGAAGGACGTTTGGATATTGACAATAGCTAACCGCAACCAGAAGAAAAATCAACAAAAAAGAACAAAATAAAGAAAGGACCTCTATCTAAATTATTGTTATTATTCTCTAATCGGATTAGAAGTTTAGAAATTACTTCCGCTTCCCTAGCGAAACAGAAACAAGGTAAGTAAAAATAATGTAGGAAAAATATAAAAAAAGACCTTCATTTATCCATACTCATGTGGAATGAAAATTAGGCATCCATTCGAGTGAAACCGAGCGACAGATATAAGATAGAATTTTCCTTAATAAGTCGACAAGTAAAATTTGTTATCCTGATTTCTATTATTTTTGTTCCTTCCTACGTATTATTTAATTTCCCCTTGCCATCATTAGATTTTTCTTTTATGATAGCGAAGGCGTCGCAAAAATACCCAACGGGAAAACAACAATCAATTGAGAGAATCTCTTATTATTGTCCTTGGTCTGAAAGAAAAAAAGTTCTCCTCCAAATAGACTAAGAGAGGAATCAATTATAATACCTAATTGTTACTGTAGAGGCAGTTAGATTTGCTTCATACCTACATTCGTAGATGCATAATATATATATATGTATGTAATTTCTTGAGGCAGTTAAAGTTTTTCGGGAGAATTAAAAACGAATTGGGAAGAGCTTGAAAAAAGTTTTACACAAAAGAAAATATAAATGAAAAAAGAAAATGAAATACCTTTTGAATATCTTGCAGGATAATTTTTCGTAGTGCGTCGGAGTGGGTCGGTCAGGAATGTTTTTTTTTTCGCAAATGTAATTGCTATTCAATTCCTGCTCATTAAAACAAGGGAATTATTTCAGAGCATTTTACTATTCTTAAATTAGTCCGGAAAGTAATTAAAGTCATGAGTAAGGCATTGATTGTGTGCGTATTAAAAGTGTATGGTGCTGATGAAGATATTTCTACATTTGAGAAAGGGGAGTGTAAAAACTGCGAAATCCTACGAGGGTGTGATGGAAATCGAGACAATTTTTTTTTTGGAATAAAAATGTGCATCTAATTGGAGAAATTTTTTGTGCTGTTTTGAGAAAATTAAAGTGATGCGAGTAGTTGATTTTACAGTGGAGTATAGTAAGTACAGTTATGTACATAAGAGTTATTTCCTTTCAAGCTTTTACGGTTCAAATTGGAATTCAAGTTCCCACCAGTTGAATGTTCCACTCAGCATATATACATAAATAGCAACAATGTGGATTTTAATAGACCCTCCTACAATACCGTCATGTTTTCGTCACTGACAAGTTGCATTAGTATTGGATGATACTGTAAGCTTCCACAAAGAACCTATAGGTACTGATTTAAACGTGACTTGTGCCAGACTATTTTATCGTAAACTACCTCTAAGAACAATGAGTTTTTCTTTCTAATGTTAACCCTTGAAACATAGACTGCTGTATGGAGTGTTCGAAGAGTTTAAATGTCAACTTTTTTCTAAAGTGAGTGCCGTGTAGCCCAAACAGTGCGTTTTTTGAAAAGAAGTTTTGGCCGAAATTAAGCACCCGAAATGAAACGCGCGAGACTGGTATGCCAGCGCACGAAAAGCAGCTTCGCGGTTTGGGCCTTAGAGCAGCTTAAATTGGACAACGGTTTTGGGCGAAAAATTATCTTTTCTGACGAGGCGCATTTTTACTTAGGCGGCTACGTTAATAAGCAAAATTGCCGCATCTGGGGCTCGGAAAACCCGCACGTTATTGTCGAGAAGCCAATGCATCTTAATTGGACCATTTTTTTTTTTTTGAAAATGAGGCTGGTTAGAACGTTTCGGGCAAAGGTGGGCATTACAGAGCTGTGATAACCCACTTTTTTTGTTACTGAAATTAAAAACATGGATTTGGACAACCTTTGGTTCATGCCACGCAGCCCATGACACAATCGATCTTTTGCGCATCAAATTCCCAAATCGTATTTTCAGCCATCTTAGCAATGTCAATTAGCCGTCTCGAAGCTGCGATTTGACTCCCTTTGGACTTTTTGTGTGCGAAACCGTGAAGGACCGATATTATGCCAAAAATCCGGAAACGATTCTAGCACTTAAGGCCGATATCATCCGAGCAATCCGTGAGCTACAGCCCGAAACCATCAACAGGGTCTTGGAAAATTGGAGTGACAGAATACGCTACTGCGAAGCAAGCCGAGGCAGCCACTTGAACGACGTTTTGTTCCATTATTAATGGGAATGTTTGGTCTTACTAATAAAGCCATAATACATGGAAAAAAAATATTTTGTTAATTTTATTGCATTTTTTAGAAAGAAACTAGTATTTGGCCCGCCCTGTACATATAAGTCAAAATAACAGTTGCTGATCATTAATTCATATATTTGTTGTTACAAACGTCCATTCCAAACCATTCAATCATACTAGCTTATACATGCGCGTTTGACATCTTGTCCAAAATAATTTAACCCTTTGACTTTTTTCTGATTTTGGGTGGCTTCAAGACAGTGAAGCTCTTAATATAGACAGTCTCTGTTGTTCTGGCCAATATCAGCTATGTGGCGTCACTGAAAATCTATAGAAACAGCTGGGCTTTATCATTCTCATTTACAAAAAATTTTCAAAAATGATACATTCAACTATCGGCATATGGCAAAATTGTCATGCATACCCAACATTTTTGAGAGAAACATCTATGACCCAATGTTATTCCATTGCAAGTCGATCTTTTTTTTCAAACCAACACGGATTTCTTAAGGGGAAGCTGAATACCACACATGAGAAATAAGTTGATGTAATCGTCACAGACTTTGGTAATCATTCTTTTCAAAGATAAAAAAAAGAAGTGAAGCTGGTTTCCAAACTAGTACTGTCGCCTGGATAACATTATATCTGGATGCGCGACATAAATACTTTTAGGCCTATATCAAATCCCGCGGTCTCGCATGCATATTGGTAAGTGTAAACCTAGCCATTCACACAGTCTATGCCATAGTTTATCTGAGGAGGCAAATCCCTCTATCTTAAGGGTGTATTAGTAAACCATATGACTGACTGCACATGCAGCTCGCCAAGTGTGAGCCAAGTAGTGTTAGATTTTAGTGTTTATATAAGTACCACCCGATCACATTTTCTCGTAAACTTGTTACGGCTCTACCCCTACCCTCTTTGGATTAGCCTTAAGTTAAGTTTTTAAGAATTTTGTAAAGAATTTTGTAAATAATTTTCAGGCCTTTAATTTAAAGTTAAAATGATTAAAATCCGACTACCGTTACGACTAACGTTTCGAAAAACCAGTTGAAAGCGGAAATGAAACGAACTTAAAAATGTGTCTGTACTTAAAACAAACAAATTGTCTTAATATAATGTGATTGTCCTTTAAAGTAGTTCAATCGTTAAATCCAGAATTGCAGTATCACTCACAATGAGCCAAAAATCTAGCTGAAAGTGAAATGTAAGACATTATTTTTTTGTTCTTCCTGCACGAGATGATAATTCACGTTTTTTTTTTCGATTTCATAAATTCCTTCCATTAGCATATGAATTGAATTAAGTATTCCAATCTGCGACAATTACTTGTGCAAACCTCCTTCCACCATTTTGTAAACACAAGGACCTCCCTACTTTCGAAACGTTTAACGATTGTCAATATGGAAAAAAAAATCAATGCCCATTGCAGGGTGGAGAATTTCATTCAAAAAGCTTTGTATTTGTATTTACCAAAAGGACATTCACCCTTGCAGGCAAAATACTTCTATAACAAATAGATCCCTGCTTTTTGTCAAAAACACAAAATAAATAAATAAACAAATAGCGAAAAAGAAAAAAGAAATCCTAACAAAATTAAATTATGTCCTTCGAAGAGGTGCGGGTACTGGTTCAAGCCCTTGATAGATTCTATTTTTTTTGTTCATTTAAACAAAATAAACAAGCGAATGGAAGAGAGAAATGAAAATGGCAAAAGCTTGTGCCAAGTTCAATTTGAGAATTGTATGCTTGGAAATCTACCACCCCACTTTGTGCCTAGACAAAAACTAAGATGAAATAAAATACAAATGTTAGTTCTCTGGAACCGGCGCAAAAATACATATATTCCACATCCTTGCGTCGCAGTAGTGTGACAGTACCAGAATAGCAATATGACAGACAGTTGTGATAAACGAACGTGTTTGAGATTTTTAGTGACTGATAAGGACATGTTCCTGCTTATGTGCTTTTTTTCTTCCTTCTGCAGATAGAGAACTCTTGTATATCTGGAATTGGTTTTATCCTTCTAGCTGGTTGTTTTTTTTTCTTAGCATTTCTTGTGTACATTGAAATGGAATAAATAATAATAAAGAGGGGGAAGGGGGTCCCCGCCGTCGGAAGCCACCGCCGCCAATAAGCAAACATTGACGACGATTCAAGATGATGATGATGTGAAAGATATTTTTTCGTTTTAGGAAAATAGTTCCAGATTCGGGTCTTTGTTGTTAGTTTAGTAAATGTTTTTTTTTCTGTTGAAGATAAAATAAATTATCTGATTTCATTTTGATGGAATTTTGGCATCGGAGCGGGTGGTCGGCGATGAAACTTCGAAGTAACGAGCGATTGTGATGCCAAATGAAATTGTTTTTATTGGAACCAATCCAAGGGATGTTATTTTAGACTGCACTAAACGCCTAAGGGTGTGGCGCAGATGGGTTTTTTTTTTTTGAAAAAAATTGGCATCGCATTTAAAAGTTTGATTTACCTATCTACTTTGGGAATAGTTGTCAAAGGGCAAACAAATTTTGAAACGAGGTAACAACGATTAGTTGTTATAGGCATTACCTATATATTTCAGAAGAGATCCGATTAAAAGTTGGGCCGGTGGAGTATTATCGCCAAGCCATTGAGACCATTTAACATATTTGTATGAGCTTAATCGTTCGCTGAAATATTAATTTTGTCAAAGCCTTTTCTGATAAAGGAGACTAAATTTCATTGATTTTGCAGTAGATTTTCGTTTTCGATACGTCAAAGGTAAAGTTTTACATAAAGATAGTTAGCATATTTGTTTTATTACACGTAACCTATTTTTGTAGCAAAAAATATTATATTAAGCCTAAACAGTCCATAAAGGACCTCCAGCCTAAGGTATGAGTAGCGCAGAAGATATAACCTAAAGTAACGTACTCATATTCACGGTTACTGTAATGATGCCATAATGGTGCGTAGATGGTAACGAATCTGCGATGCCACCTTCTAAATAAGGCATTTATTAACAATGAAATACATTTTTTACTTTAATTTGCAAAGAATGATTGGATTGCAGTTTAGCATTTACTGTAAATTGGTTTCGAAAGTAATTAAAAAAAAAACCAAATGAAGTATAAGAAGCAAATTTTGAAGCCTATACTAATTGTCTATAAAGAGTTGCATAATTGAGAACGAATTTGGAATTTAGAATTAATTATTCAACTCTATAAACACTTGCATTGAATTTGTTTCGACGAAAATTAAACAATAGGTGCCGTTAAACAACCAAAGAAATAATAATTGAACTTCTTTGGAATAACTTGTACAAATGTACCACGTTAGATGGAGCTCAGTAATCCCATAAAGTCGCAACTATGCATGGAATAAATAAAGGAAAGTCGTACACCGAGATCAGAGGCAATATTTACCAAAATATATTAGGCTGACATTGGTCAAAACTCTTTTATATGGTGGAATGCAATCAGAAAAGAAAAATTAAATGTAACTTTCAATTCATGTATTCGTTTTGTTCATTATTTATTCAAACCTTGATCATGTGTCTCATTCAACAAACTGCGATTTTAAAGTATCATTAATGTTTCATTTCATAATTAAAATATTTTAATTTATTTTTAAATTGATTCAGTATAAATCACCGTCCTATTTATTTGAAAAGATACTTTTTTTCATTCCAACTCGAACTAATAACAACATCATTTCTACTATTTCAACTTTGCAAACTTTCTTCGTCTTTCTTCGTTTTGAGTGCCAGAATATGAAATAGTTTACCTGCCTAAATTAAAAATTTGTCTAATTTGAATGATTTTCTCTGCTCTTTAAATAACCATCTCCTGAACCCTAACGTTTCACTCCATTTTTGTAAATTAGTTTTGAATTGCAAATATATTGTTGGATTATTTTTGTAATTTCTTAATGAATATTAATATAATTTTATTTGTTAATTGTAATATTTCATTAATGAGATTCCCTTCCCAAGGATTCTATTATATATAAATATATTTATAATAGAAATTGAAATTGAAATAGTTAAGGAAAACCCGAAAATACGAAATAAACAGCGAATCTTGTCGGAGGGTTACCTTGTGGGGCTGGTACGACGATGAACATGCTTTTAATAGAAATATAGTACATGCAAATTAATGCAATAATAGTTTGTGGGCCGGACCAATGTTTCTATAAACTTTATGAATTTTGTAATAACCCCGGATTTTGCATTACAATTTTTTTTCAAAATTTACAAATATCTTTATTGCATTTACTTGCACGCTAAATTATTTTCGACGGCCTAATATTGTAGCTTTCTCTAATCCAGACCACGCGAAATCGCTGTATTTTATGCGTATTTCCCTCACTAGTGTTCAAATAAGTAAGCTAGTTATATTCTAGCCCGTGACCAATTCAACCACAATACCTTTTGTGACAAGCAGACATTTAAGACTAACGTGCATCTCGTCCTTTTCTCTAGCCTCATAATCCTAATAGTTGGAGTTGTACCACTAAAACTTGGCGTAATGTTCTCAACGAGACAAAATCCACAGACGTTAATTTTACCTACAAAAATGTAAGTAAACTACCCATTTTTATTGACTCGGTCCAAATTTCGTACGCAAATGAAATGAATGAATGAATGAAATGAAACTAGACGCAAAATTAAAATAGAAATCTCATGCTAAGAAGAAACGCGAGGAGCTCGTTATCAGATTAAACCAAATTCAATGGCTGATTGGAAAATTTTCCATGCTCAGCATGCAAAACAAGCTGCTTGCTTGTATAAAGCAAGTGCTGTTTGGACGTATGGTATACAACTCTGGGATTGTACCAAACCATGTAATGTTAAAATTTTACAATCTTTTCAAAATAGAGTTATTAGTAGTACATTAGTCTAGTTGTAGTATGAATATTTTTTAATGGGAGGTGTTTTTAGTGAGTCAAAATCTCACACTATTAAGAGCACGCTCGGCTGGTCTTCATAGTGCCTCATGGACGATTTTCCACATACCCTCGGGCAAAATAAAAAATAAAATGATTATAATCTCTTTGCGCGCTCTTTTCCGTGCGTTTCATTTAAACAGTGATAACAAATTTTTGACATGCACCTCAATATTTGTTTTGAAAAATGTGTTATTTTAAAATCAGTATCTAGGCAGGCATATTGAATTACTATTTTTTTCTCTGGCAAGTTTTCTGATCAAAAAGAATACTTATAAATTCCTTATAGGTTTTTAGATATTGACTTAAAGTTGTTTAATGATCCAAATGGAAAAAAATGTTGCATAATATACGATTGCATAAAAGAACGCTAATTTTTTTCGAACGAAATTCTTCAAAATTTACTTGGCAGCACCGATATTAATGGCAATTGCTTTTTGAATATGCAAAGTAGAATGCAAAATTGCAAAAAAAAATCCCATGTAATTTTTGAACCAAATAACAATTTGAACTTGGATCATATTCGTAGAATTCAGTATCAATATTCTCGAAATACATATATGGTAACTCTGTTTGTTATTGATATAAAAAACTAATTTAATATTTTATTTTGATTTCTTGAGTTTTCATAAGAGCTCATCTTAAAAGTTCACCGGAAACCTTTAAAATGGTGTTGGAAGGACTAATCCATATCCACTAAGGAGCGACGAGACGGAACAGTTAGGTACATATATTTCATACCAAATTAGAAATTTACAAATTAAATCAGAAAATAAGAAAACAGCTTAATTTCCAATTTACATATTAACAATTTTTCCATAATTAGATAATTAATCCATTTTGGGAAATTTTCCTTATAAATATATGCCAAAAATAATACGCCACAATCCTACGACTGGGAATAATTATCCAAATTTCTGGAATATGTTACTGACTCGGTCGGTCCTTATCTCCCCGCAAACCCGCGAAAGAAAATTAGAAATATGTATGTGTATTTCTCCCAAAAGGTTGCAAAAATAAAAATATATTTCAAAATTTTGTCATATTTCCTAAAATTACACTCTAATACCCAATTTATGTTTCATCATATCCTTAAGGGACGTTTTAACTTAATTTCAGCAAACATAAATACATATCTACGAAATTCCCTCGTATTTCAATACACGCGTGTGTGTCCTCGGTCCCCATCAATTTCAAAATGTAACACATATGCAATTTTATTTTTCATATTTTTCATTTTCTCACTGTGGCGCGCGCTCCCTTAAATTGATTTCATTCGCTCCCATCCTGGGTAATATGTCACTCAGATCCAGGCACAAATTCAATTCACTCATCGAAACGCCCTCAGAGAATGAATTTTCAGGGGAAAAAAATCCCAGAAACACTGAATTTTTTATCAGACACGTCATACCACTTTGCCTGAAAATTGAAACTCATGAGGCCAGGATGATGGTTTATTTTGGTTACACCACATTGTTTATATTTCCATTGAAAAGGGGAATAAAGTAGCACCACCCACCTATACCAAATACTGGACATGGCTCTATATTAGATTGAAATAATTCAATCAGACAACGGATGGAAAATCTTCTGGATACAATATTTACGGGGATGACAAATGGATTGTTTTTCTTCTGTGTCATGAATCCAGTATGGTGAAGGATATTTGTTTAGCGGTCCTATTGTGTAGAGAGCCGCTTCTTAGAATGACACTTCTGACACACATAAGTTGGGAACTGAAAACAATCATCACACCGCAAACAAAGTATCCGTTTTCGTTGTTTATTTTTTACAACCTTTTTACACGATTGTTTGGTTTGAGAAAAGTAACAATTCATATTGAGAAGACATTTTTAAAATTTTTTTTTTCTTCTGAAAGCAGCAATGGCAAAAGATTGAAATATTCATGTTGACACCAAAGAAAAAATGGAGAAATTGATTTCTGTTCACTCTTTCTCAGGAGGAGGAGGGCGAAAGGAAGGTAAGCGAAGAAGACGCTCTTATGATAAAGATGTATGTAAATATTCGTGGAGATTTATTGTGTTCCTCTTCGTGGTAGAGTAATGGTTTACGAACTTGATAAGAAAAAAGATTAAAATCTGGGTTAAAAGGAAAATTGCGCAAACCCTTTCATAAAATTCTTGAGGATGAATCAAAGCTTGCTGTAGATGACATATGCGATTTTAAGTACTGGTCTAGTTTTAGAGGATTTATTTTAAATGAATCCAGCGAAATGACCTGCAGTTTTTGTCGAATCATCAGACGCAGGTCAAAAGTTAGTAGTCAAAGGTCTTTGAAAGAGTGTCAATAGTTTCAAAGCATCTCAGATTGCAATAAGGGCGCAGTTTACGCTTGATATTTTTTTCAATTGCAAGATCTAGATTTTAATTGGTAAATTTTGGTCACGGAAATATATTCTGTGACTAAAAATTCTTCGAAATGAAACAATTTTTTCAGGTTCTCTTTAACCTTGATAACGAAGTTAAAGCGCTGTTTCGCAGTGTGCTATTATTTTGATTCGAACCCTTAAGTTTTAAAAAGAAGCTTTTTAAGAACCCACAAAGTGCAAATTTTCATTTTCTATGAATTGAAGGTTTGAACGTGTTAAAGTTATAACTATTATGGGGGCAATCGTAATCATAACTGCTATAATAATATTAACTTTATAATGCATTGTGTAACTACGAATAAGTATTTCTTCTAATTACAATTGTTAGACCAGCGACAGTTTATGTAGCTACTGTAAAATACTTAGCTAAAATTGGTTTGATAAAATGAAAATACATTCAGTTTTCTTACAAAGTTATTAGCTTACTTTATTAAACTTAGAGTATACCAAACCATTTGCTCTGAAGGTAGGCAGTTAAATTAAATTCATTTGATTTTCAATTTTCAGTATGAAATTGTATAAAGAAAAGTTTGGGTTAAGAGGGCCAAGTGCAATTTCATTCAGAAGTCATGAGGATACGTGACTTACAAAACCACATCCATCTCTTAATAAATCTTTATCTATCTGACAAGGAGATACCTGCAAAGTCGTCAAAGCTTTCAAAAAAGTGGGTTAAGAGACTTTATTCAATCCGTTGTATTCTCGCCTCCCACCAGACAACTGTACCGTATGTTGAAATGACTTGTAAGCCCCATTTCTTCTTAAAGTAAAAAAGGCCTGCGCCAAAGGCATTTTGGTTTTTCTTTATTCTTCCTTCGGTCTTCCGTTTCTAGTTTTATTTAAAAGTGAGTACCATCCTCAGGTAGTTAGCAAAATGATTCTTGGGTATAATCTAAGAAACTGTACCCAAGTATCGAGGATTTAAGGAAAGTTCTACTTTTGATGAATGCAAATATCACATTGATACAAATATCTTTTTTATAGTTGCATCATGAAATAATGTTCTTTGTAAATGCGTTTAAAATATGTCAATATCTTTTTTAAGCATCGGCATAATACATTTTTAAGCCACTAGCGAAACAGACGTCTCAACTTCAGATTTAATTTTTGTCTTAATGGCTTTGTCAAAAGTGACCTTTTTCGAAATCGTTCCCACAGAATCGCTCGCTGCAAATATGCTCGATGAGATCATGTTATGTGGTTTATTTAATTACAAAATTGATCAAATGCTTCCCAATACTCGACTCATAAGAAGAACTCTGCGTTGGATACTTTTATATATTTTTATAGATAGCACGACTGACAACATACGATATTAATTTGGAAAGCAGTCTGCCTATTTCAGCATATTGCTAAAACCCAAGTCAGAGAAGATACTTTTTTACTTGCGTAAGCCGAATTGATATTTTTCTTTTCTTATTAGGTTTTTTTTGTTTTTTGAAGATATTCCAAGATTTCAGAGAAATATATAACAGTACAGAAATTATGGCGCTTCAAAATATAAAAATAAAACCGTCGAGTACAATTATTACCAGACCCATCGCCAACACAGTTTACCTAATGATACCTCCCAGTTAACGATGATTTTTTAAAAGTAGTCATAGTATCTGTTAGCTTTTGAAACTTCTTTCTCTGAGTTTATATTGAGCACAAACTTAACCTCTCCAGGCAACGATGATTTTTTAAAAGTAGTCATAGTATCTGTAAACTTTTGAAACTTTTTTCTCTGAGTTTATATTGAGCACAAACTTAACTGAACAGGGAATATAAAGTTTATTGTTAATAAATCAAACTCAAATCTGGTTTGATAAACGATATTCAGTCTTTGTATAATTGTTTCGTCCGTTCTCATATAGAATATGTTCCACAAGTTTAGACGCCGTACTAAGAAACTTTATGCGATTTACCCTTAAAGGACTTCCGTAGGATGATCCATATAGCCGTCTCCCTTACAGTCAACAAATCAAGCTACTTAAAATGATCTTCTCTCTCAATGAATCAAAGAAAAGAAAGTCATATAGATGGTCCTGATCTGTTATCTGCCATTGCATTTAACTAATTAACTAGGTGTTCTTATGTAGTGCTTATTTAGTGCTAATCATAGGACGAGTTATGGTAGGAATGAGTTAATAACTCACATAAGCAGATTTTATAAGCCTAAATTGAAATTATGTTTTCGTTACCATGTTCGGTGTCTTGGACCATTTTGTATTGTATGAGGATTATATGTTTGATTTCAGACATGTTATGACTATGTTTTTTGTGTTTTGCGCCGTCAAATTTTTGCACCCCGAAACAGATCTAACAGTGTTAAAAAAGCGCAGCCGACAGTTTCCACGAATCAAACAAAACAATAAATTCATATAATGAGTACTCCTCCTTCAAAGTGGGTGTGGTATTAGGTGGAGACAAGCTTTAACGCTGTGGCTTGGTTTTAAATAAAATGCTCTTCATCTGACTATGGTCGACAGTGCTCTGCCACCACAAATAATTACCGAATCTGTTAGATTACAGAATGTGGGGTCTTTGGTTCAAATCCCTGCAATGAGCGGAATGCCTCACTTCACTACATCACCTCTTGCGAAAGTATGACAAATATGAAAGAGTACAAAAAAATAAAATGCTTCCAAAATGCGGCCATTTAAAGCTGGCTAAGACTTTTCATAAATTCATGCCGTATCTTGAAAAATATAACTGTCCTTTCTGAAATATATTACAATTATAAGATTTTATTTACTCAAACTTTAAATGGTTTTCGTAATGACAAACGAAACAATGATTTGCGGCTACATATGCATAACCACATTATGCAAATAAAATGTTCCATAAAATGAGGCATACCAAATGGAATTCACTCTTTTTTGAATACACCTGTTAATCTCCATGCTTATAAGCCCATGGGAAAACAAAAATATTATTTTTTTCAAAACAGAGAAAGAAAAACCCTTCAGATCAATTTCAATTAAATCCAAAAATGAAATAACATTAGTTCCGCATAAAAAAAAACCTTTCCAAATAAGAAAAACTCCGAACAGCCATTCTCCTGGGTACACAAAAAAAAAAACGTTATTATTAAATTCCAATTCAATTCGACAACCATTCGCAGGGATGAGCTACAAAAATTCCATACAAAAACAAAGTGAAAAAGGAAACCGCATTAGGAAAAGGGAAAAAGAAAAAAGAAAAGGTAAAACATACTCGTACCATTAAAAATCATTTGCTTTAAATTTACATCCCATTCATCTACTCCAATTCAATTTTCTTGCATTATTACCTTAAGCTTGGCTTGGGCTACCTACGAGTACTCTTACGTTTTGACTACCCTACTCATCAGTCGAGACTAAGAATCTTGTGCTTTGATTCCCAATTGGGTATATTTTTTTCTGTTTTTTTTTTTTTTTTTTTTGAAATTGATTCTATGTCCCACATCAAATCATCACTTTGTATACCGACCACCTTTGGTGTGTATCTTTCATTGAAAGATGCGATATAAAATTTGCCTACAAACGTACATAGATTGTAGTGATGGATGGCTGTATAGGGGTCGACCACTGATATAGAGCCATAATGGGCCGTTGGCAGTGGGGAGAAATTATTCATTTCATTTTCGAAACGTTGGTAACATTCAATCTAAAAGATATTGTAGTACTTGTATTTATTAACAGAAAGTATTGTGTGCTATTTTTGTACAATTTTTTGTGTCTGTTTGCTTCTGGTTGTTTGCTTCCTATTTAGGATGATGGTGAATTAAATGATAAATCCTTTCAGGGTAACTGAAACGAAAAGAGGACGTGGGCGCCCTGTTGTTATTATACATCTTGTTTGTTTTTATCCATTATGAATGTATTTTTTGTTTTTTTGTGCGAAGAAGATGTATAAAGATCTATTTCCATTGTTGTGTTTACATTTTTGTATAATGCTAATTTTGCATTGAAAGGTTTATAGTGCTTTTTGTTGTTAAATATTTAAATGGGTCTCCTTGGACGTCAAAGGTGAATCCATATTATATTTTTCCAAACAAGCGTCTATTCAAATTGAGAACGAACAAAGCAAATTGACGACTCACAATTGCTTGGATATCCTTATATCATCCATTTTTACGGAACATTCGTATTTAATGTTGCTTTGTGAAATAAATGAATTAGATATTGCTGACCTTGCCTTTATATGGAATCATTATAATAGTCACAAGCGCATCAATATGTGACTGCATACGTTACTTATGTAATACAACCACTTTATTCTGTGAATATCTTATGTGTGACGTTTCTCGTCATATGGTGCAGTAAAAACATATTTCACTTTTTTTAAACAAAATAAAAATGTTCCTCAACAAATAATAACAATATGGCATGCACGTGCAAATATGACCAACAAAAGCATTTTGTGTGTATTTTGCAATTTCGAATTTACGTGTTCTATTGTGACTATAAAATAGAGAATGATTTGTGGCATCACTAGAATCATTTTCATAAAAATTTGTTTCCGTTGCCAATTTTACCTGAATGTATAAAATTATAGCTGTCACTCGAAACCAATAAATCCTGCCAATAACTTTTTCTGTGTGACATTTACAAACATTTGAATAGTTTACACTGAACATATTTAAAAAATATATAAACAAACAAAAATGAGTTTCCCAGAAACAAACATTTAACAATTAGTGACAGCCAGCAACTTTGAAGTTAAAATATTTAAATAATTGTTTGAAGAGTTTAAAGAGAGTAAAATAATTTTCATTTAAAAGATTGCCTTAGTTTTGTGGGTAAAAAATCGAATCTATTTAGAATATATGCAAATAGATTATTAAATAAATAACGTTGTAGCAATCTGCACAAAGCCATTTTCAGCCCAAACTTTTAATATGACTAACTATTTTTGGTGCAAATAACTTTATTTGAATTAATTGTGCTGGATTCTACGATACATAGCAGCGAGCGCCTTGAGATTCTGCATTTGTAAGTGAACGCCGCCGGCCTGTGCTTAAGTCAAAAAGATGCGCATCGTTTTTTTAACGCCACCCAATAATTAACACTTGGTCTTATTCATATTTCGTATACTCCAGTAAAACGGTATGCACATTAAACATTCTGACACGAAAGTCAATTAAATTCTAAGGTAAAGCGAATCAATATGTAAGACCAAATTATCTTTTGTTTTGAACTCATCTCTTATGGGATTTTTTTTTTCACAACTATCGAGTTATTGAACATTTTTTTTGAGAACAAAAATATTGTATTTATATTTCAGGCCTATACATAGTTGCAATGGATTCCATTAAGTACATAACTTAGAAATTGATAACACTTGCGTTTGACAGTGAGAGAGTTCAACTGTATGTTACCAACAACTTTTACTTCACGAAATATTATTCCGCGCTTTAGATTCTGTATGGGCCGTTTAAGCAGTAACAGTTTTTTTTTTATGCTTCAAACTACGAGCATTCCATGTTAATAAACAATTTAAAATGGTATTACTAATTTAGAGTGTCGTACTAAAGGCTTCTAAATGTTACTAATCAACCCCACAAAGGTTTAGTTTTGGACTGAAAAATGTTAAGTATACGCCTCAGTAGCACTTAATAATAACTTTATTCCATTTCTTCGAATAAATTAAGCTAAACCTTATCTGAAACTGACTTTAAGAAGCCACAATCTTCAAGCGGATACTGCGCAGCGCAAGTGTTACCTGGCATCGAAGGTATAATATATTTACAGAATTTTGCAAGAGATCCATATGCTCAG
This sequence comes from Ferdinandea cuprea, assembly GCA_963576555.1. Classification (NCBI taxonomy): domain Eukaryota; kingdom Metazoa; phylum Arthropoda; class Insecta; order Diptera; family Syrphidae; genus Ferdinandea; species Ferdinandea cuprea. The sequence continues at coordinate 124,570,498 of OY754958.1, read as the reverse complement.
GTGAGGCAATGAAAAAACAGAAGATTTTAATTTGGTCAGCGGTCCAATGCGTCCAAAACTCATTGCGTTTTATACGGAACAAAAGCATTAATTGAATTAAGTCACTTATCGACTTAATCCACACATATATTCAAAATGTTCAGGCGAGATAATAAACATACCTAAATAAACGTTTATATACCCTACTCTAAGGTACATTAATTTTGACAGACGGTTTGCAACGCAACTTAATATTCGTAGTAAACCCCTAAAAATATATACTGTTACGATCAGCTTCAAAACCTAAAGCTATTTAGCAATGTCCGTCCGTTCGTACCCATATTTTAAATCTTTAAATTTAAGCTATGAAGTTGAAATTTGTACCACATATTTCCTAGGGTTCCGAAATGATTAAGTATACAAATTTTGAACGTCTAATACCATATTTTTCCCAATGTACATATAGCTCATACAAAGGTTTTGGCCACACCCACTTTTTTTTTATAAATTTCACAAAATGAAATAAAATACTAATAGAGTTTTTAATAAGAAGTATTTGTTATATCCTTGGCCAGCGAGTGTCGTATGTAAATTGTTGTTTAGGTTTATCTATTTTTTCTGCTTATCTATTTCCTCAAGTTTATCGAAATGAGAATTAAACAAGGATTTAAAGTTCCACAAAAAGGAATAAGCCTGCAAAAACTTGAGCGCCTAGCAAAAATAAAAGCGAAACGTGTAAGTCGTTGTCCCGAATGCATGTAGCCATTCGTTGGTTTAATGGGCATGCGCGGCTTAGTGCGCAGTAAAACGTAGGTCTCTGCAGAGTTCCCGGACATAAGAAGGCTGCCTCTGTAGAGCTAGACAGTCGTCTACGGCATCGATCCCATATTAACAAGGGATTGAAATATTAGGCATAAACGACGCACACAGAACCTATGGCCTAGCTTCGCCAACCATTGTAGTGCGAAGATATATTTTTTGACACGAATGGACGGGACCTACAGTTTAATACTGATTCCGAACGGGAATTTATTTTTGAGAAGCTTCGCATGACAGTTCTTGTTCGTGATGTTTGTCAGACCTTCGCAATTGGTACGGGTCGGTAGTGAAATCATGTTCTGATAAGTAATTACCTACTTGTGGATTGGTTTTCTTAATTTATGATGAAGTGATTTGGGTTACGTTATAGGTTAAGAGGTAGAATAATTTAGATGAAAATCAAGTGAAGTGAATAAATAAAGATGAGTTAAAAGCAAAAATGAAACAAATGGTTGGTGTCGACGGTTGCCTTAACACAAATATGGCGAAGTCTTGATAAATGTGTTGGAAATGTAAGTGTCAGTAAAGAGAATTAATATATATACATACATAATGTAACAGAACTATATAAATATTTAAGTTTTTAACTACTTGTGAATTGTTCTCAGGTATTTGACGATGTAATATATCTCATGTAAAAAGCAAAGAGCTGCGCTGTGAGAATATGGCTAACAAAGGGACAGCAATCGTTACTAAGTCAATACAGGTAGACTCTGTTGCTGTTCAATTTAACAAAATTGGAAAAAGCATAAATATGTTTGGAAATAAACCGCTTTGAAATAAAATTATTGTTTTCCATACAATTTAATATTTTGTATGCAATACAAGTTATTATATTTGACTTAAATGTATTTGAAATGTAGAACTGATTTTAATTAATGGACAAAGCAGGTCACTGGCCATTTAATTTGTCATATTTAGTAAATTGTTCAGGAGAACAATATACAAAAATAGTAATAAAAGTATCAAGTTTTATAAAGGCATTTATCAGGGACAGGGACTAATTTCGTCAAAGATTAAGCAAACAGTATCATTATGGAATAATGGTTTTTATTGTAGCAATTAATATTCTTTGAACAACTCGAAAAAATACAGTGTTCTTATTTTTCATTTTAAATGTTATAAATATGTTTTTCGAAATTAAAACTTCATAATAAATATGGTACACCCACTAAAAATTTTCATGTTGGGCGCCAGTTAAAAAGAAAACACCCCACCTAATTCATTCAAATTCTTTTGGCAGGTAACCATACCAACTACCAATAGAACAAATATACCACGTGGCATTCTTGCACAACAATCAACAATTCAAGTGCCCCACATTCAAACGGCAAACATAAAACAATACACACTTCCCTCCATTACCCGCAAAAATTACATCAACAAAATAAAGTACATAATTATGTATTGTATATGCTCAGTGAAAAATAAACAAAAACTAAGTCGTGAATTTGTGAGAATATGTATATTATATAGTATTATGTGAGTATGCAACGATGCAATCAGCCCGGGCGCCAATTTTTCCACTTCCTTTTTTTTATTTATTTTTATTTTTTTTTTTTTTGTGTCCAAATTCAATTTTTTTAGTGAATACAGTGAAAATAAAGAGTGAAATTGAGAAAAGACGTGATTCCAAATGCATGAAAAGAAAACGAGAAAAATAAAAAATAAACAAGGGAAACAGGATTTCTTGTTGTTCAATTCAAAAGCATCAACTATCAGCGTAGCAGAATCTTGAAGGCAGATTTCGCAGTGTAAAACAAAAGGGATACGAAAAAAATGACTAAGAAACACACCTTAATTCCTGGGAATTTTGTCTATTTTGTACATCAACCTTTATCAGTATTTCTTTTTTGAAGGAGATTTTTGTAGATATGTTTATTCTTTCACTGTTATCCTTTTTTTTTGTATTGCTATACACAATCACTTGGTGTTTTCTTTTCACTGAATTCAAACAGATACTGGATTGCACACAGCAATTTCTACACTTAATTATTAAGCTAAATTTTCATTGAAAAAATGCGCACTCACATAAGAGGACGATGATATCCTTTCGCGACGATGGATCTCATCTCATTCAAACGAACGGGAAAAAGCGACATAGAAACCGAAATTGGTATTTTGTTTTGCTAAGTATAACAACGAAACTTAATCGCACTAATCCGGCATTCCGAAATGGTTGGTAGCGCAAAACTAAAACAATAAAAGAAAAGAAAACGGAAAATACATCCTTTATTTTCTTTTTATCCTATTTTGTTGGGGTTATGTTGGTTTTGTTGTTGTTGTTGTTGGTCTCTGTTCAGCTTTTTCTTATTCCTTCGAAAATTTGCTGCCCGCTAAAATACCATGACCGTATGACGCCCGTATACAAGTACGACTGAAGAATATCATTCGCAACAGCAAAATGATTTCGAGCATCCCGAATGGGGGGATGTCCCCATGACATACAGAAAAATGGGAGAGAAATATTATGACTGAGAGATACTCTCTCTCTTTTAGTATGGTGAAATTTGATGTTCTTTATAATAAAAAAAAATATCATTCAAATATTTATTATCAACGAAAGGATGCAAAGTTTCTCTTAAATGAAAATTATCTTGTTATGAAAGAGGCGCAAATACATTCTCTTGGGTAAAACGCCCCCATTGTAGAAAACGTTAGAGTAAGAGTAAAATGCTGTTTTACGCAAAATCTGACAAACTCACCTCGCCACAGCATCAACAAACGGGCCTCACATTGGGCGCCATCTAGCGGAAATATGGTGCCAGCTTCTTATCAGTAAATAGATAGATGATGGGAGCAAAATAAAATAAAAATATTTAAACAAAAAAATTATGGAATTATCCTTCCAAGACATGCGCGGTTACTAAATTGGAAATTTATTTATTTTCTATCTTTTTTCGCCCATAGAAAAAACTTAAAATGGAATAGGCATCTATGGTGATATGGAATCGAGAAAAAGGAAATTTTTCTACCATTCGATTGCTTACTTGTTTAATCCTTAAGAAAGCAATTTTTTTTTGTTTTTTTTTCCAACATCCATGGGATTAGTGGTTTGGAGTTTTCTCCTTCAAACTCAAGGGATAAGAAAGTAGCAATGAAAAAGGATTAGTTGTGATCTAAGTCGTTTATAAAGCACTTTTATGCAAATCATGAAGCACAGACACATACACATACACACACGCGGAGACACATGCTAGTAATTCCCTTATCACGATGGGTATAACAGAAGGAGATGAGTGGCATCCATTTTTTTCTTTTACTCTCGTCTTATAGCATCAACCCCATCATTAGGCATGTACATATATGTGTAAACAGTTGTAACAGAGTTATGTACGGACAAATTGTTAAAACGATACATATGCATTAGAAGACTTAATGGGTAAAGTGTATCGTAGACAGGGAACACCCTTACTACCGAATTATTTACCTGCCTCGCTAATGAACTACAGACTTTTAGTAACTTCAGTGGTTGGAATTTTATTTATTTACTTTTTTTCGCCCTGTTAAGGGTGTAGAGTGTTTCACGTGATTTTCCAAAGCTATAGCATATTTGACTGATGCTTAGTAGTGGGGGGTGGAACGGGGACAAATTTGTTAGGTTTGTTTATTTTTACAGGTTCCGCTTCCGTCTTCAGTATGTAAGTGTTTTCTTTTCGGAGAGAAAACGAGTCTCTTGAAGCTGGCTGCAAAGTTTACACGACAAATAGCAGAAGCGGCGTTTGATAAAATAAAAAAATACGTACAAGTACCCACTGGGTGGTTGTGCTTACTGTGATTTTGGCTCTTGAAAGTAAATTACATTAGATTTCGTGCCCATTACTGGGATATTTTTTATATGAGCTTGGCAAGTGGTTGGTTGCAGAATGTGGCTGGGGATGTACTTCATTACAAGTATGATTAAGAAAATGAAATACATACGTAGTTGTGTGTTTCAATATTTACCAAAGAAAGAAGGTACTAATAGAAATGAACAACGGAAGAGGAAGCCGGAAAGGTTGTGCTCCATTAATAAGAGGTCAATCAAAAATCATTGAGAAAGTAGCTACTAAGTAAATAATCTCAAAGGTACTTCAGATAAATATTGACTTTGAAATGTTAAAGGAAGTTTGAACGTTTACTAGACTAGATTGTTGGAGTGATACCGCACCCACTTAGAGTAAACTACTTTTGTCTATTGATTTATTCACAATTGAATAAAGCACAAGGATTTAACAAATTTGAGAAACTTAATCCAATATCTGCAAGGTTTGCCTTGGATTCTCTATTCTCTTTGAAAATTTGTGTAAAGTAAAAGTTTAAGTAATCACTTTAAAAATGTTTAATTTCTGATCTATAATTTTGTTATGTATTTATGAAATAATATGAAATAATGCGACATATTCATCACTTCATCATTAAATTAAATTAGGTATCTTAAATGGACTAACAATAAGCCGAATAGAATAACTTTCACACCAATCTGAGTAACGGTGTTCCCCCTATCAGACTCTACTTCTTCGGGATGTTAATTATATTTTGGGATGTGACAAATTTTAAAAACGAGTTGTCCCGATTGCATCAGTAAATCACAATATCTACAAACCTAGTCGAGTTTACCACTAATTGCTGCTACATTATTAAGGGGTTACATGGGTTTATTCGGGGGAAAAAAGGCTATTTATAAAATAAAATATTTTATTCAAACTTTTTACTGTCTTAAAGATATACATTTGAAAAAGAATTTCTCAAATTTTCAAAGGAAAATATTCAAAACTCCACCATTGTGACGTCTTTCCGGTGACCCCTCGGAAAAAAGGTTCTTCCGCGTTGACAGTGCTCCAATTTAAGACCATAAACTAGAATTTGGACGAAGACAAAAAAAAAGTTTGTCGAAGTCCTCGCGAATTGTATCTCAAAGACCTGTACAAAATTTCATCATGATCGGTTGAGAAGTTTTCGAGAAACTTTGAGAACCGACTTTGGAAACACATTTTCGAGAAAAACGCGTTTAAAGTTTGTATAACCTCAAATAAACCTCGTGATTTAATTGAGTGCGCACCTTCCCAAGGCTGTATCTCCGAAACTTTTATTCGGAATTACTTGAGATGTTGTAGAAATTAATAAGATAATAAAAAGTTGTGATACCCATGTAACCCCTTAAGCAAGGACCCAGCTTAATGTTGTTATTTTTTCAGACTTTACCAAGGCCAAGATCACTTCGAAAAAAAAGTTAAATCATACCTAGTGGGAAAGATGCTAGAAAATAACATCGGATCGACAACATTTTTTCAAGGGAAATCACTGTGCTAGTGAACGTTCCATATGGTAGTCACCTAGGTCCTACATTGTTTCTTATATTCATAAATTACTTGCTCACTTTTCTTAGATGTTGTCGTTGTAATACATTTTCGTTGGACTAATACGAATTTTCTGTGGCAAAAAGGATCATTTGTCATTTTTCAGGGGACACAATTAAAGTTTTATATTTGGGTGGCGGCTTATTATAACATTGACAACATGAAGAAAAAAAATGGAATTTGAAATGAATGCAGGAGAATCGATGGGTATCATTAACTCAATTTTGACTTAGGTCGACTTAAACTGTTCCTCTTTATGGCCTCAGATTTGTAGACATTTTCTTTTCTGGTTCAAATGTTCATAAAAATGTTAAAAAAAAATACGTTAGAGTACGTATAAGCTAACTCAAATAGTGAAAACATAGCCTTAAGAATGAATTCCCGTGTTAAGCTTGTATAGTGAAATTCAAAGGATTTCATTGATCCTTATCATCGTTTTTTTCATGCTGTCGATATTTTTTTTTTCATAATAGAGAAAACAGAAAACCACATTCTCTAGTAGCTTGAGGCAAGATGTTGGTTATTACGCGTCTAGGTATCATTTAGAAGGAATCATACGAAGGATCACACACAGGATTACACGGTTTTTAATTTGTTTGTGTTTATTCTTCCAATCGTACCTCCACGTATAGGTAAATAACTCAAGTCTGACATTTTTTGGGTGCAGCGTTTAAGAAAGGTGCGGCTATCACACCCCCTAAAATAAAAATAAACTATATTTTTTTTCCGTATTTGCCAACCTTCATATAAAAAATTATAATTGTATGCTATTTTTCCTAAGTTTGGTGCTTTGTAACTCAGGAATTGCTTGTTTTAAACAGTTGAAATTTGGTACGGAGCCTGCTGCTATTCGTCCCAATAAATTATTAAAATTGTATAACTCCAGCTTTGTTGTAATCGAAGTTATAGGGGGGATCAAATTAGCCTGAGTTGGTAAACAAGGGTGTAGTGCCAAAGTTGCTAAAGAACTTGGCTGGGCACTACCGTGCCCCTTAATTTCATAGGAAATATCGCGCGTTACTGACTTCTCTATGGTATTATTACGTAGAAACAAATTCGACGCCTACTGTACTACTTATTTCAGTATAATAAAAATAAAAATTATAATGCAGGCACTGCTTTTTTCACTGTACATTTTCAGGGACATATAAAATACAACAGTTTGGTATTTGGAGCATAAGATCCAATCATAAAATTTTATAACAATATATAATAATATAATGTAATACTTTTTATGTGTTACTTTTTTATAGTGTGACCTTTTTGCTTAGACGACAACAGAATTGATAAAAAATACAAACTTTTATAAAAGGCTACCAACAAAATATTAAAACAGCAGAGCAGAGTTTACCGCGCACGTTCGATGATAATATAAATAAATTATAGACTACGTAGAAAATTTTGTAATATTGCTCAGCTTTTAGGAATATCATAAACAGTTTTAATATTTAACACTAATTTTTAAAGACGTTTAGTGAGAGTGTTTCTACGAATATATTAACTATTTTAGGGGTTGAAGCTAGACCTTAATTGTTTAATATCCTTTTCAAATCAAATAGAGAGATGCTATAACATCATGCAACTTCTGCTAACATGTATCCAATGTCGTCTTAATTTCCTACCAAAGTATAGGTACTATTTTAGTTGACAACTCATGCAAGGTAAAATCTTAAAAAAGAAAGTTAGAATCAATTCTACTCACATTGGAGAAAACATTGCTATTAATTGTAAAGTAATTCATTTTAAAGTTATAAATAAAGAAAATCAAAAATAACTAAATGCACAGTTTCAAATGCTTTGGATTCATCTCAGTCATTTTGAAGTCAGCAGTTGCAAAAAATTGATTGAAATTAAAATCAATCAGACTTCAAAGTGACTTTAATGAATGCTAATAATTTTTTTATGACTTCAGCTGACTGAAATTGATGAATTCAAAATGAATATCGCTTAAATTTTTTTGTTGAACTCTTGTCTGAACTTCAACTTCACAATTAAAAGCATTAAATTAAAGCATCACGCGAAGTCAAAAGAAATATGGTTTCATTATTTTTCAGCTGCGGTACTATTGTTTGCTTAAAAAATAAAATAAAACACTGTAAATTAGTTTATTTTAATTTCGAAATTAAAACACGATTTCAATGTAATACTGGATATTATGTATGTATATCGAAATTGTATGACCGTGTACATTTTTCCTGCTCGAATTACTTAAATGAAAACTATTTTTATATAACATATTAAAAATCAAATTCAATAAATTATGTCTTTAATTTGTTTTTTTCTACTAAATTATTATTATAACAACGTCAAGCTTTAGCATTTATAGTTCATAATTAATTTGTTTGAATTTTAATTGACAACAATTCGACATAATTGCCTCATTTAAAGATTCATTGACCATTAGCACCGACGCGACACCACGCGCACCCCATCGGTAACGATTGATTGAAAAACAGAATAAAATTTAATTAAATTTTATCAGAACAGTAGCAGAATACAAAATAAATTATGTCTGCGTATAATAATGTTTTGGGCAAACTTTTAACCAATATTCTCCCGCCAAACGGTGTTGTCTCATATCAAACAAATTAATAAATTTAATTATCTTTTTATCTTCGCCATCATATGGCATCAACATAATTAATACGTTTGGTCATTTTCATCGACCTGCTGTTAAGCCAAAAATCCATTGAAAGATAGTACATAATTCCAATCGCATGCTAATTAATATTACTCATTAATTTTTTTCAGCCAAACATACATTTGTATTCATTCAGAAGATAATAATCATCCATCAATTTTGTTTAAGTCGATAATGCGACAATTTGGTGAAAATATACCTGTTAAAGAGCAAGGAAGAAAATCGACCAAAATTCCGGTCAAGGGTGAAATAAATGGACCGTAATACTACGTCACTATGTGTATAATGATATCCTTGTAGTTCACCTGCTAATATGTTCACTTAATTACCAGCGACAACAAGGTCGGTCTTAATTTACACATTAAAACAATGAAAATTAACGATGCGCAACGGTACTTTATTGTTTGCAATAATTAAGGGAGAAAGTAAAATACACCAACAAAATGGGTATATGTAGTTGAGAAAGGGATTTCGTGGAATCCCTTGTTAATGTGTTTGAAACTGGTTAACATGTTATCAAACTTAGAATAATACTTACCGAAGCTAAGTAAATGAGTAATGACGGATATAATAGACTTACCTGAAAGAAAAAAGAGAAAAAAATAATAAATTAGTTGCAATACGAATTTAATGAAAAGTAAGTTTTTTTTTTCATAAAAGTCAAAGTATCACCTTCCCTGTTCGAAGTATCTAACTACAAACATAGTTCATAGTAATCCATTTGTATTTGCAACTTTTTTAATTAATTCAACCAATATACCTTTTAAAACTAACTTTTCCGTCGACTTTACTCAGAAAAAAATAAACGAAAGTTTTCAATTAAAAAGTATCTTAACTTTTCATTATTTGTGTCTTGCTCACTTTTCAATTTGAGCATGCACGAGTGTATTATGTGAATAGAAAAGTTACTGCAGATGATGTAGGTCATATTATGTCCTATCTGTAGGAACTACAACTTTTAAGTAAATCTATCTAGATCTGCCAATAGAGATCGATTATACTGTTGTACTATTGCGTAACTTTCAATTCCAGCACGTATAGCTACAGCGGAGAAGTAAATGATGTACATCAATCAAGGTTATTGAAAATAATAAGTATCAAAAAAAATTCACATGACCGTAGGCGTCATTATTAGAAAGCACATATTAAATGTTTAATCGTATTATTTACATGCTCATTTTAAACACAATTTTTGATTTGCAGTTATTACAAACAGAATTATAGAAAGAAAAAGAGAGGAAATGTAATTACTCAACAAATGCTATACCAAAAGCAGATTAGCCGTTCAAAAAAAATCAATCAAGATTCGTATTTATTAATATATGTCTGAAAACGTACATGAGAATATCCGAAAGATGAACTGTTGTAAACGACGAACCACACAGAAAGATGAATTTAATTTGAGACTATTTTAGTATATTAGAGCTGACGTTATATGTGCTTCAAAATAAGTTTTATATGTGAAGATTTCCAGGAGTGCAGTAGAAAATTATGTTGTAAGATAAAATATTATGATAAAGGAACTTTTTTTATGTCGACAAACAAATTTCTTCAGAAAACATCTAAAAGTTATTCCAGCATTGCTCTACTTCTTCATTTTTGTTATAAAAATTAAATTGATTTTAGTAATCTAAGAGATGAACATATCGAAAAGAAATCGTTTAATTTGTTCATATTTCTGAGATTTTGCTGTATTTCAACTTTAACTCAATTAAGCTTTAATACATAAAAAAATTATTGATAACAGATATTTAGGCATCGGTACCCAAAACAGTCATCCATTTTTCAGAAAGATACGGATACGATTTACTTTGAAACGGGAGTATTGAAGTGGGCATTAAGGTGATTTTAGTGTCCCCCACTGCTGTAATGATAAGATATGTTTTGCGAAAAATCAGCAACGATTTTATTTGAACTCAGACACTCCACCAAATGGCTGCTTGTCGATTTGCCAAATTCAGCATGGTGTTTTCATAAAAGCAAGTTCTAAAACCGGTTTGGACATATGGTATACAACTTTGGGGTTGTACCAAAACAAGTACGTAGCATAAATATTTTACAAACTTTTTAAAACTAAGTGCTACTAAGAATTGTTAACGCCTCGCGGTATAACCGAAACGGTTATATCCGTCGAGACTTAGGGATGGCTACCGTCGAAGACGAGATAAAAATATTTTCCCTTAAGCAAATGCCGAGTCCGTGGCGCCATGGTCATTGCAATAATGCTATGCTACAAAATCTAAACAAAATAAATAATGTGCTACAATAGATAAAACCATTCGTACTAACGAAAGAAGATATATCCGCAAGTAATTAGAGATTCTGCGCCCACGCTTGTAGTTCTTAATAATATATTGGCATTTTAATTAAGCACCGTTATTCGATATATTCTAGAAAGACTGCATATCTGCCTCACCACAGGTATCCCAAAAACAAAATCAGACCGAAATCGTTGGGACTGTTCATGAGCAAATATGTTTAACCATTTCGCCATATGGCTTCTGGACAGACACTCCGACGGACGGTATTTGAAAATAGACTTTTTTGAACTTCAAATACAAAAAAGTTAAAAATCAATTTCCCCAAAAAAAAAAAACATTCCTCCCACAGTTCTTGACAATTCAGACAATTTCTTCATTGGTTTATAACCAATCAACTGCTTAAATCATTCTCTTCATCCTGCTGCAACCACTATTGTAACAGAATACAGCAATATCGCATTTTATATTTAAAATTCATTTTTCATCAGGTGCATTGTACTTTTATTTTTTTGAAGTCCCTACAGACCTCTTTTTTATTTAGAACAGGATACCAATTTACTTCTCTTTTGAACTTAATTTCACTGCCAATTATTCTCTTTGAGTTTTATGTACGACTTTACTAGTACAACTCAAAACTACTCATAACCCATCTGCTTCCCTAAGCATCCTTCAGAAATCCTCTCCAAATGCTTTACGACGTCAATTTGTGTGAGGGCAATCGTTTGAAGATTTGTCGTTTGCGTAGAGTTTATAGAAATTGCCAGTCAATCTCATTCGTTTTGCTAATCAAATATCTTTTCTTTTACTTCACTAACTCACTGCTGCTGCAATAGTAGGTAACGTCATATATTTACTTGAAACGGGACTCTTCCTGCAAGTTGGCTTCATGTACGACGAGCTTTTATGAACTCCGATCAACGAACGTCTCATTGAATCTTTAAATGAAATTTTATGTCAATGCCCCATTCTCTTTAATCTCGATTTAATTAGAATTGTAAAAGGACACAATAGCCAGGTAGATGTATGTATTACCTTGGATGTCAGTTTACTTCCAACAAAATTCTCCATGATTCCCCCTCAATTCTCATTGCCTTTATAAATCACACTGTGGATGCGGATGTGAATGCTCTGTATGTAGTATGCGCCTCACAGTGTATCTATAATTTCTTATCTCTTGCAAAAGGGAACTCCTCTAATGGCTTTACAATTAAGGCAGCCCAAGGATGCACAATAAACTTTACGCTGGACGAAACCCCTTTAAACATCTCTGGTACTTATTTTATACGTATACGAGGGTAAGTAACCCTCGAGCTGGTGGTACTCCTTTTCACCCTCCTGATAGATAAACAAGTTTATGTGTGCGAACGGGTCTTGTGAATTGAGTTCTTCGTCGAAGGTTTTATTGATGTGATTCGAAGGACTAAATAGAATACAGGGATAACATCTGAGTCGTCTAGGATTCGAATTTGGATTGGAATACAACTTTTCCTATACAAGACATTCGATAGTATGAAAGTATTGTTGTCATTCCAGCCACCCAAAGCGAATAAATCGCATAGAAGGAAATTTTACAAAATGATGGAAGGGGTTACTTTGGTTTATAGTCATTTTGCTGTGATTAAAAATTGATTAAAAGTAATTTTTTTTTCTCTCTTGTATTGCAGCAAAATGTTTGTGTCGAAGTGAGATGTTGTTTATTTTCCCCCAAGAGAACTGTTTAAAATGAGTAAAGTTGTGAATGTCCTCTGGGAACTATGCGAATTGGAAATTGAGTTAAATTTAACAAGGGCGGGGAGAAAAGAGACGCAGGGATGGATCAAACACAGAGTACCAAATTGAATTGGGGAAAGATAAAAGGATATAGGGCAGAAACAGCGACAGAACCAGATAAGCATTGTAAAGCACAACGAAATGATTAATTCGAAAGTTATTTAAAGTTGAATTGAATAAAATGATGACGAAGCAAAGAGAATGTGGTTGGATTGCGAAAATGAACAAAGCTTAACAGTGAATTTTTTATTAGCAGTTTTGTTGTTTTATTTATAAAATGGAACACGCAGTTTGTGTTGATGATGGCTGTAAGTGGATGAGAGTTTGGTAACACATAATGCGAGGCATATTATAAATAGCTAATGATTCATCGTCATAGTTTGGGTGTTCGTGCTCTGACAAGTTACAGACTCTCGAATGTTGTATAAGCTACTTAGTGGAACTTATCAATTAGCCATCGATTGTACTTGAAGAGCTTTATTAGTTTTTAATAATGAGATTACAGGGAAAATTTAAATTTAGGTTTGTCTGTCTGCACAATGCCAGCCACCATTATTTCAGGCAGAGATAGAGTTATGGACAAAAATATAAAGCGCCTTGCTTTCCAGTACGTAGTACCTCACCCAAGATTTAAGGTTAAATGCACATCACGGTGTTCCAACAAATGAGGAATGTATAATAGGACGATACTCCTGGGTTTCCGAAAAAAAATGATATTATGGAGGTCTCTAGTTTCAGCCCAACCCAAGTTTTTGTTAATGTGATGTAAGTTGTTAATGTGAAAACTTCCGATTTCGAGGTTTTTGAACTTTGAAATTATGTTGTATATATACCTAATTTAATAACACAAGAAATGTTAATAACTTCTTTTGATTTTTATAAGTACAAATTACGCAATGGGCCTCTGAGTTCGCTGGGAGATGTAAAGCGAATGAACACCAATGGGCCAGCCCGCAGAATCTTCAACTCTAATCCAGAGTGACAATACAGTAGAAGCCGGCCTCGCCTTAGAAAGTATGCACAAGTTGAATAGGATCTCGACCAACTTGGAGTGTGCAAATGGAGGCAGTAAGTCAAAGTGCGTGCTAATTTATTTGTTTATTAATAATCATTATAGTTTCATCCAAGGAAAGTATTAAGAATCTGCATTTGCATTTACATACTTGGATGCAGTGGTTTATTGGTTAAGTGCGTGTGACCACTAAGCGAGGGATCAAATCCTGGCTCGTACCACCAAAAAGTTTTTTTTAACTGCCCCACATTTTGCGAACGTCTGACATATGTAAAATTTTAAAACCGGGAGTATCTGAAACTGAAACTCAGTTCTCTACACAGTCGACCAACACACTTATCTATAAACCACTGCATTTAATTTGAATTTATTATTCAGTCCTTATTATCGGACGAATTACGGCAGGAATGAAGCTATTAGACGCATGAGTAAAATTTGTAATTTAAATGATCATGTGATTGATCTGCATGTAAGTAAGCTGAAACTTAAAAATATTCTGCGTTCAACAAATATAACATGTTCTATTGTCTTAGTTAATTTTGCGTCGTTGTTTGTGTTAGCTCTTTATACTTATATATCTGTTAGATTTGTTTAATATATGTATATACTGACACCTGCACTAAGTGATGAACATGTGGGTGCACTTTTTGTGCCGGCAAATTTCTGTTCATGATTGTTGCTTGCATTAAGCACTCCACGCCACAGATCTGATAGTGTTTAAAAAAAACTTGGAGAATTTTCCAATCAGCCAATGAATGAATTAAGAGCTCCTCGCATATTTAGCCTCATTTGCGTACGGAATTTGTACTGAGTCAATGTACCGAGCTTGCATTTCTGTGGGTAAAATTAACGTGCGTGGATTTTGTCTTGTTTCAAGTTTATGTCCAAGCGCATTTTTTGTCGATCACTCGTTGATGCTAATATGTCGCGTACTGAATCGAATAATATGGCCGCATCATCTGCGAACGTCGCGACGATAATATCATCTCCTTGCGATATATTACGAGTGTATAAAAGAAATAAAATCGGCCCAAGAACGCTTCCTTGTGGAACTCTCGCCTGCGATTTCTTTGAATTCGGAATGCTCGTTCCCGTGTTTAACACGAAAGAGTCTCTCCGCTAAATAAGAGCTAAGAATCTCATATAATTGCTTTGGAAGATTTTTTTTAAGTTAATATTTTAATCTCGTCAAAAAAAACTCTAGAACAAAATGTTTCCCCTCTACTGCTTTTTTAATATTGTTGGTTATTCTATATACCGAGTCAATGGTAGAGTGCTTCGATCTAAATCCGAATTGGTGATCCGGTATTAATTAGCGTTCTTAAATAATCGGATGCAATCGTATTTCATGACACAGTTCGACCAGCGATACCGTCAGATACCGTAAGAAAACATATGACGAAAAATAACCAGCAAAGTCTTTGGAACTGTTAACCACAGACGCAATTATATTTATTATAGCACACCACAGAATATAATATATACCTTCCCTTGTTAAGACCTACCTCTAATTAACTGCTGAACAATTACACACAATAATATCTTATTAGTGCCTGAAAAGCTTCACACCACTCCATTTTTTGGTAAATCCACCAGTAGCACCACTTCAACCGTAATTAAAATCTCCCAATTTTCATTCACACTAAATGAATTAATTGTTAATTACGTTTTTCAAACACCTAATACCTTTCCATCCCCTAAAACGATCAAAAATATGAAGACCAAAACAAGAAGGGCCAACATCAGAAATTCATAACGTGTATCAGAGTTGAAATGAGTAAACCTTACCTCTTGCTCCTGCAAAACATCGACAGCCATGCACATTGGCAAAAGGGTGACGACGCTGGCTGGCTATTGAAAGAAAATAAGAATCCCAAAAATATATACTCACAACTTTTGCGAACAGTTTCATTCTTCAACCCACTTATATTCGCCCTGCGATATAAAAGCAAAAAAAACACACAGAAATTCCAAAAGCCAATTTCCTACACCACAAGAATGACTTAATATTTATTTTTTGCCATACATACCATACATTACATACATACATGTGTGCGGATGGGTTGAAAGGGTGTATAACTTTATTATCCTCAACCAGAGAACCTGAACCCTTTTGTGTGTTGGTTTATTATTTTTGGCTATGCTGCCGCCTGGCCTTCACCTGTGTGCCACGTTTATAAAGTGAGTAATCACTATACTCAATATAATAGGCATTTGGGGGGCATCAAAGGATTAAATTTCAAGTTACTTATATTTTGGGGTCAAAATGACTCATCGGTGTATTTATTTGAAGTGGGTACTGCAAACCAACCTGCCATTGATGTATAATAATTAAAACTAACTTGATGTTTTAATAGAGTTCAAGATATTCACTGCAAATTGGGTTAAGGTCTGTTCACAATTATCATATATATATACATATGTCTCTACATATGAATGCGAATACATAAACGCACAAAAACAACTAGTCAGCTTGTTTGTTTATTTTCCACATCCCATCAAAGTAGGTAAGGTACCAAACCACAAAAATCTGCAAATCAGGCTAAAGTTCATTTGTGCCCATGCTATGTGGACTGTATAGCAATTGTAAACCAGATTAGAAAATGACACAGTCAAACATTATACAAGTGTACCTAAATACAATTCTATAATGCATGACTGTGTGCTTTTTTACAGTGTGTTTGACAGGACGAGGTTTTGAGAAAAATATTTTTTTATGGAAACGGCAATATCTACTTGAAAACTTAATATTACTCATTGTATATGCTTTATGGGAGAAGCCAAATTTAAATCTGCTTATTCTTACCCACGAAATCACATGAAAGTAAATCTATTTGCTTAAATCTCTTTCATTTTCCAATGAAATTTAATTAAACAGCCATTTAATCGGGAACATACATTCCCCAAAAATTTTTTACGTAAAACCACCAAGTCTTGATATTTTGAGATCGGAGAGACAAAGTTATAAAAGACAGTTATTATTCGTTAACATTTTTGAAGCTTGTATGGCATAACGATCAAATTGCAGAGACAACTGAAATAAAAATGTCCTACTGACAGTTTAAATCTAACAGTGATAGAACTGTCAACCCTTTTTAAGGCATATGCTGCCCACAAGGTATAGTATAGTATGGTGCATGGATCTGCATCCCTACGCGGAAGCTTATGCTGTTGATGAATGTTTATACGAAATCGCAGGCAGCGTTGGACATGACCGACGATTGGTCTACTAAAAATGGGCTTTCGTTGAATCCTCTTAAGATCGAAGTTGTTCTCTTTAAGAAAAGATATAAATTAATCTATGACATATATCTAATGCATGGTCGTCCAAGGGTACCTTCAGTAAAATATGGAATTTAACACCCGATAGGGTTTTAAGGATCTACACAACAAAGTTATTAGTTGGAATAACTTTAACGATAATCAATTCCACTAAACTCAGCCTTCCCTAGCACACCTGGCGCTGTTCAAGATGTTCTAATGAACCTTCCACTCATTGTTTTTGGTACAACTTGTACTGGTGTTTCTATGACCCCTATCTATTATGCATATGCCATCTGATGAAATGATACCGAAACTTCGGCTGAGTAAAAATTTCAAAGTCGACTTTTCTCAAGCTCAAGAATGTTTTTGGGCCAGGGCACGAATATAATCGAATTTTCACGGATGGTTCCAAAAATCTGTTTCGTGAAATGTGATAACGTTAAGCTTTTCTTTTCGTTATGCATCGGCCTTCTCAACGGAGATCTGAACTATTCTAATGGATATGATTTATATTGTGAAGAACGGGTGGAGGGTTCAAAGTAATTGTGTCTTCTGTACTTCTAGGTTAATGCTGCAACTGAATAACACCTTAACAATGAACGGAAACCTAAACTATAGTCTTGTTTAGGTCCCGGGTCATACTGGAATTACGGGAAATGAGATCTTCAAGGAACTTGTTCGTCAAGGAAGAAGTTTTTTTAGGACCTGAAGCTATGTTGGGTCTGCCGGCATCCCTATTAAGGGTGATGGTTCCGTCTTCTGCAGGAATGCCTCTGAAAACACTGCCGGTGCGACGTTCTGCCGGACCAATACGCTTTTGTTAAGCAAATTAGCGTTCTAGGCTTAAGTGTTACAACTATATCTGTATCGCTTATGGAAAAGTGCTGAACAGATGTGATGGCCTCGAATCTATAGTAGATTATCACAAAACAATACTCAAGCTGATTCAAAAACTTGCTAATGCTTTTAATAAAAACGTTTTAACATGGAATTGTCTCTGTGGGATCCAGTTGTACTTATTTCTCAACTTTCTTTCAAATACTTTGAGAAAGGTATATAAAATGATGTTATTTATCAGATTTTTTGTTTAACATAAGTTAATAGAAATGTTTTAGTTGGCAACTAATTAAGTTCAGATTTCACTCCAACATCCTGAAGTGGATAAGTTTCTTTCTTCAGTATGTTCACTTAGGTTTAAAATGATAGTGAGGTGGGGGACAGCGGCTGATAGGCTTTACCCGGAGCTAAGCTCTTCGGATAAGTATGGGTTACCTAACGAGCGGGCAAAAGAATAAAAAGAGTTACGGATAAAGTCAAATTATCTTTGTAAGTTATCTGCGAAAAAAATTTCGCACTTACACCCTAGGCGCTATCCCTTAACCGTAGCACAAAATTGCAACTTGAAACTGTTCTTCACAAAAGAATGTAAAATCGAAAAAGCACTTACGGCTTGAACTTGAACTTCACCTAGCTGCTGCCGACAATCAAGATATTTAAAAGACTCAAATACTATTTGGAACATGACTTTAACCTGAAAAGATATTTATTTAAAGCAAGTCTGGTTTCAATACATGTACCGTAATAACTAAAACAATATCTTAGAAGTAAAATATGACCGTTCTTTTCCCACCTACTGTTACATTCCATTTGAAATGTACTTATTATTTCTATCCCTTCTCCTCTAGCAACACAACAAAACTTTAGTAATTATATTTGACCCATTTGGGCTCCTGTTGTTCTAGTTGCTGCCTTTGATAAAAAGGACCAAACGCAAACGGGGCGACAGTGTATGAAGTGGAATTTACATGACTAGGAAGGGTATCACATGTGTAGTGGTGTTTCTCTAAACTCACACAACTCTTACCGCAGTAGGTCGACACCAACATACACCATGTCTGGGTTAAAGGGTTATGGTTAAAGTTAGGAATTAACTCTGAGCCCCCAACCACACAATGGCAAGAATCGATTATATACTGTCATCCAATTGATCCTTTCAAGGACAGAAAATTCACAAGCAATATCTTTTGTTTTTAACCCTTTCTCACGTAGATTTTATGAGAGATTGAATAGTGAATGGAATGTACACAGCACAAAAAGTAACACCATCACCAGAAGGACTTTGTGTGTAAATTGAAACCCGAATAAAGGTGTGAATGACGCACACATACACACATAATATGTACAATATGTCGATCAATCACTGCCAACGAAAATGGTGGGTGGCTTTTCTCTCCTTTCATAAGCCACACTTTAAAGGGTAATCTGCAAAGCAAATCCCATGGTGACAAGATGGCGATGTGTGTGCTTGTTCTGAAGAGATATCCTCCTTTAAGTGTTCCACTTTCGATAGGGTTGATCCTTTGCAAATTTTGAACTGCGTTTTTTTTCACCTTGCAATTGAGTTCAGATCGTTGTATGTTATTTTTCTGTGTGCATTCTTTATTCCTGCAAACTCTAGATATACACGAAGAAAATAATAAATTCTGGTATGATTTTTATTCAGAGATAATTTTTCGGGTCACTCATCTGGGGTGGAAAATTCCAATGAATATTCAATGAATATGGAAATCTACGCGACACATAAATTGTGCGCCATACCATGTCACTGATTCACTGATTGACCGAAATAATAATTTATGGTAATACCATATTGTAATTTGTTTTTTTTGGTTTATCTGCTTTCAATTTCCAATTAGCATTTTGTGGAATTAGGTATCTATAGAATGTGTGTTAATAATAAATGCAAGTAAGCCATATAAAGTTTGAAAACTAAATGTATCCAAACATGAACAGTAAATTCATTTAGATACATAAAAGCAATAAATATCCTTGATGGGTGTTGAATTTATTTAAAATCCACAGCCGAACAATTTCCGATGAAAATAATCAAAATTTCCAGTAAAAATAAGCTTCGGCCAATGGGGAAAATCCGCAAACTTTCCATCACTTTTTCTATAGAAAACTGCACAAAAATAATCTGGGAATTGGTGGATAAAGTTTCTATTCGAATTCGATGATAGTAAATCCGAGCATAGTTAGATTAATTGCCTGTAAAGTTGGTTGCCTCAATGTTCTTTAGATAGAGGGAATAAAAAAGTATTTTTCCAGGAAATACAAATTGTGGCAAGGCAGAACCAGCCATTGGTGATAAAATGAATTCACCAGAAATTGTTTTTTCATGGAAGCAAGCACGCTGTAATTAGTTTTTATTACAGAATATTTAATAATCTTTATAATTACGAAAGGTACTAAAAGCTAAATTGTACATTTTTTAAATTATTATTTTTTTGTTAGTAGCAAATCGTTTTGTTGGTTAATAAATAATACGGTAATAATCTACTTTACTAATGAAAATAATAAAATCTAAAATATAAACACCAGCTGAAGAAAAATGTAAGGAAGGCGAATATATTTCTGTACAAAATAAATTGTTTTAAAGAGACGACTTTATTTTTGAATTTAAAATGTTAAATTATAACATTAAGTTAATAAGTTTTTTGTCCTTAAAACTGATATATTCTTATTCATACCAAGATTAAAAAATTGCCGATAAATGTTTTATCGTTTGTAAGCAATTTGCGCCCAAAATTATGGAAAATAAAAAATTCGTGTTTCATTATACATATCTAGCTATTTTATGTTTGATGCGAATCCAACGTAAGTGAATATTATTCTTAAGAAGTGATCATGGAAATAAATTTTATAATTTTCATCAATACTTATTATTTTATTTTTTATTTATCATGAAAATGTCACTTAAATGAGGAATTCAGCCCTCAGGTGTAGGGTTTGGCGAAATGCGAACATACATATTTCATCTTTCCATAACTCACCGCATCTAAAAAGTGTAACTGTACCCCTAAAAAAAATAATTTTGCGGGAAAAATATTTATTCAATACGACTAGGATTATGTTACACACTCATATCAGCAGTGATTGATTTTTTTATACATAGAACAAAAGTAACAAACTTTTTTTGTAACTAAATGTAAGCTGAAATAGTAAGGTAATTTGACCAATTTTGTTGTGTATATATTTTATTACTATTGTCACACTAAATACATCAAAAAAAACTTGTATAAACCGTTGACAATTTTTTGTAATAGCTATCTCGAAATGTCAGGAAGTGTATAGTGAGACATTTTTAAAAGCGAAACATTAGGATATGTATCGTAAGTCGACAATAGGTGTACAATTGGCAGAAGGGGTCATTAGTGTTTGAAGTGGATTTTGAGTGCTTTTGAAACAGGTTAATATAGTAAACTTATGCAAGTGATTGCGAATTGGGAATTTTACAATTTATAATTAGACATAATTGGGCACTGGAAGGAGTTAAAAGATGTAACGATTTAAGAAAAACGATCTCACCCTTTCCATACGAATCGTGAAGCATCATACAAAAAAATAAATTTCGCAAGGGCAGGGGAGTTAATACCAAACACTAACCTTTTAAAATTGCGTTTATAGAGTTAGGGGAGTGTAATCCTTTGCAAATTTGGTCTATGTGCTGCTAAGTTAGTCAGTATTTTTACGACTTCTATTCGATTTTTTCACGCATATTTTATAGACGAGGAATGTTGCTCTTCAATTTTTATAATTTTCAAATATATAGTATTTATATAAATAATAATTCATTGATATTGGGAAATTGTATTCTATCTAGACTACACAAGTCCGGAAAAGGAATCCCATTCTTCCAACCTTATCACTGAAAAACACGCCAATACCGTTCTGAAAGGAGGTAAAATATCTCGGTATCACACTTGATTTACGCTTACTTGGCGTGCTCGTCTAGAACGTACCCTAAATAAAGCGACTGTTAAGTTGGATCTACCAAACCATAGTTCTACCAATCATCACGTATTCAGCTCTTATATCTGCCCAGAAAGCACTTCAAAGAATACAAAAACTAGCATTCATAGGAATCACGGGTGTCATGCAATCCTGTCCATCCGCTGCTATAGACGAAATCCTTTACCTCCCACCGTTACTTACACGAATTAAGCAGTGCGCTATTCTAAAACAACTCTCCTCACATAACAGAGTCACTCTATAC
The DNA here is from genome assembly GCA_963576555.1 of Ferdinandea cuprea. Lineage (NCBI taxonomy): Eukaryota > Metazoa > Arthropoda > Insecta > Diptera > Syrphidae > Ferdinandea > Ferdinandea cuprea. The sequence goes on along the minus strand of OY754958.1, from coordinate 124,548,357 downwards.
TGGGTCTCAGGACACGAAGGAATTCTTGGTAATGAAGCGGCGGACGACCTAGCCGTAAAGGCTCTGTAATACCCTTCATTGGCATAGAGCCCTTCTGTGGAGTAATATCAAATTTTAACTCAATCTATGAAGACTCGGCCTCGAATAACCACAAACGGCAGAACACATCCTATGCGACTGCCCTCTAATCATCCAAGAGAACCTTAAATGCTTCACCGAACTACGAGATATTGTCATATCATCTGGCTCACCAATCGTAAGGTTCATCAAAGACCTAGGATTGTCGCCAGACCAAATCACATATAAAACATTCATAGGGGGCACAAAAGATCTTTTCCTTGGTCGCAGTGCTAATCAGCCCACATCTTATAAAAAAAAATACAAGCTCGTCGTACAATTACCATAAATGAAGCATTATAACCATCGTTAGCATTACTGGAAAACCTCTAATAGGTAAATCAAATAAAAAATAAATTTGATCGATCGATGCTTGATCATACACGATCACAAGAGCCTTTCCATCTATCAGTTTACCAAGAATTGTTATCGAATATCTGATAGGATTAAATAAAAGAACCTTGAACAAAATACAATAAATAGACTTGTGCGGGCGATTAAAAAATGCTAGTTATATCGATAAACCATAGAAATCCTATTGAGGACGACCTGAACTTTTGACCTTGAAGGCGTCTAACATATTATGCCCGCCTTACTAGATCGATTGTATAGGATCATGTCCTATCCACACAAAGTGTATGTTTTCGAGAATACTGAACAAAAATCGACCGTGCTCTGCAACTCTGTCGCGAACTTCTCGCATCGAGATGATGTAAGGCGCAGGAATAGATCCTACGAAACTTTTACGTGGTTCTTGAATCGCATCAAAATTTTAAAAAAGCCACGCATCCCAGATATGGCTATCTATGGTTTTCAGTATTTCAGTACTGAATATGTGAATATGTGAAATTTTTGAAATATTGACGCAGCTTAAGAACCGCGCAAAACGTTCGTATAACCCAGACGTACACTTTACATTTTATCGATGCAAGAAAGTTATGGAACATGGGCACTGAATAACAAATAAGAATATGAGTAGCAAGCCAAAGGTTTTTTTTTGTAACAAAATAATAATTCTAGAAACCCAAGAAGTGGACAGCAAGACCAAAATGTAAACTCTTAAATCTGGGATCATTTGCCGTCTGCTAAGAGAAACTGACTGTGGGGAATAAGGTAATATATGTAATAGTGAGTTGCTACCCGAGCCTATTTTTATTGAAATTAAGATTTAATTTTAAGATTATGCAATGATAAGAAATTCTCCTAGTTTAGATAATCTGTCATCTGCAGCTCTGGAATTACTTATTTTGAACTACCAATGTTGAAATATCGGTGCCTGCTCATGTGCGATCAAATCTAAACATTTGATATTTCTAGCTAAGCTGCAAGCAAAATAAGAGGGGAGTGCACAATTGATATACCAACGTTGCGGACAAGTTGGATGGGCAATTTACAATTTAATTAAACTTTTACTCAATTAGCAATTTACTATTGGTAATAAATTCAAAAAGACTTTTTGCTAATATTTCAGGGACTAAAGTCTTGACCTCATCACCGTGTTGCATTAAATTAGATACCTGAAATGCCATTAAATAATCACAATTCCCACTTTATTATGTCAACACACTTTTGTCTCATAGGTACGAATATGTACTACTTCTTAGGTTCCTGTATATACCACTCGAAGCTTGTCGGCATATTTATTACTTTCCGCTAGCTATCATGTTTCTGCCCAGAAAAAGAAATAATTTATGTTTTCTTCACCTGTTGTCACGTTAGCGACGCTCTGCTACCTACAATTCCTCATTTAAGTTCAACTTTTAACAAAGTTTTCAGCTGCCAATTGAAAAGAAATTATATCACGCATACTTAAATATCGTCTTACAAAATATTAAATCATCGTATTGGAAAAGAATCTCAAATTTCTATTAAAAAACAACGATAAGACCACTTCACAACAGTATCTAGTGTATCCTTTTGACAGTGGCGCACACTTAACCCTCCCCCTTCTTGTTGACACCTTGGCATGTGCCCCTGTTTTTACTACAATATTAAGGCATGACCTAGTCAAGTACTAGCTCGTATACCTTGCTGCATGACTTCAATTGGATTTCCGCATTTATATTTATTTCCACTTGACATCTATTAGATGTTTCATATTTATATATCCTTTGAATCACTTAGCCTTGTACCTACTTTTTCAGATCATACACAAATACATACATCAACAAAACGGTGCCTTCGATAGAGATAACAAAAAAAATTGTCAATCAATTTTTCTATGCAAGAGCACACCCTAGAAAAAGGTGTCAGGTGAAGCAAAAAGTCAATGTGTGTTCGTTCACCTCACTCAAGTGTATGTAGGTAGAATCCAAAGTCTATTGTACCCCAAAGTGGATTGTATATCAAATTCTCTGTGTGTGGATCCTTCATACCTAATCGAAAGCAAATAATAAATTTTTCATCTTTTTTTTTTTTTTGTTTGACACATCATTTTTTCTTTTTTGTTGAGCGCCATTTTTCTGTACCTTTATTCCTGACTCAACGAACCAACCCAGCTAGGTCGTTTGTTCCGTTTTGAAATGCAAAGCACTCTGCATGTGGGAAGAAACAGAACAAATTGACATATCTATTGATTTGCATCCCATGAGGAAGTATATTTGCAAAATATGCATAATTCTCTCCAAGGGGTATTTAAGGATATTTTTTTTCGAATGCAAAGGCAGAGAAAGGATAAGATGCTGCCAATCCTTTTTCGTGACAGAGCAACTAAACACTGTCGAAGGCAATTTTCGCAAATAGGTTTTATTTCATTCATCCTGTGAAAAATTTAAAGAAAAAAAAAATTGTCAGGGTGTTTAGTCATCCCTATCTCCTTCGTCCCATATGTCACACAAGACGCCCATTTATATTGAGAGTAATCGACAGAGATCCCTCTTTCTCGGCACAGGTGAATAAGTGAGTATGGGTGTGTTTGTCTCTGTCAAGAAAAGACTAATATATGCAGGAAAATATAAAAAATACCCACACACACAAACAAAAAAATCCTAATAGTGTAAAAGATATTGTGCACAGTGGAAATGTGAATAAATGAACTTGCGTTCAAGATATATTCTATCAATGATCCTTGAAAACCGATGTGGTTGGAAGGAAGGAGCAAGCATACACATTTCTGAGAAACATTCTGCTACACATATCGTCCGATTGGCTTGGAGGTGGTAAGATAATTGTACGTCCTCCTTCACCATTTAGGACGAGTGACTAGGATGTTTCCGATGGATTAAATAACTTGAAGTATGTGCTAGTAGTTCCTGTTTGAAACTACTGAACCAGTAGATTTAATTACAAAACTCACCCGAATTGAGAATGCAAAGCGGATGAATGGGTTTCCCAAATTCGAAAGTCCATCGTATGTTCTGAGGATTAAGAGCTTCTCCAAGTTGAATGCTGGGAATTTTATAAAGCTTACGAGGATAGTTGATGGTCTCTAAGCGTTGCTGGTAGGCATTTAAGAGAAATGCATGATGATTATCTGCCCGTTTAAACAAAACTTCAGTGAATTAGGTAGAATGATTTGGTAGGATATGAATTTGCACTTTGGGATTAGAAAATTTGAATGGATTCTCCTGCAAGATCTGATAATTTAATCCTGTTTCGTAGACATGTGAACTTGGAGGGAATTTTGCAGCAATTAGGTGAGGCTTTTTCGTATGCAAAATTACAATATTTTATTAGGGATTTAGGTAATAAGCTAGATCGATTTAAGGATGGGTACGAAGTGACTATGGTGGGTGCTATGCATAAGAACAAAGTATTTGCTATGCCCATCTAAAAAAAGATACCTACCTGCATCTAGCTCTAGCAGACAAAAATATCAAAGATGAAACATACTGATAAACATCATACGGACAAGGATGATTGCTCTGGATGATTTCTAAGTACTTCACTTCGGGTGTAAATCAAAAGTGATACTATGTAAATGCCGCCAAAGGTAAAACTAAAGAAATATCCTATACGATATGTTCGTACCATCCTTAGGATAGCAAACAGCGCCGACACTCTATTCCTTTGGCAGCAGAGCTATTGCGTTTTGGTCCAAATGAAAATCTACTGCGCAGTAAATAGAATATACATAGTTATGTGCTATTTTCCTACATGTACTTTGTCATTCAGTTTCCACAGGCATTTGGTTTCGGAAGATGTACTAGAACTTACAATTAATTAATTTCAGTTTTTTTTATTCAAATAAAAAAATATTTGAAAACCCTTTTATGCAGGTCTTTATGCAGTTCAATAGTATAAAAACATGATAATATGCTGTGAGTCCCATCTATTCATTTTTGAGACATTGGGTTTTATGTTAAGTAGCGAAAAACTAGGTATGTGGATCCAGATAGCAAATACTAATAGGTATGCAAGAGTAAGAACTGTCATGAGAAGCTTCTCAAAAAATAAATGGCCTTTGGGAATCGGCATAAAACTGTAGGTCCCTTCCATTCGTGTAAAAAAAATATAGGGTCATCTAACGTTTTTTTTTCAACTAGTGCTTATTTCGCGAATGGTAACAATTAGCTCATGTCTGATTTGAAAGATAATATACCGCTGAACGAATATAGTTGTGTATACGCTTGAACAACGCTGGGAAATATTGCGACATAATTGGGCCATTTTTCTTCGGCAAACTAAAGGGTCCGCCATCTAACGTTTTTTTTCAACTAGTGCTTATTTCGCGAATGGTAACACTTAGCTCATGTCCGATTTGACAGATAATATACCGCTGAACGAATATGGTTGTGTATACGCTTAAACAACGCTGGGAAATATTGCGACATAATTGGGCCATTTTTCTTCGGCAAACTAAAGGGTCCCCCATCTAACGTCTTTTTTTCAACTAGTGCTTATTTCGCGAATGATAACACTTTGCTCATGCCTGATTTGACAGATAATATACCGCTATACCGCTGAACGAATATGGTTGTGTATACGCTTGAACAACGCTGGGAAATATTGCGACGTAATTGGGCCATTTTTCTTCGGCAAACTAAAGGGTCCCCATCTAACGTTTTTTTTTCAACTAGTGCTTATTTCGCGAATGGTAACACTTAGCTCATATCTGATTTGACAGATAATATACCGCTATACCGCTGAACTAATATGGTTGTGTATACGCTTGAACAACGCTGGGAAATATTGCGACATAATTGGGCCAGCAAACTAAAGGGTCAGCCATCTAACGTTTTTTTTTCAACTAGTGCTTATTTCGCGAATGGTAACACCTAGCTCATGCCTGATTTGACAGATAATATACCGCTATACCGCTGAACGAATATGGTTGTGTATACGCTTGAACAACGCTGGGAAATATTGCGGCATAATTGGGCCATTTTTCATTTTTTTTTTTAATGAGCAAGGAGTGGCCGTTACAGTCAATGGCGATCGTTATCGGGCCATATTGAACAAATTTTTGTTCACAACAATTGAAGAGGAGGATATTGGAAACATTTGGTTTCAACAGGACGACGCTACGTGCCACACAGCCGAAGCTACACTCGATGTTTTGCACCCTGTTTCAAAAAAAAAAGTTATTTGGCGGACCCTATATCTTCGCACCTGTAATGTTTGGAGAAGCTAGAAGCGTTTATCTTGTTGGAGTTGATCGCTTTGAGTGCTGCAGAACCATTAACTTTCAATTTCCGTGAATCAGACAAGTGCATCAATTAATGTGGAAGATATTGTTAGTCACACGAGTTGAGTTCTCATAAAAGTTCTCAAAAAAATAATATAAAATATATAGCGTACTTACTGTAGTCTCAAAATGGTTGGTGATGGTAGATCAGGTCATAGTTTCAAGAGCAGAATAATACCGATTAATATCTATTATCTAAAAGTTATATGGCTTGACCAAATAATTTTTGTTGGCTTCTCATTTAAAATCAATTTTGCTCAAAATCTATGCTACCTAGAAATGGTTTTCTTACTTAATAATTATTTTCGGCAACTTCTCTATAAGTCTACAAACTATATCCAATACATCAGAAATTATATCATTTAGTGTATTTATACCTCAAAATCGTCAATATTCACTTTAACTTGATATAACCTGAGTTCTGTTAAGACCTTTCTACTGAACTACATTTACAGCGTTTGATCTTCAGGAATATCTATTTTGATGAGTATTTTTAACATTCCCGTATACATATGTTTAGATACTAATGAGAAAGTTTTTGCGATCGTGCGGAAATTTCGAACTCAAGCTCAAATGAGGCATTATATTATGACTATAGAGAAGTCAAAAAAAGTGGGTCTGCCAATGCCGTCCGTCGGTCTGTCTGTTTGTCTGTCTTTCCGGGCGCCGTATGGCGAAACGATTCGACGGATTTACTTCAAAGTTCGTATGTAAGGTTTTTAGGGTTACATCTCGGGGCATCTTTTTATTTTTTGCTTTATCGTTTGAAATAACGGTACCTGCCATAAAATTTGTTGGTGAAAATCACTTATGGCTATTTTTCTAGAAAATGCTTCCAGGGAGTTTGATTGTTATTGTACTAAGGATACTTGGGATGGGGCCCAAAATACTGCAGACTCAGTTTTTGGAAAAAGAATCGATTAACGGTAATATATAACACCGTCAATATCACGAAAACTAACAAAGCGAACTCCAAAAAAAATTTACTGTTTTTTTTATACTATTAAGTCGAACAAATTCGAATACATCGATTTTTAAAATAATTTTTTCTAATTTTTTTTCCATACAACGATTTTTCTAAATTTAAATGAAATTCGTTTCCTTGAAAACGTCTTTAACGATTTTGATAATTCTTTGTATGACGCAGTCGTGCGCTTTATTTAAATCAATCAAAAATATATGTTATATTGCATTAAGATTCCCTAACAAAAATAGATAGATATGTATATGCAATACGTGCATTCAATTTTGCTGCAAAGCAATTGTTTTAATTATCCACCTTTAAAATTCAAAGCAAAAAAAAAAACACCAATGCAAAAGAAACCCTTTTTTTACGCAGCTAAGGAGCTGCAATAATATTTGTTCCTGCTCGCAAAGGCTACGCGGTTACGTGGCTCAACTTCGCCCATGTTATAAGAAAAAAATAAATTCAGTCGAGGTTAGACAAATTTGATATTTGATATTAAGAACCATTTCGAACAGTCTTAAAAAAAATGTTCAGCAAATTTTAAAATGTTAATTATTTTTTTAATATTTCCTTTAAAAAAAAATACATTACCCAACATGGCAAAGCCAATATGCCTTTATGCGTCACAATGACTACTTACCTAAAAAGAGAGAGAGAAAAGATCAAGTTAATAGGCATCAAATAATTGTACCAAAATCAGATTATCAAAACAAACGACAGATATTCAACCAAACTTATTCAATTCGTCCATTAAGTACTCAAAATTATCAACCGTGACCCGCGCAACTTCAAATTATTCAATTCATTCGAGCATCCTCCAACCAGCCGCTCTTTCTCAAAACCACCCACGAATAGCAAGAGCAACCCTTTGTTAAATAAGGCATAACAAAAAGGTCGAATTGAAATAGAAATGGTGCGAAAAGTCATTTGTTCAACAAAGGACTTGGGTTTCTACTATTTTTATTTCGATTTTCTATTTCTTCCTTGTATTTAAAATTAAATTTATTTAAATTATTTTTTTTCTTCCCATGCACACACACACAACAAAAAAATATATAAAAAAAGGACTTAATAAAACACAATACAATGAAAGTGTAAAAGCGGTCTGATCCTTATGTGTCCTTTGGGGAATTTCAATTCCACAACATTGCAGTTAAATGTTTATTTTATTCAAATCGTTTCAGTTTATTCCTTGTAAAGACGTTGGAGTGAAAAATGTAAAAAAAAACATTTCTACCTTTTGTAATTCAATTGCATAGTTCTTTTCTTCAGAAACGAGGTGTTTTTTAGCTGGAGAATTTTTCACACAGGAAACTTTTAGCTTAAGAGTAAAACTTAAGGTGCAACACTCAATTAACTATGCTTAGTAATTAGCTGGAAGAAAAAATAACTAAATAGTTTCCAAGGTAATTCTGTTCAAAACAAAAATAAACACTATTTTTAGTACCCTATTGGATGATATCTTTGTGAATTTATTTTGCATTCGAGTGCAATTATTCTAATTGCACTGAACTTGTTACATTCCTTGAGAGGATTTAAAATAAAAATAAAAAAAACCTTAGTGGTTGGGATGATAGTAGCTATTGAGACTAAAGAAGAAAAATTACTTTCGAAAATTGAAAGAGATTTAAGAAGGATGAAAGGATTATTTTTGACCTCGGAAGAGATTTAGTGCAACTGTAATCAACAGACACCATACCTATCTAAATGAATCGTTCTGAAAGTAACAATTTTAGTCGGCGATTTATTTAGTACAAGGACTATTGGATTCAACTAATGACTACCCATTACGTTAATGCTTCCGACACAGCCTTACGTCACTAAATAATTATTTCTCATAACAAACACAAACGTGGCGTTTTCCAAGCCGTTAATTTGCCCTTCTTATGATGTTTACTGCAAGTTTCTCGCTCTAATTGCTCAGCAAACAATCGGCAAGCAATTATCCTTAAAGATTGTTCCGTTTCGATCCGACTTCGCGCAGTAAAGTAACAATAAATTGTCTTACAATCCCACAGTTGATGCCCGTCTCAAGCCCTCATAAAACTTGGATGCTTTGGCGATGATTCGCCTTGGCGAAGGGATCCTAGGATAAAGAAAGAGTTTTTATGTCTCTCCCCGAACACAAACATACACAAACAAATAGTCAAAGAAGGAGTGTGCTCCCCACCCAACCAACGGCAGAATTGTATAAGAAAAAGTACTGCAGCGATCCGAATTGTTATTTTCCATCTTTACAGGATAACAATAACCAGCATGAACCATGATAGCACCATTTCGTTCTCGGTTGGGTTTCGCCAAGCAAATTTCCAGCAGTTACGTATAATGCTATGCGCTTTCTCGTCCTCGTCCAGTTTTAGCCACAGTTGTTCTAGATAGTACGAATATGCGAGTGTCTCGTAGATGCATGACACACACACACACACCTATATCCAATTGTTAGTCGTTTCCTTCTGCAAATAATTGGAGGGTAAACGAAGGATGGATGAAAAAGATGGTTGAGATTTCTTTTATGTCCTGCTGTGGATACTATGTCTTCCCGTTCGACTTCCTTTGCGCAGCAGTTGCTTTTGTTTTTATCAAAAAAAAACAAAAACAATGTCTGTTTGTTTGTTTTTCGGCCGCAGTTGTTGCTTATGACGTTTAGAGAGAACGGCATCTACAATCGTGCATCATAAGTCAGTTGGAGTTGTCATCGTTGTCCTCCGCTTTCTATTGTATTTGTCCTTATGGAGATATACTGAAACAAAAGAATTTTCCCGCTCGTTTTCTGCTCAGTTGGGGCGTGTGTACTATAGAAACATGCAAGCAAACAGAGTTATGTAATTCAAAAAAAAATTCAGTTACTTTATATTTGCATTTGTTTTCGGTTCTCATTTAGTTTTTGGCCGGGCAGGGCATTTGACTTAATAACAGGAAGTTGAAGGAGAAGGAACTGTGTTTAGTAATTTTTTCCTATAGCTTTGTTTCTTCAACCAAATAAAATGAATTTTTAAGAATAACTTATGTCCATTCATAAAAATTAGATCAAGGACGAGAAATGAAGTTATATAGGATTTTATGTATAGAAACGTCATGTCAATTTGAATAAAAATGTTTTCAATTTTACAGTTGGATGGTATAATTTGGCTGTTCGGTTGAGATTAAGCTTAACCGTTTTTAAACAAAGCATTTACCCTCAACATTAGTCACTATAGCAATAGGAGCATTGAAATAGAAAGGGAATAGAAAATATTTACTGTTGTTTTGACCTATTATTGAATTTGAAATACGAGAACAGTTGCATATATGTCTTCTTAAAAGTTTCTTATGCTATTGCAAAATACAGGGTTTTTCAACAGGGACGCTACAAAAGTAGAGCGACAGGGACAGCAAACGACGCCATATTTCTTGCCGCTCTTTTGACATTTCTCTTTAGTAAGGTTTGTCATTTCATGATGAAAAGATATACGAGTCGAAATTATTAAAATTTACTACCGAAATTCGGAGTCAGTGGCCTCAACGTTAAGAGCGCTACGTCCAATTTATGATCGTCATAATCATCCTAGCAGATCAACAATTGAGCGTCTAATGGAAAAATTTGAATCCACAAGCACAGTACAAAATTTTCCGGTGCCAGTGAGACAAAGAAGTGCCCGTAGTGTCGAGAATATTGATGCCGCTGAGGCTTCAGTTGAAGAAAGCCCAAAAGTGTCTCTCACACGTCGTTCTCAAGCGTTGGGCATCTCTGTGACGTCGTTGTGGCGAATTTTTGAAAAGATCTTGGCCTACATCCTTACAAGATTAAATTGACGAAAGAATTGAAGCCGATTGACCACCAGAAGCGTCGCATGTTCATCGAAAAACCATCTTCAGCGATGAGGCTCATTTCAGGCAGCAATCCACACGTACACCATGAGTCATCATTGCATCCCGAAAAAATTACGCTTTGGTGTGGTTTATGGACCGGCGGTGTCATTGGGCCTTACTTCTTCCGTGATGATCAAGACCGGCAACTTATAGTGAATGGGAATCGCTTCCGTGCAATGATAACCGAATATTTTTGGCCGCAATTGGATGATATGGACTTGAAGGACATGTGGTTCCAACAGGACGGCGCCATAAGCCACACAGCGAATGTCACAATAAATTTTTTGGAAACCAAGTTTGGAGAACGTGTTATCTCACGAAATGGTCCAGTCGCTTGGCCGCCTCGTTGTGCGATTTGACGCCGTTAGACTATTTCCTGTGGGTCTACGTGAAGTCTATGGTCTATGCCAACAAGCCAGCGACGATTAATGAATTTTGTACGAATATCGAACGTAAAATTGCAGCAGTATCGGCCGATTTATGCTTGAAAACCGTCGAAAATTGGGTTCAGCGTCTGGACTGCTGCAAGCGTGCCCGTGGTGGCCTTGCAAAAGAAATCGAGTTCCATACATAATGGCATCGAATGTACTTTCACAGGAATAAAGAATTCCATTAATATCCAAAACTTTTGTAGCGCCCTTATTGAAAAACCCGATAGTTAGTGAGAGTTGCCGCTGTAAAGAAATTTACTGGTAAGTTCAATTGCGCTTAAAATGCTGTCGAACAAGATAGTGACTTATAACTTATTTATGGGAATACCCTTTTTTTATTTAGAAAGAGGTCATCTGAAGACAACAAGCACTTACATCAGTTGTCATTTAAACTTTTGGCAAATCGAAGAAGGTTGGTTAGTTCAATTTGAATGCGATCAACTTTATAAAGAAAGTGTTTGCTGGTTGTGGCAAAAGCTGAACATTCACAGATAAAGTTTTTTTTTCCTCCAGACAGCACTCACAAAGGCCCTAATGGTTTTGAGATGCTCGGTGAGAGGACTGAAACCAGTGACAAGGTCGGTTTAGGTCTTATCATCGTTTTTCTTACACCATATAAGCAATAATTAGAAATCACGGTAGTACATTTTAAAATCATTTCTAACCGTTGACTTAAGAGAAGTTCAACTAAGTGGACCTGCAGATGGCATCCGTCGTTTGTCTATCTAATCATAAGCCATATGGTGAAACGGTGATGGATTTTCTTCAAGCTCTTTTTTATTGCTAGCTTTATTATTAGAAATAACTGTATTTTTCACACCAAGGTTACATTCCCAAGACCGTTAAACCATGGCTAAGCAACCTAAAATATGGTGATTTGAGTTAACTCCCAGTTGCGAAACGCCCAAAAATAGTTTTTGATAATAATATTATTTTGCTCTTCACTCACAACTTAAGGGTAACTCAACATTTATTCGCATTAATTAATACGTAAAGCTGGGGTTATAATCAAGATTATAACCAAAATGGTCAGACGTTTTCTTTTTCACTTTAATGCATTATTACTAGTTCGCTTATGTATTTCGACGCTTGTAGAAAAATGCTCCATAAGCCTCCGGTTTCACAGCACTTCGTCTCTTAGCTGACGTTGCATTCAGGTGATCCACGAATTTTATTTTGCAGAATCAATAATACCACTTGTGATCTTGTCTTTCTTTAAAAGATTGAAAGGCGTGAAGAAGTAGAAAACGTTTCTAATCTTGACTCTACTCTAATCTTGAGAGTCAGATGAGATTTTGCATATTTGGACATTCGTTTAATGTGACCACAGTTAGTTCGGTGAAATTCGAGGCAGAAAAGAGGAACAGATCTCACACAAGCGGATACGATATAATTAAATGAGAGGGGTTCTTAATGTTAATATAAGTTTATGAGGTATTTGTGGACTTTCCACAGAAAGAGTTCAGTCTTAAAACAAAATGGACGTAACCATTTAAATTCTTCGGTTTGAATTTTTTGACGAGAAGGCTGACTGCGCTGCAGTGAACGTTGACTAGAAGGAGGAATTGTGGTCAAAAAGATGGTAAATGCTATTACATATATGCGATAATAAACATCAAAGTGCATGCTCAACAGAACCCTTATTGTACTAGTTCTGCTATACGGCGCCGACTACTGGTTATCGTCCAGAAATCGGTAAGAAAGGAGAGGAAATGCGGATGTCAGAGCGCTTGGTCTGGACAACTGAAAGCAGCGTGCCCGGGATCGTAGAAGATGGAAGGCACCCCTGTCTCAGGCCGGAACCCTTCATGGTTTGGGAGCCGGATAAGTAGGAATGTAAGTTAAAATATAATTCTTATATGCAGTTCAGCTTGCCACCTCACCTGTTACGCTTACGCTATTGCTAAGTGCGCAATATTCTTTAAAAATTTTGGGCAAAGTTAGTTAGAGCTCTGACTAATTAATTGAACCAGCTTTTTTCAAAGACTTGTTTTTTAAAATAAACCTGACTCGAGACCACACAAATGGTATGGACACAAGGTAATACCTAAGTTAAGTATTCGTCTCTTTCTCAAGGAAAACACTTCGCTGATCTGCAGCCTATCTCCAGGTCGATTCCAATGTTAAACTACATGCAAATTGTATTGTGGCAATCATAGTTTTCAAGGTACTTTTATACAAACTCATCATCTCTGTTTAACGTGTGAAACCTAAATGACCTTAACCAACTTCAAGCAAGCACTTAGAATTAAAGTCATCTTTCAGCAGCCCATAGCTAATGATACTAGAAAACCATAACAATCTTTGACATGTAAATAAATATCTCAGTATGATTGTATCAATTTAGCACATGTCAAACAATCTCAAGAGGATGAGTGCACTAAACAAGTTTTGGTGGAACCGCAAAAATAAACTCTTCACTTTGCAAAAATAACCTGGTCAAGTTGCCTCCACAAAGTGGTTATGAAAACTACGCAATATGATGTAGGTACACCAGCTGTAACCACTCTTCTTTGCATAACTAATTATCAGCCAGGCTAAAATAAGCGGCTCGATCTTCCATAATAACCCAGATTTTTCGACACCACTACACTATTTCCATTGTCAACTGGGCCTCATCAGAGCACCGCTCCGAAAAATAGGTAGATACCTAGTAATAGTTTTTTGTTTTGTTTTTTTTTTTTTTGTGTTTAATAAGCTTATTGAAAATCATTTCATTAACAATTACCTCACGATGCACAATTACAAGTCTTACGCAATATTCGTTTTTCTTCATTATAATCGTTGTCCGTAGACCACCGTATGAATATGCATTACGTAACATGAGTAGGTACCCTATGGACGTACGTGTGTATAATCGTCGTTGGGCTATTACCCCCAAACAAACAACTTCACAAAGTGCTGCAAAAGAAGAAAATCTTCTTGCAGATACAATTGAAAGTTCGCCTAAACCACCTATACGCTGATGTCATACATAATGAGACGACGAACATCGGTCGCATCGTGTGGCACATCCGACATGATTACAAAGTAGCCCCCTCCCTCGGCGCCTACGTTGCCACTGCAAAATGTACACCCGGGGAAAGCAACAAGATACCAGATATCGCGAGAGAACTCAGCAGTTGGTGGTATAGTTCGCACTGAAGAAAGTCGAAATAATTATTACGATCCCTTCTCGAGGCCAGAGCTTGGATTTCGGAATCGGGGAAATGATCGCGCGCTCGCACGCTTTCTACATGAAAGTTGTAGTGGGAGACATTTATAAGCTAATTCCCAACCGGTAACTGCACAGTTGAACATTTCAAGCCAAACTGGCATACCGATACGACGTGTCTGCGATTTGTGTTTTTCTTTGATTTGATTTTATATTTTTTTTTTGTGTGTTCGTTAAGGTAAATAGAAGTGGAGTGGAGTTTTAGTTTTCCGTTGTAACCCTTTTCAATTTAGTTCCGAAAATCGAGATGAAATCCGTGATCTGTTTATTGGCTGTGCTTACTGTAGTTGTGTGCTATCCTCAACGCGAAGGTGCAGCTTACACGAACGAAGCCATCCGTCAGGCGCAGCAGACCTTCTTAATACCCAAGGATGCACAGATCCAGCAGGTACAGGAGGGCATTGAGCTGGGCGCCTATGAACAAATTCCCGGAAATCAGAAGATAAACCTTTTCGAGATTCTCGGTGATCAAGTGCCATCGGAAGTGATTAACAATTTACAAGCGCAGGTCGATCAAATTGGAAGAAACTAAAAGAGAGCGGAACAGGATGACTCGTTCTAAATTTATTGTATTGTTGTTGATGTTTGTTTTTTATATAAAGATTTAAGTAAAAAAAAAAAAAGAAAAAAAATCTGGTGGTTGTCTTGAGTGCAATGATGATAGATACAGGTTCGACTTTTAAAAAGTGAATGGACTTCGATAAAATAGTGAATGGACTTTTAGATTGTTTGCCAATGATGTTCACGTATTTTGATTACTTCGATCTTTGGTCATCTGTCCGTGAGGAATATGGAAGCGTTTGTTATGGTTTAATGGTTTATTTTTTACATTAACCATATTTGGAATAAAATTGAACGTACGTTGTGTGCATTCCGATTGTCTATGACGTTCAAATTGGATATATGGTGTGAAAATTTGGGAACGTTTAATGTGGCAGTGGTGGAACTAATACAATAGAATAAGTTTTCAGATCTTTGGATGGATATTAGATTTTGCCTCAGTGAATCAAAATAATTGGCTGAATCAAGCGTAAATGCCTTTACTTTCTCTTTGCAGGAACGTTCTTATTTGTTGTTGTATGGCAATCTATGCCTATAGCAGAGATTGTCCTGGCTGACTGATTGATTTTCCCTTGATTTTGCTCTTCCCTTAATTCGGCTCGTGAGGAGTTTCAAGGGGAATTTCAAAAGGGGCACCTTTTATAAGAGGTCATCGCACAATACACAAGTAACAATGGAACTACAGATGCCGGAAGACAGACACAAACCAGGTAAAGGTCCAGAAAAAACTTCCTTTGAGTCTTGCCAAGCAAGCTCATCGGAACCCAGAGAAAATTCACTGTATTCAGCCTTCCGACCAAGTTCAGAGAAAACATGAGTTCGACCACTAACTTAGATGAGGTTTGAGCAGCGCGTTTTATGCAGCTTGGCTATCACTGCAAACGCGAATGCTTTCTGCACTCCACCGACGAACTGTGTTTTGGAAACATGAAATTCGACCCTATTGGTTTAAACCCATTCTTGTGAAATAACCATTGTCATTCCAGGTCTATGCCCGAAAACTTGACTTGAAACCGTCCAAAACAACAAAAGTTCCGAAAGGTAATTTCTAATCCATTGAAGAAAGGTATCATCGATTCCAAATGCACTCATTTTCGACAAAAAGATATTGATGCCAAACTCAGTCAAATGCCTTTGAAATATCAAGCAACGATCTTACTTCCACCACAATAGTGTATAGATTGGTTCCGCTTTTTAGTTAGATGTCAGACTAGAAAAGGCTCTGTTGCCGTGAATACAGTACCGTGGGTTTTCGACATTCAAGATATTTCATAAGCAATCATTTCTGGCTCATATCAGGTTTTTTCGATTTTCCTCAGTTGGGTTGGCTGAGCTTGATATGGCTCTGATTACTTTTTTAAAAAATTTCTTATGTTCTTTAACTGCGTGGTGGCAGTAGACGATAATACATACATTTATAATGAATTTATCAGGGTGAGAGGAAGGAAACGATACCAAAGTTTTGTAGTTTTGACCGCTAATGCCCCATATTCGTATTGACGTATTTACAAGCTGGGTCAAATTATTTTCCTCACTACTGATCTCAACATACCTTCCGTCAGGTGCTGTCTGTCAACAATGTCAAAACGAACTTTAATTCTGCCAACTTGAATATATTTAACCCATCAGGGATTTCAATGCCCGAATTTAAGGGCCTTAAGTAGTATTTTAAAACGAACCCACGAAATGCAAATGGTTATCCATCTACAGAGATGAACTGTGGAACCGGTGCCAGAATATTCTCGGAAGAATAAAAGCTACACTATTCAATTCCTTCCTGACAACAGTAGTGTCTTCCAAGCAGAGGTTCTAGCGACCGCGGAAGCGGCCGGTAAAGTGTCATTGTTGGCAATACAACGAAATGATATTACCATTTTTATTGATAGTCCGGAAGCTATAAAAGCAGTTTCTGTTATCCAAGCGAGTTCACCGCTGCCGTAGGAGCTTAAGGCTCTCTACTCGCAGAACGCCGTAAATCTCTGGACAAAGTGACAAAGCCGGCAATGAGGGCTCACAAATTAGCGAGGTATGGGTCTGCAATGGACCATGCTCGGGCACTTCAGTCGACCACCACTCTGCGATCTTAGGAAACGAGTGGAGAACGAGATTTATATGAAATCTTACAACAGGTGGAAAGAACTAACTACCTGTGAAGTATCAAGGAAGCTCTGGCCAGAATATAACAGTGGACGAACCTTACCATCTCTAACACCTCTCACAAAAGGGCATCACAATGGGTCCACAAAGAACCTAAGTGTGGCATAGCAGGAAAGCCCTACTCTGCCCACCCGTAAACCTAACCTTAACTATTATTTTAGCATAAATGTATTATATGTTGCTTATAAGCCCTAAAATAAATCAGGCAAAGGAATCGAGTAAGAGATATGAGTTTGATTTCGCTGAAATTATCCTTGAGCTTCCGTTTCGACAGAGACCGCACAGGAAAAGAAAAAAGTGAATTTTTTTCCTAATATTTATATCAAGAACCCTGCACACTTGCGTTGAACGCACAAGTGTATTTATTACTTGAGAAAATTTCAAATATCCGGAAAGGACAACCTAAAGTGAAAGCCTTACTCATTCACAGAGTCATGAAAGAAACTAAGCTGAGGAATACGCTTAACGCTGGTTATCCTTTCTAGGAGTTATAATAATTAATATAATTTCCAAGGAATTCTAATGTGAGATACAATAAAAGAAGGAGCATGTAGGCCCCCCCTATTACTAACGCATTCAATTCCTTATTTTCTTATTTTGAAAATATGCATACGAAGAATGTTCGAACTTTATCGTGTCTCTGACAAAATGTAAGTATCTCCAAAACCATTATGGATATAGTTGTCGTAGCAATATCTTTGTATTTAATTACGTATAATGTCATTAGCAGGGCACAGCTATGTACTTTCATAATTGTTATATCTGTGATAAATTGTGTACTTCTCAACTCCACTTCTGGCAACACATTAAGTGTATTTTTTTCATTCGAAAACTTCCTCCACATGTTGTTTCACAACTCCTTAGTTAAGATAAAACTATCGTAAAATAAATTCGAGAACAAAGTTGGTAAAACTCACAATGGTATCACGTCCGCTTTGGTTCTATCCACGTTGCTGTCTACAGCCATAGACATAATGTACGTTGCAAACTCTTTGCAACAACTAACACTATAAATCCAATTACTGTCAAATTGAGATATCCTCGTGCACATGAGGTAATCATCAACATCATTTTCGCACAAAATGAGGGTCCATCTTCATCAAATAATATAGTGTTGTCATGCCTCCGTTATAGGCAATAGTATACGTACACATTGCGCTCTCCAACTCTCTACCACACAATTTACGATCAGTAATTTTTGAAAACATGCAACATGAGGCAATCACTCAAGTGAAATAAGATCCAAATGCCCAAACCAGAGCCACTGGGACAAATTAATGTGGCCGTAAAATTGGACTGCCAGCCAGCCGCAATTAAGTAAAACATCAGCCCTCCATCTCACCCAGGGAGTGTGCTCCAGCAACAAAAATATGTGGAAAATGCCTGCACCTGCGGCAGCTAGTATTGCTGCTGCTGCTGCACAAATCACAGTGACGTAACTACCAATGAATTTCCCCAAATCGCCCTAGTACATCTTGTTAAGAAAAGTTCTTCAATTAATTTTAACAAGGATGGTTGTAGGTACATATAAACCAAAAAGTTATCCATGAACCTTTAGTTTTTCCCTTAGCACTCGCATGGTAGTACTGACACAGACTGATATGACTGGAAAGCAACAAATACAACAACACAAATTTCGCACATTTAACAATGTCATCCAGGGCGAGGATGAGGATACGTGTTTGTTTTCGGAAACGGAAATCTACCGGGATCTTGACATTTTTCCAATCACGTTGCTCCATGTGCACTACACGAATAGTATTTTCAGGACTGCAAGAAAAATCTGTTAAACAAGAGAATGCAAGTAGTTTGCTTGTTATCCTTTGAGGCTATAAAATAAGAAACAAATAAATGTTCGCCATAAAAAATAAGGGAAATACTCAGTAGAAATGGCATCCTTCAACAAAAGAGTTGCAAGATGATACTGAAAATAAAAAGAAAAAAAAGTAATGTCAAAGGATAGAGAGATGGTACCGAAGTGCCATGCAGACATGGGATAGTCCCGCTGACCAATAAAAAGGAAGCAACAACAACCAGGAAACAAATAAAAGCTTCTGGGCAAAACTTGATAAACTGCAACTTCTGTTGACATGACATAAATTTCGATTAATTCTGTCGGAAGCGCAAGACTTAATAAACAAAGTCAGAAAAATAATGACGATGGCTACAGAGGCGGTTGAATCCTATATACATAGTCCTAGACCAAAGAGGCAAGAGTCAACCACACCATTGAAGGATATTTACCAGAGGCTGGGTGCAAATGAAGTTACGATGAGTAAAAAAAAAAACAAAAACAATATCCCTCGGCCAAATGAAAGGATTTTTCTTGTTTACAAGGAAAATATTCCTTGGGGTTATATGAAGAATAGTGAAAGTGCACTGTCAGTCTTGGGTAGCCATTTTTGTACATATAAATTTCATTGCAGTTCATTCCACTGCAGTCGCACTGAAGATGGCAGCACAAACTTAAAAGGATAACAACAACAAATAGAAAAACTTTGTGACATGCTCGAGATGTGCTTCTGGGGTTGACCTGATGATGATGCTGTTGTTGATGATAGTGCTGGATGCAGTTTTCTTAACACACACTAAAGCAAACACACAAACAAAATCATTTTTTACAGAGTACATAGGTATCAAATTTTTTTTTGTTTTAAATACTATACAGAACGAGACTAAGTCAGGATAAGTATATCCAAGGACACAGCTCTTAACACAAATAAATCTAAACTAAATCCTCGACCCATGTATCGTGAAATTGGACCATTTTCTATTGTAGAAATGTATGTATCTCATTTTTGCTTTTGACAGATGACAGATACGATTTGAATTGGTCTGGATTTGGCAGAGATTTTTCAGTGGGATACCGTGCTCTTGTCGGCGGACATTTAGGATGAACTAAAAGGATTTGTATTGGATATTTTTCTAGCTGTTGGGATAAGCATTTCTGTTAAATTGCTGTGTAATTTCACAAGAGACTTTCCTGAGTGTGTGTGTGTTGACCATGGTGGAAGAAATCATTTGGGGAAATTGAGTTGGGAACTTAATCGTTAGTACTTGAATACTTATCCTTCTTTAATAAGTTTTATTTGTATACCCTATTTTATTTGTAAGGACAACCTAATGGAAATGCGTTGAGGAATTATTCTAACGAGCAAAATAAATGCTCAATACTACTGACTTGAAGGATGACCAGCTTTGCTATACGATGCCGAATTCCGGACGATAAGCAAGAAAGGAGAATAAATATTGGGCACATTTGGTTTCATAAGACATTTGATAAACTCAATAAAGCCATAGTACGTTAACATATTAGTACAGATACATCGAGCGAATGGACAAAAGTGCTTTTAAAAGAAAAAGGAGCCTCAGTCTTAAAGACCAAAATGGATAGCTGGAAGCAGCGTATCCACGACCCCAGATGTGTCTCAGACACAGACACAGAAACATAGAAACCAACTCTTTGATTGGGCTTCATTTTGGCAAAAACATTTGCAAAAACACAAATTTTGAACATAGGCTACAGGGGTTTTCAAAACCAGTTTTCTATAAGGGTTGACATAACCTAGTGTGCACTATAAGGGGAGTCGCCATCTACTGTAAACTGTACTATCAGGACGTGGTAGACATATTTATGATTTATATTAATGTTAAGAAGATATTTAACATTGTAGCCAGACGTATCCAACATATCCAGAAAATAACCGCACTTGGTGATAGAATTGATTTTGAATTTTTTGCGACTCTAGAACATAATTTGCCTAACTTGGGAAAAAACTTTTATCGAATGGTGTCGGAACCGGTAGTCACTGTTATCGCAGGAGTGATACCAATAGACCTTCCGAAGTTGGGAAGCTGGATTGGAAACGGCAACGAAAGAGGCTAAAGAGCTAACAAGATGGAAGTGACAAGAGCGATCCAGCACGGGAAGATGGACAGTGGTGCTGATTAAGAACGTGGCTGAGTGAAATAGCCCCTAACCTGGTGAGGTCAACTATAACATCACCGACAAGATAGGCTTAAAGCCTATCAGCCTGCCAGTCACAAAAAGTCATTGATCTGTAAAGCTCGTCTCTATAGATGCTATTCTAAGCGGCTTTAAAATCGATTAAAAGATGTTGAGATTGCAATACCTATTGCCTTACAAATTTACCAAGGCAACAAATCATCCCAAATATTTTGAACAACAAGGCAACATACCTATGCCAGTGGCACTGCCTGTAGGCGTCTGGGAGTCGGTCGAGTGGAGACCTTCAGAGGACTAAGACATAGACGTCATTACATTTCAGTCAATGTGCAAATTTTAGTTTAATTCCCAAGGGATTAAAAAAACGTAATATATGACGACACACAAATCATATTTTGAATTTTATTATAAAAATGCAAAAAGTGGTTTGTTTCAGTTTTTTTTTTTCTTCTTCTTCTTCTGTAACATTAAGGAGCCCAGCCAAGTTTTTTAGCAACTTTGGCACTACACCCTTATATACAGGAACCAACTCAAATAATATTTATCCTCTACTCCAACTTCGCTTACAATAAAGCTAGAGACACAAAATTTGTTTGGGACGAACAGCAACAGTTTCCATATCAAATTTCAATGTTTAACATTAGCAGTTCCTCGGATACAAGGCCCCTAAATTAGCAAAAATAGTAACTCACTGATTCATTGACAATTCAAAACTATGGAGAATTTGCAACCATCGTTTAAGGTTGAAATATTGCTCAGTAATAGGATTTGCCGTATTTATTTTACGTATATACACGGAATATAATAAAAGACAAAAGGAAAGGCTACAATCCACTTGGGGCAAACCTATCCATATCCCTATATTTTCAAAAAAAAACCGTTAAGAACATTATGAATAGCATTTTATTTCATTCTATGAAATTTATGAAAATACAATTTTTTTTTTTTTAAAAAAACGCCCCCAAAAAGTGGACGTGGCCAAAAACTTTGCATGGGCGATATATTGAAAAAAAAATTTTGCTAAATATATTGTTAAACTTTTTTTTCGGTTTCGAATTCAACAGAGCATATTAATGAAAAACGCCCACAAAAAATAGTCGTGGCAAAAAACCTTATACGACAAACATATAAAGGAGGGTAGTGCCTACATATCTTGTAAAGGTTGTAACACTCTATCTTTCAAACTTTAAATAACCTAACCATTTCGGAGCCCTAGGGAATATGTGGTCCAAATTTCAGCTTCCTTGCTTAATTTTAAAGGCCTAAAAATTACGTACGGACGGAAGGACGGATATTGTTACATAAATAGTCTTAGGTTTTGGTCCAGATCATAAATATATACACTTTTAAGGGTCTACGATGAATATTAAGGGTTGCTACAAACTATGTGTCAAAATTAATATACCCTTAGGGTATAAACAAAATTTCCATTTAGGTGGTGGCTGTTAGCACCCAAAAGACTTAAAGGTATGAAATTAACGAATAAACGTGGAGGTAGGATTTGAAGAATAAATACCGAAACATATAAAAACAATGTGTATGTTCCAAACAAGAGGCGTGGCAACAGCTCATATATCCAACTCATTCTACAGCTGTGCAATTTTACATGTTGGTGATTGTTATACAAGAATCTATATAAAACAAATCGTGTTCTCGGAAAATGGCGTTTACGTTCGGTAAAAATTCCTACAATTTTAAAATTTTGCTAAAATTTCCGTGTATGAACAAATTTTTGCAAAAAATATTAAAACCACACCAAAAACATTAATGTTAAGGAATAGCCAAGTCACCTTATGTGAAAATTGTTTTTGTCACAAAAAGTACTTAGATCTGAGAAATATACAGAATGTTATCGATTTTTTGGATATGCAAAAATAAAAACTCAACATTCTCTTATATTTTTAAAGTGTTACCTTCTCAATGATCCAACTTTATTTATACTGTTCAATTGTTCAACATTTTGGGAGCTATTAAAGCCTTAGAGCTGCAAAATAAAAATCTCAATAGAAGTTTAATAAACTGTTTACAAGTTTGTTTATTGGAAAAAAAAGAAACATCATCTCCTCGTCCTACTCACACATCAATTAAAATTCAAATTCAAATTCAATTCGATCCCTTCTGGGTTAACGACTATTTGCTTCCTTTTTTACATGTTACCACCCACCCATGTAAGGATTCCACAATTCTCCAAGCATAGCACCAACCAACCTACGATGTTATCCCGAAAAATATTGACTTCATTGCGTTGTGTAATATCGCTTTAATGGTTCGCATGTTTTCATCTTATTTCGCGCCATTGGGCAACATCATTTGCTCCAATTCATTTAACGTTGCTTTCTGTATACAATGAGCCCCCTTGTTCTCACAATCGTTTCCTTGAACTACATCTGCCCTCTTGCCGTCTGTTCGCCTTTCATATCCTTTCGTTTGATTTCAGTATTATATATTTTTTCCGATTTATATCGGAGGAAAAAATAACCGACTTTTACCGCTTTTAAGACCGAAATGGCATCCATTTCTGTGTTGAGATACTTGAGAATTGTTACCATTTGACTTTTGAGCTTCAAAGGAAGTTAACGGGATTTTAAGCGAGAAAAGTACTTTTCCAGATTCAATGCCATCATCATCCACCTTAGAATTCAATAAAGCGGTGAAGTCTTTAAATAGAAAATAACCTTTGCATTACATAGAGCGAATAGGAAAACAGACTTTCTGCATACAGAACACAAAAAAATAGGAAAGGCCCCACACTTTCTACATCACGTCCAGGGAATCAATCACCGGAAAAAACAGAAATGGTTGTTTTGCAGGGAAATGAAAAGAGGAAAAATTCCCACGAAACCACGCTACAGGTGAATGGTGATCTACGTGGGGGCATATATCCTTTTCCCTTTTCTAGACGAATAGTCACTGTCATTCCCATTCTTTTGACCTTTTCCTATTGCGATGAAGTTTTGTTATTTGTTTGCCTTTCACTTCGAACGAAATGAACAAAAAAAAAGGCAAGCCGAGAAAGAAATCCAGGAGCAACAAAGAGAGAAATTAGATCCTTGGGGATATCCAATCTGATTGGTATTTGTTGTGCTAATAGCTAAGGTACGAGACAAGCACCCTGTTCAATACAGTGTACCCTGTATATGCCCTGTCCACATCCTGAAACTTGATTACAAGCTTTTTTCCATCATTCATTTCATGTTTTCGTTTTTTCGTTATCCTTTGTTCGCCGTGTTTATGTGTATGTGTAAGTCTCAATGGGATTTTTGAGATTCGATTTATCCTTTGTCATTGAAAGGTTTTCGTTTTTTTTTGTCATCTTTTTGGTTCATAGACAATTGTTGGGTGTGATGTGTCCTTTTTGGTTTAAAGGTGGCACAGGCACAGCCAGTCAGTGGAAGTTAGAGTCATAGTCCGTTGTGTGTGCGGTCAGAGGGTTGATTTGTATCCTTTTCATATCATTGTTGGTCGGTTTTTTTTTCTACATTTAAGTCGGAGCTTGTTTTGGACCATTGTTAGTAAGAATTCTTTTAGTTACGTGGCTTTGAAAAGTTGATGGATGTAACTACATTTTTTCTCGGACAGGGTAACTTTTTGTGAGATTTTGGTTACCTTTTAAAAGTTAGATTTTGTTATCGTCGATAATTGGAGGAAGATATGTGCTAGAAATAAGATGAAAAAAAGAGATATGAGCGGGTGAATTTTCTGGATATTTGTCCAGTTGTGTGGAATGAAGAAATGATATTGGTACAAAGTTGACTTCTTTTAAAAAGGATTTAAACCAGAATTAATATTTGAAGAAGACACCTCATAGAAGGTCTCAGCTCCTTATTTAGAGTTGAATTTGAATTAAAAAACATTATTCTTATTCAACCACGTCTTTCAGAAACGTTGGCCACATTGTTTGGAGTTTAATGCCGCACAAAAAAACTTCATTAGTCTTCACAAAATCTTCGAATAAGTTCCCAAACAAACATATTACAGCTCTGTTCCCATTTTATGACTTTTTGCTTATGTGAAGAGAAGACGTTTGCTAAAACTTCCATTTTTTTAATAAAATTATGAAAAAAAGTAAGACCTTGATGTTTTATTTTATTTTTATTTTTTTTTTTTGTTCGAGGGTGTGTGAAACATTTTATATAAGAATTTACAAGGACTGGACTAGTTTCGAGCATCCATCTTTCAACATCAGTTTTTATATTTTATCTAGCGCTTTTACACAGTCTAATACTGCCGCAGACTGCTAAACGTCGAAGACAACGCATATTCCGCTGTCAGGTAGAGTAAACCATTTAACATTGACAATGCAAGTCAAGAATTCGGTCCACCCCACCAAAATGAAGTGAGGATAGCAACAAAGTACAACAAGGCTAGGCGGGTCTACCTGCCGAAGAAAGGAGACTTTCTAAACTGTGCCAACTATAAAGAAATCAGTCTCCTAAATACATAATTTCAAATCTTGTCTATTGTCTGAGAAACCATTTGTCAACTATCTGATTAGACTTTATATGTACCTTTTCGGTCTTAGGCCCGGTCAGCCCACAATTGAACAAATATTTTACATTACGACATCTCGCTTGCCAATCACTGTTTCTTTTGGCTGAGAGAGCAACTACGTAAAGCCCTCTCCCGAAAAAAACTAAGGTAACTCTATATAAGATCCCAATAATACCGATACTGCTCTATGAATCCGAAGCTTTGACTATTTCTAAAGCGGATGAATATTTCCTTGGTCTTTAAAAAAAGATAAGGATGGCCGGGATGTTCTGAATTCAAAAACATCGCTGATTCAAACCGACTTGTCTTTTTTCACTATTTTAAAAACTTGCAAAGTTTTAAAATAGAAATGGCCTGAGTTGCTTCAGGTTAATATGAGAATGTAGTGCCAGAGTCGCTAGCGACTTGGATAGGTACTAACGGGCCCCTTAGTAAGTTGCAAGCATGTGGAATAAAAGTCGGTAAACCGTCAGCGCTGTTAGTTTTTTCTCCAAACGGAAAGACAAAATTTATAATTCACCACCAAACTTTGCAATGAACGCATTAAAAATACCAACCAATGATTGGTAAAACAAAGAACTGCAATCTATTTAATTTTAATAAATTGCTCAATGCACTACTGAAATTATTTTGTTTCAAGTTGCACAACTTTAAGGAAGGACACGCTTCTCGACGAACTGACTGACAAAGAATGCACATCATAAAGCACTGGAGATGGATATATACAATTCGCCTTGACGACGCACGCCAGGAACGAACAGCTACATAGTAAGTTTTATAAATTTATATTTATAAACGACATCGTAAACTTAGGGTTTTATTTTCATATTGTACAAAGCTTACTTAGTCCAATATAATATTATTTTCTTCCACAGCTTCCTTCAACTGGATGCAGAAACCTTTTATTTATACAAGAACCAATCGTTTCACATACAATGAAAAATCTCCATTTGTATTAAGGTTCACATTTTACTCCCGTGGCGCTGTTATAGGTAGAGAGGATATACTTTATCTTCCCACTTCGAAAATCCTAGACAAAAACCAGTCCATCGATGCATAGTGATTGGAATCCAAGCTTAAAAAAACTTTTTTGACCAACTAAGTCTCCACAATCCACTGTTTTCCAGAGCTTTTACAGCTTTTCCAGACAAAATCACAATATGAAGTTGAAAAAGGTTTTTCAAAAATCTAAGACAATTTACAATTTATTGTAACTGTACATTCGGTCATTGATTTATAGTTACAACATTACAGTCACGAAAGTAGATTAAGTATTCGCCCTTCCACATTTCAGTTGCAAATTATATCGTTCAAGTCCACTTAAATCGCCGCTCTTGGTCACGTACGGAGTTATGTAGGTACATTTTGAACCTGTTGCATCTGCACGACTCCCTCGACATAATATCGGATGTGACAGTATCATAAAAAACTCCTATGGGTCGCTTAATACTTAATACAACCAAAGTTAGTCAGACTTTTAAGGGTATTAACCAATAACACTGCTCTAACTACCCCTTAGAGGGCACACAAACAAAAACAAAGACAAACATGGAAAACTTTATTATTATGTTAGTAGCAATCCCCGGGCAGGACAGGAGTCGGGCAAGGTACAAAACAAAGAAATCGTTCAACAAACAGCAACACATCTAAGCAAATGACAATTTAATCAATACTCTTGGAGATGTCAGCTAACGAAATTAGATTTTCGGCTAAAGTATTCGTCTACGGAGAAGGGCGAGTTGTTCTGCCGCACCCACTTGCACGTTTCCTAAGCTACTTCTACTTCTACTTCTCCTTTGTTTTTGTTTTTTTTTTAAGCCAAATTAATGTCAAAATGGACACAAGAGGAAATTTGTCTTCCTTTGCTGTGGGTTATTGATTTTTTTATTCACAGGAGAAGAGAAATATGAACACGAACCATTTGGGGCTGTGCAGGATCATGCTTATTGTTGTGATGAGACAGGACAATGATTGTGTTTCTATTTTTCTTTGTAGAGGCGGGCCGCAGTCGCTGATTGTGGTGTTACAGTGTTTTCCGGTGACAAATAGCTGCAGAAGGAGACCAACGCTATGAAAAAGAACGACAAATAAATGAATATACCTTTGGTTCCGAACGTGGAATCAAATTATTTAGTTAAAATGAATGAACGACCAAAGAATAGTCCAGTAATTCATCATCCCGGTTTCTATTGCTACGTCTAACTACTTCTGGCAATGGTAAACATCTCAGTTTACTAGATACTTTTGACGCAATTAAGAATGTTTTGTCTTGCCAAGCAGGATGAAGAGGAGAGAGTTCTCAGATGGATGTGTTTTGCGAAAGTGGATATAGTTACTTTCACTCTAGGTGGCTATGTGTGTGTACGGAGGACTAGGATGGATGACCAAGAACAGGAACAATCAGCGCGATGTT
Source organism: Ferdinandea cuprea (assembly GCA_963576555.1). Classification (NCBI taxonomy): domain Eukaryota; kingdom Metazoa; phylum Arthropoda; class Insecta; order Diptera; family Syrphidae; genus Ferdinandea; species Ferdinandea cuprea. The sequence continues at coordinate 124,520,564 of OY754958.1, read as the reverse complement.
ACAGGAGAATGAATCCTGGCAACCGGTTGTAGGTAAGTTATAAGACGCAAATTTATTACAATGGGTGAAACAAGAGATGTGGCATTTTATTATTTGTATATTGTGTGCATTAATCTTATTTGCAGATGGAAAAAAATAGAGAAAAGAAGAAGTTCGACGAATCAAGGGTGAAATTAATAAGTTTGCAGATATTTGCTGGACTTCATTAAAATGTTGTTTTTCTTTTTGATTGAGGAGGTATGGACTTTTGTCTCTGGCACGGAAATCGATTGAATCAACAACAATTTTGTTTAAAGATGGCCATTGTTGGAAGATATTGATAAAACAGAATAGTACTTCTACAACCTGCTATTTGCTTGGAATAAACTTGGATAAAGAAGGATGACGGCCAGATAGTCGAACTATGGACGGTAATGCAAGATAATTACACTCTCTTCATAGCCATCGATCCCATATTGAATATGGACGAGAAGGTAATTCGACAACATTATTAATTTTGGATCACAGGTAATTGCATGAGTTTATTAGTGTGAAGAAAACGTATGGAAGGGTATTGCCGTTACTTGCGAATTTTCATATACGAAGCGAAGGGTAGGTTGCAATAAAATATATCTTGACCACTGATAAGTGAGTTGTGGTAACAAAGTGTACACATGACCGAATTACAGCAAAATAAAAATAAGATATATTATTTGTTGCAAGTCCAATTGTGTGATTGTAAGTGGTTTAATATGTTTCCAGCATCTTTTACAGTAGCATCAACCTGTGGAAGGGGAATAGGCTGAATTAAAGAATAAGAGAACTAATGTGAATATTTCTTTGTGTCTTGAAGGCTATAACTCTGTCTACCGCCAATTTTTTTGTTACTAGAAGTAACAAAGTTTAATCGAATAAAACGCTTAAAAATATGAGAAGTCTAAGCAAATATATCAGTTTAATAACATCATAATTGAATTAACAGCTAAAGAAAGAAGAAGAAGAAGTTCATTCGGCATAGTTAACGATATAAGGTTTCATTCAAGTTTGCCAGAAACAACTATATATCCACTTCCTGCAAGAAACAGTCATGCATAAATTTACGTAGTCTTCTTCGTTTTAAGTAGTAGTAGAACCTACCCAGCATTACCCAGCTAAAAATCGTCTAAATTCATTCTCGCGTTTCCTACCAATACATTGTGTTTCACATACTGAATCTGAACGAGTACACCCTTATAGCCACCCTACCATCAACTCGTTAAACTAATAACGTCAGTAAGAACAAATTTAGAATATCCAGTCACCATAAAGTATTACTGCCAATATTCCAATAAAACGAACTGAATTCCATTATTTTCCTTACTTTATTAATCACGTATATTTTCAAATCAAAAATTTTACAGCTCCATCCAATATAAACGTGCAGCTGTCTTTTCAAAGAAATGTATAATAACAATTTCAGCAATCGATATAAATGAAGCCTCTTGTTGCCCACAATTGAACTGTGTAAAATATTATCATTACCCTCCCTTTCCAATTTGACACTCTTTCCTGTAGTTCCTTTATCTCATCATTATTTCAAAAGAAAACTTAGCAGAGATCATATGCTCAAGTGCAGCGGGCTCTAAAGATTACTGGATTTGTCATTTGACATTGCCTCAAGCATAAATAAAAGGAAACAACGATAAAGGACCATCATCATTACCATTTTTCATTCCTATAGGCTGACAAATAGAAGGCCATTTAAACTCGAGGCTCATTTTTTGAATTTTAATAAATTCACAAGCACCACCGTATCCATCAAATGATATTTCCCACAACAATAAAAAAAAAACAAAAAAAGTGCCTACCAAGTTTACTTGACGAATTTCAAGTCTTGGATTTTGATTACATAACCTAACATCTGCGAAGGTATTATTATCTTTTGATGATTTCAGTTTAATTAATAAAATCATTTCCATTTTATTATTTATTTCCATCAGTCAAGAGCGGATGGGCAGAGCATGGCCGCTTCTTATCGCTGGGAAATTAATTACATTGTGTAAATAAACAAATAGCTACAGGGAACTTGGCACTGAATCACTCTGTATTTTTGGAGAGCGCACAACATGAGTGCAAATGTATAGAGAATAATTAAAAAGTCGTCAACTTTATGAGCTTTAAGAGTTTCAAGGGTCCTTGATGCCCTTGTTTATAAATGTGAGAAAAATAATTGAGTGAAAGTGATTTAGTAGGTTGCAAGTCACAATGTGGGTTCCTTTTTCAGAAAATGTTTTAAGCAGCTTTGTCGAGATAGAACCGTTCTAAAAACATTACCCTCTAATTTAGATTTAAGTCAGATACTTATATAGTGCAGACAGAATACATTGACACCTGAAATGAAATCATTGACCAAAAAACTAGCTTTAATCATTGGCTTAAGACCTTTAATTTAAACAGGACTTTACATACTTCTAGGTCCCAAGCTGGCCGTGCATTGTTCATCAATCTTCTTTGGATTAGCGGCCATAACGGGTAACGAGAAAGCCGTGGTCTTTAACCCATTCGGATTCGTAAAATGGTAGTTCGTTCTTATGAAATGCGTCATTTCCAGAAAGATTTGGCTTACAATAAATCTGAGAAACTGAAAACCGCAGTAAAGGGCACGTTCTAACAGGGACACACGCCGCTAACATTAGCACAGACGCAATACCATAGCTGCTAAGTTGCATACATTTTTCATTTTTCCGGAGGAGCAGTGACTTCCTATCATAAGTTAAGATTCATATTGGGAAGGGATATCAATGTAAACGCCAATAGTCTAGCTTTGCTCTGAGCTCTGGAATCGACTTACATCAATAGTCAGGAGCTGTGGCACAATTTTAAAACCTTTTTTTGTTAAAACTGAGTGCAGTTGTATCCGGTACTACTGCAGGACATTGTGGTATAAAAGCAAACGAGCAAACTGAAGATATGAAACAGTTGACCGTAAAGCCAAGATAGTAGTCAGCCTGAAATGGTCAAACCTTATTGAAAAATGGATATCCAAGGCGCTTTGTATATATTTCAATCACAACGGATTATGGAAAGTTCTTAGATTAATCGGGGTTAAATTGGATCAGGACACTGCTTGGTATTCTGGAAATACATCAAGTGAAAACTTGTAAAGAGAGGCGTAATGGAAAATTTTTATAAATGTACACAGCAGAAAGTAAATGTTAGTATTTGAGTTTATTTTTCAGCTCACATGGCTTCACAGATAGCGGCTTTGGAGCCCATGCGGTGGGAGTTTCTACTCCCCTCAGACCACCTCGTTCCATATCAAACTAAACTTTCTTTATTTTAAACTAAAACTCATCATTGTTGAGTAATGTCGTTTTTTCTTGGAATTCTTATAAAGAAACTCATCAATTTCGTTCGCAAGTACTATTATTTATATCTGTCCATCTTCACTTTCCTCTTCCTCTTTGTGTCTCAAGTATACAATTAAAACGTTGTAAAAGATTGATTTTTCTCCATCCTATGTTATCCACTTGATTCCTCCTCAAAAAGACAGCTATCCTTTTACCTTTCCAATTAAAATAGAAAATAGAAATTCACTGGAATGTTAATTTATCATCCAAATACCCACCTAAATGATGTAATTGAAATAAAATCCTTAAACATTCTTTCAAAACATCAAACCTACCCACTTATTTGCTCATCTAAACAACAGAATTGCAACTCTACCTTTAACACTGAGTGGAGAAAATGTAGTACATCTATTCAAGTGCCTTATCATCACGTTGTTGCTGTGTCGAAATGTTTTATCTTCATTCGATGTAGAAGAAATGCGACTCCTTTCATTTTCATCAAATTTACGTCAAGAAGGAACCTAATCAACGACGCTTCTGACCCTTTCCCATCTCCCTCGAAAAGACTCAATTTTCTTGAGAAACAGTAATGTGTGGGATTGGCCAAAGCAACAAACAGGTGACTAAAACATAACATATACACAACTCTTGATGAAGGCAATTTCGTTCTGAGGACTGGTACCCGACCATTTTATTATTATAAGCATGTCCTTGTACCCAGGAGAGGACGAAAGATGCTTATAATTGAGTCCTTATTATTATTATTTATGTTGAGTGTGTTTATCTTATGCCGAAATCCGGCACATTATGTGAAGAGAAAATTAGGTTCCACATAAGCCACAGGGTCCGCATTCTTGCAATTCTTAATTTACCCACAAAAAAAAATGAACAAAGTTCGCAGTTATTTTGATAAATCATCCATTTGTGGGCGTATATGAGAAAAAAATAACAAAAATACCTAAGCCCCCTCCCAAAGGATTAAAAACAAAAAAAAGACAAAATCACAGAAATCTTTACCTTTTTGTACCCACGCACACACACACGTGCGCGCGGAGAGACAGAAGTTTTGAAATTCCTCACGGTAACCATACAAAGTGCCATCATAGTTCCCATTCCATCTAACTGAAATATTACCAACACAACAAACCCTTATCAGATATGTTGGGCAAAATGATTCTCAGAAGACAACGCCGAGCGACGACCACGTTACGACATTGGAATTCTACAGAGATTCCTTTGCCATGAACGCCAGAGTCAAGTTGGGGGTTGGAGTTGGGTTTCGATTGGGTGAAAGCAACGTCGCAGGTACAACGTACGCCATGACCTCGAAAAGTAGACAAAAGAAGTAGAAGAAAGGAAAATCTACGATACCGCTGAAACGAGAACTTAGAAGGCAATAAACGCTTCCCGAAGGATTGGTGCTTCTGCCCGAGGGAAGGAGTGGGGTTGTTGATGGCTGGTAATGTGGGTTTGTTGTTATAGAAATAAATGGAACAGTGCGTGCGTGCGTGCGTTAGTGAGTGAGTGAGTGAATGAATGAGTATGCAGCACACAACTTAGGGTCGATGTTCCTAAATTTTCATCACATTTTCACTTTTGTTTTCGCATTTTTTATTTTATAATTTTTTTTTTTTTACAAAAAATTGGTAGCTGGTTTTTCCACCTCCACTTTAAATCTCAAACTTTGTTGTCGTCTGGAAAATTTGTTACCTTACCGATAAAGAACCACGTTTGTCTGTGTGGGTTGGGTGGTGACCGTTGCAAAATGGCGGACATTGCTATGGAAATAATATTTGTCGGAAAAAATCAACCTTTTTTTTCCTATATCTTATATATAATATAAACTCATTCGAAGGCTATGTAGTTGGTTTTATCTAAAAAAAAAGAAAGAGAAAGGTAATCTCTGTATCGGTGGAGTGAAATGATTGGGATGTGATAAATTGTATTTGTTTGAATATAAGATTGTGGTCAAGTTCAGAACGCTTGACATATGTTTATAAATTGACACTTGCATAACTTTTATTTATTGTTATGAAACTGTTTTTATTATTAAGAGAGGTTTTTGAAGAATCGCTGCAAATAGGAAAAGAAAACTTAAGGCTAAATTGTATGTTTCGGTAGGTTATCCATTGAATGTTTTGGGCTCCGGATCCTGTGCCGATTTTAGCCAAACGATCAATAGCACAAACTTCTGCGCCAATTGGGAAAAGCAATGATAATTTGTAATCAACTATAGGCTAATTTGCAGCTACATTTTTTTTCACCACACTTATATTTTGGACCAATCTTCGACGCTTTATGAAACAGTTTTAGAAAATAACGGAACAGACCTTCCGGAAATTCATAGGCTCTTCTCACTTATTTATATTATAGATTTTGGTTACAATAAAAAGCTATAACAAGCCTTGAGTTGAAGGTCTCGAATGACTCCTTGGTATTTTTCACTGGAAGATAAGAACATTTAATTGTTACACGTTGAAGACTGAAAGTAGGTAAGCATATTGGACCACCAGGGAGTTGTCGAAGGTTGAAATCGTCCCCTGTACTACCTAAACAAGTTTTATTTTGCGGCAAGAGTCCTTCAACAAACTGGACTCTTTGTCATGACAAACATCTTAAATTTGACGTTCAGAATCGGCTTTAAACTGTAGGTCCCTTTCACTTGTATAATATGATCTTTAAAATCTGATATTCCATGATATTTTCATGCCAAAAAGATCAGAAGATATTGTATAAATTTTCAATATTTTCAAAGGACATGGTGGATTTTTAAAATAAATTCAAAGATATCACATATATACAACAGATACAACAATTTCTTCATTTGTGTATTAAGTAATTCAGACTCTCATATTCGCATTAATAAGTTTAAGGTTAGCTGACTGATGTCATCATGACTGGATTTAACTGACAGTTGATATATAAATATGTTTCATTTACAATCGATAACATCCCCTTAATAGTACTACAAATGGCTTGAAACTTGAAATACAGAAAGCAAAATTTGTTTACAAAAAATTTCATATCATACTTCGCATTTGGTGCGATACAATACAATACAATGCGAAGTATTTTTTTACCGGGTTGATGTAGCTGTACAACATCTCAAAACAGTTCCAATTATCTTCTGACTTTTAAACCGATAAACGAAATAGCACAAAAAAAACAAAGATATGAGGGTGGATTTATGGAGACAGAAACTTATATTAGAAAAAAGGTTTTTTACTAGGTACGAAAATAACAATCTGCAAGCAATGTTACGGCGAGACCGAATGTGGAATGAGAGCTCACTAATGACAGCATAAGTGGTGAAGTAGAAAGTAGCAATTCATTAGCGGTCCTTAAGCTATTCCATATATAATTAATATTTATAATATAAGCACTTATTTGAAGTTGACATTGGACAAAAAGACACCCTGTATTATCCCACATTCCTACGTCACTGGAAACGAGATTTCGAAAAATATGAAGAAGTATTACGCCCGGCAGGCTTTATTTCCATTATGGCTTGGAAATAAAACTACAGTCAAACTATAAATAAAACCACATTTATATGCAAAGATTTATTGAGTATAAACAAATTCCATTCCGATCAAAAAATCATTAAGAATTTGAAAAACTAACTAAAACCCGGCGGTCCTCATTTCACAGTAGTCGTGGGTGCAGTGGCTTGGTGGTTCAGTGAGTTGGTCCACTAAGCGAGAGGTCGCTGGTTCAAATCGCAACCTGTACCACCTGAAAGTTTTTATTCGCTGCCCCACCCCTTTGCAAACATCTGACAAACATCCAAGAGTAAGAAATGTCATGAGAAGCTTCTCAACAATAAATTGGCGTTCGGAATTGGCATTAAACTGTAGGTCCCTTCGTTAGAGTCAAAAATATAACTTCGCACACACAATGGTAGGAGTAGCTAGGCTTTAGGTCATGTTTGGCCGTTTACGCCTAATATTTATTTATTTATTCATTGAGTTAGACCTCATGACTCATAAGGTTTTACTTCCACTTAAAAATGGAAACAAGGTCATATATGGGCTTATTTATTTGCAAGGATCGTAAAGCACGATTGTACAAAATTCTACTGGAGGAACAACTAGATATGCAGCAGCATACAGTAAGATCGAAGCAGTTATAAAAATGTTTACCGAATAAGCACTTACAAAGAGAAAAGTAAAAAGAATGGTGGTTTGTCAAAGAGTACTATAGAGCAAGGCAATTATCGTTTGCTAGGAATAGGCGGTTTCAGCAATACAACGAAGGTGCCGTGAAGTGGATGTACCTTAAGGAAAATAGAGGGTTATAGTACTTATTGAGTGAAACCTATGAAACCCTTGTGCTATGAGAACTGTCAGTAATAATTCATCAGATTTTTGAAAACCAGCTTAATGGTGTTAACTTTATCACAAATACGATTTTAAGCTCTAGTGTCCTTGTGGAATATTTTAATGCACTTCTGAACATAACCGCTAGAGGTAAAAAAAACTGTACTTCTGTTCGTAGCTATTATCGTACTATTGTCGTTTTCACGTAGGCTTTAAAACTTCATCGTAAACCTAAGCAAGTCAAGCCAATATACATACAGAGTTTATAGCGTTGTCTATAATATTCTGTGCTGGTCAAATTTCGGGAGCAAGGATACATGAGACTGTCAGGAAACTGCTAATTGGGAATTGGTATTACATAAAAAGAACCTCCCACCAACACTAAAAACTATTTGATAATGCTGGAAACAGGTTGACCCTACTACTCATTAAAAATTTTAAGCACTCAAGGTTTTGAATAAGTCTTACACCAGGCTGCCTAAAAAAATTGGTTCAACAAGAAATGAAATCGTGAAACAGCTAAAGGCTGTGGAGTGCAATTTAATCCGGAGTGAACCTGTTGTGCCTGTTATGTTTAAAATAATATGAATTATTTGCTGAAACAACTTGGGGGACCAAAACTACCTTAATCCGTCCCGAAGGGATTTTGGGTGCATAGAAAAGTTTTTACCAAGCTATCAATTACATTTTCTGTGTGACGACGCCTTTGTTTTCCTCAACGTCCATCGTCTGAACTACAAATTGATATGGCTGCTCTTACTCTGCCAAATGAATTCTTAAGTTATGGTTTTTTTTTGTGTTCATCTGCATCACTAAAATTGGATCTGCTCAGGCTCATATCTATTCATTTCCCGAATCGCACTCAACCCTCTGGGGGCGAATCTGCTATTAAAGTGTCTCCTCTGCAACACAGCTGCTTAATCCATGAATTGCGTCCCCATCTATTTGATTGCTCCAACTGTTTCCCATTACAATTAATATTAAATTTCATCCAGCACCAGCCGTAGCGTAGCTGTCTATCGTTTCGGTTTGTTCTTGTCTAAGAAATTGGGCGATAAAAATAAATAATAATTATCCTTCTAGGATGACAACCGATTTCCCTTCCAACGTAATATATATATTACGCATAACGAAAATTTGCCCCTTAGCATTAGACTAGGCGGGTTAGAACTCTTTAAGTCATTCCAAACACTCATCCGAACACCATCTTCAACTCCTTAATAAGAGTCTACGACAAAAGTAAGGCAAACGGGCACACCCTTTCGCTCTCCAATTTCCTGCCACTCAATTCCATTGTCACATTTCGTTATCCTTGAAACAAAAGTGGCTGTGCCTAGCTGTGCCTGACTGGTGGCTGACTTCACTTCACTCCACTGACTGTTTGGTTGGTTGGATTGGTTGAATAGCTTAACACACTCACTGCTGATATTGGCATGGTGGATGGTAGTGAATCCTTTATTTTCTCTCTCTTCTCAAACCTATCCGCCATGTGCCTTATTTAAAATGTATGCGGGGAGATGAGCGTACACATCCGGTGGAAAACGAGGAAATCAGAGAGCAGGCCTATTTTATCGTATGCAAACACAGGGACAAGTGCTGGGATGATAATTCCATCAAGAAGGAGCAGCAGCAAAGAACGAGGTCGAAATTAATTCGTTTTTTATTGCGTGGGTGGACGATGACGACGACGACGACAACAACAACCCGGATTATAGTATGGGTATTTTTAGAGGACCATAGTTTGTATGCCTTGTTGGTAGGTATTTCCGATGGCAACCGACACGACAACAAATTGATGGATCCATGCAGAAGGGGTGTTCGGGTGTATTTTTTTTATGACTTTATACTTTAACCCTTTCCCCATGGTATTTTAATTGCATTTTAAGGATGTGTATCTTTTTGGGAAATGAGCTACAATACCAGAGTGTTCCTTCTTTGTTTGCATTACATCAGGCAGTGTTTCCTTGTGGAATTTTGTCGGGTTAAATGACTGCTTTTAGGTCGGATGTACGGTTTATTACATCGAATTAGGTAACTTGTTTATAAGGGTTATGAGTTTGCAAAACGGGACTTGTTTTTTGATGGAGTTTTAAGTGTGTTTACAAAGAGAGTTATTTAACTAGTTGGGATTCGATAAACGTCAATATGGTAGGCTTGAAATTATTAAATGGATTTCATGACTTATAGAACAATGCAGGTGGTAAAGTTGGGGAGAGTGGGACTTCTATCAAGGGGAAATAACGAAGTAGAATCTACATTTATGGGCCTGGTGGTTCAGTAATGCGGCATAAAAATCCATATTTGGTTCATGATTTGGTGCATGCGTCAATCGAATAACTTAGAATAGGCATTAAGTCCTATATAGGAACGTTTACGCAAAAGTTAGTTTTATTAATTTTTTAACTTTTCCTGCCCCCCCCCCCCCAGTTCTATTAAAAGTTTTTATTCTTGGCCTACGTTTTCTAAAAGCTTCTCAAAAATTGCCGTTCGGAATCGGCATAAAGTTATAGCTCCTTTATGGGTCATTTATGGCCAGGTTGCATTAAAACGCCTTAAATTTGTTCAACAAACAAGTTAGATAATATCGTCCTCAACATGCAAAAAGACGTTCACAAACCCTTTTTTCTTGGGCGCATATATAAAAATACGGAGCGGGATAGGTCCAATCACGCTCGGTTTATTGAATCTGGACATAAAGCATATAATGTGTGAATAGCGCGTAGTCGCAGAAACTATTAGGGGAAATCCTTTTTTAAAAACTTGGAGGAAATAGATGGCAGTGGATTTCAAAGGCCTTCTAGGTTTTTGAAGGAATTGGCTACTTTATCAGAGAAATTGTTTAGATTCTTCTGCCTTTTGAATGTGAATTAAGCTGGATCCCCAGGCATCGCGATGGGCCCGTTTTGGTGCTTGGTTGTGTGATGATTTCATTTCAACTACCCCATTTTTAACCTACGCTAGGGATACTGGAAGCAAACACGTTTTGTCATACGAGTGCTACAGTTTTTTGAAATACTCAGTGTGCCGATAAACTCGCCTCAACTTTTGATAATGAACCACCACCCCGAACCACCGGGTTTCGCTGCTTTTTGCAATCATGCTTGCACTTCGCCATAGAACGTGAAGGTCGTCCAAAATCGGTTGTTGAGGCAAAAATATTTATTTTTATTTTTCTATCTTGAAACTTAATTATCAACCTTCGTAGAAACAAAAACTCATAAGAATCCCATTCTCATCAATGCAAAACGTAAATAAAAGTTGATGAACATCAGTTAAAGAAACATATTGAAACCTTAAACAAGAGGATTAAAATAAAGTTTAACAGAGCTATTGAGCAACCTCATCTTATATGACAAACATTTGGGCTACAACAAACCCCACTTTTTATCCAATTTGTTATGCAACTGCTACATTAATAGTCAGATTTATTCCGAGCTAGTCATGTCTTAAAATCCGTTTCCTTCCACTATAACTTTTCCCAATAAAATCACATATTATGTTTCTTCCACTTAGGATCAACTGCAAAACTTCAGCAAAACTTTCCACTCTCATTCCAAATTTCCTTTCATCTGTCATCTAGAGGGTTGAGCAAATATTCCCTAGTCCTCGATAAATTCATTCAAACATTAAATATCTTTTTTCCCCCATTTGCTTATCTATTATGTCACAGGACTCCTTTCGTTCACCGTCATTATCCGGGAGCTCATCGTGTATGCAATCGCGCGTCCCATGTGAAAAGTTCTTCAATTACCAGGTTAGCCGGAGAAAAAACTGTACAGTTACGATGAAAATGGTTTCAACGTCATCAAGAAAACTTTCCCTTGCTGTGTCACTTAAGCGCTTAATCCTCCTCATAAAGTTTGCAAAATTAGCCTTAGAAAAAAATCTCAGCTTTGGACATCACTTTCTTTGTTCCAGGGAAAGCGCACCCACACCGTCTTAGCTTCAATTTTAGTATGTCTTCATTAAAATTCCTTTACCTATCTATTCATACTTTGGTTTTATAGCACTACGTGCATGCTTAGGGATCCGTGTTAATGTATACGAGCGATTGACCTTTTATGGATATACCTAAAACTATTAAGGGTAACTCAAGATACAGTAAAAATGTGGGTCCTTTCTTAAGAACAACCAGAGGATACCGACTAAATCCTAAAGTAAACTAATTTACTAGAACTTTAAGATGAAACTTAAGACAGAAGGCTACCTCTTCGAATGTCTACCATATGCGACTATAATCAACTGAAAACTCTTGAAACTAAATTATCCTTTTTGCTAGAATCAACCAATTTCCTTCTGAACGCACATAAACACTTAACCAACTGCCTGCCTGCCTGCCTGCCAGACCATATACATACTAGGAAAAGCACATACACAATATGTATGTAGGTATATTTATTGTTTCTAAAGTTTTGTTTATCTACGAGTACCTCGGCCGGATAGAATGTGATTTCTAGGATGTTGCGATGTTTTGCATCCGTTCGTCCTGTCTGAAGTTACCCCATATTGCCATTGTTCATTTTGGGTGAATCAACGTATATTTTCCTTTGGTAGAAATAAAAGACCTCCGCCTGAAGGTATTGGAAAACAGGAGGAGTAAGATAGAGAATGCAAGATAAAAAAAAAACGGTAAAAGGATAAAATCTAGCCTTATGTTATGCTAATCTATTTCTCGTTGGGAGACAGACATTTCCTCCTTTTCGTCTTGTTTTTTATTTCTTTGTGTCGCTTTTTTTAAGTTCTACTGGAGCTTTTGTTTGCATCTTGTACTTTGAAGGATTCTGATAAAATCTCTATCGTAATCATTGCTCCGTTCCTTAACAAGGCAAGCAAGCACTGTACATTCGTTTCTTTTTTCGTTTTGTTTTCCTTGTATTGCCTCTGGTTCTGTCTGACAATAAGGAAATAAATATAGTAGATACATATGTACATATATAATAAATATGTATTTCAATGCACTCTTTGGTCAGATACTTGAATGTAGTTTCTTTCAAGCTTTGGCTGCACATCTGATATACAGATGGAAATTGGTGAGTCCGGTATTCATTTTCGGAAATGAGGGAAGTTCAGAAAAAGTTCTCGGCCCTTTTTCAAGTTCTTTTTTTGCTTAATTTTTTGTTTGCTTTAAACTTTCCTGTTTTGGTTTTGAATTTAACTAGAAGGATGTTAACGGGGAGTTGATAGGGGGTAAAGTTTTCTTTATCGTTGTAGTTGAAGTTGTCTCAACATAGGTAAGCTTGGTTGGATAAAACAGGAAGAAAGACTTTTTTAAAAAAAAAAGGATAACAATGAACGAACATTTATTTCAATATTTGGATGTTTGTATGGGATGAGAAACAGTGTTACCATTTGCATTAAAAAAGAAATAAACTGAAAATGCAAAAAAAACCAACAAAACAATAAATTTTCATCCAATAAAAAATGAAAAATATTAGGAAAAAATAGCAAAACCGGCTTTAAAGCTTAGATTTTTTATTCATTGTGTGAACGACGATATGGTTTTGCACCTTCGTCTTAGTTACAGTTTGTTAATTTTAGATGTTCTTTAGACTTTGGGACATAGAAGTGAGACAATGGAAACGATATATAGAGCGATGTAAAATGATTCCAAGATGAAGTAAGTAGCACTTTAAGCATGCAATCGCATCTCTTGTGACTAATATTAGCATCGTCTGCAGCTGTAGTCATCGAACGAAAGATGGCAATCAGGGTTGCCCATATATATAATTATTTATATATCAAGGGGTGGAAAAGTTCACCAGAGCATCTAGAGCAATGCCAGGTATGGTAGGGAAGGCTCTAATGCAACCTAAGCATACCGCTCTTTAGAGTTAGAAAGCTTGGCTAATAATTGCCGCGTAGAGCCTTTTGGTAAGACTCTTTTGGATGACAAACACCATGGCCGTCAGAAAGCCGACAATACCTAGTTGTCTTCGTCTCAACATCCTTGTTCCAAAGGAGCTTGCTATCGTGTAGTAATCCAAGATATTAAGCTTCCTTTGATAGCTGCAAGGCCTTTAATATAAGACACATCTTGTAACGAGTGCATAGTTTTAAGGGCATTCACCGATTGACGATTTCTAGTACACCAAACGTCGATCATGTAGAACGCCCGCCTGCGTTTTCGCACAAACAGCCGCAAGGTCTTATCCGACAGAGAGAACAGCGATATAATAAACAGAAAATTGCGCGAAGAAACCAGAAGCTTTGTATGTAGTCGGAAAATAATCGCCTACATGCTCGAAAACAGAAGTGTCATTTTAGTTTAGCAGCTCCTGTTTAACACCTGTTATTATATACTTTCTACTACTACTTTCCAACATTGCCCGGATCCGAGCAAAAACCGGTAGAATTAGAACCAAATTAACTGCTAGATTAGAAGCCGGGTAATTTTCCAAAGGAATTAAATATACACAGCCCTATCAGGCTGCTCGAAAACAGAAGTGTCATTTTAGTTAAGAACCTGGCAATCGAAAAGTAATCCATATTGCGCCAATGTTTGCAATACCACGTAATGATATTATCATATTCAATGATAGCCAAGCGACCATAAAACCGTTAATTCCGGTGACTTAAGGTGGCTGGTTCATCACTATCACGGATAGCTTAAGGTGCGTTTCTCACAGCAGACGGATATACCCGGCAATGATACCATATTTAAATGTAACCGTCACCCACATTTCATTGCAAGAAATTGAGCCTACAAACGTGAAAAGAAAGTGCGAAAAAGACTTACAGAGTAATATGGACAGTTAATAATACAAATATCCTAAATGCAAATAGAATCATCTTACGATGTTATTTCCGCAGAAATAAAATAATAAAATTTGGGCGAGAAAAAGATATCCATTTGTGTCAAAATTGGTTAATAACTACTCTAGTAGTGTTTGTTTGTAAGGGATGAACTCTGTATCACTGTGAGATGAAACACTGTTGCGTCGTTCCTACCGCTAGGGGTGGGCACCTTGACGTGTGCGTCTTTTCAAAGGCGATGGTGTGGAGGCTTAACGTTGCAATGACACAATGGGCTATGCTGTCTTCAGAAGGGTCACCCATGGCAGACAGTCTTTTGAGGAGCAACTAACTAAGAACCACACAAATAAATAGCTTTCCCCATTTTTAAAAATAAAGCTCTAACTCCAAAGTGGAACAGCATACCCTGAGGGATACGTGACTGAGATAGAGCTTAGTCGCTAGTCCGCTTAGTCCGAATACCAGGCGAAATTCGGTTGTTTCAAACCAGCTTTTCCGTGCACTTGCTTTCCCGGATATCGTGGGAACAATTAGCCAATCAACTTAAAAAAAAACTCTTCTGACAGATGGATGGAACGACGTTGTGGCATTCACTATGGAACTCGTCTGTTAGACTAACATCCCCTTTTTGAAACAATAGATCTTTGAGGTCGCAGTGTCAGCCATGTGGGCATGGGCTAACAAAAAAAAACCATCGTTGGAGTATTTATAGGTTTTTTTATGTGAGCAGCAAAAAGCCAACACACGCGAGACTTCATTGGTTCGTCCACATCGAGCAAATGGACAACTCTATAGAACTTTCGAATCGAGCGAGCGACAAAGAAGACCGAACCTTCGTTTCAAAATTTTTTGGCCGAAGCCGAATGTAGTGCAATCTGATATACCAAGGAACCTAAAATTAATCATCCATTAAATTAATTTCACCTATATACAATTTATTAAATAAAATAACTCATAATCATAACAAAATGTATTTTACAAAGAAACAATAGTCAAAAATAGGCAGTAAATGAATCCGTTTGATTGCCTTTGAATGACTACAAATGCTTACTAACATTAATTTACTATAGAAACGAAACAAACAGGAAATGCCGTGCTCGAAATTTCTCATGCGAAAAATTCTCGGAAAAACGGTTGAAAAATGCAATATTCGGCTTCGGCTTAAACTTCGACCTTTTTCGCAGAAGGTGGAAAATTTGGCCGAATGTAGCCGAAGCCGAAGTCGAAACTGAATGTTCGGTCGGACTCTAATGACCACGACCGTAAAGGATGGAAGACAGACTGTCCACGGGTCGCGAGTCGGTTATGTATGAAGTATGTATGCAAAACTGAGATATTAATTAACATTCAAAAATATTCTCCTATTGAAAAATAAAACTAACATTTTTAGACACTTTGAATTATATTTGCCGACATTTTAGAATTTCTACTGATTTAAGCAATGTAAGAGTCAATTGAATGAAAAGTACTTTGTTACCAGCACTAACAAATAAGAAAAATGTGAGAAATTTCATCACTATTAACATGGTATGTACTCTCTTTTCCATTTTTTGTATTACATTCAGAAGAAAGCGATTTCCTCGTTGCATTGTGTGCATCTAATTGTTTCATTGTGTAAGAAACGATTTATTTTTCTCATTTGCCACATAATCCTTGTTTCCTTTGTACATAGTCTATAATGTTCTAACTATACTACTCGAGTTCCAGCAATTTGCAGTAATTTATTTTTGGCTTCCGCTTACTGAAAAGGAACTCAGGCAACCACCCCAACATTCAGGAAGAAAAAGAAGAGAGAGACTCTTTCTCAACCTATTACTAATTATAGTAATTATTATTCAACGCAAGTGAACACTGGGGGTTAAGGTAACGCTTTGATTTAGAAACTGCTGCACCCCAAAATATTCCCCTTATGTATAAAATAAAATGGAACACAGCACAAATTTTCTTCAGAAAATGAAAGGATAGGAAATTTCACGAAGCACTTCGTTTGAGCTTTTGTGTGTTGCGGTTGCAAGGCTAGGAATCGCTTTTCGGTGAAGAAAAATGTAGTGTGTTTTTTTTTTGTCTACTTTCTCCAAGCGACCTTTCTAAGAAACAACTAAAAGAATTACGTTAAGGAAGTGGTTTGCTATTTAATTAAAAATTCTTAAATGGAATTTCTATTTTTTTTTGGTACACTTTTTTACGACTTTTTGTGGTTTTTTATTAGATTTTTTTCCAAAAGGGGTGTGCCAGGAAAGGGATCATAGACAGGCTACTTTATTTTATGAAATTTTTAAGTTTTAAGGGATTGCCATGCTAGTGACTTTTGAAGAGTTGAATGCACTCGGGATTGGAAAGTTTTTTTCTTTTTGTGTTGATGGTTCGGTGCCGTACGTTGAAGTGGGTTTCGTTAATAGGTAATTGAGACTTAATTAGGGTACTTTTGCGGTATAATTAATGGAAAATCTTTTAAAAGACTGCGCTATTGAAATTGAAAGGAAAGTGACAGGGGAAATAAAATGATGGCAATTTTGCATAGTGGTTGATCATTAATTCTGCAAGTGACATAGAACATGGAAAAGTGTGCACTTGACGAAGAAGTTTTTGGGTAAATTACAAATAAAATAGAATATAAAATTCCGAGAATAGTTTAGATTATTAAAGTTAAAACGGTCCTTGAAGTCAGGAGGAATAACCTATATTCAAATATTTTTATTTTCAACATTTTTATTTGATTTCACCAGAGAGATATATTTCTCTATGCAAAAAAGAACCCTTGAAGCTTTTGCTAGATCAAAACATTATGTACAAATAATTGCTAAAATTCCTTTAGCTGTGATTGGAAAACCCCTATTGTCCAAACGATCGAAGATCTAAACCACAAATTGAAGTTATAAATTTGGCTTGCCATCGAGCTAAATCCTTAAAACCCCATCCGTCCCACAACTACAAACCAATAGCAACAATTTAAAATGAACACCGCATGACTAAGGCCCTTTAAAAATAGCCTTTATAAAAGTCTTATTTCATTCAAATTGAATCTTTAATCGCTGGTCCCAACATTCAGTCTACCCTTTTTGGTCACTTAATTTCACTAACCAATATCGATTAAAATTACACACTCGAATGCTCACCATTATCGCAAATTAAGTAGGAAATAAACCAGTTCCAGGTCCTTACGTGTCACAACCCATTTAAAGTACCCATCCAAAGGAAACCAACCGAATCAAACCGATTTACCCACAATACACACGCATTAGCAAATACACATTCCTTGTCACCTTATTGATCATTACCCAAAGTACGTATGCTTATCGTCATTACACGTGGTACAACACTGCTGTAGACTGGAATATAATACGTGTATGTCTGGCCCCTAATAATCCCCCAAGTAATAAGCTTAAGGCGTAGTCCTTGATCCTTTTATTGTCTCTTCAGTGTCGCATGTACATTATCCCAACAAAAAAAGGAGGTTACAACACGTACCACGCTGCCATGTATGTAATAAGTGACGGCACCCAGATCATTCAGCGAGGCATATCATGTCAACTGACCTTCATCGCCTACCACACACACACACAGGGCACAGCAGATCCTTTTTCATTTTGTTATTGGATTCCGGGAGATTGGGGCTTCTTCTTATGGATCAATTTATTACACAATTATTCAATTTCTTCGTCGTATCACATTGCAGCATTGTGGGGTTGGTCAAAATAATAAATAGCTGACGCCGACCCTCTCGAGATAAACATCATACATACACTCGAAATGCTGACGTCAATGTAGCACTTCTTAGTCACCATAAGTCAAGGAAAATCAATTATCGCGTTTGAGTTTACCTGGTGTCTTGAATCTTGAGTACTATTCTGCGGCACGAACTGAATTTTTTCTAAGTCGTCACATGAAACACTTACCTAAAAAGAAAAAGAAAAAAAAAAACAATTATGCACTGTACAAAGGCGAAAAAAGGCTTTCAATACATAAAGAACCCCCACTCACATATAGTTCTACTTAAGGCTCTTGCTATATAAAAAGAGAAGAAAAAAAAACAAGGTCATCTTGATGGAAGAATAAAGGCGAAGCTGCCATTTTAGAAGCAAAAACACGAAAAAAGATTTATTATGCACAACAATGATAAATTATCCCCCTGAAGTCGCTTGAAAAAGGGACTCACCGCCGCGCCACCCGCACTGATAAGACCGATCGCTTAATTTTGGTCAGAGTTTTACGTATACAGAGCTCTTAGTTTCGCCTGCTGTGGTTTGGAAAACTGAATTATTCTCACTCACAAAGGAACCAAAAGGATTCGACAAAGAACCATACAACCGTGGTTAATCTTTTTAAAAGACATTTATATACGGTGTATTGAAGATATTATCACTTGAAAAATATTTATAATTTTTTTTGTTGAGCTTATTAATGGGGGGGTTGGTCTTAGTAATGATATGGAGAATCAGGGTTTAAATCTTTTTGCATTAAAGGTCGGCGATTATCATTTATAAAACTTGAGCTTTTCATTAAATCAGATTAATATTGTGAATTTGTGACCCTTGTAGGGTTGAGCAGATGATGAGCTGTTTAATGGTCAATGTTATTTATGGAGAAGGATTGCAGTAAGGACATATAGATTAGGTGGGTTTCTAAATGAATTATTTAAGCCCCCCTTCTTTTATTTTTGCAAAATTATCAAATCATCGCCACTGTCATAGGAATAAGGTGAATTTATTTTGCTATATAAATAACGGAAGAAATCGCACTAACATTCAGCAGAATGCAATCAATGACATGGTCAGAGGTTATAATATTGCGGGGTGAGCTCTGGGAGAGGGAACAAAACTCCCGAAATATAAATAGGGGATACAATAGAGTACAAGGTTGTTGATATGCACTGCACCTTGTCTATTATTACTTATAAGCTGGGTTGAGTTTATGTCCCATTTCTTGGGTTTTATACATTTTACCATAAAAAAGCGTATTAAAATGTATAAAAGTCTTTAAGAGCTTAAAATTATAAGTGCATATTCTTTTTGCCAGCAAAATCAACAGATCAGCCTATTATACATTTTTCCAGATTTAAATCTTTTACTTGCTTTCATACACTTTTATATGCCAGTAGTATTTTTCAAATATATAATATACATATTCCAAGTCGAGACACACTATATTTTTGTGACTTCAAAGCCGCATATGATAGCATGGCGATGGCCGCGTTTGGGATCCCGAAAAAACTGATCTTATTGTGTCGCGTGACGCTGGAGAATACAGCTCATCCGAACTGTTCCAAACCTGTACCGAATTCCAGCTAGGAGACGCGCTATCATGTGACTTCTTTAATCTTATTCTGGAACAGATAGTGCTAAGGGCATTTGTAAACTCGGAAGGCACTATCTTCAACAGATCCATACAGCCGCTCCCAACGTGCCGTAATAGAGCCTTTTGCGGCAACGGAAAAACACGCGAGTTAAGTTGATCTTGCAGTTAACAAGGATAAAACCAAATACATGCTTTCAACAAACAAGCAAACATCCGTCACCGGCTAGGACAAAACGTAACTGTTGAAAACAGAACTTCAAAGTGGTTAAGGAGCCAAATGAGAATTAAAGTCATATGGTGTTAGTTCATTTTAGAAAGTGAATGTGAATCAATGTCATTTGCAGCAGTCCCAATAAATTCAATTATATAAAAATTAAAGTTAGTTTTGCGAAGCAAACATTAAATCGGTGGCACTCTGCGCGGAAATACAGCATTTCACATCCCTTTCTGCAGGCGGCAAATACCATTCACACATCTTTGTTGCTCCGCTCGGGGTAGGGACGTTTGGCCAGGCAGGCGCCAGTGACCACATCTTTATACCCTATCCTAAGGGTATATTAATAACGCAATTTTTAGGGCTTTAAAATTAAGCTAGGAAGCTGAAATAATTTTGAGTACGCCCACTACCACGCCCTCAATTAAGAAAAAACCGTTTTAAAGCTAAAGTAAGAGAGATAGAGTGTTACGACTTCACAAGATATGTAGGCACTGCCTTCCTTTATAAGTCATATAAAGTTTTTGGCCACGCCCACTTTTTGAGGGGCGATTTTTTTTTCAAAAATACATTTTTTTTTAAATTTAATAGAATGAAATAAAGTGCTATCCACCATCCTCTTAATGCTTTTTCTTTGGGGCATATAGGGATATGGATGGGATATCATACTGTTCGCCCCAAGCGGTATGTAGTCTTTCCTTATGTTTTGTATCTTATTTTTAGAAATATTATTATGGAAAATGCTGTGGTATGCGCTCGCTTGACGAAAATCAAATACACCGAGCGGAACATCGCAGTTGAGATCGGTACTTGCCGCCTGCAGGAAAAGAAAGTGAGTTAAAATAAATTTCATTCTCGTGCAGCGGGCCACTCAGATACTGTTTGCATAGTATACATATATATAAGGCGTAAACCATACAGGACCTAAAGCCTAGCTTCTCCAACCATTGTGTGTGCGAAATTATATTTTTGACACGAATGGGGGGACCTACAGTTTAATTTACCGTTTACTTACCCCGGTGTTAATATAAACTCCGCAAACGACACCTTCGTGAAGATTCAATAAAGAATTACCCTAGGAAAACGCTGCTACTTTGGTTTGGCAAAAAAAATGGGTTTAAATCCTCTAACTCCAAAGACAAAGTGTTAGCTCAAAAAAACATTGATTCTGTCAGTTTTTCGCTATAATGCTGGACAATAAGCAGGAAAGGTGAACAGATTCTAAGCTCCAATGCCAATAGAGTAGAAGATACAACTGCGAACTCTATGAGCTGTACTAAGATAACGATGTAGTTCAAAAACCCAAAACACGTCGTTTACATTGGCTCGGCCACATCGATTGCATGGAGATTTGGTGTGTGAACAAATGTTACAATTTTTTTTTGATGCGATTAAAAAACGCATCACATGTCCCGATAACGGTTAGTATGACGCAGTCGTACACTTTATATTTTGTGCAATTGCAGACTGAAATCATAAGTTTATTAAGTGATAAACTAAATATGACAAAAGAGGTAACCACTCTTCAATATCAAGTTCGTGATGTATTTTATTTTTGGATTGTTGAAAACCCTTTCTTTTTGTCAAATTATTAAGGGACTCTTAATCCTGGTTTCTTCTCATAAGGCTTTGAAAGGACATATTTTACAATTTTGTAAGGTATTGGACCAAAACCATCATCGACCGATTGCTCAGCCCTGAACTACACCATTTTAAGTTCAATAAATTTTAGTGTCGGAATATAACATTTTGGCTTTATATTGGTGTTGGCGGATTAACATTGTATAATTCGGTGACGAAAAGTCATGACTTAGTGAGTATGTTGATTTGGATGCAATAACTAAATATAAAATCAAACTAAACTAAACCTTTAAGTTCAAAAATACCATTTCTAAGCTAAATAAAACAAATAAAACCTATCTTCACCAATCATCATGGGTTCGTAAATATATTTTTGGACACAAATGGAAGAGACGTTTGCCAATTTCAAACGGCAATTTAATTTCTAAAATCCTCTCATGATAGTTCTTACTATTGTATGTTTTTTATACTTTCGCAAGAGCTGGGGCAGGGTTTGAACAGGGACCCGCAGCTAAGTAGTACAACCAAGCTAAATAGCCCCTCGTTAATCATGAGTCAACCGCCTTATGCAAATGTAATTCCATTTAAAGCAAAAATTCTGCAAAATTCATTGAACACCTTGAAATTGTGAGGAGTAATTTGAAAACGTATTTTAAAAATTACCTCATTCCTATCAAAGTTCCATCGAGGCTACATGAATGTTTTTTTTGCGATTGGTTCCTCAACTAAAAAAACAATCCAACAGACCATATTCAAGAGCAAAAGTTATCCCTCGTTCCGAACATAGAGAGTCGAAATAAATGGTTATAGCTTTCCTTTAAACCTAGGTATGTAATACGTATAGCCTGAAGAGCTGCAAATATCCATAGATACATAATGAGGTACTACACAAGTTCCTTTTCTGGACGAGGGAAACATTTTGAGTTGATCCGTTTTGCTTTCTTTTTCATAAATCTCTGTTGTAGTCCATTTTTATATATCCCTACTTGTAGGGTGCTTTAGATTTAATGAATTGTTTCCAACAAAGAGAAAGAAATGACGACTCTTAAATTTCTGTTATGGACCTTTCCACCTAATCTAACCTCACACGTTGCAGGATGGAATTTTAAATTTCGCTATTTTGTATTTATTTCGCGTTGAAATCATGAAGGCCGTTTAAGCCCCAGGGAATCTTTGAGAGCTGGTCCCGTTTTGTTCTTTGTTTATCATTTTTTTCGTCCCGGGTTTAACTTTTGTGAATAAACTACAAATTCACTGGAATTTCACCGTTTTTTTTCTGCAAATAACTTGGAAACTGTCCCGGCTAACAGAATTTGCGAATTTTATTTTTTATTTTTTATAATTTTATTTTAATTTGCTGTATCATTGGCAAATGTTGAGGTGAGTGTGAAGTAGTAGATGGTCCGATATGCAGCAAAACTTAAATACAAAATAGGCTTTCATGTTACATAAATCGGACTTAAGAGTTCGAATCTCGGGGAATGAAACGAAAACATTAGTAAGTTTATTATAGGGTACCTTGCTCGCATGGCACAACACAAATGACAGCTATCTTACATGCATCTTTTTTTTTGATTTTGCAAATATGTATGTACACCGGAGGGTAAAAAAGTTTAACCTTACTGTCTGCTTCTACTAGGTGCAGTCATTTTTTCTTCTCTTATTGCATGCAATAAACCTGATTATGATGATGTGCTGGTCATTTGAGCGCACAATGAACTGTATATCTATATAATATACATACATATGTGTATACATAGGTAAAAGGAGGTAGACTCTTTTGTCGAAAGGAGCTTTTGATTTGAGAAGTAATTGTGAATGGATTTTGAATAAAAACTCAGGATGTTTTTCCTTTGCAGCGGACTTTGAAGAAACCCGGTAAGGCGTATGTTTATTACGAACGAATAAAAAGGATTAACGTATGGAGTGCGAGGAATTGTTGAATTTAATTACTACCAAGGTTTTTTCAAGAACAGAGTTTACGTACGTCGTTTTTGCTAGCACTTTGTTCTGAGGTACATTCTGAGTGCATTTCTGGAATATTATAATAGTCGTTTTTTTACTTAAGCGTTAGGAGTAATTGCTAATCTCTGTGAAGGGATGCACATTTTATTGCTGTAGCTCAGTTAAACTTCATTGTATAAATTT
This sequence comes from Ferdinandea cuprea, assembly GCA_963576555.1. Classification (NCBI taxonomy): domain Eukaryota; kingdom Metazoa; phylum Arthropoda; class Insecta; order Diptera; family Syrphidae; genus Ferdinandea; species Ferdinandea cuprea. The sequence goes on along the minus strand of OY754958.1, from coordinate 124,496,946 downwards.
AAGTAAAGTCTGTAAATAATAAGACGAATCTCATACAAATGTTCGTACTGAAAATTGTTGTATGGCAAGTTCCAACTTTGCAACCCGCTTTCACAGCTTTTTCCATGCTTTTCAAGAACTTTTAAATCCTCACATTAGTAGGTATTTAAAGAAATATTATTGAGCTTTTTCTATATTAAATCCAATATCCTTGACCTTGAAAGATGTAATTGTTGGGGTTATGCATAGTAAAAAAATATATATTTATATGTATATGCAGTGGTGACACGATAATAATAATCAGCTTCTCTTCAGTAAGTAAGGTTTCTTAATATAGAGCAACATGCCCCCATACATAAGTAAAATCGAATGACATTGCTGGGTATACAGCGAAGAATGTATCCGATGTCGGTGTGAAACTTTTGTAAACCCTACTTAATAGGAGATATTAAAAATGACGTCCCATAAGCCCAGTGAAAAGATATGACGCCCCGAGAAGAAACTCAAATAAATATGTTTTTGAGCTCTTGTTTCAAAACTAGACTATGCTCGCGAATCCGCTCGTGCGGAATGTAATCCGTACTGATCTGGAGGGGTGTCACTCATAGCCGATTAGCATCCGAGATAGCCAATCTCTCCCATTTTATATTTTCTCTGCCCCTTCCTAAGTAAGCCATTCTTTTCAGCATAACAAAGTTGAAAGAATTTTTAAAATCGCCCGAAAAGTTCCAGATATAGCCAGAGATACCCCTCCTGATTCAACACAGACTAATTTATTCATACGCTCTTTACATCACCCTCCGCCTCATTCTTAAGTAACCTATAACTATCCGAACGCTCATCACCCTCCTTTTATCACTCCTGTCGGCCCTTTAAAACCTTATTGGACAGCGTATCTATCAGCGAAAATAAAATAATAAAAATCGGTTGATTGGTGTACAGACAGATGAACATTTAAAATACTTTTGTATTCTATGTAGTAGTATTATAACGCTACATTTTTCCAAAACTTTAACTCCATCAAAATGTAATTTTTTTATAACTTGATTCGCTAATTCATTTTCTTTAAATTATTTCATAAAATTACCCCTACTTGCGGGATCCAATTTTTGAGGTCTAAGTCTTTTTGCTACGTAAGAGGTACTAAAGTATCCGACGAAGTAAAAGTGTTTTGAATGAATGACAAGACTGAGACCGAAAAGCTGGAGAGAGATTGCTTCCTTCCATTCGATTTACCGGTACCTACGATTTTGATGTAATTTCACACATTTCGGACACTTTTAACATAATTGTTCAAAATATAAAAAAATTATCAAAATCGTTGGAGAAAACGAATTTAATTTAAATTTAAGGAAATCGTTATATGAAAAAAAAATTAAAAAAAAACTATTTTAAAAATCTAAGTATGCAATTTTTTGAAGTTCTCTAGTTAGTTTTCGCGATATTGGCGGTTTTATAAATTACAGTTAATCGATTATTTTTTCCAAAACTGAGTAAGTAGCATTTTTGGCCCCATCCCGAATATCCTTAGTACAAAAGAAGACCCAAATCCTTTTAACCGTCTTTGGGAAAATTAATGATAAGTTATTTTCACCGTTATTTCAAACGATAAAGCAAAAACTAAAAAGATGCCCGAGATGTAACCCCAAAAACCTTATATACGAATTTTGAAACAAATCCGAACCGTTTCGATATACGTCGCCCGGACAGACAGACAGACAGATTCAGTTTAATTCGAAATTTCCGCACGATCGAAATAAATTTCTCTTTAGTATACTAATATATACGAGAAAGTTAAAAATCGAACCCATTATGCGTGGCCATCTAGTAGTCGGAATCACATCATCCTAGCATGTCTTGCATTTAGTTCTTTACACATAGTCCATGTTGTAAAGTATACCTTGACAACGGTAAGGTCAAAAATAATATTAGCATTTTATTTGTGTAAAAATTCATGTTCCACTCAACTGTGACAAAAACTGTGAGTTTATTGGGTGCTTTAATTTATTATTACAAGACTTATTCGCACCCTACATGTATTTCAATTAAGCTAAATTGTACGACTATTTATTTTACTCGTTAAGAAATTCATTTAATTTTTCCATTTGCCCTGCATTACACACACACACACTCCTTTCTCTGTTTTCATATTTAATGTATTTTTCTTTTGGTCGGAATTTTAGCTGCAATATTTTCAACACATTGCTGAATTCATAAATATTTATATTATGAAACCCGCCTTTCTCATGCATACCTACTAACTCATTCAAGGACATGTGCGAAATCAGAGCTGAAGACAAAACCAAATAGTGGCGCGAATATGGTTAGCTCAAAGCAACATCCACCTACGCCACGGTCGCCGCTGCCGCACGGAGATTTGTAACGAATTTACATTTTCTGCTTTTCAGCGATTTTTATTTTTATTTTTTTTGTCTGTCTATACCGCACTTACTTCTCCTGTTCCACTACCTTTCACTTGGCCTCTCGATGAGGACATTTAGCTTCCGTCGCACCATGACGACAAAGACACGACGGATGTCGGGTCGGAATGCGCGCGTACGCAAAGGATATTATGCAAAGAGTTTTAACTTGTGATTTATGTGCTATGGCTTTTGTTTATAATTTCATTACCCACTGTGGTACAGTTACAATGACAGAACAAAAGGACAATACACTTTGATTTATGTCAATGGGTTACTGTGTAGTGGGCGGGGGATAGATGGGTGTCAAATTTTAGACATGTAAATACGAAGCATTGTTCCTTTATTCTGACAAAATTAATATTTTGTGATAAAGTTGTTTGGAGAACCTCCATAACAACAAAGTCCTTCAAATGTACATTAAGATGACAAATTTTACAGAACTTTTATTGCCAATGCCCATAAAACAGAGAAACAAAATGGAATTTCACATGCTTAAAGAGGAAATGTGGACAATGGATGTAAGTTACAGTGTGGTTTGCAGGTGAGGGCGTTTTTATTTTTATGGTGATGGTTAACACAGTGACTCCGTGGTTAATGCGTTCGACTACTTAGTTCTATTCCCTGCCCCACTTTTTGAAGCATCTCAAATTTTCAGTTCGGAAGTTGCATAAAATTCCTTCCACTCGTGTTAAATAATGACATATATCTTGGTACGTGAAATGGTGAGATCTGCTAGTCCTTAGGCCTGGTTATGGCCGTAAACACACGAGAACTGAGAATATCTATTGCGTTCAGCTGAGAAGTTCAGATTAAGCATATTGTTGCCAAAAAATCTACAACATAATTAGTGCAACATTTAAATTTGGATTTGCTGTAAGTCGATATAAGGAAATTGCTTTAGTACACCAGGTGCAAAGTAAGTTAATATCACGAATGTTAGCATTACAAAGCCTTTTTAGAAATTATTAACCAGGGAAGAAACCCCACCATTATAAACAGAATTAGGGAGAAGTCTTAGATCTGACCCAATGTACATCTTTTATAAAAAACTACGTACGTACCATTACGCCGAAAACGGCCAACAGACGGTACAGCTCTTAGCCGAAACGCATTTCCCAGACTTGATAATCATGCGAGCATGCCTTGAAATCCTTCTCCAGAGAAGAATGACTAGACCGTATAGACAGAGAGGACTGGATAAGGTCGAAGGAAATCTTTCATGAAGGCAAAATAATTTGGGCAATCAAATCATTTCAACCTTTCAAAGCCCCCGGAGAAGATTATGAAGAAGCATTCGACAACACCGAATTCTCCCAGATGGATAAAATGCATGCTAGAGGATAAAACAATAAATACCTCACTAGGCAGCAATAAACTCAGTGTTCTAGCTACGAAAGGTTGCCCTCAGGGAGGAGTTCTCTTCCCTACTATGGTCCATCGTAATAAGCGAATTACTGATTATTCTCAGCAGCGATGGTTTTAATGTCCAAGGATATCCATATCTTAATCAGAGGCAAATTCGAAGACACAACCTCGAACCGCCTCCTGAGGGCTCTAAGCCTTGTCTCTAATTAGTGCACAAAAGTTGGACTCAGGGTCAATCCAAAGAAAAGCACCATAGTTGCTAGATAGACTCAAAAACGCAACACTCTTCGGTGAATCAATAGTTCTCATTAGAAATTAAATACCTAGGAGTCATACTGGGTAAAAAAAACTTACATCGAACTCTCACCTTACCAAGACTATCGACAGAGCCCGGATCTACTGATGACCACCAAAAGTATACTTGGTAAAAAATGGGGACTCAAAATGACACTATGGAAGTATACGGCAATAACTATGCGTATTATCACGTATGCAGCCGCCATTTAGTGGTAAAAAGCTACGCAGAGGTCTGCACCGACTAAATTTAATAAAATACAGAGACAAACCTGTGTACATACAACAGGTGCAATGAAGACAACACCGAGCTGCACTTGAGGTTATCCTAAACATGCCACCCTTTCATCTAGAACTCATGAAAGAAGTTATGGTAAATGCCTACCAAGGATGAAACTAATTCCAATCTAGTTCATCCTGCAATCTTACAGGAACTAAAAAAACTCAATATAACGGACAAATGCTTGCCGCGTTACAACTTCCAACACAACTTCAAGATTACATTCCCAGAACGTTTAACCTGGGAACAAAAAAAAACAACATTTGCCAAGGATTCCTATGTATGGTACACAGTTCCGTATTTTAGACAGAAATCCAAGCAATAGAACATTGCATCTGAGAGAGTCTAAAGAGATTCATTACGAATAAAATCATTTACTTTCTCTCTGACACCAGGGCAGCCCTACTTGCACTTAACGTCTTTGAGATAACATCAAAACTAGTCTGAGATTGCTTCAACTCTTCCGAATACTGACCACCACTATCAAAGTACACTTGATTTGAGTGCCACGTCACAGTGAAGATGAAGGCAACGAAAAAGCACAACAGGATCCGCATCCCAATTCACGATACCAAGACCATTCCGCGAGCTACCCATGAAACCTACAAAAAAATGTATCAAAACCTGGCTAAAAGAGAAATGGCTACATTTTTGGAGGCTTCCTAATGGGGCACTAACGTGTCAAGAAACACCTGTTGACTATGGGAATAGCACAAAACAATACTTGTAGATTATGCAACGAGGACGAGGAAGCAGCAGAACACATATTATGTGATTGCAACTGCCTTATACAAACCCGTCAATGTTATTTATGTAAGTTCTACATTGAAGCAGCGGATATAGCTGCCAGCTCACTCAAAAAGATAGTCGCTTTAATAACTAACTACAGCATCAGTGATGAGCTCTAAATGGAGGGCATCACAATAGGCCCATGTGAGGCCGCAGTGATCTGGGATACATTATACCACCTCCAACACACAATCTAATATAATCCAACCTAACCTTGCCTTTCATCTCAATAAGTTCGTTATAAACTGAGCACAGTAAATAGAACCAGAAAATTAAACAATACATTCCAATACAATAGGTGCACTTGGAACTCGTCCACATCCTTGATTTGTCCACCACACTGTAACTTCAATTCACACAAAACATTGAATTTGTCTAACGAGAAGGAAAATTTTATCCGCTAAAGCTGTACCAGCTTAAATAAAACAAATGAATAATTCATTAATTCGAGTTGCGGACATTCGCATAATCTCATCCTGCAAGGACCAAGTTGCTGCTACTGCTGCTACTGCCACTGTCTGTATGCGGTTCTGTGGTTGTGTTCTGTATGAAAAATTATAATTTTTTGCCACTTCATATAGAATCTCATTTGGCAGGATGAAATGTTTCTCTTACACGACCACAGAATGCAATCGCTTGCATTAACGATGGCGCAGCTAATGTGCAGTATCCTGTTTGGTTTTCAAGGACCTGCTGTTCGCTGCGCTATACTTTCTTTTTTTTTTGCTTCCAAATACATTCCGCTTTCCATGACGTTCACTTTATGACTTTTTTTTATATAAACAGTTTGCTTAGTTCGTTAATTTGTAAATAATTAATGCAATCAAGTGAGAGTGGGAGAAAAAGGACCTTCGCATTGGAACAAGTAGAAACGGATTGCCATAAAGAAGAACAAACCAAATAGTTATGAATGGGAAAACAAAAATTATTATGTCTGGAGAATTTGTAATTTGTTGCTTTTTCACGGATTGAACTTAAAATGTTTGGCTCTGCATAAACTACATTTAACTACTGCAAGTCGACTCTTTTAATGAGTTTGAGTTACTGCAAGTGGGTAGCGTAAGAATGAAACTCCGGGTGCAATTTAAATTGAATGCCAGCGCCAGGATGGGTGAAGGACACACTAGTAAATGGTGGTTACATTGAAGTGGTTGAAATAATACATGTTGGGTTTTTAGATACGAGATGACAATCGAATGTGTTTAATTTTTTTATCTTTTCTAGATATAGTTTTTCGGGTTGCCAACGCGAATTCATATTACAATTAAGCATAGCCTTTAGTGGAAGAAAGCAGGACTGTTGTGTCTTATTTATGTACCTCGCAGACAGGTGAACAGTTAATGAAGTGGTATAAACACCCAAAACCGACCAACCTCTTTTTCATTACTTTTACAATTGAAAATTCAACCACAACCAGAGAAGAACGTACATAAAATATTTATAAGAATTATCTTCCACATCGATTTAATCTAGCTATGCCACTTAAGTTCAAGGTTATGCCCAAACCACATACATAGTGAACTGGAAAAACTATTTAACTCGTTATCCTCGTCATCGTCGGCTGGCGGTAGGAAAATGTGGACGATTACTTTGCGGTAGACCAGACCACAAGAGTAATAAGCGTACAACATCAAAGATTTCATAGCAGCGATATCTAATAGTACGAATACCCCATTGATATGTAGATAACCGATGTCTGAACAATGTATGCGGCTCTAATTTGCATTAAATTCAAAAGTCCGTGTTTACCGACTGCAGTAGCTTTAGATAAGAAACTCCTTAGTGAACCTCAATAAATTTGCAGTACTCACACAGCTCTTGTGTAGAGTTTGCTATGCCTTTTGCAATCAAAACCACTAAACCTTAATGAGGAACCTATTGAGTTTGTATCACCACATGTCACTAAACTAAATTAATACATTTCATAGCTGTCGAGTATGTTATTGCTGTGAATCAAATTTCCATGCAATTACAATTTTTTATTCCATTCCCCTTAGTAATAACGAAGACGCGTGCATAAATCTACATGAATTTGCTTCATGTATCTACTCTTGTTAATTAATTACACTTGAAAGATTGACGATATGTAATTAATTTGATTGACACAATATTAAGGTGGCAAGGTGGAGTTTGAGAGGGGGTAATATTCAAAAAAATCATGTTGCATGAAGTTGGTTCAGAGATGTTGATTGTAGGGCCTTTTAATGAATTTAAGCTATGCAAATAATGTGTATTTCATTTACATAAAACCTATCTATTATAATTATTGTTAATATTTCTGCTCTGAAAAGTATTAAAAATATATATGAATTTATAAAGTTCACCCAACCACCTAACTCTTTTTCAAAATTTACGCCAAACTAATTAATTAATTTTATCATTTTTTTTATAATCAACTATCATTTTGTTTTCTGAATTTTGCATTATTGTTTTCATTCACTTTTAGTCAATATTAATGTTTTAAAAAACATGGATTTTCACTAACTGGCCGGTTGCCAACAAAAATGCAGTATCAAACCAACTTTGTAATACATATTTATATATATCGTGTTTTCTTTTGGTAAACGTTTTCAAATATTTACCCCTTTTCCACTAACACCAATCCAAGTGGCAAGTGCCAGTTTGTTTTTAATTGGTTTTTGAACTACTGATTGTATTAAGTTAATTAATTTAATTTGTTGTAGCAATATATATAGCCTCGCCGAATAGAACAATTTTATAAAATATTTTAAAAAGCAAGTTGTTAAAATTCTTCAAATTCATTTAATTGGTTTTTGTCTTCGCCTTCGCAAACTGATTCTAGTGAAAAAGAATATATTAAATTAATATTTTTTTTCCCAAAGGAAATAAAGTGCACAATTTCGTCATACGAAACCTTCTCGGTAAATGTGATGCGTTTTCGAATCGACTCAATAAGTATGGAACATTTGATCACATACCTAATTTATTTAAATCAAGTTTTGGAAAATTTGATTTTCTCTATATTTTGGATGTAACTTCGAACAGAGGACACTTTTATTACAATTGTTTAAAATACAAAAACTAATCAAAATTGTTAGAGCCATTTTTGAGAAAACGAACTTAATTCAAATTTAAAATCTTTTTATGATTTGACAATTATGACAAATTTTCAAAAAAATATTTTAAAAATCTAACAATAAGATGCAGATTTGTTCAACTCAACATCATTAAAAAAATAGTAAAATTTCTCAGTATTTCCTTTGTTATTTTTTGAGATATTGGCGCGGAATTATAAATTACCGTTTTTTGAATTTTTTTCAAAAAAACTGAGTATGCACTATTTTCCCGACCATCCAAAGTATCCAAATTAAAAAAAAATTCTAAAATCATTGGAACCATTTTGCAGAAAATTAGTGATAGGTCATATTTAGAAATAATAAATGATATGACAGCCACCGTTATTTTATGTAAAAAATAAAAAACGCTACGAGATGTTTCACCTAAACCTTTATATATAAACTTTAAAGCAAATCCGTTGAAACCACATCCACATCTCATCCACATTCATGCCATCCAATTATAGTCGGTTGTCATGGCTCTATACCGGTCTCTATTAATGGTAACTGACTCTCCAGCATCATTTCGGAAGAAGCGTGGCTCAATGACTCCACCAGCCCATAGAGCACACCAAACAATCAGTTTTTGTGGATGCAATGGCGTTTCAAGGGTCTCAAGTGGATTCTCTTCACTCCAAATACGGCAATTTTGCTTGTTGGCGTAGCTATTCAACCTAAAATGAGCCTCATCGCTGAAATTTTCGCGCTAAACTTCGCGAACTGAACCATTATTTTCGAAATAAATTTGCACGATTTGCAAGCGCTATTCATTTGTCAAACTAAACTGAACATAAATGACATTAAAGTTGCCAGATTTAACCACCAAATGTCAGTTTTATCTCTATTCGAAAAACCAACCTCTTAAAAAAACACCCTTTACATTAAAAAAAAAAAGAAATTTCAGATCAAAATCCAAAAATCACAGAGATGGTTTTATTCCCGAAATTATGGAGCATATTATGGACCAGGGTAGACCAAAATACCGCCGCATGAAAAAAATTAAATATATCATATAAAACGTTCAAGAGTCTAAAATGTGCATCGGTAGGTAAATTCCAGTGGCTTCAAAATTAACATAGTTTATAAGCGGTAAAGAATAATCTTCTGTATTATAAACAGAAAGCTCAATGTGAAAATTGCTAACGGCATTATTTGTATAGATGTGAGTCAGGGTACACCAAAGCACGGCTTAAATCCTCGATAACTGGGGTAAACATTGAAGATAGACCCTTACTCCTTTTCATCTTAGAAATAGCCAGTTGGATTCCACCCTTACAGCAGTTTAACGGTAATACTCGCCATGCTAGCACATCAGTTCACCCTTAAGCCTATATTCGGAGGGACAGTAAAATACAAGGATTCGTTGCTAGACCTAACAATACGAATGTGGAATGCTCCACCACGCTCCATTTTTCCTACGCATTATAGTTTACAGACATTTAAATTCAACGTGTTTCGGTATCTCCTTTTTTTCTAGTACTAACTTCACTTTTCTAATTCCCCCACTTTGTTACTTCATTATAAGGGTATCAAAAATCCCTTTAGTGCGCGTACATTATAAAAATAAAATATAAAAAATGTGTACAAATCATATCCCAAGGTATTGCGCATTGGAAATACCGTGTATAGCTATCGAAAAGCTAACAAATATTAAGAACAACAAGGGTACCGCTAAAAAAAACGTACTGCTTTCAATAGCGCCCGTGCACCAAAACATCATTCTAGTATGGGTGCAAGAAAGCATTCGCGATTAAATCACTGCCCCTGGATTTGCCTTTAAACAGATTTTTTTCGCCGCGTCTACATTTTTGTTAAGTTTATGGAATAAATGTAATAATTCCATAACCACATAATTCGCTTCTAGTTATTTTCACACACAAATTTAATAGGGTGTACTTTGAACAATCGTGCACAACGACCTATTTCCTCCTCTCTTCGATTTACCACTTTTGCCATAAGCGACAGTAAAAGTGCGATCGTTTTATTTAATGGCTAATGAATTCGCATTCGCAAAACCAAAAAACCACTCAAAATATATTCTTCCGAAATAATAAAACTCTTTTCGTCGTCACAGCCACGGTAAATGGAACGTCATTCATCTCCTTTACAGCAGACCAATATTTGCGCTATGTCAATTCTCAATGAAAAAGTCAAGTCAGTCGGTCGTTCCCCTGAAACTACGCCCGTACTCACCGCTCCCTCAAATTACACTCATACGGTTCAGTGCATTGGAAGTTGGCTAATTAGAAATAATTGGCTTCCGTACAAAACGAACGGGCATCATTTGAATGATTTACAGTCGGTTGTCGGTGTTCGGTCAGTCGAAATGTGATGCGTAGCGTATGAGCTGGCAAAGGATTCTCTTCTTCACCAGTATAAAGGTGGTTCTGCCTGTGTGGGTGTATAAGTCTGCATGGACTTTTAACGAGGATAGAAGTAAAAAAAAAAGGAACACCAGTCCCCTTAGACTGGACACCACAAATGTGTTCATGCATTCATGGCTTCCAATTCAGTTTTCAATTCGATTCGGTCTGTTTCGGTCTGGACAGAAAAGTTGTAGGTATGGGTTTATGGTATTTTTTTCACATAGACAAAACCTTCAAAGGATTTCAATAAATCATCGTTTGTCCTGTCTGTCTATAGGAAAGCTGAGCTGATCGGGTGCGCGGCGCTATGCTATCCGGGTAATAAGAGGTTAGCTTTTGTGGCTCGTTACGTGGCAGATTGCAAATGGTCAATGAACGGAGATGGCATCCCAAAGGATGTGCTGTGATGTGCTGTGAGCATTGCATGTGACTGAAGAGTTTGCGGAGAAAGAGAAAATTCCTTTACCTCGACTGTGGTGGCAATTGTCTAAGGGTTATCGGATGTTGAATTGATTAGATAAGCTTCTCAGGGAGAGAAGACAGCTACCCAATTGACATTAGATCGTGATCGTGAGACAATCAGTATTCAATTAAATTTATACATGAACCCGAAGGGTAATAAAAAATTACAGATAGATTTCAACCGACTGCGTGATTCAGCTTACCTAAGGCATAATTATTATCCTTCTTCGTGTTCTATGCCTCCAAATTATCCTTTGGTTATCGAAACTATAAGGTTATAATAAAAAACATAAAGAAAGGCTACAGTCCGCTTGGGGCGAACAGTATGATACCCTATCCATATCCCTATATGCCCCAAAGAAAAAGATGATAGATAGCATTTTATTTCATGCAATTAATTTTTTAAAAATAAATAATTTTTTTTTAAAAAACATCCCCAAAAAGTGGGCGTGACCAAAAACTTTGTATGGGCGATATATTTGAAAAAATTATGACTAAATATATTGTTAAACATTTTTTTCGATTTCTATGAAAATTTTCGAAGAAAACAGCATTTTTGTGAAAAACGCCCACAAAAAGTAAGCGTGGCAAAAAACTTTATATGACAAACTTATAAAGGAGGCCAGTGCCTACATATCTTGTGGAGGTTGTAATACTCTATCTCTCTAACTTTAGCTTTAAAACGGCTTTTTCTAAATTGTGGGCGTGGCAGTGGGCGTATTCCAACAATTTTTACACCTAACCATTTCGCAGCCCTAGGGAGTATCCAAATTTCCTAGCTTAATCTTAAAGGCCTAAAAATGGCGTACGGGCGGACGGACATTGCTAAATAGTCGTAGGATTTGGTCCTGATCATAAATATATATACTTTAATGGGTCTACGATGAATATTAAAGGGTGTTACAAACTATGTGTCAAAATTAATATACCCTTTGGACGCTAATTAAATACAAACAATTAAACAAGCTTACTTTGCGTTACATCGCCTACAAGATCCTGTCAAACGTATTATGGCCCGTAACGTATTAAGACAAGCAACTGGGTGCTGGCTTTAAGACCGGAACGCAAACTCTTCGCAACAGCTATGGAAACCTATTCACCGACGCGCAGGGAATAGTAGATGTATTTAAGAGGCATTTCCAGCAGCTGCTAAACAGGCAAAATGTGAAGAACCAGTCCCCCCGACCAGGCTTAGCTTTAAAAAGCTAAAGAACAACAAGGCCGCTGCTCTGATGGTCTACCTGGATGTCTCGAAGGACAAAGCGCATGCTCTACAGAACCCTTATCCTTCCAGTCCTGCTATACGGCGCCGACTGCCGGACGAAAAGCAGGAAAAGAGAGTTAATACTGGGATCCTTTGAAAGAAAAATCCTTCGACGGATATTTGCTCCTGTGTGCGAGGAGGGCGAATGGAGGAGAAGATACAACCGCGAACTCTATGAGCTGTACTAAGATGTGGATGTAGTACAAAACGCCTAGAAACGTCGACTACATTGGCTCGGCCACATCGAGCGAATGCACAACAATGATCCAGCCAAGAGGATCTTCGAATCCCAGCCCCCAGGTTCGAGACGACAAGGAAGAAAGAACCTCCGTTTCAAAGACCAAGCCATCGCGGATGCCAGAGCGCTTGGTCTGGACAACTGGAAGCAGCGTGCCCGCGATCGCGTGTCTCAGGCAGGGGATTTTCACGGGTCGGGAGCCCGTTAAGTAAAGTAAGTAAGTATTATGGCCCGGAGCCATATACTGATGATCTGATTGGCTCTTATAAGTGTGGTTTGAGGTTTGGAAAGTCGACCAACGACCAAATCTTAGTATAAGGCCCAATCCTGGAGTACACCCTAGAATTAAATAGCGATACACAGCACCTTTTCATCGATTTCAAACCATTCAAACTGGAAGAGGTTCTACCGGAAACCTTCGCAACCGCCAGTAGACTTTTTTTTTTTTTTTTTTTTTTTTTTTTTTTTTAGAAATCGCGAAGTTTCTTCAATTCAATTCAATGGATTTTATTTGTACAAAAGAAGTTTTCATTTACATGTATTACCTGCAAAGCAGAGTGCTTATCTGCAGATGGTTAAGCATAAATTTAATAAGTTAACTTTGAAATGATTTAAGTTGAAAATATTTTTGTTTACAATTAGGATACAATTATAATAGTGTTTTTTAAAAAAAAAATTCTTTAGCTTTCTAATTCACAAAATAAAGTTCAATTAAATGTTTTTTTAATTCTTTTTTTCTTTTTTTGAAATTAGGAATTACTTTTAAAAATTGTGGCAGCGAGTTCACTAATTTAGGGACCGTGCATCGCAGCTCTCTATCACCATACGTGTTGTAAGCTTGTGGAACTTCAAGCAACCCTCTGGCTCGTCTTCGGGTGTTTTGTGGGTGGCTTATGGGTCGGGAAAACCTTTGGTCGTTCATATAGGTAAGCAATGTTGTCATCTGGAAAAGTGCCTTCACATCTAAAACTTTGAAAGTTGAATTAACAGGCCTAATTATTTTAAGAAGACGATGTTGTGATTTAGATATCTTATCCAGATGGGTTTTTGCTGCGTTTCCCCAGGCCAGAATCCCGTATCGAATGCGTGACTCAGCCAACGAGTAGTACACCTGCTTTTGTACCTCCATATGCGAGTAACGCTTAAGATACACCATTGCAAATAAAGTGCTCTTAAGTTGAAGACGCAGGTTATTGATGTGCTCACGCCACAGAAAGTGCTCATCAATGGTAACTCCAAGATATTTAACCGCTTTGACTACCTCAATCGCGTTGCTGCTTCTTTGTACTGGACAGCGATCATTACGATGAAAGATTTCAATTGTTTCAGTTGGCTTTGATGGAGTCCGAATGTGCATCACTTTGGTTTTGTCTGCGTTTATCACCAGACCGTTATCGTGACACCATTCAGATACAGCGTTGAATTCGTCTTGCAATATCTTAACGGCTAACTGCAAGTCTTTGTGTCTTACAACGATTGCGATATCATCGGCATAGGCATAGGCAATTGATTTCTTAAACGTTCTTAACAGTTCATTTGTAAAAAGAATGAATAAAATGGGCCCTAATTTGGAACCTTGTGGTACACCGTATTCGCACGTCTTTTTTTGGCTTAACATATTAGATACCTTGACTTGGATTACTCTATCAGTCAGATAACTTTTGAGCCATCTTGCCAGCAAACCTCTCATTCCCAATTTGTTGAGACTTTCGACGAGTTTTTCGGGTGTCAAAGTATCAAAGGCTTTGCTGAAGTCTATAAATAGAACAAGGACGTGATGATTTTTATTTAGCCCCGCATTAACCACATTGGTAAACTCTCCCAGTAGCAATTGGGTGCTCTTGCATTTTTGAAATCCAAACTGGTTTGGGTGAATCACTCTGTGCTTCAACATGAAACAATTAAGACGTTTAACGACTATCTCTTCCAGACATTTTTCAACCGCTGGCAGAATTGAAATTGGCCTATAGTTTGCCGTGTCTTTTTTTATCCCTCCTTTGTATATTGGCCGTATTAAAGATGTTTTCATAAGCTTTGGTACATGACACTGACACAAACTAAGGTTTATAATCTTTGTGATTACAGGGGTGAGATACATTGCATTCAGTTTGAGATCGACTGGTCTTATGTTGTCTGCTCCAGGACTTTTTGTGTTGCTTAGTTGACACAATATCTCGTAAACTTCAGGTTCCGTTGCTTCCTCTATATAGATACTTTGTTGAAGTTCCCAGCTCTCATGGTAAGAGGTTTTAGTGTCACATGCATGCATAATACTCGCCGCTTGTTTCGAAAACCGCTCCGCGAATTCCTCCACAATGTCTTTTAAGCCCTTGGATTCGGACGCATTTGGAAAATTAATTTTGATAGTTTCATCTACTGAACGTTTCTTTCTTCCAAGCAGTTCGTTAACGATTCTCCACGTTTTCCTTGGGTCATTATTTGCATTTAAGAATTTTCGTTTGTAAAAATTAGCTTTTATCAATTGTATATTCTTGTTAACTATGTTTCGAAGTTTCTTGTATTCACTCTCAAACGTCTTACATCTGGGGTTGTTTTTCCACCTCCTGTATAACTCATCCCTTTGTTTGCACATTGGAATTATTTCTGGCGTGATCCATGGCTTATGTATACGTGTTCTTTTTGTTGTGGTCGTTTTGCATGCTTCAACGTATATTTTATTCATTTCTCGAACAAAATTGTTGTATAGTGCCTCGACGTCATTTTCTCGAAGTAGGTATTGCCAGTCTGTCAGTTCGATAAGTTCATTAACTTTCTGCTGATTAATACGTTTGACTTCAAATTCACAAGAAGTTTCTGTTTTATTTAAATCTTCTGTAGCATATAAGACGGCGTAATGATCAGATAGATCGGTTTCTATAACTGCAGAGTTAATATTGAGTTTCGTAATGCTAGCATATACATGATCAATTAACGACGCCGTATTTTTTGATACGTCAACACGTGTCGGTTGTTTGATGACACTTGTCAACCCTTTCGACGCCATCATTTCCATATATTTTAGAACAAGTGAGTTATTCTCGTCTTTAATATTGATATTGACATCTCCTAGTACGACGTTTTCTTTTTTTTCTTTTATAATTTTATCTAATTCGTCAATAAACCTTCCAACACTAGAACTAGGTCGCCTGTATATTGCATGTATATGCTTTTGTCCACCTTTATGATTTATTTCCAGGTGCATGCCCTCGTAGTTAATTGGATTCGCTGGTATTATTGTGTAGGTTATATTATCTTTTATAAATATTGCCACTCCTCCTCCTTTCATCGCATCACGGTTTATAAATTCTGGATTAAAGCCATCAATGCTATAAAAGTCATTTTTCTTTTTCGGTATATTAATTTCATTAAGTACTAATATATCAACGTAACAAAGAACATTTTCCATTTCGGCTATAAAAACATCCCATGTTTTTGTTATCGATCTTATATTAAAACTCACGCAACAAAAATTCATTTTTTCCAAATATTTTTTTTCGATTCCGCTAACACCATGTATTACCCTAAAGTCGACATCAGCTTCACTATGTGTGTTTTCCATTTTGTTTTTTTTCTTTTCACATTTCTCTCAATTACAACAACAATTATTCTTAATTGTTTATCTTATTTACATCGTCGCAAGACCCAATGTGTATGGTCTCGCCGTTTTCGTTTTTTTTTGCAAGTACCTTACCGGTTGACTCCCACACAAATCTCCAATTGCACTCTCTAGCTTTGTTCTTTGCTAGCCAAAGAAGGTGTCTGTTGGTAGCTGTGAGATGGTTGTTAACATATATTGTTGATTCATTCTCAGGTGTTGAACTTGAAGCAGAGCCATTAGAAGTATTTTCTCTAATTTTCTTTAGGGGAATATTACGCATGGCTTTTGCCTTTTTAATTACGTTTGTTTTGCACGCGTGGCTTGCAAAAGAAACTATTATTGTTGTTTTGTTTGGGTTTTTTATGTTTGTTCTGTAAACATCAGTGATATCTGAGTTTGTTAAATCGTGATCTAGTGTTTTTCCTAGTGCTTGGACAATATCCATTAAGTTCTCGTTTTGTGTCGGCGGAATGTTTTTTATTTCAATGTTGTTTTTAAGTAATTGTTGTTCGAGTGCATTGATTTTTGTTTCCATTGAATGTATTTGTTGATCTTTTTTTTTGTTGCATTCTTTGAGTTCTTTTATTTCATTTGAAAGTTTTTGTAGTGTTTCATTGCTTACCGTCATGTGTTGCTTAATCTCTTCGTATTTGTTCGCCATAAATTCACAACTTGTGTTTATATCTGTCATTTCTTTTCTCATCTTGCGCATTTCATCTAAAATTTTCTCATTATTATTAGTTTCTGGTGCTGATTTAGTGGATTTTGCGGATGGTGCTATTAAAATTGGTTGTTGTAGTGATTCTGGAGAGCTTACACTTCTCATTCGCTTGGTCATGGGCTGAATTGATGCTAATTCAACAGGAGTCCTGGGTGCGGAGAGCTCTGCAAGTTCCTTCCTGCAGCTGGAACATCTCCATTCCTCTTTTCGGGCCATGTTCATTTTTCGGTACGATTTTTCGGATATCGTGGTACATCCATAATGAATTTTCCTCTCACATCTATGGCATGTAACAAAGTCTCCATCGGCGGGGAGGTCAGAGAAGCATTCACTGCATGGGTCCATATTATACATATGGGAATAGTAGTGTGGGTGTATAATTTAACGGTAAATGAAATATGTAAAGGAGAGGGAATTTTTTATTTGAGCGAAAATAAATTGATACTTTACTGTATTCACAAAGGGCTTATGAATTTATTTTATTGAAAAATGGTTTAAAAAGTCACTGTCTTTGGCACACTATGGTTTATTTAGAATTTGGAGAGAGATAAAAACGTTTTTCGCAAGAAATGGGATCACAACTCAGGAGAGAATTAAAAACACAACCGATCACTTCAAAGCAAACACTTTATGTTCAAAACTGTATCAGAAAGTGACTATTAATAGATATAACTTCAAAGTCATATCGCTGCTTCTTTGGGTTTAGTAAGAAATTAAAGAATAAAGCCCCATCGGGAAGTACCAGGGAAACGCTGTACAAAACTCCCATCGCCCCGGTCTTGCTCTATAGTGCAGAAACATTAAGCCTTTTCCAGACGGATGAAACCTCCCTTGGTGTCTTCGAGGAAGAAGTACTACGCACGATTTACGGTCCGGTTTGTGTCAATCTGCAAAATAATAGCCGGCGAAGACGACAAAACGAGGAACTACATGAGGTAAGATATTAACGCTAAGTCAGAGGGAATAAGAAGCAGAAACAAACCTGATTTTTGATGGCGTGGCCAAGTTTAGGGACATACGACGCACGCCTTGGTGTACAAAATTTAAGACAGTAAGCTAGAGATCGAGAACACTGGCTACGTAACATTGCTTGATAACATTATCATGAGTACAAAGTAATCACAATTGGAAAGTAGTCACAAATTCAGAGCAAACGTAAGAAATCATACCATAAAATTACTGCATAATGTTTTAGCTGCAACTTTTGTATACGTCTTCATAAAGTTAATAATCTTCATAAAGTAATTAATATACAAGTACAACCAATTTGATAACCATTTCTACAATAGCCTCCTCGGCCACAATACAATAAAATCGTTTCAGCCACCCGATGCATAGTTGTTTAATCCTTGAAGCACTACCATCCAGTTCCACTTAATTATTCTCTAATAGTCCTTCTTGTATCAATGGCATATCTACAAAGTCAGCATTAAAACTTAGTCCACTTACGTACTTCCTACTCCCTATTTCAGTTTTCAATTCTCAATTATACTCACCCATCTTGAGTTTAATTCACGTATTTCTACAAAATAAAAGAACCTAATTAAGGATAAAGAAAAAAACATACACTCAAAACTAAATGCTGCTGCTTCACCCTTACCAGCCATTCAACCATCCAGAGAAGGAACGATGGACCTTATCGGATTTTCAATTCCATTTCAATTGTTGGGGTGTTGGACTCGCACTCTTACCTATACCATTTCATTATGTCTGTTCAGTATTCAACTCTTGCTTCATCTCTAGTTTCTCCTGTTCATTTATACCTACTTACTTCTCTTTTCTAAGAAACAGTCGATGAAGTAGTGAAAAATGCATTTTAAAATTAATCTTCCGGATATCTGTATCGCTCTACCTAATTTGCGTTCCCATGGATTCACATAATTAACGCCACAGTCCAGTCCTGCCTGACTGAAAGGATACTCGCCAGAAGATCCTTCACAAATTTGTTGTGTAATTAATTAATTTTGAAGGAGAATTTACTTTTTTATGAACATTCCCATCAACTCGTACAATCCTTTGCTTACTTAAAAATGTATTTCCTTGTCTAGACGCTCAGTTGCAGCCAGTCGCATATGAAGGGCTTAATTGCTGTTATAATTCATTCATCTCACGTGCCCGGTACAAATGTGTTAGGGAATGGTTTATGGTGTAGGTGGAGTGGATAAAAAGAATATAATTTGCTTTGATTCGTCATGAATTATGTAAAAAAAAATGCACATTTAAGGTAAAATTGACGAACAAAAATAAAACGAAATTGAATTTTTTTTACGAGGTCCTCGAATGGATTGACCACTGTATTGGTCTAAGTGGAGGCAAATTTTGTACTTGAATACAGCCGAAAAAAAGAACGCCTGAACAATTCTGCAAAGAGGTAAATAATTGAATTTTTTTTTACTTTCGTCTGTTATGCTGTTTGTTTGCGGTCAGTCTAGAAATTTTATTTTTTTTTGAGATTCGGTTGTTTTATAGTATTTAACGCTTTCGTGGTTAATTAAATGTTTGTGTAGCTTCAGAACTAAAGGGAGAAGTCAGTATTGTTAAACTTATTATGTTTTTATTTAATTTACTTACTTTGACAGTAAATACCTACGCAGCATGTTCACTTCTGAATTGAGAAGTTGATTGACAAAATTAATCAGGAGTTATAAACATACAAGGACAATAAATCGAAATTAATTTAAATTTAAGAAAATCGTTATGTGAAAAAATTGGAAAATTATTCTAAAAATTACAGTATAATTAGATTGTTTTCTTTAATTGCCTTTACTAGTTTTAGAAATCTCTGCGTTAATGGTGAAGTAAATACCATTACTCGATATTTTCACTTAATATATATGCAGTTCAAAATAAAAAATTAGAATAGAGTTGGACCCGTTTCTGAGAATTAAGGGATTATTTAAAAAAAAATGCATGACAGGTACCGTTATTTTAAATGATTCAGCCACAAGGTGGCGCAAAATTAATCACCCTATAGCAAAATGTTATGATTTTTGCAAATGGCGTCATACGTCAATTATATACGAGAACTGTGAACTAGACAGCTATAATATGCAAACAGGCAACGCCTGCTGAACGTCATTCGCGTGTGAATTAAAAGGCAACGCCTGCTGACCGTCATTCGCGTGTGAATTACTGTGAAGCTATCCTTAATGTAAAATTATTATAAGCGACGAGGCGGATTTCCACTGAAACCGTTACGTCAATACGCAAAATCTTAGAATCTGTGGCACTAATGCTGTGTTGCACGATGCATTATATCCACTTAAAGCAACTGTGTGGTACGGCGTTCACGCGGAAAGAGTGATTAAGCCGAATTTTTTGAGGACGCCATCGGCAATATGCTCACTGTTACTTGCATTCGCTACGAATCACGTTAAACGACATCTTACAGCTTCAAAAGGATGATGGGGACTTGGCAAACAAGAGTTTATAACAAGACGGTGCAAACACAAACACAGCATGAGCTATAATGGATATTGTGAAGGAAGCATTTTCTAATCGCGTTATTTCCAGCTTTGGCGATTTGGCATAGCCAGCACGACGGACCGCTTTAACCATCCCATACTTCCTTCTTTGCGAGTGGTTTATGACAACAAGCCTCAGACAATCGCAGTTCTCAAGGAGAATTTTCGACAGGAATGCCAACAGCTACGACCGGAAATTTTGCGAAAGGTAATGAAAAATGCGATAAAACCTGTTCAAATATGTATAAACACCGGCGCCGGCTACTTGAAATACGCATCTCTTCCACTTAACAGAAAAAATTGTAAAGGCCCAAATAAGTATTTCCAAAAAAATGGAGAATTAATTTTGCGCCATCTTGTTTAAAAATGAAACATATCTGTCGTATAGTTTCGCCGGACGGAACCCCTTTTTTATGTGAAAGTTGTAAGATCAAACCTCATACTCAGGTTGAGTTCGATGCTTCGGCACGATTGCAATAACTTTCTCTTCAGTATATATACCTTTGTATACGAGAAAATAAGAAATACATTCCTTTACAGTGGGCGACAAGTTTACATTAAGGCAGCAGCCTAGATATACGATTGAATCTTTCTTAGAAGCTCCAAGACCCGCCTTTTTTAAATATCATCGAAATCCAGCACTTTTTCAAAATGCGGGTTACTTTTCAATACTTACGGTCCAAACAGAGTAAACTTAGAATGTAACTGATACTAAACCTTTCTGATCCGAGAAGCGACCCTTTTTAGAATTTATGGTAATCGGAATAATCAAAAATTTTTCCAAAATCACGACCACATAAAAACAAATCAGGTACAATCAATACCTAAGAACTCGTACGGATTATTTTAAGCCAAGTTCAAATCTTAAAATTGAAGATTACCTAAGATCTCCTACGGATTATTTTAAGACAAGTTCAAATCTTTCAATTGAAGATTTGAGTTGTAATAATATATAACTAATAAGGCTGAAAAGTAGCATAAAAGATGATAAATGGACTAGTTTTGCGCAGCGTTTTCATTGGTCTATACATATCGTAGTGTCAACCTTCTTATTCTTCATTTTTATCGACAAGGTTATGATCAGAATTATAGAGACCATAACAATCCCACTTTACTTAATTGCTAGTCCGCCTATAGGGTTGGTTTGCTGTTGTTGTTACTCTTTTGTGATCCAAGATTTTTTATATATGGACGTTGAACATAGCAATGCAAACTGAGCCGAGCAATCTCCAATTTTTTCTTTGACGTTAGGGCTGTCTTTGATTTTGGAACTTTTAATTCGATAAAGCTTCGCTATTCCAGTCCCAATATTGACTTCAATACGAGATTGTGTTTGTGATTTACCATTTAAAATAATTGCATGCTGTCTTCTTTCAATAACACCAACGAGATATAAAATTCTAATTTCTCTTAATGCCAATACCTATTTTATTCAGCGCAACAAGAAACCAATTGAAACATATTTATTTACTATATTTTGTGTTTCCTTTAAACCAAAACATTCATTTTAAGGTTTTACGAAGCTATAATAATTTTATTACAAAACAACATTTTATCCTTTAATTTTAAGCTTTTATAGATCAAAGTCATATTCCTCTTCGTGATGTGATTTTCGTTTACGATTCGTCGAATTGGTGTTATACCGTTTCCCCCGTCAATTTTATTGTTTTCTTTGTGTTAACCAAACAAAAACTCACGCGCTGACTTGATTATTTTTTTTTCCTATACGTATCCTTGAAATTTTCCTAGGAGCACCGCCAGCGGCTAAACGTTCATATATAAAAAACACAATTTTGACAAGAATATCCATCGGATTTATGGTATATTTTTCATTTCTTCTTTTTTTTATTGTTCATTTCTAAGCCTAATCGAAAAATGGATGCTGAAAAGGAAATAAATCTTACTCTTACTGGATAATAAAATACGACTAACTCTTCTCCTTTTTACATCCATATATGTCTCTCGTTCAATCTTCTTCCTTCATGTGAAAAGTGTAAGTAGGAAAAGGGATCACGCATTTAGGTCCATGCCTTTGTGCAGTGTTTTGTTACAGAAAATTTGCATTATCTTTATTAGAATTTTTGTTATCCTTAGAGAATATCCTACATACATAAATATATACGAGACCGTGTGAGCAGGTTTGCATTACGCTTAGAATTTACTTTCGCGGAGCGGAACGGTGCGGGGGACCGAAAACCACAGCAAAGTAAAATGAAACACAGTCAGTCATTTACACAGATTTTGTTTTGGGATGTGGTGGGTGCGACTGGAACTTTTTGCATTTTTGTTTTTTAGTTAAGCTCAAAATAGACGTCGTTGTTCAAAGGAAAAGAGTGTAAATGATTTTTTAATGACACTCTAATGAGTCTGGAAATGATACATGGATACCCGTCGCAAAAAGTACATAAAACTTGGGTTACACGAAAATACGAATAATTTTGTGAATAACTGTGTACAACGCCATTTTTGGTTAGGTAATGTAAAGACACGGGCATAATATGTTGTGATTTGTGCGGGAACCTAAGGACTAAGCTCCTTGTGGTAATACAAGTTTTTAATGTGGTGACGAAAGACATTAGCGTTGTGTACAGAATTCAGATATCTTTGTGAAAGGGTTTTTTAGACTGTTTTGCTTTTAAGCTCCTGGCTTAGTTTAAGTAAAATGTATGACAATTTAACTTAAGTGAAGGTCACAATATAGTAGTATGAAAATGTAGTACATGGACTGTACATTTGTGATATTATTTGCCAGTCATCATGAACTATAATACCACATTGTCTACAATCTACAAGGCGGATCATCTTCGAATATGAATCAGACGAGCAGATAAACTGCTTCAAAACCTCGCAATGCTGTTGGCCAATGTAGTTCTGAACGGCTCTTAAGGTAAGGGAAAAAGCCTTTTCAAACGAAATTATTAAAGCCTATTTTCGACTTAAGATATAGTACATCCGCTGTCTGCCGTAAAGATTGGAAAACAGCGACCGGTGTAAAATTGAATAAGTACTCCGAACTTATAAAAGCTGTCATTTTGCTGAGTAGTGTATTAAGACCTGTCGTGACACAAACTGACATAATTACTGCTGCCACAAATTCAGACTGGATGTAACAAACAAATTTTTCACAGAGCTCTTAATAGTGCATCTGAATGGACCAACAATAGAAAAATAATATTACATAAACTGAAGTAAGTTCATGTCAAATTTACAAATAAAAATTTACTCATAGGCTCATATAATAAAATTTAAAAAAAAAAGTCTACGCTAAGATAAAAAGAATTAATTCTTTGGCCAGCATTCCTGTCTTTGAATCTACAGGGAATTAGAGAATTAATGTGCGTTAGTGTAGAATATGATTTGTGGACATATATCTCTAAAGAAAGGACTTATCTCAATTTTGTACTCCAGTCATCGAGTATTTACGGAAAGCCCTACTTTGGTGTACCCTGACCAGCTCAGAAACTTCTTGTAGGACTTTGCTCTTAGAAAATATAATGTTCCTTGTTATGTCAATGATATATTGACTGCAAGTCAGGTTCCTCCAAAAAGTTCATAATAAACATAAAGTTTTGCTTGCTATATTTTATGAAACTAAAAATGTTTTTAGAAGTTTGCGGAAAAATTACAGATTGAATTAACCTAGTTCATAAAAAAAATGAAATTTAATCAACACATCTTAAAATAATCCGGATAAATACAGCTTCAGAGAATAATTATACAATCTTAGAACAAAGAACTATGTAAGATTGTTAACGTGGATAATAGTATAAATGGTAATCAGAAAGGCCCTTGAAAGACATGATTTAACTTCATACCTCATCAACCATTTAGATGAAATACTATAATAATTCCATTAGATGGTAAATCCTTTCGATATAAGAGCCTATATTTGCTATTCATAGACATAAAACAACAACAAAAGAAAAGAGTGATTAGGTAAATTTTCCTACACCGTTACACTGGAAATGAGGTAATTGAAAAATATGCAGTTCCATTTTACAGACCTCCAAGTCAATATTTTGCTGATTAGTTTGACCACTAGGTGCGATAACTTTAAGGGGGCATCAGTCTTGCCTTCTCCGCATGTTTCTATATATTTGAGTGCAAAACTATTCCAAAGGTAGAAATTAAAAATTTCACTTCTATGATAAATTAGCCTTTACCAACAACATAAAAAAACCTCCAGGGTTTGACTTGATCACTGTGGAAGTCCTATTTATTATTATTAAATATCGCGTTACTTTCGTATAAAACAAGAAAATATAATAGTTTCTCAAGGTTACCGTTCTCTATTATACCTCCTCTACACCAACGATCCATTAACAACAACCTACACCAAGATTGCAACCTTTGCCAAAGACAATCCTAGCAGTGTGAAACAAAATGCTAGACTCAACACAAAAGCTACAATCTGCTACAGATCAAATAGTCAGATGGACTCCAAGATGGAGAATAAAACTTAATTCGAGCAAATCTGCTCTGCAAATCTGCTTGACTTTAGAAATAGATCTGCCTCATACTCTCCAATAGTAATATCGGTAATAGCACGGTAATACCATATGCTAATTCAGCGAAGTATTTACGTATGACCCTAGATGTCAAGCTTCGTTGGAAAGAGCATATAAGAATCAAATGATTAGAATTAGACATTAAATGGCGAAAAATGGAAAGGCTTTTAGGCAGTCAGGTTGTAAATGTTCCATGGTGCAATAGAAGCAATGACCTTCATTGGGATCTAAACAAAACTTACTGCTCTAGAAGAAATAAAGGAGAGCCAAAGAACGCGAAAAACGACTCCAGGAACTAGTTGAAGTGTAAACAAACATTTGTTATTCTTGCAGTTTATTATGTTTGAAATAAAATAAATAACAAAAAAAAAAAAAAAAACAAATACAAATTAGCAATGTAACAAACATCTTTACGCAAATGAAAAGTTTTGTCAGCTTACAAAGAATTCTCAATTTTCGTTGTACTAGTTTTTGCAAAGTAATTTACAAAGTTGGGGCTTTGTACTATAATTTCCATTTACAGTTAAAAAGTTCATCCTAAATATTTCAAACAACTTAAAATGAACCGTTGCGAAGAACATTTTGTAGAGACGGAGTAGAAGAGTAGAAAGAGTCTAATTTTGCAATTTAAGAAAAAATTCTTTAAAACCCATTGCAACAAATTCCAGGACACTACTTTGGAAATGAACCTCAGTACGATGAAGTCTCTACTATGAACGGAATACCTAGAGTACACCGAGGAAAGTCTTGCAAACAATTCTTCGAAAATTCCAACAACTAAAAACCGCTTTTAAAACATCTACAAATATTTTTTCAACGCCGAGCAGACAATTTCAATAATAGAGGCACAAATCTGGCCTGGTACGTCAAAGATAAAACAAGAGAGGATACAAGTTCAGCGAAGAGGAGCTTTCAATTGTGTTTTGAGTTCTTTTGAGCGGTAACGATAAAATAAGCTATGCCGAGGCAAACATATCTTCACCTCCACCAACTTTTTACGAGTGCTTTAAGTTAACCACGTAACATACAACTGACAGGCTTAAATTCTGAATAACTAATGGCAATATATCAACATCCCTTGCATCACCTTTCGACTTAAGCTTTGCAGAGTATATAGGCCACCCTCCAATACGTTTGATGGTAAATATATCTCGAATTAAACATGCTCACAAATTCAAATTGAACCATGCACTTGTCTGAAGCATCAATTCATGTATATATCTTTGCCAACGTAATTAGCCACTTTGTCAACCATATTCGTCCCAAATTGAATCGCAAAATATCACCAACTTAAATGAAATAGTCACACAAGTCACCCCTTTAGTACGTGATGCTTCCCGAAAGTACCACTCGTGCATTTCAAATGAAATAGAATTGATACTTCCAGAGGTACTCGTACACGAACATTTCTGCACTGAAGCTGCATTATCGAATAATGCCTTCAAATGAATACCCAAAACCAACACCTTCACCATCACCAACCGTAGGACTTTATCTGTTAATTTTGAACTCGGGCCAACATAATTAACCAACCAGCCTATCAACTGCCGCAATTACCTTATCTAACTCTAGTCACGGGAATTATTAAAGTTGTTCCGCATCATTTTGCTCTCCTCCCACAGACAGTCACATACTTGTATCATTCCACATTCGCGTAGCTAATTTAAACATCAACCAATTCCACCAGCAACACTGTTTTTGGTGTGCTCCATCCTAATTGGATTTAAGGATTGTGCTCAGCTTCAACATTGCGGTTGCCAAAGGTAGGGTGGACAAATAGGACAAATGCGATGCTGGACCTTTGACCAAATACTGGCATTGCATTGTGGTTTCCCAGCGCGCCGGGAGATAATCAACGAAGCCAGCATGACGCCAAAACGTTTCCCCCAAAAAGGTACCTTTTTGTTGGTGGACCTAAGAAATTAAAGGGTTTGCAACTGTCGCAGATCTAATCACCGCGATAGCACTTCCTGATTTTTTTTTTTATTTATATTTTTTAATTTTTTCAAATGACCTTAATATCCTTTCTGGACAATCTGTGAATTTACTACCGTGCGACAGAGTCTCGCTTCCATAAGCAGCTTAAGCCTTTTATTCTGTGTGCTGGTGTGCTGTGGGCTCTATCACACACATTTCGCATTTTGCGTCTGACAGAGCATAAATACCTCTAAAGCTGGAAGATATCCAAGAGCAGAAAGGAAAAAATACAGTAAAGACTGAGTGTACCAGCAATGCAGTGTGGTGGCAAACAAGCGTGTTGGGTATGGTATCCTTTTGGCAAAACTGTTCATCGCTGGTGTAGGTAGTTGGTTGTGGAGAGTTTGTTGCCTCTTTTTGATAATCCGCTTAAAGTAAAACTTTTCGTTGGAGTTGGGTGAATTTGCGATGCCATTTTGCCGGGTGAAAAAGGACCTTTCGTATAATTTCACAGCAATGCGACGCGCTATAAATTTAGTTTACTGTCGTGGAGATATGTTACGTTTTCTTATAGCCTGGCAGCGGAAAAAGATGCAATCATATGATTGGAGAGACAGGCGCTCCGTCGGCAAGCTGAATATGGAAAATAAAGTTTTCGTCTCGCGCTTAATGCAAAAGATAAAAAGAACACAGATGGAAATTTGGCTAATGGAAGATGGTTTCAAGGACTGCCGTAATGTGCCATAATGAAGCAGATTCAATGTGTAGTACATGCTGTATGATGTTTGTTTATGAGTAGCTATCCATAAAAACTTCGCCTTATACATACATCCTTACGACGAGTAATGCGATATGTTCGTGCATTTTTTAATTATATATGATTGGTTAAATATTTAAAAAGAATTTGTCATTCGATTTATGAAATTTGACTTCATATTTGAACACAATAAATGTCTTCACAAGTTCCTTCATTACAAGTTAAAAGACCCGACGACGACGTCTCAAAAAAATTGGAGCACGACAGTCCGGTTAGTATTGTGATGTGAAGAGGGACCTTATATATATGCCAGTGGCTATAGATAAGCAGAGGCAAGCCTCCATCACACAATTGCAACAATACCCGTTTATCACCACCGATAGCATTTTTTGAAATACCGGTACACAGAATTACCCATTCCATCATCAACACTTCTCAACGTGATGACTAGTACCTTCACTGGAGATAGAGATACCAACCCCTGTAAAGGGTGAAAGGTAGCAGCATATGCACTTTGTCCTTTTTCCAGTAGGCAACGGAAGAATTCTAAAGATGGATCAACGATGGCGTCCACAGTTCCAGTTAGGTTGAACTAGTGACCTATGACCTATGTTGCTTCGACATATTCGAATCCCAGGTCTATAGGGATCTCTAGCACTAAGCTCGCTAGCTAGATCTCTAACACTAAGCTAGCTGGACACTCCACACTCCATGAACTACTGAAAAACTTGAGTCTGTCCTCTCGCGAAGAAGAAGATTTAGTCTTTAGCACTTTAGTCTTTCGTTATGTTTTCTTTATGTTCAACGTTCAATGCTCAATCGTGTCATGTCAACCCACAGATTCGACACATCCAAAAAAGGTGCTGATTGACAGCTGCCAACATGAAAAGCTCGAATTGGAACACCCTTCAACACTTTTTGTTCGAAAAGAATCGCTTTTATTTTACTTTTGCTTACCATTAAGCGAAAGAGCATCCTTCGTGACTTGGTTGAATGATATTTTTTCCTAATGGGATTTCGCGAAATGAAGACCGTGCCCCATGGAAGACAATCAACTCTTTATCGTTGATTACTATCAAAGGCGATAGATAGCCTTAGGGTTTTGATTCATTTACTCAGTCCCTTTATTCCATCGTTGCTTTCCAACAATGCTTTTCACTTCTGCTGGCTAATGACGATGATGATGATGATGATGATTAGCTAGCTTCAAGGACTTTTACATCTAATTAAGATTTTCGGTGAGTGCGCAGTCAATCCATTTGATGTCACATTACGTCAACGCTCTTCTCTAATCATGTGATTTATCTGTGCGCGATGTTGGCAGCAACTTTGTTCGAATGTTCACTCATAATTAAGCGCACGTAATTCAATTGAAATAATTTGATGCAAATATTGACATCGAATTTAATCAATTATTTGGTAAATATTTATTTAAGCATATACAAAGCTTTATCCTTTGCTATTCACTAACGTGCGCCTATTTCAAAAACCTCATATGTGCAGTTGGCAAGCCTGCATTACCTCGTGTGTGCAGCAAATCATACTTCCTCTCAATTTTTCACCAAAAATGTACATATATATAGTGATGTATTCTAATCCTCCGACAATCGCATTTTATATGTGTTTTTGGGTATAATATAGACAAATAGATGTGAAATGATGCTCTGCTATTACCATATAATTGCGCAGAATAGTAAAGTTTGCAACACCCCAGAACTGAGTTGAGGCTAATTTATCTCAACGGACATTCAGGGTGTTGGATATGTATGCATGCGTTTATATTTTAATTAAATTTTACCAAATCAAGATTTCAGTGAAACATGTGGCGTACTCCACCAAAGAAAATCTAATTTTCCACCCATTCAAACTGATAACGATCGACTGCGTGCTCCTGGACACGAACAGGATCTTTCCACGAACATTTTCTTTCGACCATTTTAAATCAGCTGTGCGCTAGTCTGCCAATTAACCAGTGCGCGCTCCTTTTCTTGGTTCCACTTTACTGGGCTACACACAACGTCCAATATAATAATTTTGTTTGTGTATTACCGTTTTTTTGATTTAGAGTTTTTGCTTAAAATGCAAGTTTTTGTTTTATTTAGGCCAGCAAGTAAAAAGGCCAAAGAAAAGCCAAATTAAAATTAAAGAAAATAATCAAAATCCCCAACCCAGAACACACGTGGATTTTACCTATTTTTTTTTTCCTTTTAAAGGTAAATTTGAAAGTGTAAGAAAGTGCTTTTAAATTAAAATTTAAATTTTTCTTCAGCTTATTGCGGATTGCTTTTGTGAAGCTTACGAGTTTGCCAGTAATCTTGTGATGTGTTCCGCACTCGGACACACAGAGGGCACAGCAATAAACAATCACTTGGTAACCAGCGTGCTCCAGTTTTTAAAAGCCCAGATCTTTGGAGTTAGAAAAATTACACTTGATCGCAAAGAATCAGGGCAATTCTGACATATTATCTATATTTATATATATATCTATATACGCATATGCATATACGTTTAAAGTTAATGCCAAGCGTGCTCTAAAAATTTAATTTTTTTATTAATGAAATATAAATATCTTAAAATTACATACTTTACTTAACACTAAACTAAAATTTAATCTTACCTATACCTATGATTAAATTGTTTATAAAAGCCACGGAAAATCATTTTTACATATAATAGCAATAAATCCACTCGATCTACCAACGGGAATTTTGTGCACAAACTTATGATTAAAACCAGATGATGAATGCAGATTATTTAATTTTTTTATATTGCCTTTCAATCCTAAAAGCAATTATATACCTGAGTTATTACTAAGGTATACATTTTTTTGTTTTATATTTTGAATCGATGAATTATTCTCTCTCAATAAAGATGATGCGTATAGCTTACATTTGTTGAGATGTGTTAGTGTGTAGTTTGTGCGTGTGATTGCGATTTAGGGATTATTCTCATAGATTCTGGAGGCGAGAATAGTCATGGTGCAACCAGGTGACGTATGCAGGTTGCAAGGGAAGGGTCCCTCCAAGTGTCAATACACCACATCTGATACAGTTCATATTCCTCCTTTTTTTCATCTTCAACCATTTCACCTACCATTTTCTACAATAGTATCAAGGACATTTTCTTGTTAACCTCTGATATGCGAGGTCATGGTAATTTTTCTTCACCGTTTTTTTTTTATTATTTGGCACGATATTTTGTGCGCAAGGGAAAAGCAGCAAGATCCCCACCCCTCCGACGAGCTGATGCCGAGCACCGCAAGCGTGCCAAACGCTGCTTCACATATAGACACACTTTAACTTGTCCTTAATTTCACCTGACCAATGTTCAGTCGTGGATTGCCCCTTCCCGCCACAAACAACAAGATAATTTTGCAGCGTATATGCTCTAAGCTTGGTATGTTGGTGAACAGGTCGATGATTCGGATTAATAGAATCAGCGAGAAATCTTTCTAACTTAGATGGAATTGCATACGGACATATATCATCACTTCATTGGTACCTATCCCTTTTGTTTCAAAGTCAATTAGAAAATAAATCCCTACAATAATACCCTAATACTCTTTGGCGCAACACCTCCCCATGCTACATTTCAACCAATTATATCTCAATTGATCAAATGGACTTATCTTGTTAATCATTGTAATTTACGTTCCTACCCTATACTACCCTCAAGCTAGAAGGAAGCAAATCTAAAACACCAATTCTGTACCAAACACCATCACGTAACCAAACAAAAGTAATTCACCTTGTAAATGTGTTAAAAAAAAAACATCAACTATCCCTTAATACAATGTCGACATACTAATTAACGTTTTCAGTCGCAAAAAAAAGTAAAGCGAACGAAAAACCAACCACTAGACACTACTAAATTAATTAGAAACAGGTTGTCGCCGCTATGGGGCAAATTCAATTTTGAAATACCTGGCAACCGGATGGAGTGACACTCTTCCGCTCTCCTGCTGTCACATCCATCCGGCTACCGTCATACCGAAAACCGAATGAGACAGTTTCCAATCCGGTTTCCACCTTAATTTGTCTGAATTCGCTTTTACATCCTCACGCTCGAAGATCAGCCCTGTGTCAAATAAACAAACACCCACCCAGTTTTGTTACAGTATTTTGCAATGTTGCCAAAAACCGATGCAATATTCGGATGTTGGAATGAGAGAGAGAGAGGGTTCGGAATTGGTAGTTATTTCATCGCCTTAGGGATGGAAGAGAAAGTGAATTAACTTTTGCAATTATTATTTCTACACAAGTCTGAAGTTTAATTAGAGAAGGCTGGTGGAACATTAGTTTGACACGCGGCGGTTCCGTTTATGGAAACAGTCATACATTTTTCGGTATTCTCCCTTCGTAGCGTCTTCGTCGTCTTCGTAGGTATAGCCAGAAGGTGCAATCATATTTTCATATCTCGAACCGCTGCAGACTGCTTTTGGTAAGCATGTAACAGCACTGATTTAAATGGGAGAGTGGAGTGGAAACACCTGGCATTTGGGGCAAAACGAAGCGTCTTTATAAAAATTCAGAGAAAATGAGAGGTTAACGGAAGGCAAAAATTCTATAATAATTTTCAATTGAAAATGGTGGCCCTATTCAAGTCTATGGGGCTATAGTGTAATTTTTTTATACCGAAAAAGAACCATGAATTCTTTACTGAAGTCCAAACCCTAAGCTGTAATACGTACACTTGAGTTGGGTTTTGTTTTAAAAAAAACATCCCTAAGTTTTTCATAGAATATTGGACTTCTTTTTGAAATTTATCCAGCACAAAGGACAACAAACACACAGATACAATTTTCGCTGATGGACTTGTGTTTGTATTTTGTAAAATATAATTTCGAAGCAAGGTGTATAAACGAATTTAGCATAAATCTATTGACATACACACCTTTGCTAAGACTGTGTAATCTCGACCTAAGTGGGGAATCCTTGAAAACACCCAACCCTTGCTCATAGGTATGTTTTTGGTTTATTTTATTTTCTACCGCCTTGTTCAAGGCAACCACGGAACGCTTGCTTAATGAAATCCGCTCAAGATGCTTTGCTAACAAGCACCGTCGCTTCATTCTCTTCATTTAAATGTAAGAAAACGAGACAAGAGACAACATGAACACACAGTCTACACCTGAGTTGAGTTGAGTACCTGACCCAATCCTCTGACTGGAATTCATCCTTGTCCTTGTGTTATGATGTAGTGGGTGGCATGACACAACACTGTAAATGTGAAATCTCGGGCGCAGTTGAAATATTTACATTCCCGCTTAAAAGTTATACACATACAGACTTAGGCAGGTGAACTGTGTTCTCTTATCTGATCCTGAACCACAAACACTACAGTATACAGCAAGGGGTGTGTGTATCAACGGATAGATGACTGTGACAGGTTCCTAGGATAACGGCAAAATATAAGTTTTTTTTCCTATCGCGTTCTGCCGCAGGATTTTGCTGTTCTTCATCAACAGTCAACTTGATATTGCCTCATCTCCTACATCGTCACCTTCATTGCCATGTCGTCGTCGTCGTCATCATCATCGTCGTATCCTTGGGGGCATCTAAAGGCGCGGCGGCTGCGTCGGCAGAAAATCTGTTAGAAAAATACTTCATCTGTTTGTCATGCAAAGGTTTTGCCTTTGCCGTTCCGTTCACTGTCAAAAAAGGATGAGGCGAAACACAACACTTGTTGGTAGGTAGTTGTAGTAGTAGTAGTATGAACCCGCAGTGAGAACTTTCTTAATCTCCTACGTGCACGCGGATCGCTCTAGGTACCATCACACTATGGCGACGATTATGCATAGAGGCGTGTGCTTGTGTACTCCCCAGCGGAAGCTAGGTATACTCGACGGCGCGGCGTATAATTTTCCATTTTCATAATTCGATGGCGAAATAGACCGCAGACGCGTCACATGGGGTAAATAATTTCTGTAATTACTTATACACCTGGCGGCACCTGGTGGTGGGACGAACAAAGCAGGCAGGCATCTTTCTAATAGTGTACTTACCGTACTGACTGATGTTTCATGTGCTATTATGTGAGTGTTTACTTTTATTTTTAGGTACAGCGGCGGTGCTGCAAGTAATCAGCAAAGTTCCTTTTTTTTGGAGTAACATTTTAATCTCATTTCAAGTCACCTAGCGTTGATGAAGGGGGTTGAGTGTAAGCAAAGACTAGCTTTGTGTGTGTGTAGTCATGTATGTACTGGCTAGGATGATGATAAATTGCAGTGCCTTATTAAGTTTGACTCGCATAGAGGCTTCATTTTGGCACAACGTCGAGAAATATGAACTTGGAAGTAACATCAGTTGATGAGAGTTGAAAGTAGTTTAGAAACAAAGTCCCTAAGTGGAAATTGCAAATTCACATAAGGCATCTGCTGCAATTAAATTATGTACAGTTTTCGCTTCGACAAGATGGTTGGCTGCAGAAAAGGATCATTAACTAATGAATTTAAATAGTCAGTGGGTAGGGGTTTGGTTGTCGCTATATTGACATATACTAATGTATGTATTTAGTTGTGCGAACTTTTGATTAAATGAGATAAATTTGAGCTCGAATGCACCAAATTTCCGCTTGAATACCAAATTTTGACATTTGTTGTTCGAAATTGAGTCTGCAAAATGAATAAGGTTGGGGTGTTTGAGTTGGGTTGGGAGAATTTGACCTTTTTAAAAGTTTTTTTTTTTTGTTTTCCAGCAAAATGTACATAATGGAGCACGATTTTGGAATATAAAATAATAAACATTACGAAATAGGTCGAAACTTGACTTAAAAGACCTGACTAACTGACTACAAGTGGCCACAAGCTCCTTATCAGTCTTAAAATATGCCCGGGAATGTCAAGCGAATTTTCGACTCGTATGCAGAGGTTCAATGCGATGCATAAATATTTCGACCACAATACTATGGTTACCTCAACCATCAAAAGTTGTCCAAGGACCAGACTATTTAAAGAGGATTATTAGTTGGGGCCTAGGTCTACATCGACAGGAGTATATGCGAAAACTAATTCGTACCGTACGTCAACTATATCCATTTTATATGTTGAATAAGGACGTACCCATTCCTATAGTTGATCTACATTAACGTTACGTCATGATCTGTCAAAAAATACAGCATTAATTTACCCAAGCTTAAGCTTTGTGCAAATAACTGAAAATCAATCAAAACAAGATTCAGAGGTAGATATTTGCTGACTGTTTTTACTATCCCAAGCTAATTAAAAAGTAATTTCCATTCGTCAGGCACTGATATTTGCCCCAAGGCGTAGGAAGCAAGAACTTAAACCTATGTAATTACTTCAGAAAATCTAAAACTTATTTTGTATTGCAATTTCCTGTTTAAATATTTAATGAAATTACCTCAAATAGCGAGAAGTGCATTCAGTTTGTGTGAAAGAGAGAGAGAGAGAGAGAGAGAAAAAAATAATACACCCTGTTTCATCTTCTGCTCATTCGTAGTCCTAGAGAATGGCCAATGTGCCAATGTGCCTTCTCCAAAAAGTAAAGTCATCCAACGTTAACGTCTGCCAGTTTGCTTCCTTTTTTTTGTTTTTGTAGCACCACTGTGGTACCATACCTATTTGGAAAATCACCATGAAGAACATTTGGCAAATAACATCCACCTCCCCAATGGCAACCCATACGATGATGCAGAGCATCATAAGAGTTCAAACAAAGGACAAGGTATCATGGGAGACATAAAGTCTGGCCATCATCGCGTAACATGGTCCTTGAAACTGGTGAATGTACCAAGTCAATGTTGTACGAGAAAATCGTGTATCCTTAGAGAGCATTGAAATATGCATCAGAATGACTTTGACTTTATTATTATTGAATGAAAGTCCCGTTTTTTTTTTTAAACAAAAGAACTAAGAATAAAGACTTGATTTGTGTCGATAGTAAGAAACCGCCCTTCGCTCATACGACTGCACATCACCTATAATACTGTTGTATCGATTTTTTTTTGCTTACTTTGACCGGATGTTCGTTAGATTTGTACGTCTAGGTACGCGTCTGTAGAAGCAGCAGCATCAGCCGGAATATCTTTAAATAAAACAGAATCCCGTCTGAAAGGACTCATTCATCTGAAAATGCATCGTGTGGCGGGTGGAAGGCGACCAGTTTTATTATATTAATTTTATTCCCTTTTGCATAAGAGTTGAGTTGAGAATTACTCTACGCTCTGACATGCACAGGGTCTTCCTTGTGTTTCTGTCTGGTTCTTGTTTTTGTTGCCCTTTTGGATTTTATTTTTAAATTGTGCATTCTCTTGCTATTGACGTGATATGCTGCTCTGTGCTAGGTGCTCTGGTACGTGGTTTGATGTGTTTCAAGATGGAATGAGCAGACTTTGACGATGATACAACGGATGAATTGCACTTGGTGAATGGAGCTTATTAGGTACAAAAATACGTTTACAACATCAATATAACCTATAAGGGTGTGGACGGAAGGTTGGATTTTATGTTTGAATAAATAACTATTTCAGAAGCATAAGTGTGGGGCGGACTGACATAGGAAAATGTACCATCGTCAATTGGATGGATGAGTGCACATTATGGGGAAAAATAAATGAGATGCAGTTGTTCTCCTTGCATGCCATCTAATAGGATTGCATGAATGGGTTAATTATACATTCAAGGTAAGAGCAGAGTTTAGATATAAAAACGAACACAGGGATGTGTGAATGGATGTGATTAGCCTTCAATTTGAGGACAATGCAAGGTGAGGGATTTGATTACGGACGGATTTGATTAAGAACAAGCAACACTTACAAATAAATCATCAAATAAGGAAAAATTAATGTTTTAACCAAGAAAACGCAGCTTTTGCATTTATAGAGTTTTAACATATCCAAAATTTTTCCAAATTTGCACAATTAAGGTGGTCCCTCTTAGACTTCTTGAATACTTAGGGAGACAATCTGCATAAAATCCTCTTTAATTGGAATATATTTTAAAAGATCAGTTCAGATCAATTAACACCTGGCACCGGCGTTTAGGGGGCAGTCTGACTGTCAACTTCATTAAATCTGGCTTGCAATGTTAAAAGATAGCTGATAGTCAGTACCTACATGATTTTATTACAGGGAAGATAAGCAATTTCAAAGAAGAGGTTTAAAAAATCTAGCATGTGGAAATTCAAAACCAGTCAAACCACTCTGCGAAATATGATCATATGCAAAAAATGCAACAATTAAACTACACACTCTACTATTGGTTAGGTGCACAGAACCATAGATTAAATTGAAAATGGTTGCTTCACAATATTTGTTGATATAGCAAAAGCTTTCAAGATTTGTCTCTGCCTTGTACCGATGGGATTGCACCGATTGCTCTTAAAAAATATCTTGGTCCTCATCTAAAGAACTTGTTTGAATTGTCCATATATACAGCCGAATTCCCCAATTGATGGAAAAGTGCGTATATCACACCTGTATTTAAAAAGGGTGATAAGGGATATAACTAATAACAGACCAATCTCAAACCAAAGACAAAGTCGATTGCATGTACACTGACTTCTCTAAAGCTTTTGACAAGTTATCCCATGAAAAAATCGGATTTAAGCTCAGTGCTTATGGTTTCCCATCGCTTTTGGTCAATTGGATTAACTAATATCTTAAGCTAAGGGATTATCGAGTCAAATTTAGAGGTTCGTTATCAGAATCTTTCTCTGCTCAGTCAGGTGTTCCCCAAGGTAGAAATTTGGGACTCATATTGTTTATACTAGCTATTAATGATGATCAATCATGCATAAAACATAGCGATATTTAAATTTATCCTGATGATATGACAAATTTTTAAATCTGTCAACAACCAGGATGACAGAAATCTTTTCCAAAACGACATTAATAGTTTCGTTACTTGGTGTGCCATGAAAGGTTTAGTCCTTAGCCCATCTAAATATCAACATATGACATTTTCAAGAAAGCGCATTCCTTCCAGCTTTCATTATTCTTTGTCTCATCATAAACTTTGCCATGTCGACAGTTTTAAGGACCTTGGAGTTTATTTTGACCCCAAATTTACCTTTATAGGACATATCGAATTCATTGAGCAAAAAGTCTAATTCTATGCTAGGTTTCATAAGGAGGTGGTCCAAACAATTTGATGACCCCTACGTTGCTCAGGCATTGTACAATTGCTTCGTCGGTCCGCATCTTGAGTATGCTTCACAAGTTTGGACTCCGTACTACAACATTCACTCAAATCGAAGTGAAACCATTCAACAATGCTTTATTCGATTTGCCCTTTCGTGGAGGTGCTCACAACTTACGATTTATTATTCAATAAACATAGTTAAAATTGCCATCGCAATTCATTAAAACGTGTAATTACTTGTTTGATTAAAATTTAACGAAGGCTGCTTAAATTTAAAAACCTTTACCTCACATTATATCCCGATCCCCATTTATAAATGTTGCTAAAACGAGAATCACCCCTGCCCCGGTGGCTATTGTAATAACGAATGCATAAATGTCATCTCCCTTACAACTAATTATGTTTAACAGAAAAATTAAAATTTTATTTTGAGAAGTCCGTGCGCATTGCTCACTCTAATTTAGTTAACAAGCTGTGTAACATGTGATAAATATAATGAAAATATGCAAGCATTGTCCCCCTCCCAAATAGCAAGGTATTAGAATAGTATTTAATAAATGATAATTAAATAGTTTTGCAATGGTAGTTGATGAAGGATTATTAAGCATAAAATTTCCCTATGGTATATTTTGCTTTGTATTTCTGTGTTTGTTTGGTGTATTTACCGCTAAACAATATTAAAAACACAAAAACAAAACACCCTCCGTTCGTGTACTCGAAAACTTAAACACTGAATTTCAATTAGCAACATCACAGCTAATTGAATGAATGCTAATTCGCCGCCTAATTGAATAAACTACGATGGCAGATCTGCGCGCGCTAAAAGTAATTAGAATAAATCACGTCATTTGCATATTACACTCAAAACCAGATAACTCGAACTCATACGTAAAGATGCATAAATCATAATGAAGAATAGCATTTATATATTGCAATATTCATTGGCATTGTACGAGATACCAATTGAGATTCGATTTCAATTAATTTGAAATTTTTTCAACAGTTATACTGGCAATTATCGGTGTTATACTATATATGCTATTATTTGAAGCCGAATTTTAAATCCATTTTAAAGCTTCTTCTACATAGGGAAAGAATAGCCACCTAGAATAGAAGGATTAAAACCACATTCATTAGAATACTCGTGTTGTATCTAAACCCCAGCATGCCGGTGTGTCATTGTTCAACCCTAATCGCTTTGCGCTCCCTTCTGCCCATATTTGTAGACTTGTTCAACTTTAATTCCCGCTCCTTCTGTGGTCGATTTATAGTCGTAGCAATTAAGAGCTGCAATAATTATACGCCAGCTAAAGACAATAGACAGACACAACACACAGGTAAGAGGGATGTTTAGTTTTCTGCTTCTGCTAGAGGCTGCTGCTGCTGCTGAGACTCTTGGGCTTGGGCACAATCCAACTTTTATTTTGCACACAAGTTGACACAATACATAAGTTGGCTGTTTGTTTCTTTCGTTTGCTCCATTCACCCCTATTAATGGGGAGTTCAGTTTGTTCACTTTGTGTGTATGTTTTTTGTTTGCCGTCTTTTGTTCAAGGTTTCAATGTCTGCTTTAAGCGGGGTCCCATTTATTTATTTAAAGTGAAGGGTTCGAAGATGTTTTTTTTTTTGCATTATTCTAGGGTGTAACAGTTTCATTCGAAATTTAAAACTCTATTTATGTATGTGTGTTTGTGTGTGTGTATCAAGGACATATCTTAATTCTTATAAAATAGATACCATTTACATTTAAATGGA
Source organism: Ferdinandea cuprea (assembly GCA_963576555.1). Taxonomy (NCBI): domain Eukaryota; kingdom Metazoa; phylum Arthropoda; class Insecta; order Diptera; family Syrphidae; genus Ferdinandea; species Ferdinandea cuprea. The sequence goes on along the minus strand of OY754958.1, from coordinate 124,457,587 downwards.
ATTAAGCAAGAACTCTGAAAAGGCAAAAAGCCTGAACAAGAGTGATTGTTATAATAGATAATGGAACGCATTAAAATAACAGGAGAAATGAATTTAGAGATTAAGGATAAATAATACGAGAGCAGCATTGGTATTACCAGGGCTAAGATACCTTATACAAGTCTTACCATGGTAACAATGGGAGTTCGATGTTTCAGTGAACTTATTTGAAATATAAAGCAAAAGAGAGGGATAAAATAAATTGGTTAACCTTTAAAAAATAAATTAAAAGATGTCTTTGAGGCAATGTTTAGAAAAATATTGAATGACATAATGTTGGAGTTTGTCTTTAATTTCAACAAAAAACTACAAGGGAGGTAGACAAAACAAAACATCTATGCAGCTGTCGGAGTTCCTCTCTTTGTGTCCATAATGCACAAACACGCAAGATGTTGTCGGTAAGTCATATGTCTCCTGAGAATGTTAACTCTTACCCACCAAATACTTAAAGTAAAGTCTTATAATGAAATAAAATTAGCAAATTGAAGTTTTTTCAATGTATTATGGCTTTATTAGTAAGATCAAACATTGCCATTAATAATGGAACACAACGTCGTTCAAGTGGCTGCCCAACTCCAATTTTCCAAGACCTTGTTGATGGTTTCGGGCTATAGCTCACGGATTGCTTGGATGATATTGGCCTTAAGTGCTTCCGGATTGTTGCTATAAAATCGGTCCTTCACGGTTTTTCACAAAAAAAAACAAAGGCATCAAATCGCAGCTCCAAGGCAGCCAACTGACATCACCAAGTTAGCTGCTAATTTTGGCATGGGCTGTGGCATGGCGCACCATCCTGCATGAACCAAAAGTCGTCCAAATCCATGTCTTCAATTTCAGTAAAAAAAAAATGGCGGTAAGCATGACCCACCGTTGACCGTAACGTTGTTCCCAGACTCATTTTCGATTGCGATCGATGGCGAGTTGCTGTTCGTGCTACTGCAGCTACGGGGACCACTGGCATACCAGTCTCACGAATTTTCGGAAAATAATTTTCTATATTTCCCAACGTTCTTCAAGCGCAAAGCGAATCTATCATTCCGCGGATGTATTGTACCCACTTTCTGTCAAGATTTCGAGTTAAGTGCAGTAAGTGTCCAAATAACCTATGATTTCAAAAGAAACCACTAGGTGGCCCACCATATAGTATGTGTATAGTAAACCAGTCCGGGCTAAGACCTCAGGGTCTGCTAAACATCCTTCGAAACTACCAGGGAATGTTTGTGGCCTAAAATATTCTAGCTTCTGTGTGTTGAGCAATTTTCATGAATGCAATGCCCTCCAGGTATATTCAGATTAAACTGCACGTCAATCAAATTGTCAAGGCCTTAGCAGAAATTATGAAGCAATCTTGAATCCTTTTGGAAGATCTTAAGTGTCCTTTCCTTATGTGGAAATTAAGACCGCTTAGTCCATCTCCAAACAAAAGGTAGTGACGCTAGCGCTGTAAATGCTAGTTAACACGGAGCACTGACATAACATGATCACCAGACTAGTCAGATGTACGTTTTCAGGAATATTGGGAATATTTAATGTTATACTTAAAATGGATTCAAAGTCACAAACGTACCGCAATCGCAACACTTTAAAATGCACTTATGATAGTATGGTAATATGCATATCTCTTAAATAACATTTATCTGCGTTCCAGGTTTACGGTAATGTTCTATGGAATTTTATTAGACAATGTTTTTTTTTTGGTACAAATGTTGCACCAATGTTGTCGCCAATCACCCTATCCACGCCGATGGTGTACGGAAATTGGAAATTCCCGAAAGCCTTGTAGTTCGTTGAGTAGCCAAATAATCATTATCCCTAGGTATTAAAGTTTACACAACTTTCCTTTGCATGAAAAGCAAAACTGACTATAGCTATAACTAAGCCACGTTTGATAAGACCCCTGCATACAAAACCTACAAAAACAGCTTACAGATGTAAACAAAATGCTCGGCAATTATCCAAGATAGCAAATCCATACGGAATGGAATGCCCAGATCCGTATGGTAAAGCAAATTCGAAGGCCGGCAAGAAGGCATTAGGTTCCCGATGATTTTTATAAGTTAAATGTAGTTTACCGTTTGACGTAATCGTAGTTGGTGGCCCGCACAACTCAAAAGGTGGAATAACACTAACAACTTCCAATTGGTATCTTCTGCTTACATGGGCTGAAAGTAAGCCGCAACTATTATTTATACTAGTTTACCTCTCATAATGAACATATAAACATAACAGCAAACAAAAACATACCTAACAATATCGGCTACTACTTGCACAACTTGACATCGGAAGTTACTCATAATTCCGGAAGATTCGGCCAAATCTTCTATACATACAGCCTTATTTATGAACATATTTTAAGGCCAGCGTAACTTTACGCAATACTTAAACTGCTCTTACGAAGCAAAACATTATTTATAAAACTTAAGCAACGTTGCTTAAGCGATGCGTAACCTAAACCCCAAAATTTGCGTTTAGAGGCTGCCTGGTGTGTGTAAAATTTGTTTTTGATTGCAAATGTCATTTTGATAATTTCATTAAAACAAAAAAGTTGTAAAAAGGTATAAAGAGATATAAAAATGCCTTTTCAAATGCGGCTTTTGTGAAGGATATCGATTTAATTAACAAATTAACCCGAGACAATGCAAATCGTATAATTGATCATATATATGTTTGCCTTTGTAACATATTTCATAAGATAATTGTAGTCAGTGAAATCTTCCGACCTTTTTTCTTTATTTTTTTGGAGTCCATGACGCTACGCAATGTATATAATCAAAAATCTGCCAAAAGCAGCTGAGTTTCTGCACCTTTAAAGCAAAATGTAGTAGAATCTTATATTTTTTGTACTAGTTTTTTAAGTGTCCTTACTTATTTAGACACAAACCTCGTTTAGTTAAAACAAAGAAGAAAATCGTTTATAAATCAGAATTTCAGCAAAGATGCGTAAAGATTGCGTAAATATTTACGCGTTGTTTAATTAAGCAACCTCTGAGAGGTGTTTTAAGGAAATCTAATAAATACGGCTGATAGTATATAATTCATTCGGAATGAAACTAGAAGACGTTATAACTAAATAACCCGCTAAATTGATTTTCATGATTCTTGTTAGTTTTTTTCGCTTACTGTATTTCAGGTTTAGGCAAAGAGAAAATTGCGGAAAATCGATTTAAACGCATTTTGGCGTTGAGGGTGTCAGAGGAGCGATTAACACCAAACTCTGTCTTAGAATTGAAATGCACGGGGGCGCGGCCGGACACTTAATAAATCATTAATATATGGTTCTTACACAGAACAGTAGGAAGCAAGAATTTTCTCAAACCCGCCATCTGCGACTCACGGACCACTGCATAAAATTCCAAGCCGAAATTAAGAATCAGCTTAAATCGAGTCCGACCGGAGGATGAACATACTAGTGTTTCACCTCACTAGTCAAAATCTTTCTTCTCTTCGAAGATCTCCGGTTTTGCCATAACGCCATAACACAAGAGATAGAAGCCTGTTTCTACGAAAAACCGAAGTTGACAATAGCACTGGGTCTGGCTCCTTCTCCTTCCATCGCTCCTTCTTTCCTTCTCGAATCAATAGTCTTTGTGGGCCTTACATGTATCAACCCACATTCCAGTTCTTCTCATCTCTCTCAGCGGTTTTTTAATTTCGACTATTAAAGACGACTCTCATCATTGGTCTAAAATCATTTACTTTTGTTTGCTCTGTTCAGAAGACTGTACCAGGATATTTATATACGTGCAAAAATTCACACATCAGATCCTATCAGCTATTAAAATCAGTTTTTTTCGACTTGGTTAGACTTGGCTAGACATAATAGCCAAATGCCCCATTGATGTGACTTCAAAGCCAGTTCTAACACTTCTTTGAACAAGCATTAAAATACACCACACAACAGTGCACAGTATTATGTCAAATTGCATATAATCTATTCCCACAGATTTGCACCAACTGTAAAGCAGTTTTCAATTCCTCGGCAAACATAATAAAATCCACTACAACCGCCCGAATATGCTCAGCACACACACACGAGAAGACCAAAAATGACCAAAACGCGGGAATATTGCTACCCATCAATCCAAACACTCACACCACCCCATCTGCACACCACATCGCCCAATCAAAGTTCTTAAATTATTCCTAAACTGGTAACTAAAGCAAAGGCATCGCCTCATTCACCTAAATGTTTATCATCATCATCATCATCATGGAGAGATGCTATCATTTAAAATTAGTGCAAATATTTGCAAATGCAAACTGAACGCATGCACAGGATACACACCGGAGGAGCCTCACTAGCTCTCACATGTACATGGTTTTTATGCCAAACAAAGAGGATTTCTGAGGAAGAAAAAAATATTTAATATTTTCACAGGCCTCTATCTGTCTCTCTACGTACGAGTTCATATTATGTATCAGCTATTAAATCTCTGCTGACGTATAAATTATATCTATAGGTATAGAAGGCGAAGCAGCTATAGTGTCTAGTGTCATGTGGCGAAGAATCCCTCGCCAGCAATGCAACACCAGCATACGCAGCATCCACACACAGACTTCATATGGTGCCACAAGAACACAGTATGAAACAATTTTACTCGCTTTAGCTGTTAAAGTTCGGGAATTTAAGGAATTTATGCAATTTGCAAAGTTGTGCCAGGATCATAGTTTTGGCTCTCCTCTGTCATACTATATGGCCTTTGAGATAGCATGTAAAGTCATTTGTCGTTTCCCAAAATAACTGGAACACATACATACGAACAAAGAGTGACATTCGAATTGCAACAGGGGCAAGTTCATTAGAAAAATGGTTTTTCGAAGATTGCAAGTCCTTAATGTGTGATGCCAGAAAATATCCGAAGAAATATTGCATAGCTTGTTACCCATACGTAGATTTGCAAAATGTGTCTATTAAAAATTATTATTTCGACTTCAAGGTATAGCAACGAATAGTCAGCATTGTGACATTCAACATGACGTGCTCCACATATTGCAAAGCCAACCTGCCGAAAGTCGACGTCATTATAACCAACAATATTCCGTGGCATGCATGCATTGCCAATTGAGTGCGCGCTGTTATACACGCACACACTGGGGACAAACACCAGTGACATGAAGTCACATCTGGCGGGTGGAAGAGGAATACAGTAAAGCTCCTTCAAAATGTCACTCATTAATTGTCGATTAATTGCGAGGTTCTGTGCCGCATGCGAAGAACTTTCGCGAACACATTGGGTGTTCGCCGGTCGTCCTTGTGAACAAACTCATATTCACATGCATACAATCAATGTATGAATATTCCTACAACACACACGCTCATTTAATATTCTGTGGTCAAGGCGGAGCATGCGGCGACATCGATGTTATTCTGACAACGATGAGAAGCCCATGATGGTGATAATCATGAGTATGTGTATCCTGTGAGGATGTAATTGCTTCGGTGTCATGTGTACGATATAAAAGTGATTTAATATTCATAAAGGAATACTTTGCGAATTGCAAGGGAATGGGGCAGATGGTGAGAAAAAGGAAAAGTACTGACTCTCTAAGCAATCAATCAGGCGAATTGTTGACGCAGGATCTCCACTAACTTCCATGGAGAGATAGCAAGGTAATTTGTTTGAACTGACTATGGTGAGATTGGAAAAAGTTGTTTTCGTATGACAAGCGTGGGAGTAGTGAGCTGAGGATGGTGATAGTAATAATTTATAATAATAATCTTGGATATTAAGGAGGAAATCTTTTAAAAACTGGACTATGCTGTCTGCTGCTCCGTTTCAAATGATCCATTCGGAAGTTCCAATTTTGCGTCATTTTTTCCAGCATTTCGGCCTGTATTCCACGAATTACGCATGTTATGTTATTATGTAAGGCTTCAATCGTGTTCGGCTTGTCCACATGGGCTAACGACTTTACATAACCCCACAAGAAATAAACAAGAGGCGTTAAATCGCATGATCTTGGCTCACCAAATTCATTATCCAACATTACCACTGTTTCACGAGCTGTGTGACATGTGGCACCGTCTTGATGAAACCTTATGTCAACCAGGTTCAACTCAGCCAACTGGGGCAAAAAAAGTCGCGTTACGTTTCCTCCACGGTCGTCTTTGAAGAAAAATGAACCGATGATGTCACCAGCCCATAAACCACACCAAACTGTCGTCTTTTTGGGATGGATCGGTAATTCTTGTATGGCATGTGGCTGTTCATCACTCCAGATGCGACAGTTTTGCTTATTTACGTATCCGTTGAGCCAGAAATGAGCCTCATCGCTGAGCACAATTTTTCGATAAAACAGCGGATTTTCACAGAGCACGAATTTTGATAATAAATTTCAATAATTTTCACTCGTTTTACAAATTTTGTACTTAATGAGTTTTACCTTTGAACCGACGATATGTAAAATTAATATTAAAAAACCATGCAAGCAACAACATTAACAAATAGAGGCTAGGGAAACAAGGCACAAATAGTGGGCCTCCATATCATAATGAAATAAAGGCCCAAAAGTGTCATAGGCGGAGCAACGAAGTTGCGTGAGCGGTACCTTCCGCCTGCAGAAAAAGTTAAAATACCTTTATCCGGGGTAGGTAAATAGGCGTTCGTGGCACCACCCATACTTTTCGTCAGCCATGCGCCTATGGACAACAGCTTTCATAACTACATTTATAATTTCCATTATTAAAAATGTCCCCAAATATAATAAAATGAAATAAGATTTTCATTCTTAAATAAAATGTTGTTGTTATTTCACGTATACATTCCCATATCCATAGGGATCTCAACCGTCCTGCTTTTCAGCACTCTTTCCGCGTTTGAGTCGAAAACTTTGTTCTTTTTACTCTCAACGCAAGGAAAATATTCAAAAACAACTGCGATACTAGCATTTGATATATATGAATACGAATGAATATATATTTCTAAGAAATGAGTTTATCCGAGTACATTCAGCAAGTTTCTGAAGATCTTTATTTTCAATGCCAACACAAGATATAATTTGGGGCTACTTTCAAATAAGTTTTTAATTGTTAAAATCAGCATCTGGTGTGTCTTGGATTTATAGGATGGAACAAAAAAATTATTTCTTGGCAAGAACAGAAGCCCGCCTAGATGCTCCTTTAGCACACAAATCCGTTAATTTTCAAAATTTAAAAAGTAAAATTTTCACAGATAAATGAAATACACGAAAAGTACTCCATTTAAACGTCAAAAATATATTCGCAAACAAACTGAACTCTTCTTACGCTAACAGCCTTAGGTTTAATTTTTCATAAAACAGACTAGAGGAAAAGAACTAATATAAAATATATATAAAAACTAAAAGGGTTATTCTCTGAGAGAATTCTAAAAATCTGCTGATTCGCCGTCACCGTAAAAATAAACTGAACTCACTAGAAAAAAAAAACTTACTGCTCTGTTTTCTATTCCATTTCTTTCAATAATTCGATTCCATCTATTTTTAAAATAAACCAACTTATTTTGAGAAATAAGGCCAAGTGGTACATAAAGGGTGATCCATTTCGAGGTTCCCTACTTTTTTAAAGAAAAAATACAGAAAATTCAAATTTAATGGAGAATGTTTATTATCATTTGAAAGAACATTCGTTGGCATTTATTTTTTGAAGATTATGTCTATCAAATGTTGGCCGTTGCTACGTCGCAGATGGTCCATCCGTTGAGTCCAATTTTCGATCACTCGTTCGAGCATTTCGACTGGTAACTGGCGAATGACACGCGTGATGTTTTCCTCCAAGGCCTGAATCGAAGCGGGTTTGTCGGCATAAGCTTTTGACTTTACATATCCTCACAGGAAAAAGTCTAACGGTGTGATATCACACGATCTTGGTGGCCAATCGACCGGCCCAAAACGTGAAATTATGTGCTCACCGAAATGTTCTCTCAATAAGTCCATTGATTGATACGATGTGTGGGAAGTGGCGCCGTCTTGCTGAAACCAAATGTCGCCGAGATCACGACCTTCAATTTCAGGCATCAAATACTCGGCTATCATGGCACGATAACGGTCGCCATTGACGGTTACGTTCGCACCGGCATAATTTTTAAAGAAATATGGACCGATGATTCCACCGGCCCACAAACCACACCAAACCGTTGTTTTTTCTGGATGAAGTGGCAGTTCTTCAATGTCTTCAGGTTGCTCTTCGTCCCAAATGCGGCAATATAGTTTGTTTACATACCCATTGAGCCAGAAATGGGCCTCATCGCTAAACAAAATTTGCCTCGAAAACGTCGGATCTTCTTGGAACTTTTCAAGAGCCCATAGAGCGAAGCGATGTCGCTTGGGAAGGTCGAGCGGCTTCAGTTGTTGCACAAGGTGTATTCTTTACGCTTTCAATTTAAGATCTTGACGTAAAATGCGCCAAGTCGTTCCATACGTTAGTCCGAGTTTCTGCGAACGGCGCCGAATCGACTCTCTACGGTCTTCGTGTACACTCTCAGCTACGGCCGCTATATTTTCTTCACAGCGTGCTGGACGTGGTCTATTCGGTCGAATATTATCCAATAATGAATGCTGGGTCTCAAAATGGGTGATGGTGTTGCGAATAGTACGCTCAGTAGGCGAAGTGCACGAAACACATTCCTCACAGAACGTGAATTTTCATAATAAAGTTGAACAATTTGTAAACGTTGTTCACGCGTAAGTCTTTCCATTATGAAATGCCAAACAATACTAAACAAAAATTACATGACAGCATGACACGACTCACACGTGATCTGTCAAAAGAGGCTATTGAAAAAAGTATCTCTACTTGGATCACCCGATATAAGTCATGTATGGAATTTTGTGTGGCCGAAAGCCGTTTGGTTGAGCTGAATGACTGATGTCATTTTGAATGATACATACGGCAGCTTATTTAAGTAGAACATTAACGGCCAATTTATTGATAGCACTTCAATATGGTAAAACTCATACTAAAACTAAACTCAGCACTTGGTTTACATAAAAAACCGTGTAGATATGTGTTAAATGACAGGTGAAAGAAAATTAATTTGAAATATATAAAGGGCCATTGCACTGTGTGACTATCAGAAATAGCCAGTTGAAGCTATTTGGACACCTAAAAATCAACATGATGATGGATGATTTTGCCTTTATAACTTTATACATGCAGACGGATGGTTCATTTTCAACGGCTTAATGTATTTAATATAATATAATATAGAAAATTATAAAATTTAAATTGGCAGCGATGAAAAGTTATTTCTATTTTACTCAAAAGTGATACATATTAACCCCCGAACCCTTTGGACTGGAGTATAAAGAAATTTTTAAATCAATGTACATGCAGTAGTTCATCTACCTTTTCCCAAGATAGGACACCTTGTGGTGGTGGAGCAGCTTAAGTAGAGGAAAATGAGGTCAGACCAGGGAAGTTTCAAATCTTCGCTGGCAGTGCCAAATACAACTTGAAAACTAAGATCTGACTGGGGGCCCATAAATAGCTCAGTCGCAAACCAGGCGCCCTCTGGTACTTTATAGCCTTACAGATGTATAGAAGCTTTATGGGTGCGGACCAATGTTTCTCGTTTTACTCGTGGGATTAATATGTTTATATATTATGCTTTACTCAGTTCGCCTGTGTCGCAAACAGAAATGAAGACAAGATTAACTAATATCATCTCCAGAGAAACCTTCAACCAGCGCACCCTCCAAAAACACTCACAATGCTGTTAGCGTTGCAGAGCTAACAGAGCTATACAGAAGAAACAACGAAGACGAATTGGAATCTGGATCAGGGGTGCCAGGACATTGAAGAATTCTGTATACCGTTTGCCTCTCAGCAAGTTATTGGGTAGTTTAATAATATTTACATAGTTAAATTTCAAGATATTTTTCTATTATAAAAGTAACCACCTAAAATATAGCCAGTTCCCTTAGTAAAACACAAATTTTGTCCTAAAATTTAGTAATAAAGGAACTGACAGCTAATTATGCTTAGAGATATTGAAACAACAGTTTTAAATTTTCATCCCCTGCGGAATTTCGCAACTCTGCGTGACGAAAATGCCTCCCAAATATTCTAATAGTAGCTGATTGCTACAACAAATAGCAAGCAATAAATCCAAAAACTATCTGAGCTAGTAAGTCACTAATAAACCATGCCAAAGGTGCACCGTATCTAATTTCATTTATTGGTATTATTATCACCGTAACGAAATTCCACAGTGCATCTTCTCTGGATTAGTGAACCGGAAAATTAGGCCAAAATTCTTGTGTTCGTCTTCCTTTCAAAAAGATATGCGTGTCGCATTCTCACTACTTCCTCTAGAGCTTCTTTCCAGCATTTAACTTTTATTATCATCCGGTAGGAACCTAGTTTCTATCGTTGTTTTGTTTTTGACACTTATTTTCCGGTCGTTACTATTAGATTATTTCCTTCTCTACCTACTCCTCATTGATTGTTTCTATTTAACTCCTCCACTTGGTGTTTATGTCGGTCTTCTATAAATACCTCACATACCTATGAAAAATAACAACCACACCACTACTTTTATTTCTTTTCAGTTTTTTTTTTTTGTATCGATTTCGGTCAGAATTTCATCCAGCCTGCCAGACGTCAGAGCAGAGTGAGCGAGCCGAAAAGTTCAATTACCTCTCTTTGTCGCCATAAAGCTAATATTATACTCAGGGGGGTTGATAGTGGCCTTTGAAAGGTTTCTTGGCCTCAATTGTGTACTGCACTAGTGTGCGTGTATTTTGTATTGATGTGACGTTTGGACTTTTACAATATAAGAAAAATACAAAAAGGGGATTATGGCGACGCTAAAGCAAACAAAACAACAAAAAACACACACTTCTAATGGCCTAGTTTCATTGCCATATTCTGCACACACATTCAGTTTTTTATACACCTCGGCGTCGGCATGCGACTTGGGGGAGAAGCTAACCGTCTAATTTCTATTGCTATATTATATACACTGTATTTATGTTTATTACGGTCAAGTAGGGATTATCGAATTAGGTTTGTACATGCAAACACTTATGTGTTATATCAGCAAATCTGTTTCCAAGCATATTGTTTTAGTTGAAATAGGGTTTTAGGTAACATTATTATTTAGGAAGAGATCTATTACAACGGCGGTGACTGTTATTCCATAATTTCTTAAAAGTTCATTTCAATTTTATCAAAATAATTGAAGCGGAATTTCCCGGAAGTTATAATTTGACATAGACATCTGTCAGACGAAATAAATGTAATAAATAATATCCCCAGGACTTCATTTTCATACAAAAAAATAACACTGACTATCTATCGCCCTTTTATCGTTGCTGTCGAACAATACCTCGCTGTTTATGTCACTCCAAACTGAAACATCTGTCAACGAACAACGATAATGTAAACGCTAAAAGTAATATTTTCGTATAAAAATATTTAAAACTCAAGTAATTATCTTCAATTTATTGGAAAACATTGTTGTATACCCACCACTGAAAAATTAAAACTATTTTCCAAAACACGTTTCACAATTCTATAGCTACGAGCGGTATCGCCCATTCAACTGCGAAATGAAAATTCATTTCGGAAATTGTCAAAGATATCCGGACAATGGCTTTTATCTAAGGGTGTTTGTGTGAGTTTTGCATTTCACACAGGAACGTAGCTCATAAAATTGAACAACAATGACAACATCTGGAACTCTCAGGACATGCATATACAGAAGTTGAGGAACGTGATGCAACAAAATGAAATTTTGCACAACGTGCACTCTCAACCTTACCCTCGAATGTGTATGCATAGTTTCTCTTCACTTAGAAGGTGCAATTTCTGTCCAATTGTGCAACCTCTTCTTTTCTCCTTTCTCATGTCCAATGCGAAATTCATAAAAATTCATCGATGCATATTTTCTAGAGTTTCTTTCCAATAGATACAATGATACTCGTCGTACTACTGATGCAGCACTGCACATCTGTTGTTTGCTATTGAGGTTGGGTTTTATATCGACCTCATTGCAAGAGGATTCCCTTCGTTTGAAGTTGTCTCTTTTATGTGTATCTCTTACTTCGAATCTTATCATGTTTTTGAAAAAAAAAAAAAAGTAGAATTCTAGGCCACAGGATGCCATTGCATCGCTGCCTTGTGCATGTATTGATTCACAACGAAAACTGAAAAAACCACTTCTATCTGCAAGTACGCCTCTCACTTTGACACATTTTGTGGTGGGGGATTTATCTCCCACTCCAAGTCCTGACATTGATTACATCTAAAGTGGTTGATGATGAACGGATTTTTTTTTAGATCAATACATTATAGTCAGTTATAGAGAAGAACCTTAAAGTATTCATGATAGAAAAAAAAGGCAAAAAATCAGTTTGCGATCGTATTTGAAAATAAAATAAAAACTCAAGGTTGACCACCGATGTAAATCACAATTCCATACATTTCCGATTTCCTGGTTACCTGTGCCTTCGTTTCAGCCTTTGGAGGGTTTACCCTTTTTTCTTGAATTCAAAAGTGTCAATGATTCGGGTTGATAAAAAGCAAGAGGTATAGAAGTGGACCTTTTTTGCTGCTGTTGTTTTGTAGGCCGATAGTCAACTGAAATATTGACATTGATTGACATCTCGGTGGATGGCTGTGGGCACTGACACACATCGCAGATGTGTAAGTTAATTTGAAATCATCTTGGGCTAAGAGGGAACGAATAATTTAACTTACATATCCGTTTGTTGTCGAACAGATGATATGTTTTTGGATGAATAAAGCACAAATTTGAATTTTAGTAGAGTTCAAGAAGTAGTTTATTCAAAGTTGTAGGGAGGTAAAGTTACATACATATGTAAAGGGTGATTTTTTAGCTGGTTTGGTTTTGGCAACACTGGTTTTGACAGCTGACGTGTGTTTAGTACCTTGTGTCACTGTCAAACAGCTTCAGTTTGGTTTGCAATTTAACCATGGATCGTCTTACAAGTGAACAACGCTTGCAAATTATTGAATTTTACTATCAAAATTCGTGCTCGGTTCGAAATGTTCATCGCGCGCTGCTTCCATTTTATGATCGGCATTCTCGACCTTCTGAGCAGTCTATTCGGAAGATTGTGACCAAATTTCGCACCAAATTTACTTTGTTGGACATTAAACCACCAACACGTTTACGTACTGTGCGTATTGAAGAAAATATTGCGGCCGTATCAGCTAGTGTGACAGAAGACCGCGAAATGTCGATTCGGCGCCGTTCCCAGCAGTTAGGCCTTTGTTACAGCACTACGTGGAAAATTTTGCGGAAGGATTTGGGCGTAAAGCCTTTTAAGATACAGCTGGTGCAAGAACTAAAGCCAGCCGACCTACCACAACGCCGAATTTTTGGTGAATGGGCTACCTGAGACGCAGCCGCGGTCAACATTTGCATGAAATTATCTTTAAACATTAAATTGCAAGGTTCAAACTTTCGATTCAAATAAATATTTCATTCATTTTTTCGAATTTTTTGTGTTTTTTTTTTTAAAAAAAGTTCTAAACCTCTTAAAAAATCACCCTTTATATCATAATTTGTTCATTCGTTCGTTGTTGCTTTTCAGACTTGAAACAATTTATTTTTTTAATTTGAAGCACATATATTAATTATATAAAGATATTAAATATCGTCGTAAAAAATTATCACATCTAGTCCAATTTAACATCCAGGTGAATAATATATAATAATTCTTTGAGATGATAGGCAGACCCCAAGAGTGGTAGTAATAACAATAAAATATTAGTTAAGCGAACAGTTGTTTAGTAAGTTTTCAAAATTATTTTCCAAAAGCTTGCTTACTAACGGACGAGTCGCATGTATCCTCATTACTAATGGAAGCTTAGATTTGGTTAGTCAGAGTATCATCAAAATAAACAAACCCAGACCAATATTTTTTCTTCCTTGTAACTCCACAAGCTGCCCATTTTACTAGATTTACTATTCACCTTGATATTAAGGGCTTACTTTATTTTACTCATATTGAAAGGAAAAACCTCTTGTATTGCATAGAAAATATAAACCTGGCGTGAGAAGCTATTCTTTAAGTCGGAAAGTTTATATCAATATTGATTAGTCAAGACGTACGAACTTGGTCGTAATAAACCAAAGGTCCCTATAGAAGATGTCTTTGTAAGCGATTTTTGCTGAAAGGCAAATTAAACATAAAACCATGTTTTTTCGTTCCTTTTCTGGCATTAAAGTACATGAAAGCCATGTTTTGTTTGGCAATGGTGTTACCATTCTGAATCCCCACAAGCAAACCATCACTCTTCTCGAATCTGCACTACATTTCGCAAATTTATTATGGCAATACTTTGACCAAATAAAAACCAACAGAAGTAAACCCAACTGCAACCGCATACAACAGTAATTTTCAGCACAAAGAAATTAAATATATTACACAAAATATGAAACAAAATAATAAATCCTTGCTCCAGTTATATTTTTTGTCCACTTAAGAGTGCGGGGAATCCGCTTATTGACGAATTATTTGAATTTGAAAAATTCACATTTTCGCCCGATATTTGAAATCTGTCCTGTTATGAGAAGTGTCCAGTAAGGTTAGAGTACACTGTATATTTATTTTATTACAAAATGTACCTTAGCAATGGCTATTTTTTTACCAGTTATTGAATACCTTATCGAAGTGTTGAACTTACCTAAAAAGAAAAAGAAAAGCAAATTAATTAAACTCGACTTTTAATTAAACGAAAATGTAAAAAAAAATGTTAAACCTCAGAATATAGATTTATATAAAATTCGATTGCAAAAATCTTTTAAAAAGGCTAAAAGTTCTGTAGTCAGTCAAAGTTTATTTTTCTGAAAAATTTGACTGACATTTCAATTTCGACCAAACTGAACCTAAGAAGTCTTAAAAAAAATCCCTTAAAGAACCTTGTCAAATAATTTTGCGTTTATAACACATCATAAAATGTTATAAAATTCATCTTAACATATAAAAGTTGACACTATCTGGTATCTTTAACTCTCAGTAAGTGCACGGACTGACATTTCATCCCTCTTTAAACAAAGATTATAGTTCAAAGAGGCGAGACTAATACTACACTTTGTTTATGTTTGAAACAACAACTTTATCCAATTTTTTTTTGTTCACCTACTTTCTTGACTTATAGTTATAACAAGAAAAACAAAAGAATAGCTGTAAAGACTCAGGCCAAGCGATCGTTTGACACCATGCAGAGCACTTAACTCTGGAAAGATGAAAAACAAAAACCAAATAGTCAACCGGAAAAGTGAGTATTGAAACTCTTCGCCACCCGCCAAAAAACAAAGCCCAAGAGTTTCTGGTATAATGGAACCTGCACTCTTATGTATTGTGCATCTCTGTAAACCTTCTGTCCCCCCATTTCATTGTTGGGGAAATAGAAAAATGTAGGTGACTAGGAAGTGAGTCAAAGATTTCCTTGGAGTAAAATTAAGGATGCCGCTAGGAAGGTATAGTGTTGCACGTTTCAGTTTTTGTTACTTATTGTTTCTCTTATAAGGATATGTTGTTTGTTATAACTATATAATCGGAAAGGAAAGACAAGATAGTAGTAGTCACAAGTTATGGGTATAATTAAAAAAAATGTACAAGGTGTGATGGGTCGACTCTTAGTAGAATAATATAAAACAGGAAACAACAACATATAACATTATCTTTATTTGATAATATATTTTGAAATAATTTGAGAATATTAGGTAAGTTGAAGATTAAAATTACTTCATGAGCCCCCTTTCTGATGGTTTTAAGACAGTATATGGCCCAAGAAGAACATATTTTGATACTTTTATACTCGAACCGAAGACATTTTACTTTAAAGCTTTAAAATATGCAATAAGATATGATGTTCTTAATTATTGTTTCTCATAGTCCTGTCATAATATCTGTTACAAAACAGTATAAAGGATTGTACGTTTTGTGATGTTTTGCCCGTGCAGCATCATATATGAATATAAAAGTTCCTCTTATATAACTTACATTGTCACATTGCTCAATCGCTTCATTGGTGTAGAAGTTATATAATGGTGCCACCAATTGACTCTCAATTTGCTACCCTTAAATCTCAAGCGAAACCAACAGCAGGATCCTGAATCTTCTTGGGTGTGCACGGATTCTGAATAAATATATATGAAACTATGTCGATTCTTACTACGTGTTTCCGAGCAAGGAAGAATAGAATACGATTGAACCCACGAACAGAAAATCGATATCCATATTACAGACTGTGTCACAGCTAGTACGACTTTTTGTTCACAGCTTTATCGCACTCCCTGATTACTGTTGTGTATTCCAAGAAGAAGTCCAGTGAGACAGATTATCACTATCTGAGCCAGAAGGTTTTGAGAAGCTATGCAATGAAATTAAACCTTTAGATATCCCTAAATATCTGTAGCGGTATCGAAAAAATTTAGGAGAAAATACCCCAAATCCTTGTTACATCTCGAATCTCCCCCACAGTACCGGGAAATAACTTTTCAATAAAATAACTCTCCAAATCGAAAAAAGAACTAAGACCGCCGCCTAAGTCAACAGTTTTCATTATAATATTTAGAAGATAACAATTATGTGTCAGGGGCGCCTGCCTGACGAAATTCACCTTGGACCTGCCGTCTGCAAAAAGAGAATTGAAAACAAAATCCCTTATGCCCGCGCAGCCGTATATGCCTCTACACATATGTTGTTCTGAACGTACATATGCAATTCGATTTTTTTTAAAAATGTTTCAGTGACCCTGCACAGCCCTTTCGATATATATAATTGAAAAATCATATCATACTAATATGCAAATGAGACAAGTGTAAAACTCCATATAAGTTTAGTTCAAATAAGGACAAACTTAACTAACACATGTTTTTAGGATAAATTCAATTGGATTAGCGGTTTGGACTTATAATTAAAAAAACATTTACATTCATGTTTTCATTCATTCAAATTGGTAAGTAAAAAATAACCTCATACAAATGACCTTTGCCCTAACAGATGACTTTTTACATCAAACTTATAAACAGAAAAAATGTTCTGTGTCATTGCTTTAGTCAATGATTAATTAACTCGAAAGCTTTGACTACGCATCGTATACTACCATACCCGATACCATACCACTTAACGTGAATTCCAACTAATATTCCCCAGGCAAGTAGATACTACTTTTCAGCAACCATATACATATTATACACCAAATTGCTTCCTCTGAATATGTTTATTGACTATAGGCAAATAGTCCTTTGCCATTGGCGAATTCCATTTTCCAAAATTAACTATACAAACCTATGGCATCCAAAATAGGCATAATCAAAATCGACTAGGTATTATAAATTGTCATCCTGAATCACTTATGCGTCCACACATTTAATAATTCATGTCCCGTACTATGGTATCTCCCTTTTCAAATTCCATTCATATTACTTATTAAAATTTTAATCAAAACTAATATACATACATCAGATCCTTCCGAGCTGCACACACCATGAAGCTTGTGGAAATATTTTCTCTGTCCCAGGTAAGTCATTTGCACATGATGTGGGCGCTTAGTTCAGCTGTAAACCATGAGAAGGGCCCCCTTAATTGCACTCTCTCGGTATTTATGACATTTATCAATATTTATGTTTAATCAAAGCGATGACTTTAATCAACATCACAATCACCATCTGCACAAATTGTCATCATGATTATCGTCACTTGTCCTGAATAAGCAACTTCGAAAGGAATTTACCTCTCGAAAAGCTACGAATAGCATGGGTGATGTGAAGTGAAGGTCACCCATCAACATGCATTCTGCCCGGTTTACGAGTAGGTAGATGTTTGTTTATCCTCTCTAAGGGCTTATCAAATATTTACTTAAACTCGAACAAATCAACAAACAGATACGACGATTACATTAGTATTGCAAAAGTCAAATATGCTCAACGATACGACCCGGTAATATCGTATGAATTAGTTATGAACATAGAACATGCATCTCGTATTTAGCTATTTGCCGCAGTAGAAACCAATCCGTTCTAGATATGGCGATAGGTATGGATGAATATAATTAAATACATATCGTCGCGTCCATCCGGCTAGCACTTAATTTGACTATTTTGTGCAATTGGTTGGTGTCTGCGTTGTGGGACAGCTAACACATTATTGTCATTTTGAATAAATATTTGGTAATTACGTTATGTATAGGTGACGCATGTGAATGTATTCTTGGTGGGCGGTTATATGTATATTAGAATGGCGCCTAAAGAAGGGCGATGACCCGAACACTTGTTTCATGTTATTAGTAAATTAGGGTGCCTGTACAATTAGCTTGTGAACAGTATAAGGGACTTGTTGCAGGAGTCTATTTAGACATTTTATGTATTGTGTACAAAACTGTACAACAGCTAGAGTTCCAAACATCACTTCATGTGGTGGCAATCACAAGTTTTTATTGTTTAAACTTCAAAATTGTTTTGTTAAATAAAACCATCTCTGTGCTTTTGATAAACGTATAAGATCACGTGAAAACCGATCGAACAATTTGGTTTCTACCTATTTCCTAAGTCAAGCGCAGTCGTCGGCTCAGTCTTAGGATATGCATTAGTACTCAAGTTCTAAGGAGTTAAAAAGCAGTTAAATAGTATAGGTATACTATATATGCGTTTCCGGGTGAATTTTCGATTTATGCCGCACTAACATATTTCAGGGCAGAGGTTACATGCATTGTGAGATGATACAAATATTTGTTGTGTGGCAGTGGGTTCCATTGTCCAATGTATTTATTTATTGTGAGTTCCCTGTACCTCCTACCAAAAAATGTATGTACCGCTATCCTGAATTACGGCGATTACTCTTTTACGTTGAATTAATATATGTATAATTAAATGTTGGGTAAGTTTTGTTAGAAATGTGTTGTTATAGTTATAGGATGTTAGACAGTATGTCGACCTGAACTGTAGCCATGCTTAAAAATATGTTTACTCTTGGACCCCAGTGGTCCCAAGCTTGATAGTTGCTTAGATATAGTTGCTTGGGAGAACTGGCACAGATGGTTTAACATTTTCATTTCCGAATGGACTAAGCTTATCCTTTAGCTGACGTCTCCATGGGAAACTAAAGAACAACAACACAAAACACCTGGTAAAAGTTAAGTTTAAAACGGAGCTCTGCTGCCGCTTCGATAATTTAATTTTTACAAGCATAGAACTTAAACTGCTCATCTTCTGCAATATGCATATGCATTTCAATGAAACAAAAATCCTAAACAGTTTTTTCTTCAATCCCGAAATGTTCGTAACTTCTATCATATATGTACGTTTTTGTTTTAAAAGTTTTTCACTAGAAATTGTTTTGCTCGCGGCATTAACAGTAGGATATCTAACAGACATCTCTTTCGTTACCAAGTTTGTTTACCCTTTTTGGCAATCCTATTCCATCTCATTGCAGTGCCAATGCAATTTTATCATGACCACAAGTTTCTCTCTGTCTGTGTGAGTTTGTTTTTTTTTTCTTTTTCCCCAAAATTTTCATATTTTATACTTGAGTGTTGGAAGAAAGTCACACAGGAAACAATTTTGATGATGAAATACAGTGGCAATATTATATGGCTCCCCCTGAGTCGAAAAATACGAATGGAAGAGGAAAAGTTTGTCTCTGAACTTTTCCCGCCATTAAAACTTGGCACGGGAACAGGAGTTCTCGTTGATAAAAGTTTAAATATTTTTTGAAATGAGTTTTATTTGATTTGAAGCATGGCTCAGCAATGTATATTTTAAAAGAGCGAGAGAGTGCGAAATAACTAATAAAATGCCTTAAAGGAGGACTTTTGAATTCAATTGGAATCTTTAAAATACCGAAAAAGCGTTGGAAAAACTGCATTTGCGGAGATCCGCCGTGCATAGAGGAGTTGGAAACGGAATGAAAAAAAATGCAAATGCAAATTGTAATGCAAATGCAATTCTAGACATCCGGCATGGCGTCGCAATGGTTAATATTAATGTTAGTGCTGGATTCGCCAAATAGAAATTCTTAAAAATAGGTTGTCAAAAAACGGCAAGGAAGAACTGAGTGGGAAATTATGAGGGTGTTAACTTATAATTTCTTATTGAAATACATATGTACAAATGCTGGTCCCAGACGTAAATGTTGGAGGAAAGCACATAGAAAATCAAAGCCGGTTAAGAAAAGATTTCAACTTCCCTAGACTTAAATTTGCAGGCCTTACGTTTACGTTTGATGAACGTCGGTCTTTATTACCTCCTGGGATGCGCACGGTATGCCCATTTCTCAGTGAATACACTTAATAGCTGCTGACAAATAAATCGAGTTATTTAAAAAACAAACATCATATCTATTGAACTTTTTTTTGTGGACTTTCTAATATTTAAATACCAATTATTCATTTAGCAATGATGCTGATATGTCAATTAATTAAATATTCTTCGTTTTTCGAATGTAGAAGTTTTTTTAGTGTTTGCTTCCATTTACGTCGACAAATGTGTGCGATAATAAATTGTTAAGAAATGTGAGCATAACACGTGAACTTATATTCCAGCCTGGAAAATGAACAGTAGGTTTAGGTGCTGTTCGATAGAAGGTGATTTCGGCACAAGACCGACACACTTAGTCCCAAAACTTGCTATGTTGTAATACAACAAGCATATTGTCAAAACCACATCGAAAAATCAATGCGGCGAAGCGGGCGGATTTCTTATGTCCATTTTAGTAATTTATTTAGTTCTATAAACTAGAAGGCTAACTGATGTTAAGGACCAGTGCAAGTACAAAGGAGGAGTATAATTTCCTCCTCTTCCATGCAAAAATGCATGCCTATAAGACAGTGTCTAGTAGTACTACCTATTACTGTACCATTGTTCAACCTGCTTAGAGAGATCAAGTCTTTAAATCATTTCAGATCCGTTAATTCACTAAGCATGTACTGCCACTTACATATCTGTTTACAAGATATTGGGATACTCAAGTTACCTTTCTCAGGGTTCCTAATCTGTGGAATTCATCAGCCTTACAATTCCCAGGAAAGTTCATATTCGCCGAAGAAGATTAATGTTAAACTGGTTTTAAGACTACCTAAGAGACGATCGGCAGTCTAGGCCCATGTCACTGCTAATGGGAACTAATTCCAATGTTTCCTGAAAGGATTCAGAATTCATTCAGGATGGAAGCGTGGCCACTGTAAGGTAACTTTAAGACGTTTAAGTAAAGACGTGTGTCAAATGAAACCAAACTCCCATTGTAGTGGAGGGAGTCATGTAAATCCGGCGATGTCCAACCAATCCGATCTTCGGATTTTGCTTAGTTTGTGACAATAAACCGCTTTATCTAAGGCAATCCAGCAGACAGCCACTCAATATGTATTTATCGGCCTTCTAAATGAGATAAACAGTCTTTGAGTAATTTAAGGCTGATGGATCCTTATGTTCCCTATACCGCAATCACAAGCCAAAAGTACTTATGTGGCTTATTTCCCTTTTTGTATTTTATTTAGTTTTCAAGTTCCATATTTTTGAATAAATATAAGCTTCGTCGGAAAAAGATAAACTCATACCGTTAATGCAATATATAGAATTTTATATTTCCTTGAAAAAAGGACAAGTTCAGGTTTTCTGCGGTTAAATTTCTTATGAAGGGTTAGGGTGCTTTCCTTGTACGATTATAACAAATTCATCCACATAAGTTAAGGGAAAAACTTACAGAGAAGGGGGAAAGAGAACGTCACTTTGTGGAGTTCCTTAACTTACTGCTCTTCTTGCTAATAACCTTGGCGGTTTTACCTTGACTATCAAACTTGATGGTTTTGTAGAATACATTCCAAGTATAGGCTTGTTTTTATAAGCAGCCGATGAGGATGAATTAATTAGTTAATTAAGTAAGATTTCTAACTAAGAATGGAAAATGGTACAAGAATAATTGTTTACATAATTTAACTTGTACAACTTAGTTTCTGGAAGCATTCTTTGGAAGCAGCATTAACAACAACTGCGTTTTCTTTCCACTGCAAACATAATTTTCATTTCTAAGGCTTAGAGTATAATGTTAATCCTCCCGGCTCATACAATGCTACAATTGCGAACACTGTAGGTGCCCTGTGGGTACTTTTTCTCGCTCTGACAAATTTAACTCTTAATTCGTGCTCACAAAAACTGTACCGGATATGTTAAAGCCCTTTGCCTATTTTAAAACATATGCATATTTTAAGGCCATCTACATGGTGGTGCTTACAGCACACACTTTTTATTTTTAACCGTGAAATATGCACAACTTTTTCCTAAAAGGTTACCTTTAAAATCGTCTAGACGGTGTAGCTCACCTGAGTACACAATCATCCAGGCAAATAAAGCTAACTGTTTTGTGTGACGCCAGATGTCTTTGACACTCAAATGTTGGACGGTGTACGTTTAAAAATATACTTCTCCTTGTGTTATATTCTTTTCGTAAAATTAAATCGTTGTTCTGTGTTTTTATCTGCTGATGCTGCTTTACTATTTAAGGCATCCTTTTCCCTGTCCAATCGTCTTCCATGAACTGGTGTCGCCCACTACTGAAAAACCATGACAGTACAAGATTTCTCAGCAGTATCCTTTTGGGTAATCAAAGCAATGAAATTTTATGAGCTTAACATTATTTTGTTGTCCTGTTGTTGTTCATGTTTTTTTGGTACCAATATCCTGCTGGCTGGATGTTTTATGCTCTGCACTCTGTGCGTTCTGATAGTTAGTCCTTGTTTATATTGGATACACCATTAACAAAGCATCCATATATATGTTTTATTTTGTTTATTTTTTATTATTATCATTCGTGTGGAATAATGAAACAGAAAGGGCAAAGCATAAGGACGACTCTAAGGATGACGGCAATCCTGATTTAAGTCATAAACGACTGCGAAAGCAAATCTCTCGCCATCTCACTAAATTTCATTTAAAGTACCTCTTCTTGAGAGTCGACTGACAAAATGAACAAAAAAAAAGAAAACACATTTACAACCACTTCATGTCCAACTGAGGATGACATAAATCTGCAAAAGTGAGGGAGGACCCCTTTTTGTAACCTACTTTTCTGTTGGTTTTTTGTTATCCCTGACATCACTTGAAGTTTTCAATTTTCATCATTGTTGCGAAATGTCACTGAAAATGACCACGAAAACTACGTGGGACAACGACGACGACGACCACGACACACTGATGTCCAATGCAATCACACGAAGCCACTTTTGTATTGCTGCAAAGGGGGCGAAGGCGGAATATGGGCTGAGTGGAAAAAAAAATTCACACAGGATATATCCAATGTTCCGGTCGTTGTCTTTTCAAACTAATGTCAGCAGGATCTTCACCCATAATCACTTGCTCTGTGGTTAGTTTTGATTTGTTTTTTCTTTTTCTTTTTATCCTTCGAAACAAAACAGTAGTACAGTGGTAGACCGTAAACGAAGATAATGGAATACTTAGCTGTTTCTGTGGATGAAATGTGAATATGTAATGGTGCAAGAGCGGCGCGGTGCAGTGCTTAAAAAAGAAGAAAGGATTGGGGCCAAACTACGATTAAAGTTTTAGTTGTGCTGTTTACAGTCGTATGGTTTTGCATTCGAGTTGGGTGTGCAACTGAAGTTAGAGCGTCAATGTCAAAGTTGGGTCCTTTGTATTGTACGGAATAGAATTCGAAACAATGTTTGCAGAAATGAATGTTTTCTCTCGAGATCGGACTTTTTGCATACTGAGCCTTAACGGGGTATTATTTTTCTATTTTTAGAAGGGAATGACGCACGAAATCCTGTCTTTCTATTTGGAAAAACCGCAATTTGGTTTCTTAGGCATGAGATATATTTTGTATATTCGTATTCACAGAGTGTGCTTTTTGGAGGCTCACATGACTGCACGGAATAAATTTCGACTTCAGAAATTAGAATCATTTTTGCTCCAAACTAGTTAGCCAAGGACCCCATGAAAACCAAATTTACATGGGTAAAGGTAGAAGATTGTAAAAATGTTGCGTTCCTCACACTGATGGCACCACCGAAAAATGACTCCCAAAAGAAAATATCTACCTCAAACTATTTCCTGGTTACTGTATTTTTTTGCTACCCGAACTCCAAATTCCAACGTTAATTAATTACATTTCCCATGACACACAATCGCTCAACCACACTTGAAGGCATGCAACAATGGAATTCAAAAGGACACCAAAACCAATGTCGTGCAGTTCGGATGAATAATAACAATCAAGGTTTACAAAAGCATTCTCTAATTATAATGGATGACATAGAGTTTATATTTATGACATCGGTTATGGGAATTTTGTTACACATCCCGACGGTGAGGAACGGGGATATCGCTTTCCCCTAATTTCCATTGTTCTATTGTCGAGCAACAAAAGGATTGAGTTGGCGAGCTTATTTTTCAATAACAAAGTTTATTCCGCATTCAATGAAACTGAAAGCGATCGCAATAATGGTTTGTTTTGTGGTGTATCCGATTGTACGCGAACCTTTATTCCCACCCATCTATCAGCCATCACCCAATTTCTATGTCATTTGTAGAATGACTACCCTGACTCTCTCTTTCTCTCTCTCCCACTGTATTGTGTTAGCATGCGGATGCTCGGGTTTCCTAAAAATCTCTTTGCGACACGCCAGATGCAGCCAAACAGAATTCAAAACAATGTACATATCTGCGTCGATAAATTACAAAGAATTTATGTTCATTGGAGAGGACCGTTTCCCTATCCATTGCAGTTTGTTTGTTATAAAAAAAAACTTTTTAGTTCAGTGGCTAATATTGCTTTTCACATAAATTGATGTTAAAACATCGTTTAAAATTTTGTTGTTGCGTTTTTATTGATTTAAGAGCAAAGAAGATAGAATTGGCTTTTATAAAACTTTTGACCGGAAACAAAAAATAATAAACGACTGTAGTCATTTGTTATATAGTGACTAACAAGTTATTGGATTCTAGTTGCGTTTTTTGAGGACGTGTTTTCTTTGCATTTGGATTGGAATTTCAGATGTTTGGAAAGCATTAAAAATTAAAGCGGGCGTGTAGAATATTGTTTCAATAAATTTTTAAGGTGGGTTGCAAGTTTTAAGGCTGCTAAGTAGTCACAGCATTCAATATTTCAAATTGAACGTAGGTAGGTATATATGCCGAACAGTTTTCCCGGCTATATTTTCCAGGAGCCGTCCCCAGGAATGAAGAATTGACCGAGATAACAGTCCAAGAAGTTGGGAAGCGGTCAAGAACTCCAAGGATGAGATACCCAGTGAGTTCTGAAATAATTATCTCCAAGCTCATGAGAGGTGATCCAATGCCCAATCAGTGCAGGGTAGGTTATATTACTACTTGGCACAAAGGAAAGGGAGATACGCGAAACTGTGATAATTACCATTCAATTAAGTTGATGTCACACACCATGAAGATCGTTGAGCGAGTATTAGATGGCCGCCTAAGACAAATAATACTGCTGTCAGATGACCATTGCGAGTGCGACCTTGTCGCGGGTTTGTTTGTCCCCTAAGCTGAAAAGAAGGCTCTACACCGCAGTTTGCGCTCGCATACCGTTTGCAATGCTGGACAATGTACAAAAAAGAGTTGACAGTAGCTGAGATGAAGATGCTTCGCATAACAGCAGAAGTAACAAAGCTTGATCGAATTAGAAGTTCGAAAAATCGAAGAAGCCTTCACGTCAAAAAACCAACCCCAAAAAATTGGAGCACGACCGCCTCAGTTGATATTGTCATGTTCAAAGGAGGGATCCTACGAACCCCGTCAAAAAGGTAATGGCAATAAACGTTCCCTTACAATCGCGTAAAAGAGGCAGGGACAAGAACTCCTGGATCACACAAATGCATTTGATTGGTCTTAATGATGAAGTGATTAAAAATCGGGAGGCCTACAGATATTTTTTGAGGTCGAACCGGCGAACACCACAGGCGGACCAGTAGGGATGCAGTGAAATGGGAGGGTTATGATTCCTTTAATCCTGATCATAACCTCATCGTTAAATGGAGAGAAGAAAAAGAATGATAGTAAATATATCAATTAAATGTGCACTGTTCAACCTTCTACGTCATGTTCAAGCTTTTCTTTCAAAGAAGTTGTGATCCAAATCTATTAAAAATCTATTTTTCCGATTTCTGTGTTCCAGAACCCGAATTTTTGATTGAATTATATCACCAGCAACGCTATTCACTATGGTTATGTGCTTAAATATAATAAGCCATTATGGAGTAAGAGTTGTCAAAACGCCTCAAAGAAATACAAATGTATTTTTAGCCCGATTTTTGCCGCTTATACCCCTAATGGGATAGATTTCAATAGCTTCAAGTATGTAGTGAATCCGGAATTAAATTATTTGACGTTCCTGGGTTGCGACCTTTAAAACTGCTCACCCTCTACAGCAAGCGTTAAATTGGTCATAATTTCATTTCATGCAGACATTAACGGTTCAAAAGTAAGGACTTTTAATTATCTGGTCGGACTCAATAGAAATTTTTTTTCAAATACTTCATTCAAATAAACCGAAAAAAGTAACAACAATTTCGAGGAATGGACACAATTCCCCATTTAGATGACTTATTTTAGTTGCGCAATAAACATCGTTCATATTTTATGCGATAACCAGAAAAAACAATCAAAATGGCCAAAAGTGAAGGAAAAAAGCAGTATCCACTCTAAAATTCGACATATAGACGGCTTTGAGAGTTGGATGTTCATGACACCACTCAGTCGCTGTGCGTTTATAATTAAAACGATGTAAAAGGTTTTAACTGACAAAGCTTAAAACTAAAACCATGTTAAAGAATATCCTCTCGGGATGAGAAACTGTCTAAAAATTGCATGTGGTTGCAAACTTTAAAGGAAGTGAGAATCACTTGCTTTTTTTTTTGGTTAACTATAGCATATGGAAAGCCGAATACTATCCCCATAAAATAAAACCAATTGCACATCTGTATGTATATGCGAGCTCTTGTTGTTATATCACATCAATATATTTGTAGATTCCCGAATCGGCGGATGCTTGGTAAAATAAATTCAACTGATCAGAGTTGACAAATGCAACCGAAGGAATATTGTAGATAGTCCTGCAAATGACATATCATTAAGTAAAGAGAATAAAACTTTTTTCAATAGCACTTGATGGTTGTCGTTGATGGTGACAGCAACAAATTGAGCCATTGCCTTCAGCAGCATTCTTGAAATTACAAATTTCCATTCACATGAAGAAACCACAGACCCTCAGCATTGCTACAGCAACATTTCAACTCCATGCAGCAGGTTCGCATTGCTCACTTGTCAGTTTGAATTCATTTCAATTTCCCAAGCAAATGTTTCTCAATTCGTCATCATGCCCAGAAAAAAACACACATCCGAGCAACAACATAAAAAACACAGGCGACAAAAAGGAGAGCGCTATCAAGGATCACTTGAAGATATCTCGAGAAATCATGAAGAGGAAATTTATTTCTCCTAATACCTGCCACAAGAAATTTTGTACAAACACATGGACACACGAATATAAATGATACACGATACTAGATATGTCATCCTCATCCTTAGCGAAGGCGAAGGATATGAGAAGATGTTTGCGCATAACATAAGAAAATGTTGCAAATTTTTTTACTTGAAATGAATGAAATTTAAAAATAAAAAAGCGACAATGATGGAATGAGGAAACCAACTGAGGCTGCTTGGAAAATGAATTTTCCAAAAACTCGGTTAAGAGCACTAGAGAAAGTGTATGTATTTCTTCATTCGCAGAACAAACACTTGACGAAACAAAATTTTGTTGAAGATGGTGTAAACAACATAAAAAAAGTTCAGGGCAGATATTATGAGATAGCATGACGCTTTCTCTTGTGGAATAGAGATTTTTAATGCTCTTATAGACTTGTAATTTAAAATGTTTGTTTATATAACATTTTGAATTGTTGAGATTTGATTTTTTTAGTGGAGGATTATTGAATTCTCTGAGTTCCAGAGGAAATGCAGAGAAGCTCTTTAATATAATCATATTAGCTAGTATATGATATAACTAATGTTTGAAGCACTGAAGAGAAATTCGAAGATTGTGAACATGTATGTATGTAACCAACCGCCCCCGAAACGAATTCGGTGATAATATGTTGAGTTCGTTTACTGACAAGCGGCAAATTTGAGCAGTTGGAAAAAGTATCGAGTGATAGGAAGGGATTAGAGGAAAATCGAGCGTAGAAAGAAGTCTCTCAACTCAAGAACATCGAGGATATCTGTGATCAAAATTTCATCCCGATGTTTAACAAGTAAGCCAAGCAACTACCTACTAGAGACTGGATGTCTCTACCTTTTAACAGTCTGCAGAAATGTTGTTTCCAAATCCTCAGCATCGACTATGAATCCACTTATGTATTCCCACGCTCATCTCTGCAGGCTTCTGTTTGGGCCTTGTATCCTTGGCTGGATCGTTTTACCCTTTGGTAGAACTTTTGAACATTGGCTCTTCAGGAGCGTTCCTCAATTCATTTGACCGCTCGCTTCTCGTGCTCCTTCTTTTACCTTCTGAGAAGTCGGTGATCCTCCCTGGTATGTTTTTTTCCAAAAAAAATGTTTTGGGCGATTGTTCATTTTCGGATTTCGGCTCATTCCGTCTCGGAAACAGATCCAAACATTTTGGTGATTGTTTATTTCAACTTTGGGTAAATGTTCATAGTTTTTTGGGCGATCCTTCATTACGAATAACTGCCCCATTTTTGGCGTTATTAATTTTTTTTTTTTTTTTTGGGCAACAAAAAGGCTGTTCATGGAGATCAATACGTCGAGAGAAAACGATTTCACGTCATTAACTTCCCGGCAATATGAAATTATGAAATGTAAGAGAATAATTTACAAATGTTGACCTTTCTTGGCCAGCATCGGTGCATGATTCGCTGATGGTGAAAACATTATATCAGAGGTTTGCCTAAAAAAGTCTTCATATGAAATTAGCAGGTTCTTTAAGCACCTCCAAAGTTTAATTATTTGTTTAACTTTTTTTTTAAAAAAAAGTAACTTTTATTAGGCAGCGGTCAGAAGTGCCCTTGGAGCTCAACTTGTAAATATCTTCCATTCATTTACAGCAATGTAATTGAATTTCTACCTACACAAACAATGAATCGGCAAAATAACATTGCTTTAAATTAGTTCTCAAG
Organism: Ferdinandea cuprea; assembly: GCA_963576555.1. Classification (NCBI taxonomy): domain Eukaryota; kingdom Metazoa; phylum Arthropoda; class Insecta; order Diptera; family Syrphidae; genus Ferdinandea; species Ferdinandea cuprea. The sequence goes on along the minus strand of OY754958.1, from coordinate 124,428,429 downwards.
CAGTCTTACACACATAAGGAAACGTCTTCACTCCCTATCCACCCACTATGGAGAAATGTCTCAATACTCCATCTGACGAAGCAATCTCTTCTTCGTTAATTATAAATCAATATTCATTGTCCTTGAAAATTTTGCAATTTTTCAATTTCTCCCCTGAGTCGCACGGTACGCTTTTGACAAATACCATACCTTATGTATGTATACTTGTTCATTCCATGTAAGGAGGTTTAAACAGAACAAACGTTCGATAGCATCTTGTCTCATCAATAACTCTCGCAAGGCGAAGGACATTAAAAAAAAATTAGCTATTTTTGGCCCTAAATCGCCTTGATGAAGTTATTGCTGTTGTTGTGCTTAAGATAAATCGATTGCCATCCATAAGATTTAAGAAAAGGATTTAATGGCGATGAAATAAAGTTGGATTTATATAATGGTATTCCTTAGTTTTCTCCACTCACATAGGTCCTTTGCCGTTCTATTGGTTTTCAAAGATTCAAAGTCGTACAAGCATAAGGACTTTCCTCCTTCTCCGCGTGACGACATTTTATTGTTTGTCATGGAATGTGACTCTAAATCACGAGAGGATCATCAAACGAACATCGACTTTATCCCCATCATACGTCTTCGTGTTTAGAAAAGGTGGAAAATCAGCCACCTGTGTGTGGGTGGATGTGTTCACGTTTAGAAATTCCTTTGCAGCTCCTTGGCAGTGCGCATCCCATTGTGCGCGAAAATTGGTGATAAAACTGGAATTGAATTGCGAATTCATTGGCCGTTACGGATATTATGTGCAAAGCGACGATTAAAATTGTCAATAAAAACGAAGAATACGACGGAACAGACTAAGTGGATCCTTTGTGCAAGTAAAGGTGAAGATGGATTCGCTACATCAGCAGCTAAGGTGGCATAGTTAGTGTGAGTGAGTGAAGTATGCAAGCAAACTAATTTGGCGTTAAAATGCATGAAAGCTCTAAGGACGCGCTTGTCCTTGTCGGAGAAATGATTTTGGATTTTTCTTCATTATCATTCTTAAAATAAACAGAGGCAAACCGTGAGGATAATGTATTTCAAGTTAGCTATCATCGCAATTCAGTAGGTACAATTTGGTGAAGATTTAAAGGCGATAATGGTGGAAAGGTGCTAAAAATGAATGTCTATGCAAATAATGTGTGCTTATCTCTGAGCATAGAATTGAGAATACATTAAATAGGAGCTAGTAGAAGGTGCTTGGTGGTGGGGCGTATGCATGATGGTGTTATGTATTGAAAACAGAACCACCCTAGTGGAAAATTAAAAGTTTGACAATAGAAAGTGCCGGAGATGATTTGACCTGACTTAAACAGAACATAAAATATTGTTAAATTCTAATAAAAATTGTTCTTGAATGTAGAGTTATGCCCTCAATGTGCTCGGTGCCACAGAATTATATGCAATATTTCTCGTACCCAGTAAAAGCTCAATCCATAGAAATGCGTGAAAAATTCGAATGGAAAAAGCCGTATATGTAAGTAAAAAACTCACTTCGTGTTGACGAGAGCTTGAAGTGTGAAAACTTAGTAATTTTTTTAAAATTTATTAGCCAACTCTACACCTGCCCTTAAACTTCATCACATTCATCAAGCCCTGATTTTGGGATGTCTTTGGGCCGCGTATATTTTGCTGTTCGTGGAATCATAATGCATGCGCTTGCCATGAAATTATATGGCAGGTACCGTTATATAAAAAGATAAAGCTAAAAGGAAATAAACGCCCCGAGATGTTACGCCAAATACGAACTCTGAAGCAAATCCGTCGAAAGTCTCGCCATACGGCTCTCGGACAGACAGACTTTTCTATTATTCTCTATAGTCGTAATATCATCCCACATACTCAATTTGAGTTCGAAATTTCTGCACGATCGCAATAACTTTCCCTGTAGTATTAATCATGTAATATGAATTTACAGTTAAGAATGAATGAGCGTATATGAAAAAGCTACTTCACGCCGTCCCCTTTCAACATACAGCAAGTTGCTAATCTCCTGATGACGAAAACTTAATTAAAGAATAACGATCAGATCATAATGAATATCAATATATAGTAGAACATAGGTATGAATAATTTACATCTCAACGTGCTCCTAAGAGATCCTTAGACCATACCAGAATCTATCTTGTTATCAAAAGGTTATCTTGAGTCTTCACAGGGTTATTCCGATACTTCGAAATACCATTATCCTGATATCGGTGGGACTAAGTATGGGCTTATGAGTTGTGCCGCGCAATCTTGCAGCATAACTATGGCTTGGCAGCGAAGTTTGCATAAGGTTGCTATCTATTCGATCGGACTTATTGTTTAAGAGACTCTACTTGAATCATTTGTATCTAACCTATGTTAAACTACATTCTTTATTCTTTTGAGAATATTCACCAGAAAGCGGAGTGCTTATGTAAAGTCTTATTTTGGCCTACCCTGTCCCATTATATGTTCCATATGTTGTAGAACAAATACTAAGCATTACATAAAAACTTCAAGCCATAATTTATTTAAATGTTAGTGTCGCTGTTAAATTCAGTTAGAACTTTCATATAATTTTTTGTATGCATCCATTAAAAATAAACCAATGTTTAATATTACTTTTTTTAAGGAGTTAAGTCGAAAATTGAGGGTCCGTGTTTAATTACGTTTATTTTTTCTATGAAATTGTGCGGTTCCCGGGTACTGGTGCAAGTGAATATTTTTCAATAAATGAATAATAACTGGAAGCGCATAAAATCAATTATGGAAACCTTTTTTTCGTTTGAACTTAAAATGCCAAAGCTTTAAGAATAAAAAGATAGTTGGAGCATATGTGATAAAATTAATGTATTAGCCTGTTGCAAAGTTGGAAAAAGAGTTAGGTGTCCGAGTACTGGTACACTTACCCTACTAAAGGGTGTTTTTTTTAGAGGTATTGAACTTTAAGTTGGCAATACTATTTTAACTGGCGGCCATTTTGTCAGCTGTCAAGTGATTTATTTTTAGTTTGGTTTGGCATTTGAACATGAATAGACCAACGCCTGAACAACGCTTCCAAAATGTCAAAATTTATTTTGAAAATCATGGTTCTGTTCGAAATACGTATTGTGCACTACGTCCATCTTACGGTCAACAATTTCGAACATCAGAGCAATTAATTCGATTAGCTATGGAACGTTTTCGCGCCACGTTTACTCTAAATGATAATACATCCACAGAGTGACGACACATGTCACACAGCTCGTGCCACAATTGATTTATTGATGGAAATGTTTGGTTACTGATCCAGATCCGCTTGAATGTCACAAGGAAATTGTAAATGTGACCCATGTTATATAAAATGCCTGCTAATAGTTTAGTAGGCTTGTTTATAGTATGGTGATATGCACAAAGTTCATGCTATATCTTGCGCAGAAACGAATCCACTTGACCCACACTCCCTGTTTAGTACATATAAATAAACCACTTTTCGAAACATTTTTAAAAAGTCATTTTTTGTTAAAAAAAAAATCCTGCAATGAACTTGACTTTCATCAAAATGCAACATGAACTAAACTAACCACTAAGACACCAACTAGTCCTTAATATTCACAAACCAACTCAGTTCAAAATTATACATTTAGTATTATGTATCTTTATATGCATGTCCCAAGTATATGTATGTTAGTTTTCCCTTTGTCTACTGGTGTTTTGCCTCCTTTTGACCTCCCACATTCTGTCGTTCTCTTCTCTCTAGTAATTTAGTGTCTTCATTCATTCACACGGGGTTCCTCTCTTTCCTCTGATCGTTGTCTTCACACCCACACAAGTTGTCGTATATTCCTCTGTTGGTACTTGGGGCTATGCTCTTGAGAACTAAGTGAAGTGTGCAACTGCAATTAAAGGCAAAATATCCTTGTCATATCCTTACTTCATGCAATAGGTAGTCGTCATAGCCGACATACAATCCCTACTCTACACCACCATCAGTTCCTTACAGTCATCCTGATGCCGCAAATGCTTGCGCCTGATGGTATGTTGAATATCCTTGCACCTTCATGCACCTGCTGCCGCTTGCCACCAACACAATTTTGTACATTTTGTGAGAATTTAGCTTGTATCGTATACTTGTTGTGTAACGTACCTGTGAGGAATCTTTCTGTGCATACGGTTGGTGAAGGGCGAACTGAAATTCTCGAGAATCATCTCATCTCTGTCTATCAACGGCAGAAGTCTCTCGAGTAGTACCTATATTCTGAAGGTAGCTAGCTGTGTTGACTAAAGGTACAGGACGAGACGAATGAACAACAGCAGGTACAAAACTGGAGAATACCCTCTGGCAATTTCCTCACTAAGTCAGCCAAGTGGAAATTTAATGGAATTTTTTCATTAGTAATTTCTGTTCCTTGTACTGGTGCTGGCACCCACACCAGACCCTTATGCCATCGCTTTTGGCTCTATGTATATTTGAGAATTTCTCCTTGTAGTCTTGCACCTTTTTGGTATTTGTTTTGTCTTTAGAAAAATGAAAAGAAAATGGAAATAAAGGAAACGGGGTTCATAATTTGTTGTCGGGGATTTATTATTTTTCTTGCACGTGTTTTTCTATTATGTGTTGGTGGACTTTTTTTTTGCTGGCTGTTGCAGTCAGAGAAAATCATGCCCCGCTTCTGTTGTTCTCAATTCTGAAAGTAGATTTTAAATCAATCTCTATTTCTTCCAGGAAAACTGCTTAAAGTTAGCCCTTTACCATGGTTAAACGAAGCTTTTCATATAAGAATCAATCAAATTGTTTTTTGTTGCTTTTTGCTCTGAATGGCAAATTTGAACTGAAAATTGGATTTTTAATTCATAATGAAGGCAAGTGAGTGAGTGTGCACGCCTTCAATATTCGTTGAATTGATTTTATGCTCTGAGGTTTGAAGTTAACTGATACGTGAATATTATTCACCGATTTAATTATACGTGCCTGATATTCGAGGGGATTTTGGATTTTTAAATTTAATGTTAAAAGTTTGTGAAAATCGCAAAAAGCTTTTACTATGCGATGTAAAAAGTACATATATAGGAAGGAGTTATATATACCTACCTATATAAGGAATAATATAAAGTCTTTCATTGTTGATGAAAATAAAAGAGGTTGCTGAGAATGACGACATACAAATTTTGGCAGAGAATTTCAGGTCCAATGTATTCAATGATGTAAGTACTTTTCATTAGTTACTCTAAGGAAAAAAGGTAAAGTTCAACTTAATCTAATTTAATTCCTACCTGCCAGAGCAAGACACAAAACACTACGTTCTCAAGTGTAAGCTCTCAGTATTGGATTCCGCAACGGTTATTTGTTGCGTGACTTAGCTTCATCAACCGATCTTTGTCTTATAGACTATTTCAAGTAATTACAAATATAATTAATTTAAAGTTAATGAATAAATGAATAAATGGATTTCGTTGCAAAATTCACTAAATGTCCTTATGCACCTTGTTCTAGCCTCATTATTACCATAATTGGTTCTGGGCATACCCGCAGTGACCTTTGGGGAGCATATATGTATATTTAAAAGAAAGTTCAATTCTGGTGAATTAATATGATAATTAAAAACATTTCCAACATACACATGATGGAAGTTGCATCGCCTCTGAAACTTAAGTTTTGCAGACCAACTAAATTGCATCTTCTGCCATAAGTAGGAAGCTCATCAAACATATTTAATTTTCCAACCGCGTACCTCGTGAAGTTTTTTTGGACTCTTTCGAATCTAAGTTCGAACTGCATATGGCGAATCCCAAATTACAGAACAATATTCTAAATAAGAACTGACTAATGTGCAATAAATAATTTAAAGGCTATTTATATCTCGAAAGTCTTTACTATTAAGTTCTAGGAAGCCCAGCAATGAGTTAGACTTGGCAATGACATAATCATAATGCAAAAAAAACTTAACATATTGTAAAATATGACACCATATTCACTTCACTTCATCGAAATGCCGAAGTCTAAGATCACAAATAAAATTTAAAATGTATATATGTGAAAAAACTTTACATTTAGAAATGTTAAGTTCCAAAGCATTACGATAGCACCACTCCGACAATCTATTAATATAGGGTCCGCCATTTAACTTTTTTTCAACTAGTGCTTTTTTCGCGAATGGTAACACTTAGCTCATGTCTGATTTGACAGATAATTAGTTTTATCCTTCCGCTGAACGAATATGGTTGTGTATACGCTTGAACAACGCTGGAAAATATTGCGACATAGCGACATAGAGAAAATGCCGATTTTGCCAAAAAAATCATCTTGTCAGATGAAGCTCATTTTGATCTTGGCGGGTATGTAAACAAGCAAAATTGTCGCATTTGGGGCACAGAAAACCCGCACGCATACATTGCAAAGCCGATATAGCCAAACCGAGTCACTGTTTGGTGCGGATTTTGGTCCAGAGATATAATTGGGCCATTTGTCTTCGAAAATGAACAAGGAGTGGCCATGTTGAACAAATTTTTGTTCACAAAAATTGAAGAGGAGGATATTGGCAACATTTGGTTTCAACAGGACGGCGCTACGTGCCACACAGCCGAAGCTACACTCGATGTTTTGCGCCCTGTTTTTGAAGATCGCATTATCAGCCGCAGAGCTGATGTCGTTTGGTCACCGCGGAGCTGCGATTTGACACCGTTGGACTATTATTTGTGGAGTAAAATATAAGTGTTACGCCGACATGCCAGAGACAATTGACGCTGTAAAGGACAATATTCGTGAAGCCATTGGTGAAATACAGCTGCACACAATCGATAATGTGATTAAAAATTGGACCGATCGTGTAGGCTACTGCATGGCCAGCCGAGGCAGCCATTTAAATGAAATTATTTTCCATTATTAACCGGAAGGATTGTACTTTCAAATAAAAAAAGAAATTTAGTAGTTTTTTTTTATAGCATTTTCAAAAAAAAAAGTTATTTGGCGGACCCTATATCTAATTGAAAACGAATGCAATCAGTTACATTTTTTTTTTTTTTTCAAAATATAAATAGCAACGGCCCCAATTGACTGTCCTGTGGAACACCCGAAGTAACTTCTATAACGCGAGAAGTCAAACCATCCTTCCATTAGCCAGGTAATTACTAAACCATTTTAGCATTGAAGAATGAAAACCCAAAGACTTTGGCTTAGCCAAAAGAAGTGTGTTATGCACCCTGTCAAACGCTTTTGTAAAGTCACTGTAAAGTACATCAACTTGTAATCGTTCATCAAAACTATTAAATATATAATTAGTCAACAAAGCTAAATTAGTAGCACATGATCTACCATTAACAAAGCCGTGCTGACTATTTGATATAATTTCTTTTACCGCGAATAACGGTTTGACCCTAACAATGAAAGTATTGTTTGGTATTGCAGAAAGCTTTGATATAGGCCGGTAGTTTTCTACATTTTGCCTTAAACAGCATTTATAAATAGGTGTTATGAAAGAATATTTTCACTAATTTAGGACCACAGGAGACTGGTTAAAATAAATTGTAAGTGCATGAAAAACGGAGGATAAACATTTTTTGAATATTACCACAGGAATCCCATCTGGGGATTTTGAATTTAAATTCAGTTTTTCTAACGCGTTTATTAAATCGTCATCCGAGAGTTGCAATGTTATATCCCTTTGATGTTGTGTTATGTTATGTTATGATTTCCCTTTAACTGCACTTGCGACTTATTGTAAATAAGCGAACAAATTACACGTACTTTTCAAAACTGTTCTGTGTCTATTAAAGTATTTCTTTTCGAATTAATGTAATTCCAAAACGATTTGCTTTTACGCTTCAACCAAGACTCTACAGACAAGATATATAGCCTGAATAAAAACCGATCTAAAAACTTATATTCTTTCCTGAATCTATCTGTCTAAATAAAAAAATTGAATTATTCCGCCTAAATGTATGCAGTAAATAACGTATTTTTCATGGTATATAATTGCTAGGTACAGTCACGAAACAAAACAAGACACACCTTGTTTACATAATCTACTTGTGCCCGAATGTAAATAGTAAACTAAAACTCTTTACTTGAATCATGCTGCGATGACATTTTTACTGACCATTTCCAATTGTAATCCCCTTCCAGTTGCACCCATATAATCAGCCTTGGAACTCATTAACTCCTTAGCACAACAAAATTGCAACAAAGCATCACCCATTCGTCTCACTGCTCAAAAATAATTCTGTACAATGTCCTTAATTGAATTTCGTTCCAAAAAAAATAAAGAAAAACTAAAATCAATTTCTTTCCGATAGGTACTCAAATGCTTTTATTTTCGCCCTCTTAATGTCAATCGGTGTAATAAAAACTTTCAACCGACCGACGTGTCCCTCGCGCTTCGATCACACATCACATACTCGCCCATCAATCAATCATCCATTTCATTCACCGTGAATGACATGGACTGAGACCGAGAGCAGTATTGGCAGTAACACGCCAGCAAAATTTATTATCAAACCAAACACTCAGATTCGACATCAATACACACTTTGGGTCCTTCCTATACTCTCATTCGCTTTGCTCACATGACCAGAAGTAGTAGTTGTAGTAAATCCTTAACAGAGTAGCAAAAGTCGACCCCAAATAGAGAGGAAAAAACTTCAATTGATTTTCATCAATTAAATTTGCTACAGAAGAAAAAAGACGCGCATTTTATTAAATTACCCCACCCATTCCTCATGCCTCATCCATACCTTAAATTACTTTCTACTACCAGGAAGCACCCACACTGCTACACTGCTGTTCAATGTCCAACTTAAACGATCTCATTAAAGTTTGCCGAGGATATAAAAATCAACACGAAACGACCTGAACGGGATTGCAAATAAATATAAAAAATAAATAAAAGTTGCAGCAAGGATATCCGTAGTGGGTGTGGGTGTGTAGAAGTAGGAAGTGAACGCATCTATAAAAACAACATCTGTCGATTTGGACAAAGTAATTATCTTTTCAAACATTATCCTTATAAAAAGTGGACATAAAACTACCTCATGCAGGTTAATAAATCATTACAAGTAGGCGTAACAAAATTAAACTTTATTCAACGAAAACGAAGGAATCAATTTCATCATATTTTTGTTTCAGCTTGATGATGTTGGATTAAAATATCCCGAGAGCGCTGGGATGAACCAATGAAATCAATGAATTAATTGAAAAGGGATCAAGGTGATAAAATAAACATTATTCTGTGTCGACTTAAGGGGCTTAAGTTTAAAGGCGGATTAAAATATTTCAATATACTTGAAAAGGATTTAGCGCTTGAATTTTTGGATGGCAGCGTCCTTTTTTGATAGCCGTTTCTTCATTGATTGAAAGAGAAGAGAAGGATTTGCAAATAAAAGTATATTTGCTATTTTTCGCTAACGGAATAATTAATCCGTTATTAAGCTCTTAGATGACCCGACAGGCTTTACTTGAGTGATACCTTGTTATTTATTTTTGAACTAAGTTTTTGAGTGTAAGTTGGACTTTCTATTTATTCCCACTGGTGCAAAGTTAGGGAAGTGGCGTCCAAGTGTCGTGAATACTTAGTCACGTGGATTTCTGTTACATAGTTTAACTTCTTATAAAGAAAAAAACTATTACCTATCCTTGCGCCTGTAATCATAGAAGGCGACCTATCTTTATGCATTTGCATATTTTGTATTTCGAATTTTTCTGAAATGAATTTTTTCTGAAATGAAAGTACTAGAATCATTTTCTTCCTGCAAGAGGAAGGAATTGAAAAGTACATAACAATGACAAAAAGTGCACCAAAATTAAGTAAAATCTATTTAGAAACATTGAAAAAAAAGAAAACATAAATTTGTCATTTAGTCTTTGCTTACCGCAAACTTACACTCAATGTTTATACACAAACTATGTACAGTTCATTTTCTGGAGCTTTGCGCTTTTTTCAACATAAGTAGATCAATTATATGTTCTCACAAAGAAGGTTTTGACAAGTGTACTGGAGTGGATCGAGATTAGAAATTTAGTGGAAATTTATTATACAATTTTGAATACATACATTGTCTATATTACAGTAAAATTACTACACGTTTGAAAAATTCCTTTAAATATAGCAAAGCACTATTAGTTTAATAATATTGAAAAGAGCTGCACACCAGAACTGAGAAATATTGCACGTCATTTGCTTCTATGGATTTGATTTACAATGAAACTGGGAGTATAGAAAACCCCAAAAGAAAAAAAAAAACGGTAAAGAAAATAGGCCGATTTGTCGTTTAAATAAATCAAATCGTTTTCATACATGTAACGACATCCTGTCAAATATATCGGGGCAATTAAATCAGAAAATTACATCCCGGACTATCAGGAACCGATTGCTAGAAAGCAGGCCACGTTTAAATAAAAAATGTAAAACGTCGGATGGAATTTGCTAAGGAGTATGTGCTTCAACCCCTCCATTTTTGGAAAAAAGTGCTCTGGAGCAATGAATCCAAATTTAATATGTTTGGATTTGATAGGAAAAAATATGTAAGGCGGCCAAAGAATGAAGAGCTCAATTGGGTTGGGGTGCGAGTTGATGGGCGTATGTACCAGCATATGTATTAAAACATTCTGGCAAATGTTATGGAACCATATGCTTTTGAACATTTGCCAGTATCTTATATTTTCCAATAATAAAATGATCCTAAAGATACATCACGGCTAGTGAGGAGTTGCTTTGAGGAGAAAATAATAGACGTTCTGAGCTGGCCAGTCCCGATCTCAATCTCATTGAGAACCTATGGGCTGGAAGTTTGGGACAGAAAGCATCAAAAAATTCCAGTGAATTGTTTAATAACACTGTACAAGCATGGAAAAATATCCATCTTGGTGGCCTGTATGGGGAAGCGGGGTAGTGCTGCAATATTTATTTAATTTTATAACAGCTGAACTCGAATATTTAATTTTTAAATTTAAGTTATACATATTTAAGTTATTTGTTTCTAATTAAATTTCCACGACAAAAAAACACTAATGTAGGTTTTTTTTAATTCGTTTTAATTTTTGCTATATTTGTTTGTTTTTATCTCACTATTATAACTTTTTAATTCGCGTTTCTACATGTTCATTAAATTTTCGATAAACAAATAAGTAGTAATCAAATCAACGAAAAAAATATCTGTTTCTAATTAGTTTTCCACAACTATAGGTACCAACCTCTTTAGGTACTCAGACAGAATAAAACAGGTTAATATACTTTGTTTGGCAACAAGCAATTTTTTTTTGTGTCTAAATCAAAATATTGAATAGAAAATTCAGCAACGCACAATTCAACCCGTACAATTCGTAGAGTTACGGAAATTGTTATTGGATTTATTCTCCTAACTCTGAAGGCACAAGAGAGGGATTGCTGGGTATGACACCGCATGCACCTTTGGTGAGCTTTCTACGTAATTTTAGAATTCACGAGTTACTCACCATTTCTTAGTCAAATCGATTTGAAATTTAATTTTTTTTTTAGTGGCACTCTTAATTTGACATTGGAAATTAAATTCAGATCGTTTTTATTTTGAACCAAATGAATTAAGGTCCAATTTTTTGTCGCGGTTGCTTGAAACTTGGAATATATTCTCTAAAATAGCAGGAACGAAACATGTGTTTTGTAGTTTCAAAAATGTTACCATTAGGCTTCAATGAACAAATCAACAGTGACGTTTTACAACTTTAAATGGACTATATTTTAAAAAGTGCTTTATCATGAACAACAGTGTATTTCGTCAACTTTCTCAACGTTCTTCAAATGTTGGATTCTTTTTCTTTGACAGGTAATAGTTAAAAGTTTCCACCTTGGGTCAAAGCAAACAAAAATTAATACAAAATAAGGAACGCGCACGTAATTATCAGCATGTAACCGAAAATTTCTTTCACTAGTGAGGGCAACGAAAATACAAACATATACAAAATCCTTCATTGCTAAAATGATGAATGTGTTAATCACCGCGTATTCTGTGTTAATTGAATTTTATTTACATAAAATCCGCCACATACTTTGGTGGCATTTTTATTGCCTTAAATTTTAGAACCACAAAGTGCAAAGTTTTGAATAAGCCCGACATTCATTGTTTTGTAATTTCATTGCTAATGAACGTGTCACCAACTATACAGCCCTTCGTTTTCAATTAGCCACAACTGAACTCACGTACGGTTTGACAATATGGTTAAATAATTAAATTGGTTTACGTAGTAGCTACAACTAAAAAAAACACACACACAACTAACAGCAGCCATTAACGGGCAGTAACTTTGACCATATGTCAACAAGTTAATTGCCTGATTTGTAATTTGACATCTCGTGACAATTATAAGTGTGGCATGTACCTTCACAGGTAACCATGTCAAAGTTTGAACGTAAGTTCATGTCGAAACTTTAAAAGTTACCCAAACTCGACTTCAGAGTTTGTTTATATTTGAAGCAATAAGCACATTACCCACTAACTCAACTGTAATCAACTTAATCAATAAAGTCATTGGGGATTTTCTTGAAAAAAAGTAAATAAAGTAAAACACCCAACAATAGCAGAACTAATACATTAGATGAAATGCCAGAGCTTCATCCACTTTAACTTGACGTCAACATCTCGCACAAGGGTTGATGGAAAAAAATGTTTCTTTTTTTTCAAATCGATTGGAAATGCCTCACTTTGGAAGGATGAAAATGTTTTGTTTTTTTTTTTTTGTTCAACCTTAAGTCAACGGTTTTCTTTGTTTCACATTATCTTTCGGTTTTTTTTTACTTGTGGATCAGTCTTCTTGTTTTCAGTCTCTTCGTTCACCATGGAGATATATATACAACACTAATGAGGATAATTACATGAATATTGACTCAAACTCCATTTGTTTGCGAATTCATCTTCTTAGTGCGATCCTTTGTCCATCGTGGGTTGATTTTTCATAATTAATCGATGCCAATTAAAATGATTGAAATTCCTAAATGAAAATGTAATCGAATAAATTGAGTCTAATCGATAACCTTTCTGCTGGTATCCCTTTGTGCATATTCCAAGGACTGTGATAAGTACGTTACATTGGTTCTCAAGCAAGCACACAGCTATGTAAATATTTATTATGAAACAAATTTTAATTGTGAAATTTTCTTCCTTTCGGAAAAGGGGTTTGTTCGGTTGAGTTCGCTTGTCGCCGGGTGTGGGGAGGGAAATTTATTAAAATTTCCATTTTGCTCAGTATGTATTTGTTGCACGCATGTAAGAGGTATCAATTACACATTTTGTAATCACTTGTGTCAAATTTAATTTGGACTGTTATGTGAAAAGTTTTTCTAATAAAACCGCACGAGGGGGGGTTTATTCGTCAGTACACACCACTAGGCGATGACTTCTTAGTGGCGTGGGAGAGTAAATTAGATCTGAGATATATTTTATGGAAAACAAGTCCTTGCCTTTGCTTTTGATGATGATGATGACAATGATGGCAGTAATGGTGCCTGAAGAAGATGTAAAATAGATGTAATCCCATGTGATCGCATTACGAGATTCGCAAAATTTGTATCCTTAGAAATTTATCGATTTTTGTTTATGGCGGGTGTTATACGTGTGCCATAATGACAAGGCATATTTAAATTTAAAATCGTAGCTTTTTGAAGGAAGAATGAAAGTTCCTTTATCGTTGGGTGCTAGTTAATTGGTTCATTAACGTTAAAGCTAATATATATGCAAAAAATTCTTATTGTTGCTTTTTTAAGGATATTATTAGGGTAAGGTTATAGTGCTTACATTTTTCTATCCCAAAATAATACACATTTTCCTAATCAATATCGAAAGAAAACTGCATCCAAGAGAGTTCTCAAATGTCACAAGAATCACGGCGCATTTCCGACCGAGTTATGTGTTTCTTTCAGAGCGGCGGATTCTGGACCGTAGAGGATTTTAATGGGACCCACTGTGGTTAAAATGCGTGTTCTCGCTAGACAAAATTCAAAAAACTTGTTTTTTTCAAAAATTTTAATTTTTTTTGTAACGCTCGTTTTGAAAAAATTGGACACTAAAGAATGAAAAACGTTTAAATTTAGATTTTAATCAACTGTTGTAGAAATAGCTTGAATTAAAAATATATATGTTAATATTTAATAAAATATAAAAACGGATGTTGGTATATACATATTAGACTAATGGACTCCGATACCATTTGACCTATCCCTATTAAAAAATAGTGTTTTAAAAAACAGTCGCTGTCCGCCTATGGGAACTTTCACTGTAGAGGTATATAAATGTTTACAGACAGGCACACGTCTTTCAAGTTGTGCTTGTATAAAATAAATAATTAAAAAACTAATCTTTTACTCACACAAATGTTTCATATATTTTCTCAATTTAACTCTTAACCACGTACCTCCTATTGCAGTCACAAAACTACCGACTTGGAGTATCTGAGACTCCTCTATTCTCTGCTCTGCCAAAACATCACATAGGTATTTGAAGAGCAGCATTGTTATTTTTATCCCCGAAAAGGCACTTGCATTTTTTACTGCACGGCACAGCACGGCTTTAGAAACACATACGTGTGCACTTCTCATTTACAAATAATGTACAGAAGACCGCAATGGGCAAAAAAATTTGGCAAAAGTATGACGTGCTGCACCGTTGCGTCTTCGATCCATAAAGCCATCATCCTCTGCAAGACATCGGTCTCCTTGAGCTGGGAGGTTACGAGCTACAATACTCCTCATTTTCCCTTCTCTTTGATGCTCTTCCAGTATTGCTATTGTTTTTGGGTCGAGAGTTCTAATGTCGCGAATTGGAAACACTGATTATTGGTGAATGACCATGTTTTCTCACTTAGAGACTCTTTGTAGGCTCTGGGCGATACATTTACGGTGCCAGTTAAATCGGCAGAAGTTTTGAACAAAACCTAGTTAATGCGTTCGTACCTAATAGTTCGACTTCTGTTTCCATGACGTTTTCACCAGAATATGGTTTTATAAATGCTGAATGTTTAGAAAAATGTGTATGCTGTAAAAGCTTTTTACCATTGCAAACGGTTTTTGATATGGTTTAATTAAATGAAATGGATGCAATAGCTTTGTGGTTAAGTGCGTTGGATTACTAAGCGAAGGTTTTCCGGTTAAAATCCGGCCCGTACCACCTAAAAGTCACATCAAAAGTGACTGTCACGAGAACAATTAAATTGCCATTCGGAATCGACATTAAACTGTAGGTGCCTTCCGTTCGTGTCAAAAAATATAAATTTGCTTGCACCATAATGGTTGGAAAAGCTAGGCTTTAGGACCTGTATTGGCCGTTTACGCCAAATATATATACATGTTTTTTTTAGAAAACAACCAAAATAACCAGGTTTCAAAATTAAAAATTGCTTAAAAATAAAGACATGGCATCTGCTTGAAACTCACACTTCACACGTTCAAGCCAATGATTACTGAAATAATATTCTTCCAAGTCTTCCGAGTCCGTGTCCAGCTAAGTTGCCTATTATTTTTACTTCAAGTCATTTGACTGCTTTTTCACAAAAGACTGCAAATTCAATAATGAAGCTCGATTCAAGGGATTAAGCTATCTATATTTCATAAGACTACTACATGAATGTATATAGCTTAAATTTGTTTGCAAAAAAAAAATCCGACGAATATTTTTGTTTAACAAAATGCTCAAGCGATCGGGTGCCTGTCAAAAAGATACTAAATATTACCTTTACCAAACCTACACGTACTTCATATTTAATCTAATCGACTTCTTTAAGAACAAGTCATTGAAGCTTAACAATATGTTCGCATAAATTTGAAATAACTCCTTTTTGAAGCCGAATTTTGGTTATTTCGTGCATCCCTCCTTTCAATCCTTGCATTCAAATGTAATAATTTAGAGGAAGCCATAATTTCTCATTTTCTATCGAAATCCTTCCCATGAATATCCCTTTGTTCTGCTGCTCTTAAGGTCTGTCTCCATGCAGAAAAAAAAACAACAACAACTACAAATAATCGTTAACGATATACAGCCATGTTCTCGATAACAGTCGTAAATTATCGTATGGAAGCCATTACCACATGTTATTTCCTGTTGTCGAATCAGCACCACAGCTTAAACGCACTACTTCTCTGGTACTGCTCACCCCTAATGTATGTGTTAAATGAATTTTTTTCATTCACAAATTACACTCAAAACGTATGTATGTAGGTACATAATATCCCTTTGGAACATTAAGGTTGTCAAAAGCAGTCAAATGATGCAAGAGATGGTGTCATTAGTGATATCTTCTACTAAGCCCCATGACTATGGTCACATTAATATAATGGTTAAACGCAGCTACCTAAATAAAACATTAATTTACCAAGTAAATAATTAATTATCTAACTAGAGGGTATGTGAAGCAGTTTTTAAGGGGAGCATTTTGCACGCACATGTTGCCTGCGTACGATATCCGTTTGCACGCACAAATTGTTCTTCAAATTCGAGTGACAATCGATAGATTCAGCCTAAACATTAGCACACAAGCTGCACGAGAAGTCAAAAAGGAAGGAACACAGATGCTGTGAGTATAGATATCCATGAGCAATTCTTCAAAAGAGGTCCCTTCTACTGTTTTTTTGATTCATTGATTTCTTTTTGCTACACACAGACTTTCCAATTGATTAATTCGCACACATTGTTTAGCGTATATCCGCCTGAAAGATCCTTCTTCAACATAACGTACCATGGCCAGGGGGCTTACGTTGGGCTTTTGTTTGCAAGTTTTTTTTTTTTTTTGGTGGGCTTGGGTAATATTTCTATGAAAATAGAATGAACATGTGACGCATATGGCCCCAGACTCATATTGAATACAAATCGAAAGACTATTAGTTTAGTCGAACAAATGCTATAAGAATGTGTCCTGACGTATGGCTATAAGGTGTTGTAAGAGGCCGGAGTTCGGAAAGTTCCTTAAGGCGGAAGGCAGAATAAAGCGGCCCATAAAATGCCCATCGGGATTAAGTATGTTAAGTCGTGTTATTTTTATTTTGCTTTGTCGTTATTCTAGTAACATGGGATTACACCCTTTCGTTTTCTGTTTTGCTTTGTATAATAATGTTTCTCAACTAAGGAATGAATTAAGGTAAATTATTTACGTCACCACTCGACCGCTGTTAGTGGATTAGCTAACGAAGCGAAAAGGGTCTTTGTAATGATTAATGCGCGGCAATGCCTACTTTAGTTTATCCTTATATATACTGGCTTCTAGTGTTTGTGTGCATGTGTGTGTTTTCTTTTACAACTTCATGTCCATCAAGGTATACCAAGATTCTTTGAAAATCCTTAAGCGGATTTTTGCGTTTCAAATGTAAGAAAAATTGTGCTGTAAGCACAAATAAAAGGCTTTGATTTGTTCCCGACTGGCATGTGAAGCTTTTCCTGGAACATGGACATGTTTATGAATTTACTTTGAGTGGTATTTCTTTAGCACATACTCTTCGTTTAATAATGCAATATGGAACATTTTAATTCTAAAGTAGGTCAAATACAATCCTACAGAATACATACATATGTCAGTGGATACCTTTCATTGTTTGGTATAATCAGCTCATCAAACGTGGTTCCCCATTTAGCTAAGTATCTCATCTTCCTTTTTAATCGATGAGGATTAAATTGATGAGGATAAGGGGGATAATAACCCTTCCACTTTACGGACATCATACTGGACTGCCTGTGAAGTTTGGTTGGTTTTATATCAAAAACTATCTTGTGGACTCTCAGGTTCGTATCACTTCGCCGATGTTCTGCCTACTCCACGAATTTCATCAAGCAAATCAGACTTCGCAAATCGAATTAATTTTTGTTAGTCAATATATTTTTAGCAACTTTTGAATTGGTCTTTGATTTATATAATAATGTTAGCATTTCGCCAAATTTTTAAATTTCGCCGTGATTGGGCAACAATTTATTGTTTTGAAAAAATTGATTTCCCATTTCGTCGTCGTTAAAGTTTGTACTTGACTGGCAATTTGATATAAGCGTTTTTCTTTTACACTGATCTATTTCAGAAGGGCATCAGGGGGCCAGTCTTCCGTTCTTCACACTCGGTGATTTCCAGAACTCTAATCCACCGACTCGCCGACAAACTAACGGGGCAGCATTAAGATTTTATAATTCTGATAGTCTGAATGTTAAAATTTATTGATGTGCTTATCTCCCTTTCGGCTATAAATATACTGGAGCTGCAAGTATGGTGGCAAGGCTAGAGTCGAGGTGTGCAGCGACATCAAGCACATGTTTTATTATATTAGCTCGCAGGCGTCAAGCGATTATCATATAAAAGCTTGTATCCCTTATCACCGCTTTCCTCGATGCTCGCATCTCTTATATTTTCACGGCTTTTGTATGTTTTAGGCCTTAGTCGTCACTGGCATATTCTCACACTGATCCTTCACTGGAAAGATACTTGCATTTTTCTACAATTTTCGATATCTTAAAATAAACCGGAGTATGTAATATTATCTCAATGCGAAATCGTGAGATTGTTTTTTTTTGAGAATGTTGAGAATGTTAGTGGTTAATAAACCATTTGTAAGCAAGCGGCCAACTTTAATATTAGTGAAACTGCAGAATGGTTGCTTAAAAGAGCTTGGGTACCTAAATGTTTGTATTGGAACTGAATTTCATTTTTTTGGCGAAACCCGATTGTTATTTTTCCCATTAGAACCAATATCATATACATAGATATCTTAATTCGCAAACCGGTTAACTCCACTTTTTACTTCTTCTTTTTTACTCGTATTTTTCTCAAGAAACCACGAAAACATATAAAATATAGTCTAAATACGAGATTCAAATAATTGACACCAATGGAATTTTCGTTTCTTAAAAATTATTCACCGTTATACCAGAAACATGTAAAATTTCCAGATATGGAGTTAGCTGATTTGCGAATTAATTTATCGATAAATCATTTTTTGTTGGAACCTATAGCCTACAATCTATCAACTAATGAAAAATAAAATAAAATAAATATGTTCAGTCGTTAACGTGTACCAACCTAACAATGGTATTCCTCCAAAACTAAGATCAAAAACGATATCAACACGAAGGATTCCAACGCCACTTAATTTTCGACTTCCATCAGATATGAACCATCAAATAGTTTGCTGAAAGTCTAACATCAATCTTCTGTCACTATTCCAATACGAAAAAGAAAAATTAAAATTTCGCCCACTGCGCATAGACAAAATTCGAACACCTTTTCCTATTGTTACACACATGCGACTGCATTTCGGCAAAAGCTTGAAAATGATCCAAAATCTATATATTGTCGGCATAAACTTCAAGTATAACTGAGGAACTTAAAATATATGATCTGTGTACTTATGTAGAGTCGTTTTCTACAAACAGCGAATTATATTGAGCTACAGTGCGATATCGACCTTACTTCAACTAACTTATAAAGCGCAATTGCAGCCATTAGCCAAAAGCAGTGCTAACTGGTAATTGGTTGAGACCATCCGCCGGCCAGTAGCGGCAACTTAATATTTACGGAAGTTGTTGTTTTTTGGTAGCTACCTGATGAGCTTTAGAACTTTTTGTAGAACTTTGCTCCGGTCTTTTGCTAACCTACCAGAAACTAGATATTATCACAATGTCTTCAGTCAGCTAGCTAAAATTGAAGTTACAGGAATACGGAATACTTATCTGTTTTATAGTTGAAAATCAAGAATTTGTAAATAGTATATAAAAATGCAGCACATTTTAGAAAATGACCTACAATTAATAAAATGTCTTGTGATCTTATTTGCTCTTAAATATCTTAAAGAATTAAATTTAAGATCGCATAACGTTATTAATTCACACTTGTAACCAATTCACACTTGTAACCATACCACAAAGGGTTTCAATGGATATGTCATCCTTCAAAGCCTGCTCGTTTTTTAATTCGGTTTGCGCTTTCAACCCATTCGAAATTGAAATTTTTTTAATTATAGATACCAACAAATTTATCTATCAAAGATTCCAAAGAATTTTCCTCAATTAAAAAGTCAAAACATTAAATATCGCAGAGCTCAAACAGGTAAATTAATTGCACTATCCTGCGAACCGTTCACGTACTCAATTATATATCCTTGTTGGAATTACAAGCACCAACTACACAAGCAAGGATGGCGGCAATCGCCAGTTTTTTTCCCTTTTGAAGCCACAAAAATGCTAAAAGCAAATTTCACATGACCTTGTGTTGGAATAAAAATAAATTCTTTAAAATGTATTTTACTTTCCACCGAGCAAGTTTCACTGTTTTTTATTCAACAACATTGCGTTCAATAAAAAATTCAGTTCAACACGCAAAGTTTCAAAAACACACAGAATTAGGTACCAAGCTTTCCCAAACCGAATGCATTTAAATTGCTTCCGTTTTTATCCGTACACAAAGCCCTTTATCAGTTACCTGTACTTGTAGTGTAGAGCGTACACCAAACCCCAACAGCAAAATACCAGAAAGTGTATCGATTTCCGAAATGCTCGTTCTCAATATATACGTATGTAATGCACGTATTTGCACATTTTGCAGTTAATTGATTAGAGCACACCGGCTGACGTTGGGCGAATGTAAGCTGAACCGTTGGCCTGCTTTTATACTTTCGCTCTAGCAATGACTGATATATCGTATTATGTTTCATGTTTTTGGTTTTGAAGTGAGGTATATAGTTCGTCTCCAAACTGCCTCGATAAAGTGCAGTTGGCGGAGGCGTTTCAAAATGTTGTTGTGTCATATTTGCAGTGGCTTGACCTGATGCAATTATGTGACTCTTTTAGGTTTTGCTTTTCAAAATTGTGCTGGAAAACCACAACACCAAGGCCACATGTCCTTGGATTGTGTTTATAATATATTCATCGTATGGTGGAGTTCAGTTCATCACACAGGGTCGGTGATAGGAGCTTGACATAGCGTAATGAATTGAATAAAGTGACCAGATTTAAATGCCAAGGATTTGCGCTTTTATGATAGCATTTATAAAGTGAATCAGAATTTAGGCTGCCTGATTTTTTAAAGAATTCATGCATATCCGTTTTGCTATTTGAATCCAAATTGTTGATATTGTATTACTACGTATAATTCCCGACGAATCCAAATGAACATGTATGTACACACATACGGAACAAGTGTAGGTGGATTTCCGTCTACATAGAGAAGTTGGATTTATCAGCAGTAAAAAAGGACTTTTGTCGTTCACTTTGCGGTTATGATGAATGCGGTCTCCCGGATTTAATATCATGCCATTAATCAAAAGTGTCTACGAGTTATATTTAAATTTACAGTATACTCGTATGTACATACGTAGCTATTTTTTGCAAAGGGTTAAAAGCGACGAATGAGATTGTGCCAGTGGCAGGAAATACGCCAAATGACCGCCGGTGATATTGATTAAAGCAATTAAAACGCATTATAAGGATACAATTTTGTGGTGGTATCGCACAGACACATAAATCAGAGTTTTCAAAAGGACAATATCCTTTGAGTAATGAATTGACAATAATCCGTTGCGGCTTACACTGATGGAGTTATTATTATCATCGTCATCATTACGTGATAATGCAATAGGATATACCTATAAGTTTTTAACTTTTTCGTATACTTTAAATTTAGAGATTCTCCTCAATTGTGAAACGGCAAACGATGCTAAGGTTCTATTTTAACCCAAATTTTTTTATTTTTGGCTAAATCCAATGCGTTCTGATCTTACGTTTCGTCGTTGTGATCGTCTGATTTGCCTTCAGCATACAATTGCGGAAGTGCGTAATTCGGCTACATATATACCTACATAAATACATTTCTTAACTTAAATTCTCAACACACTCTAAATCCTTTGTTGGAGCTTGATCTGTTTTTATCCATTTAAAAACAAAAAATTAAGACACTTGAATCTTGAATGACGAAGCCAAATTATACAAAAAACATAAGGAAAGGCTACAGTCCGCTTGGGGCGAACAGTATGATACCCTATCCTTATCCCTATGTACCCCAAAGAAAAAAAGCATTAGGAAGATGATGGATAGCACTTTATTTCATTCTATGAAATTTATAGAAAAAAAAAAAATTTTTTTTTCAAAAAACGCCCCCAAAAAGTGGGCGTGGCCAAAAATTTGGTATGGGCGATATATTGAGAAAAATATTGGCATAATATATTGTTAAACATTTTTTTTCGATTTCTATGAAAATTTTCGAAGAAAACAGCATTTTAGTGAAAAACGCCCACAAAAAGTAGGCGTGGCAAAAAACTTTATATGACAGACTTATAAAGGGGGGCAGAGCCTACATATCTTGTGAAGGTTCTAACACTCTATCTCTCTAACTTTAGCCCTAAAACGGTTTTTTCTAAATTGAGGGCGTGGCAGTGGGCGGATTCAAGAACTTTTAACACTTTACCATTTCGGAACCCTAGCGAGTATATGTTCCAAATTTTAGCTTCCTAGCATAATTTTAAAGGCCTCAAAAGTTGATACGGACGGACGGACGGACGGACGGACATTGCTAAATAGTCTTAGATTTTGGTCCTGATCATAAATATATATACTTTTAGGGGTCTGCGACGAATATTAAGGGGTGTTACAAACTATGTGTCAAAATTAATATACCCTTAGGATAGGGTATAAACAATAGCGTAAGCAAAAAATAAAATTAGAAAATCAGAAACATCACCGGATTCATCCTAGAGTCCCTATAAAAATGTCAAGCACGTTATCTTCTTCAGTCACACAAAAAAAAAGGAAAAAAGGGAGTTTTCAACGCTTTTGCTGTGTTGCCGCATTCAGGCGTAAATAGGAGTATTTCTGTGTAGAAAGTGATTGCGCGTGTATCTTCTTAAGTGACATATATATAGAGAGAATAAAAATCCGTTTTCATATCTTTTGCGGCGATAGAACTGAGAAAAATGCCTACTCACACTAAGCACAGCGTGTTTTCTCTTATCGTCGTATGGATTTTTCTTTTGTTTTTATTCGCAGTTTAGTTCTATTAT
Organism: Ferdinandea cuprea; assembly: GCA_963576555.1. Taxonomy (NCBI): domain Eukaryota; kingdom Metazoa; phylum Arthropoda; class Insecta; order Diptera; family Syrphidae; genus Ferdinandea; species Ferdinandea cuprea. The sequence goes on along the minus strand of OY754958.1, from coordinate 124,405,480 downwards.
AGTTTTACAATGGTACGATGAGCCATGCAGCAGTTTTTTCTTTTTAGATAGTGAAATGCTCTTTTCGTAGAAACAGTTTGTGGAATATTCTGCCATTGGTATACCTAGGTATATATATTGCCCTTTTTGGGAATATTTTGAGATCACGTCATTTCAAACTATTACTTAACATGTTTTCAATAACATAACACCATACAATAATACATGTCGATAACACAAAATATAGATTAAATCGAATTTGTTTCATTCATTGGCATAAGAGAAACAAAAAACTTCACAAAAAAGATTTCTGTCTAAGGTAAGGCCTTTAAAAAATAGCAAATAGCATTGCTGCAGGTTTGAACTGCCGACCTATATTTCTGATGCCCGTAGAGTATATTATTATCTTAAATGCACTAGCAAGTTGATCTACGGCCAGAAAAGTGAAAATATACTCAAAGACAGATAGTTTATTACAAAAATGTACTTAATTTGGTTAAAAATGTGTTTCGCAGAGTGTTACTAGCACATATAGTTTAAACTCTAGCTAGCGGTGTTAGTTAGACGCATGCCTTTGAAAAAGATTGACGAAGCGTTCAGCCCTAAACTGGACAAGACATAAACCTTTATTTAAAATTATTCATTCTCTAATATATAGGCAATCGTCGTGTTTTGCTTGGCTTCTTGGCAGTCATGGGCTATTTTAGTTGCTATGCGTATAAGTTGTTACTATCTGATAGTAGTTAAATTTAAAAAAATTTAGTTAAACGGTTTGCACTGTAAACCCTCACCGGAAGATTTCTTACAGAACAAAAAGTCATATACCGGTATCAGAACATGCACACCTCATTGATCTCTTTTCCATTAATTTTGGCACTTAGTTTATAGAATATCCAAATTTTCGTCGTCCACCCCTAAAATGTTATTACAATTTTAGCAATGTCCAAAAATGTGAAAAATCAAAATGAAAAATCATAGGTAAATCGAATAAATTTTGGAAGTCAATTCAAATTTTTTTTTTAATTTTTTTGTAGCCACTTCTTTTTTTGCATAGACTTTTACTTATGAGCCCCGCCTGGCCCCCATTGTCAAATTTATTTTGATACAAAGCTTAACTTCTAAAAATCAGAGTGCTCTAACATGCTGAAAAAAAGTATCTGCATTTCGATGAACGCAACCATTCATCCCTATTTTCCTATTATTTCAGTGCAAAAAGTGTAAATTTTAAATCAATTATAATTTTAAATTAATTATAGATCTTTCTCTTCATATTCAGATTTTGTTGTTGTTGTCTTAAACAGGTTTTCTATCGAATAAAGGTATTCGTACGTGCAAATTTCTGCTAACTAAAAGAAAAGTTGAGCCAAAAAAAGTAAAATATTACTTCATAGTGCAAATATAATAAGACATTTCTCCTTTTTCGGAGCAGCTCATAAGTTTAGGGAAAGAAATATGAGGAACAAAAATAACATTGCTACCAACAAAGATTTATTGGATATGTTACTTATTACTTTTACCGACGAAACCAACAACAAATATTTCCGCGGAAATGATGGCGTTATTAGTCGGCCTTGCTGTCCCACCCTTAACAACAAACTATTGAAACAGATAAAGCATTCGAATCAGAAAACCGAATAGAAACATTGTATTAATATTTTACCCACAAAACGTAAATAATGAATCAACGTAAAACATGATTTTTGTATTTCAATAAACTTAACTCATACGGCTTTATTCATCTGAAACATATCATATCAATTTATTAATAGCTTTTATTTTACAGTCAACCAACTTTACTGCAATAGTTTTTCGTTAATTGAAATGTCTTTCATAGTTTTGCGTACAAAATGAAAAATACACCCAATTAGGTAAGAGAAAAGAAAAACAAGTTCAAGGTCATCTATGGTATCTTATCCTATTTTCACTGTTGTACATCTCACTTAACAAAAAAAGACGAGAGAGTACATCTGAAAGAAAAACATTTTACAGCTGAGTAAACACTTTTTTGTGTCGAGTGTTTTGTTTTTATAATTTGGTGCAATACCAGAAAAAAAGAGAACGAATGCTTCCATCTACAGAGATTCAGATATAACATATACGAAACAAACAAATAAAAAAATAGCCTAAAAACACAATTGGGATGATGCGAAGCATAAAAAAAGAGGGGAGCTTTGTGCCTTTGGCCTTTTAAGGGCTGAACGCGGCGTACTTTGAAATTCGTTATGATTTTTGCTGTTTTTACAATTGAAGCAATACTTTAAGCCACAGATATTCACTTCCGCATATGTACAGCTAATAAATTTACCTAAAACACAATCATCAATGGAAAGAGGATAGGAAGATTGTTAGCATACACTCGTATGAATCAAAATATGCATCCAGCTGAAATGCGAATTTATTTTAGCGTTTATTTTTTTATGAATATTTTTCTATATTATTTTTAAAACAATTCTGTTTTTGCAATATGATTGAGTAGTGACAGATGAAAGGATACAAAAGGACATTTTTACAGATTGCTGAAGCGACATATTCAACTTAAGAGTATCTGGGTAACAAATAAAATCGATGATCCAATTTGTCAATAAATGGAACGTTTTTTAAGGACGATTTTGTGGGTGATTTGTTTTGTTAAATTGAAGCAAGTTTTGAATTGGTAAAGTTAGAGTATTGTCTCATTAAGCAAATAGGACATGAAATGTAATTTTTTATAGAAAACAAACAACGTAATTTCTAAGGTACAATCAACTTCCCTAGATCTTACGTGGCAAAGTGGGTGCAAGGCAACTTTTTCTTTCCTGGAAAGATGCTAGATACATATACTCGCCTATAGCATACGTCAATTACATAAGTTCTGAAGTTGTCTAGACAAATTCAATAGACACACATTTTCTCGATTCCAGGTAAATTTGCACACGCATCATCTATTCATTTTCTTCCTACCCAAGGGAATTAGATACGACTCTGCAGTTAAAACCACCCATCATTGGCTTGCACGCCACTGATTTTCATCACTTAAAATACTATATTGATTGAACGGCGTGTGCGCCTTTATGAAGGGCTAATGCACTCTTACACGAAGATCTATCCTAGTAAACAAGAGTAGCAACAGAGCAGCATAGCACAATGTTTCTTGCTCCCAAAGGAAACACATGTGCAATGAAAACAGTTTTTCCACTGTTTTAAGCCCTTAATGTGAAATGCACACAATAATCCTTTTCATATTATTCCAAACGGATGGGAAATAATGTTTTTAGTAGTTGTCGGGTTGCAGACGGATTGAAATTATGCACGAATGATGAGGTACGGTGGAATAAGGACGACGACAGGAACACACCACTAGGACGGATGTCGGTAGTCTTTTTGAATTCATTTGAATCACCTGTCGCCGGGTATATGGATTAAAGTACCCATACGTGCAGATATACACACATCCATACATAATGTATGTGATAAATCTGGATGAGTGTGTATAGTGACAGTGCATAACAAAACTTAATTATGAAAAGACTTGAATTTTCCATTCGTTTAGTACAAAAGGAAGTGACAGTTATGTGGGTGGTTTGGTAGTGAATAGTTTTAAGAGAAATTTGTATAACGTTTAATGTGGCACCACTTGTGTCATGCTATTTTTCATTTCAATTAATTAATTTAAACAAGAGGAACGGTAGTACCTATTGTGTGATATTTTCCATCGCTCTAAGACATGTAAAAATTCTTCTGATTTAAACTATAAATAAATATAACCTTGTGTACATTAGAGCTTTTCAGTTATAAAAAAATACTTTATAGATATTCCTAAGGCAAAACAAAATTGGTACAGTAGCGGGGTCTACCATCACCAGAACTCAAGTTATATTAAATTAAACTGAATATTTACAATTTTGAGGTATTAAGGGCACCGTAGTACCCAACCAAGTTCTTTAGCAACTTTGGTACTACACCCTTATTTACACGAACCAACTCAGGTCATTTTGAACCCCCCCTCTCTAACTTCACTTACAACAAAACCAGAGACATACAATTTATTGGGGCACACAGCAGCAGGCTCCATACCAAATTTCAACTATTTACCATGAGCGGTTTTTGGGTTATAATGCCCCAAAATTAGGACAAATATATAGTAATTCACTGACTCACTGACAGATCATCAAAACTATGGAGCACTTCCAATCATTGTAAAACCTTGAAATTTGGCACAGTAATAGGGTTTGCGCTGTGGTGCGATTTCTTCAATCTTGTTCTTGAGCAGATAGTGCGGAGGGCAGGTGTCAACACGGAAGGCACTATCTTCAACAGATCAGTCCAAATGCTGAGGAATGCGGACGATATAGATATCATCAGTCGATCTCAGCGTGCCGTGATAGAGGCTTTCAAGGCTATTGAAGAACAGGCGAAACTAGTTGGGCTTGAAGTGAATGAGGACAAGACTTAATATATGCTATCAACAAACAAACAATCATCTGTCCACCAACTAAAACAAAATGTCACTGGTGATAGCAGCAACTTCGAGGTAGTTAAGGAGTTCATCTACCTCGGGGTAAATATCAACTCCACAAATGACATCTTAGTGGAGATCCATCGAAGAATTTCCCTAGGAAACCGCTGCTGCTTCGGTTTGGCAAAACAAATGGTTTCAAAACTCCTAACTCGAAGGACAAAGTGCATGCTCTACAGAACCCTTATCCTGCCAGTTCTGCTATACGGCGCCGAGTGCTGGACGATAAGCAGGAAAGGAGAGTTAATACTGGGATCCTTTGAAAGAAAAATCCTTCGACGGATATTTGGTCCTGTGTGCGAGGAGGGCGAATGGAGGAGAAGATACAGTTATGAAATTATACGTTTAGGTAGGGTTTGAAGAACAGACACCGAAACAAATTAAACACTGTGTATATTCCAAAAAAGGAGGCGTGGCAACCGCCCATATATCGAACACATTCGACAATTATGAAATTTTACATGTCGGTAGTTTTTTTAATGCAAACAAGGATCTATATAAAACAATTTGTATTTTTCTCGAAAAAGGGCGTTTAACTTCGTTTAAAGTTCCAAAATTTCCATGTATAAAAAAATCCTTGCAAAAAGCACTGAAAGCACTAAAAAAACATAAATGTTAAAGAATAGTCATGTTCTCTTATACAAAAATGGCTTTTGCCTTAAAAGTCAACCACAAGAAGTACTGAGATTTAAAAATGAACTTTAGGATTTGTTTTGTCCATAGGCTTCTTAAATGCAATTGGTGTATGCTCGTGCCCAGTTGGGTCGACATATATGTGATTTCTTTATTTCACAAATCCAAAAAGAGCTAATTTTTACAAATTTGCACAGAACTGTTTACAAGAAAAATAGGATTACTGATAGTTTAGATCTAATTGAGATAATCTTCGTATTTGCCAATTCACAGAATAAAATCATGACCGATTTACAAATTTACTTAACTGAGGCCCGTTCGCTGATGCTACTCATAACGATTCAAGTTATGAGAACTAGGTTCTACTTAACGGAATTTAAAAATCCTTCCAGATCACACTAATATGGAAGGACTTATTTTATGAAGACTAAACTGTAAGGCATAAAGTGTCTAAGTTGCACTTAGAAAACATTAGAAATTATGTATTGGAATGACTTTTTTAAGACTGATTTAAGAACAGTATCAGCACATGGGCCTTAAAAAATTTAAAAACGAAATGTATTGACTAACTATCTAATAACCATCCAAGTTGAATAATGTTTAATTATTATTTTGTTCTAGAAAGAATCGTTTTCTCTATTATTTCGATTTATCTCACCTTAAGTCGAAAAAGTAAGCATTTAGATAGTTATCCGTATGTTAAGAAACAAGGGTAAAAAATTGAGAATATTTATGTAGTTGTTGTGATACTGTACAAATACCAAGTTAATGCTAAAACCTTTGCCAATTACAACTACCATTGTTATTATTCTAAAATCATTCCTTTGTCCTTGCTTACTTCCAACAGCTATCGTAGCTATTTTTATATCAAACCGGGTCTCATTGAATCCAATCTACTCGAAACTATTCAAAATCGAGTTCATAGCTTTTGCGTGCAAAAGCACCTACACATAACCTACATCTACCTAACATTTTTTTTTATTTTGTAAATAAACTTGTCTGTGGTTTTAACTTGGAGGCGGACAGCAGTACACATACAATAACCGCACATGACATCGAACATCATCAACTATTCCCCCTCCAGTCACAGGTTTCAAATGAATGAACCCCAAAAACCAACCTTTAGACGAGAAAAAACATAAAAAAAATATGCCCCAGTGAGTATGTGTGTGGGTGGTGCTCTAGAAGGTTTTGTTGACTTGTAATCGATTTTAATTAAATTTTCTGGGGCGTACTAATAGAACGGCATATGCGCTTGGATGCATTCACAATTGTGTTTGCTGTTGAACACACCCGGAGTTCCGACCCGACCACCACGATGGTGACAACGACCCCAAACATACGACCTATGTGTAGTTTTTTGCATTCACTTTTATTCATTTATTAATAGATGAATAGTATATGCATGAAAAGATTGCTTGAATGATTTACTTTTATCGAAATTCATTCTGCATTTATTTAAGGAAATGAGTTTTTCCTCCATTTTGTTGTGAGAGGATAACATAGTGACATAATAAAATATGTAGGCAGCAGCTGCTGAGGTTTTCTTTTGTTTTAAACAGAACAAAGCTCCCATCTGTTGTTTGTGCCGTAGAGAAAGGAGATGTGGCATTTAATAGGGAAATATTGAAATAGATGACGTGGATATGCATTGGAACGTGAGTTAAACATTGCAATAATACGCAGAGAATGATTTTGTAGTAACTTGACTCAGGTTTAAAATAGATACGGTTGGGAAAATTTTTGTTGATACGATACAATTCTGATCTGGTGATCGATCACGCAATCTGTAATCTTACTTCTTTCAACCATACTTCAAAGATTTCGTACATATGGAGGTATGGAGGCTTAAATTTTCACCACTGAGATCAGCGCTAGGGCGAAATATACACCGAAATAGACACCGAAATATATATCTATTCAAATAGTCAATCAAATTTCCAGCGATTGTCGTTGAACTCAGTGGACTTCAAAATGCGCTCCAGTATTTAGCTAAAACTTTATTATATGGTAAGTAGATACTTACCATCTACCATGCTATTAATTTATGCCTTTAGGTTTATACTAATTTGGCTTGCGTTTAGGTAGCAGAAAGTCAGTTTGCTTATTTCCTTATTTATTGTAAATCTTTGACACATTGAATTTTGACCAAATACAAGCTTTCAACGAACTCTACTAAGTAGGACAAAAAGTAACTATTGAAAGCAGAAACTTCGAATTAGTTATGCAATTTACTTATCTCAGGGTTAACATCAACTACGAAAACGAAGGGGATAACAGAAAACCGCTGCTACTTCGGTTTGGCAAAACAAATGGGTAGCTGCTTACTCGAAGGAAAAAATGTAAGCTCGCAAAACACTGATCCTGCCAGTTCTACTCGAAAGTGCTGACTGTTGGATGATAAGCGGGTAGTAAGCGGAAATGGTAAGCAGATACTAGAAATTGAAAAGTGATTGTGTCTTTTTGGACGCAGAATTATTTTCCACAGCTGACTTTCGTAAGTTAATCAGTTAAGCATCATTTTCTTTAGCGAACATGGATAACTTTAAGCAGCATGCAAGGGACCGTAGAGGAGGGAAGGCTGCTGTGTATTAGACAGAGAGGATTTCAATAGCTATAGATAGGCCCCAAGCAAATTTGAAAATGCGCATTCTAAATCCCCATATTATGGAACCACAGCTGTGGCAACCACACACATGTCTTTAAAAAAAATAACTAAACGCAATCGCTTTTCATATGCTGTACTGCCGTTAAATGCCAAAAAAAACTAGAAAACAACAACTGTGTCTCTAGAAAATATTTCGGTGAAAATTGCATTTTGCAACACATTCACACACACGAGAATGGGTCTCAATCGGGAATATTGCAAAAGTTTCAACGGTTCCATGTGAATTGTTGGAGTTATTTACTCCGCAAAACCTCCACATGAAAATTTTCTACGCTTGACAGACCTCATTCTTCGGCAAAATCTTTCGCCAAAAACAACAGCGCCCATACACTAGCTCCACAGTTCGATTGTACGCTAGAACTCCTCGCATTCATTTATCCTCCCCTTATAGCAGGAGTACAACACGAGCAATAACAAAGTGCGACTATAAAAAGGACACACATAAACACACAAAATAAACACTGTGAAAAGCATTTCTGAATGAAAGATTCAAGGATCTGCAATATGGATAGGAGGAAGGATGTACATATAAAAATAGACTCCAAAACAAACACACAACTCAGTAGAGGCATAATATATACAACACAGAAAGCTCAAAATGCAGAAAAATCTACGGAAAAGAAATAAAAGTTTCATAAAATATTTAAAATGCAATTCACGAAGCGCACATTGACAATTGTACGAGTATATAAAAAAGGAGGTATATGACAACGACGACGCATATCCTAGATCGAGTAAGAATACAAACAGTGTACAAACTAGGACGCCTATCCTGGTCGTGTCCTCCTTTTCCCTTTTGGAAAGTAAATACAAACAAAAAGCGATCAAAATATATACATACATAAGTATACATAGTATATATATAGTGCTCAGGATGCGGGAGAAAGTGTAACACACCCATGGATATATTGAGAAAGACGAAAACATAGCTGGATGGTGCCTTTGACTTTTGATTTTATGATAGAGCGGCAACAAAGGAGGAGAAGTGCTTAGTCCAAAACCTAGTGCCAAACCCACTCACCCACACATAATTTTTTATTTTTTGTTTGTTTGCTCCGCAGCTCTTCAACAGAAGCCCAAGTACAGCCTGAAGCTTTTCAATCTTAAATAATTTATAAGGACATCTGTAAGGAGAGGAACTCTGTATTTCTTGCTGTCCTCTCGTTTCTCAATTCGATTTAGAACGTTGAATAGTGGATGGTGATGGAGCATGGAGCATGGAGCACGGAGAAGAAACTGCGACGCTATAATGAAGCAGGTAAGTAAACGCCGAGCTAGCAGTAGAGTCCTTTATTTTTATCTCCCTCTCTTCATTGTTTACCTTAACTGCAAAGGCTGAAGATAATGCCTTTTTGCTTTCGTCTCCTTTTGTATTCTTCAAACAGTAATAATTTTTTTGTGTGCTCCTGTTGTTGTGTTTGTTGTTGCCATTGTCCTTTGTACGAGGACGAGTACAAGTGGACTTGGGATGACAACGCACGTTTGAAAACAATTATCCCACATAGTAGCCGCACAGCGTCGTTCGTTTAGACGAAAAACACCTACCACCTCGCTGGTTTCAGCAGTCTTTTTGTCTAATGGCGTTCATAAATTATTCCGTGATAGGCAGGAAGATGGTGGTAGGTTGAGTCCCTGTGGTTGATTTTTGCGGTGGTGGTGTAAAGAGATTGGCCAACTTTTTGAAGTGGTCCATAAAAATGCCAAAAGGCTTTTGTGTAGGCCTATTTTTGCAGCTCCGTTGAATGGGTTTTTTGTTTATGTCTTTAGAGGCCGTATTTGGGTCACTGCAGCAGGTAGGAATATGCAATAGTCGTACACAGGAATAAAATTGATAAAACTTTACGACTACGGGATTGTGTTTTTATTGAGCTGGATCCGGATAAGGCACAAATTATGGTCGGCCCAAATCAATAAAATTAAAAAAAAATATTTGTTTGTATGATTGTATGATGGGCAAGAATTTATTTGACTGAGATATAAACTGATCACAAACAGTTTTAGTATGATGGTGGCGATGAAAAACAAAGTTGGTTATGGAAAAAAACTAGTTAGCAGATTAAATTAAACAATTGACAAATTTTAACAACTGTGCTGCATGTAAAAGGTAGCGAAAACTGTAAACAATACCAAGAGTCAACTTTCCATTTACATAGTAGAGATTTCTCACGATTAGCCTTATGTAGTTATTTGTTTAAGCATATAGATATCATATTTCTTTGTCTTATTTCTACTGGAAAGTAATACTTTCACTTAATTAGTAAGCACTTGGTTGTTGTTTATAGTTGAAAACATGCAGCCCTTCAAAGGGAGATCCGCTGTCAAGTGATTCTTATAATCATGTTCTAGAGTAGATAGTGCACAGGTGTCTATTGATAGCAGAAACTTCCAGGCGGCCTTCACCAATGCTGCTACTTCGGTTTGAAAAATAAAGGAAGCTCGGTAAAACACTGATCACGACAGTTCTGCTGTATACTATTAAGTACTGGATGATGAGCAGAAAAGGGGTGCAGCTACTGACGCCTTTTGATAGAAAAATTCTTGAGAAGCTTCTCAAAAACTAAATTGATGTTCGAAATTGGCATTGAACTTTAGGTCCCTTCAATTATTATCGTAAAACATATCTTCGCACACACAATTGTAAAGGAAGATTCGCTTTAGGTCCTGCATGAGCCGTTTACGCCTAATATTTTTCATGTTTTTTTTACCCATTCTAAGGGTATATTAATTTTGACACATAGTTTGTAACACCCCTTAATATTCGTTGTAGACCCATACAAGTATATATATTTATGATCAGCACCAAATTCTAAGTCTATTTAGCAATGTCCGTCCGTCCGTACGCAATTTTTAGGCCTTTGAAATAAAGCTGAAATTTTGACCACATACTCTCTAGGGCTCCGAATGGTTAAGTGTAAACAGTTTCTGAATACGCCCACTGGCACGCCCACAATTAAGAAAAAACCGTTTAAAAGCTAAAGTTAGAGATAGAGTGTTACAACCTTTAGAAGATATGTAGGCACTGCCCTTCTTTATAAGTTTGTTATATAACGTTTTTTTGCCACGCCTACTTTTTTGGGCGTTTTAATTTAACAGAATGAAATACATCATCCATCATCTTCTTTAAGCTTTTTTCTTTGGGGCATATAGCGGACTATAGCCTTTCCTTATGTTTTACTAAGAAATTGTTGGAAACCTAAAAAAGGTGCTTGAAGGCTTAAAAAGTACAATTGCTTAAAAATATCCTTCAATAATAAAAACAAGAACAAAAAAAAAAAAACTGTTTCCTGATTTACAGATCTGATTCATCTGAAAAAATAAAATTGAAAACATCTCGAGAAAGAAACAATTATGTGGATGTATTAGGGGGCGAGAGGTCGATGTAATATTATTAACAGAAAAAAACATAAGGAAAGGCTACAGTCCGCTTGGGGCGAACAGTATGATACCCTATCCTTATCCCTATGTGCCCCAAAGAAAAAATTCATAAGGAAGATGATAGATAGCATTTTATTTCATTCAATGAAATTTATAGAAAAAAAAATATTAATTTTGAAAAAACGCCCCCAAAAAGTGGGCGTGGCCAAAAACTTTGTATGGGCGATATATTGGAAAAAATATTGGCTAAATATATTGTTAAACATTTTTTTTCGACTTCTATGAAAATTTTCAAAGAAAACAGCATTTTAGTGAAAAACGCCCACAAAAAGTAGGCGTGGCAAAAAACTTTATATGACAAATTTATAAAGGTAGGCAGTACCTACATATCTTGTGAAGGTTTTACAACTTTATCTCTCTAACTTAAGCCTTAAAACGGTTTTTTCTAAATTGTGGGCGTGGCAGTGGGCGGATTTAAAAACTTTTAACACTTTACCATTTCGGGACCATAGGGAGTATATGCTCCAAATTTCAGCCTCCTAAAATAACTTTAAAGGCCTCAAAAGTTGATACGGACGGACGGACGGACGGACGGACATTGCTAAATAGTCTTAGGATTTGGTCCTGATCATAAATATATATACTTTTATGGGTCTACGACGAATATTAAGGGGTGTTACAAACTATGTGTCAAAATTAATATACCCTTAGGATAGGGTATAATCATCTGTCTTCTTCCACTTGCAATGATTTTTTTAAAGGAAGGTAAGAGGACAGAAAAAATAATTTCTTAAAATGGCTTTGCAAACAATGGAAGATTGTCGTTTTCAATAATATAGCAGTTAATAATATCACATTTAATCTTAAAAATGTATTGTAATTTTTCCAAAAATATATTTTAAAAAATAAGAAAATAAATTAAAGAAATGAAGTAAATAAATTTGTTTAAATAAAATTTTTGCAGAAAAAACTTTTCTACAATAACGTAAACAAAAATCCATTTAGTATTCATTCTAATTGCACAATCTACATATCCTCCAAAAGGAGTTAAATTTAAAATATTTATCCAACGTGTATGTGTACATAATACCGCATCATATAATTTTTTTTTTTTCGTAAACCCAAAAATATTCATTTTCAATTAGCACTTGAAAATACACAGATATACAACATCGATAAGCCCAAAAAATGAAAACAACAACTACCATAGCAACTAAAAACAATCTCCGTGGCGTTGATCTCTGCAACCGCCATTCACATCCTCTGTGTTCGGGTGGTTTTCCAGTAATATCCTCGAGGTTGTGGGTGGCATGGACACTGGCAATCATTTTTTAATAACAATCGATTTTTTTTTTCTGTTTCCCTAAATGAAAGAGAAATGTGAACATTTCTGTTATTCTTTTGATTTATTTCTGTTTCGAGGACCTTTTCAAAAAGTTTATATTATTATGTTCGCAAAATTGGTAGAAGCATCAGGGGGACGAGAACGAGGAGGGGTCAAAAGCCGCTCCAATGAACCCCATCGGCGCCTACATGCCGGAAATGCCTATTGATCGCATGCTTATTCCTCGCTTGGCTACTGACGGTGTGGTTGTGTGGTGTAGGTATATGGGGAATTTTCTCCCCCAGCGACGACGGCAGGGTAACTTGAATGTTAGTACAACACAAACAGAAACTTTTATTCCAAAGTTCATAATTTTGTATATTTTTTTCTTTTCGTTTTTGTGAGGAGTGGCATGACACCCCCAACCTCTTATATCATCCCCCTCATTGCTGTCCTGTATATTTATTGTTGTGGAGTTTCTAGCAACTGTATTGACAGGGGTTGTTTTGAATCTTCCCAATGGATACGGTGCACACAAAATAATACATTCACGATGACAATGCATGAAATGGAAGATAAATGAATTAAATTTGTTGTGTGGAGAGACGACGCTGTTGTTATACCCTTAGGCAGGTTATCCATGGTTCACTGATAGAGGAGGAGAACAGGAACAAACACAAGCTTCTCCTTGAAAGAAGACAAAAATTTAGTCAACTAAATATTTCCTTTTTTTGTTAATTTTTCTTTAAAAACAAATGGGGGTAAGAATGGGGGCTTGAAATAATTAAATATGTTTTTCCACTTGGGCACCGAAGTATGAATTTGGAGCGTTACTGAACGGTGCAAGAAAGCAAACGTATGGATGAAAAGAGCTTTAGCCTTTTTGGGCGCGGAAAAACCTTTTCACTCGGGTGACTTGTTGATTTTGAAAAGATAACTTGGTTTTAAAACCCTAAAGTCATCTCTAGTTACTTCCAACGAATGAGCCATTTAACCTCATCAACTTGTACCTACAGAATTCGGCATAGCAATTCATATTCAAATGCTGCTGTTCGGTAGCCCAATCAACCCCGCAAAATTGTCCTGTGAAACCCTTGGCATTTCAATCTCAAACAACAAAGGGCACACAAGATATCATCACAAAGCACAATGAACAAAAAAACATGGTTTGTTTCTTGCTTTAGATTCTAAAAGAAAAAAACGTTCACCCTTAACAAAAAAATAAAACTTGACAAGAATTCGTTCTGGTTTTCCTGTGCTACTCCATATCATCAATCATGATGATGACTAAAGTTTGTAATGAGAATTATTCATTTACCTACTGTCTGTCTCCTCGCCGTCGTCTTTTACAGAGATTTTTGTCACCTTAACTAATGTCAGTAATCTAACGCGCAACAAAAACTTTCCCTTCGAGAATGACAAACGACAGTCGATAAAGTATATCAGATGGACCACATCTAATTCATTAAGGACAAACATTATTATCCTTATCGTGACAATAAAAATTAGTTTCACCCACACAAAAATGTGTTTATCAAAATTGATTTCGGAAGTGGCAAGTTCATTATCCTTTTTTTAAATATTTTATGAGGCACACTCTTAATGCTAAGTGTTAGTTAATGTATTCACGCAAGACAGGCAAATAACTGCAGATATATAAAAAAAGATAAAACTAAAAAAAACACATATCGAGGTCAATTAGGTAAACGTGTATATTGAAGTTGTGGGTGTGTTCAAAATTCATTATGCAAAGAGTTTCATTTCAGTATCCCTGCGAGCGTTGTGATGGATGGCGGAGGATTCACTGTGAAACCCTTATCAAATTGAATGTTAATTGGATGACCTTTAGTTTTGGAAATGGAAAAGTTCTTTTGACACGACTAAAAATATTTCCCAGCTTAGTGTTTTCGTGAACCCAACGAGAAGAAAGATGGTCAAGAAATAGATGATGGCTTAATTTGCATTTTTATTAGATAACTTACTTAGTTAAAGGTGCAAAATAAATTCAAGTGAAGGAATATCCGCAACTTACCTGAAAAGAGATAGAGAGAAAAAGGAAATAATATTATTTAAATAGGATTATTGATTTTTGTTAAGTTAGCTTCATTTCATATTGCTTACGAGAATTCACGTGTTGGAGAATTTTACAGTTCGCTTGTGTTTTATAAGAAATCCTTATATATTTAATTATTTAAAAAAAAAAAACTTTCCCTATGGGAAAATAATTTACAATGCGAATTTATGTTACCGCTGGGGTGATGTTTGACAATTTGAAGAAATATTGCATTCCATTTAAATTTTACTGCTAAATTAAACCTACAAAGCAAGTGCGCCGAAAAATGATTAAAATACTATTTATCGATTCGTTCTCCTCAGATTTTCAATATAATTTTCTTATTCATTGCGTGGTTTGACATTTCAAAATGCTTGTTTAACCAAAGTCAAACAGTTTTCTTTTTAACCATCGCTTTTGCCGCCTAATCGGACATCGAAAAACATCTGCAATCGTTAAAACACCAAAAGACATTTAAGAACGATGGGTTGCGTTTTTTAAATTTTTTTAAAATTGAATCTACAGTGTCTTAGTGGTTAAGTGCGTTGGACCACTAAGCAAAGGTTTGTTGGTTCAAATATCGCCCGTCCTATCTCTTGCAAAAGTGTGACAAACTTTCAAAAATAAAAACTTCTCAAAAATAAAATTGCAGTTCAGAATCCGCATTAAACTGGGACGTACAGTTCCATTAGAGTTAAAAAAAATATTTCTTCACATACACAATAGTTAGAGAAACTGAACTTAAGATCCTATATTGTCCGTTAACGCCTAATATATATTTATTCATTTAAGGTTGAATCTGCTTCGATTATCGAATACATTTTGTGTTTTATGATCGTCATTCAAATTTCGAAGGCAAATTCATCACAGATTCATTTTGATATTGCTTTCTTCCAATTCCAGAGATGTTGCGAAAAATGTCGCCTCAAGTTCGGCCAACGACTCACAAAATTGAGCGTACAATTGTTTTACTTAAATTATCCCTTCGGGTGCAGTGGCTTAGTGGTTGAGTGAGTTGGACCACTAATCGAGAAGTCGCTGGTTCAAATCCCGACCTGTACCACCTGAAAGTTTTTATTCGCTGCCTCACCTCTTACGAACGTCTGACAAACATCCAAGAGTAAGAAATGTCATGAGAAGCTTCTCAAAAATAAATTGCCGTTCGGAATCGGCATTAAACTGTAGGTCCCTCCATTCGTGTCAAAAATATAACTTCGCACACACAATGGTTAGAGAAGCTAGGCTTTAGGTCCTGTATGGCTCAATTTAGTAACAGTTGGTATAATTAATTACAAATTCATATGATTCAGTTTAACTAGTAGCTAGGAATTGTTTCATTCAATTAGTCTATGTTAAAATTGTAAAGTAAAGCTCTTACGATTGTAGTTTGACTCACGTGTGTAAATCGTTGCGCCTCCCTCATTTCTATCGTATTCTAGTCCTTCTTATTAACATCTAAGCAAAAAAAAACGTTGGGCGATTTTTCTTTTTGCCCAATGACATATGTATGCAACCCCATGCCTGGGTTCACTGTCAGATTTGGAGTAGGTGCGTGGTTGGGTATATGCAATGATTATTTGGGTAAACAAAGTTTGCACACACCCAACCTCGCACATACTCCAAATCTAAAAGTGAAACCAAGTTTGCACTAGAGTGCAAAGTCCACAATTGAAATACATTATACAATATAGTGGTAAGTCCACAATTGACCAAACTTTCACACTACGGCAGATCCTTGAGAAAACCCAAGATATCCAGACTGATATCCAGCACCTTTTTTTTCGATTTAAAAGTCGCGTACGACGAGCTTTACAGAGCTATGTCTAGTTTTGGCATCCCTGCCAAACTTGTTCGGCTGTTCAGGATGATGATGAAGAGAAGCTCGTGATGCGCTGTTATGTGACATTTCTAACATAATATACCTGAAATAATAGTGCAAAACTCACAAGCCAGCAAAAAAGGTACGATCTTTTAAAATTCTGTTCAACTACTTACATATGCCGAGGATTTTTTCACTGGTGCATTTGCGAGTTAGGAACATAAGCGGCAAAACTGGGTTGAGCGGTAAACGAGGTCAAAACAAAGTATATGCTGTCAACAAGAAGTGAACCCAACATCGACCAATCGGACAGAATATCACAATCGACAGCTAAGTCTTTGATTTAGTAAGCAACTTTGTCTACCTCTGCTATCACATTTAAAAACGACATCTCCTCAGAAATCAAACGAAGAATAACGCTTTCCAATCGCTGTTTCTTTGGACTAAGAAGGCAACTATGTAGTAAGGCCCTCTCCCATACAACTAAGGAAACTCTATACAGGACCTTCATAATCTCAGTCCTGCTCTATGGTTCCAAAGCATGGACTCTTTCTAAAGCGGATGAAGATATCCTTAGTCGATAGAGAAAAATTCTTCGTAAGATATTTGGTCCCGTATGCGTTGGCGGGTTATGGAGGAGCCGATTCAGCAATGAACTCTACGAGCTGTACAGCGACATCAAAAAACTGCACATTGGGCGTTTGAAATGGCTAGGACATGTAACGTGTGAACACCAACTTTAAAGCGCGCAGAATCTTCGACTCGAATCCGGAAGGACAATGCAGTACATGAAGGCCTCGCCTTAAGTGACGCGCACAACATTAGAAGGGGACCTCAACCAACTTGGAATGCGCAACTGGAGGCAGTTAGCCAAAGACCGCACTCATTGTGGATGTTTACTGTTCAGGCATAGGTCCACCACGGATTGTAGCGCCGCCTAAGTAAGTAAGTACGAGTTACATTGATATCTCTTATCTGCCAAAATCATCAGATAAAACATCATGAGCGTTGTCTTTAAAACTTTGTGTAAATCTATTGTAAAACTTTACATTGTTTGAACTCCTGCCAAAAATTGTGCATTCTCAAAGACTCATAAAAATTCAAACGATTCGCAATTTGGAAGTTTATATTCAAATTATATTATAATCTTATAGAAAACAACACAATAATATTGCGACAATAATCACATTCCAGGCAGTTTTCCAAAATTCAAATCATTCAATAGTCGATAAAGGACCTACCAAGCAACGAACACAAAAAAACAACAACCCACTCCCAAGTATTACAGAAAATTGGAGTCGAAAAATCTTAGCCTTGTCGTTGACGGTAACGAATGCTGGAAAGGAATTTCATTCCCTAAATAATTTGTCACGGTGAAGCAACATACGGATACAAAATCAAGCAAAGAACGAAACAGGAACAGAAAAAAAAATATAAGAAGAAATTTATATTCAAATGTCGTTTCATTCTTCGATTTTGGTTGCTAAAAGTTTGTTTTCGTTTTATATTTGTAGATGTATTTCATTCAGCGCATCATTCCGCAAGTACACAAATACACATTCACAGACGAATGCTTGTCCAGATTGGGCAGTGATGAATGATGATGGATTGTTGAAGTTTCTTCTGTGGGGGGGGCAAGGCGTGCAATTATTCAGATACCTATACCTATACGAAAATCGATTCTTTGTTTGCGTCTTCTCTTTGGCTTCTTTTATCCCAAGTAGATATAGACATGATAAAGGATTGACTTTATCGGATGACGCTGGAGTGGAGTCATGTCTTTCTGTGTTATATTTTTATTTAATTTGACTTTTATTGAAAGAAATTTCATTAAAACTGAAGTTTTCTTCATTTTATTGGTCCCCCTTTGGGTGCTCTTATTCTGTCATGTATCATGTATTTGGTTAGAGGATTTTCAATAATCGAAATTGTATATTGCTGGAAACTGTTCAAAATTATGTGCATTGCGCTAGTGTATTGCATGATGCCAGTACCTACGTCGGTGCACACAAACGCTTAAATAGAGAACGAGATGGCAATTATTTTGCAATTTATTCAGGACTTTTGCGCTCATTCTTCCATTTTGTTGGCAACGAACCGTCTAGGCTGCAGCTCATTGTAAAGGATGTCACAGCAGAACTCGCGCGGAAATGGATGCCTTGCCAGAAATATATTCGTCTTGCAGTTATTCCGTCATACAGCAGCAGCAGCAACAGCAATCACCATTGATGACTTTTTAATTCCATTTCTGTTGAAGAAGAGTATCAGAAAATTCTTCGACAGGACGATGATGTTAGTTTGTTTCAATAAACTATGAAGTGAAAGTAGTAACCGCAGTTAGTCGTAAGGTCGTTTGAGTTGCGTAGACTGTGGGAGAATCGTGATACTTGTTTTAATAATACAAACTATTTATATAACGAGTCTTTCTTAAAGAAGAACAATTTTTTAAAGTACAGTTGCATGTAAGGAACCTTGAAGATGTTGTTTCTTACATAGTATACAAAATTTATAAATACGAACAGGAATTTTAAGAACTTTTACAACTTACTACATACAGCGCACTTGATAATAACATTTTCAGTACCAACCGCTCAAGCGGCAAAGTTCAATAAAAGAACACTCATCGCTTGCATTAGATGTTCGTCGCTCAGAAATTTGGCTCTGCCCTCGAAAACCATTTTTTAACCCTTCCTTCTTTCAAGTGTATTTTCTCTTTTTTAATTTTCCAGCCTTATACGGGATGATGATTATAAAACTCTTTTGGCCTTTTTAATAATGCCGATTTATCTAAATCATAACCCTTAAGCTGCTGCGTTAGACTGTCAGAAACGAACTCACTGATTAAGGTTGTTTAACAAATCGATAAATTTTAAATAATTTTGCTCGATTGAAAAGCAATCGTTTTTTGGGAAAATTTTCGTTAATTTAAGTGCTGCAACAGTCAAAACATATAAAGCAAGAATAAATCGTAGAACAAATTTTGAAAATGCTACATTAAAAGAATGCTCGTGAATCAATAAAGGATGAATTTGGTGAGTAGCTTCTGTCTCGAAATGGCCCTGTGAGTTGGGCGCCAAGATCATGCGCTTTAACGCCTCTAGATTATTTCTTATGGGGTTATGTAAAGTCATTAGTCTATGTGGACAAGCCAAACACGATTGAAGCTTTACAAGATAACATAACACGCTTAATTCTTGGAATACAGGCCGAAATGCTCGAAAATGTGACGCAAAAAGGCCTATTTATCTATTACAAAAAATTTTAATATTTGATGCAAATTTGAGTGTTTTATTCGATTTTAAAAAAAAACTACGCTTAACAAATCACCCTTTAGTAAATAGTAGTTCAATTCTTATTTAGAGATGTAAGTTAACTCAAAAAAGTATTTCGATATATAAATATTCCTAATAAATGATACCCGTTAATGGATGACCATCTTTAAAGCTAGGCCCGAAATCCTGAATCTAAATTACATACCCCACAGGCCTGAACTTCAGCAAACTTGTAACTTATGCAACAGAAGGGAAACTGCAAATATTTACAACTTCATCGCGGCATGTCCAATTCTACAAGAAATCCGATGTTTATGTTTTCAAGAAAGCTCTTTATCTTTTGCTATTTTTTATGAAGCATTAAATGGCGCCCGTGGCTGGTTTTGTTTATAGAAATTTTGGAAACAAGCAATGACTTATCGAAAGAGCTTTAAAAAAAATTAAAGTACCTCAGGTTTCTCGCTAACTCGCATATGGTAAAGTAGTACGCTCTAGAATATCTTTTAATTTCTTCAACAAATTCTGTATATTCAGATTCCTAACTATTTATGTTACATTATTTAATTTTATTTTGTTATATCATGATCCGGCATACGGCAACATTGCCATGTCCGTATTCTTAATTCAAAAAAATTGTATCAAATCTAATGAAATAAAAAAATCTATTTATCTATATATCTATTGGATGACTTCACATTATTACAAACCCAATAAATTCGCAAGCCCTTTGTTCTCTTTTCATATTTCAGAATCTTAACAATCTTCAAAGACTTTCCATTCCCTCTTAGTTGGATGGATTAACTACAATCACCAGTCAAAAACACGCAATAACTGCTAACATGTAATTTAATTTTACCTCATCGCACCCTAATGTCAGTCAAATGCATGCATTGCTTAAAACATTATACCATTGCTTAAAATACCATCCAATGAAGGAGCATTTCCACCTTCTGCCTCTCATCGAAATAAAATCTACCTCTGAAGCTAAAGCCTCCTAAGTACAAACTCGTCTGCAAGAAGAAAATTGGTTTGTCTGGCAGACGTCATGCAAGGTGCCAATATGCGATGAATGTCTTTGACAAACGAAGAAAACAAAAAAAAATACAAAACGTTTCAATACAATTTTTTGCTCAATCCTTGGATAAAAGGAATTAACAAAAAAAGAGGAAATTGCAAACATTAAGTGAAGGAAAAGGATATAACGAAAAAGCACAAACTGATTGAGAACAAAGGAAGATTATAAAATTAAAAAGGAAGCACTGCCAAGACACATAACCATTAATGGGAAATGGGACCGGACCGACTGCAGTTCAAATAAGAAGTGGTACTTGAAGTCTTCTGCATTAAGATTGGCCTGGGAGAGTAGAAAGTGAAGTTTTCTATCTGGTGATTAGAACAAACGGGGCAAGTGTTCGGGGCCAGTGAAGGGTCAAACGAGTGCGAAAAAGGTCAATTGCGATTTAAAAATAATGAAATTTATTAAATAATTTCAATAGGTAGCACTCTAGCAATAATCCCGTGAAATTTTATTAAAATAAATCTTAATACAAACTTCCCAATAAAAAAGAGATTTATTTTTCCGATTTCTGTTTTCTGTTCTGACAGCCATAAGACGGTTAGGAATTCATGAATCCTATAATGCCAAAATCACTTTCTTTACACACACGTTTCAAATCATCAAGCCAAACGTAAAAGTGAAAAAAGTTAACTCTCCCAAAATCCATTTACTTCTTTCAAAAGGATTATAGGATCCAAGACACATGCTTCAAGGGAGAAAACGGATTTTATTCCAGATTAATAATAATGTAAATCTGGGTATTTTCTTGTTCCCCACCTATATCTCCATCCGAGAAAACCGCCTTGAATTCAATGCGAAACCTGCAATCTTATCTACGTCAAAACTGAGTGGTGTTTATATATACCCCTACCGGATGATAAGACTCCAAAATATAAACTTTGGTGAGATAAGCCGTTTTTCTCTTGGAAACATTTTATTTTATTTTCAGCTTTTGGGTCACCTGCAGAGACAGACATTCATAATAATGTTTGTTAAGCGAAAGCGCACGTGTGGAGGTTTTCATGGAAAGCAGTACGTTATGTTTTTTCGCCTTTAACGTCTTTATCACCGAACAGTTCTGCCGAAAGGAAAAGATAACCAATTGATGGGTTTAATAATGATTTGATACCTTGAAAAGGGCGAACAAAAGGCTTTCTTGGTGATGTGGTTGTCATTCAATGGGCCAACATCATAACTTAATTTATTTAGGTTTATTGAAATCGTATTTAGTCCAATAGAAGTTATCGAAGTCCAAACAAAAATAAATTCGAAGATGCAACCTCCCGCTTAAGGTCGATTCAACTAAGGAAAACAGAGGAGAACATAAACCAAAATATAAATTGTTAAAACAAAAAAAAATTGGAGAGGGCGATCGGGCGATGTTTTCTACGGCTTCCCGTACTTACAAGTCTATTCAAAGATTGAGCGACAAAACAATTCGACAATTGAAGTACTTGCTACGTACATAAATCTGAAAATTAAGGCAAACATCACTGCATTTACTTTTTAACTGAATAAAGGTACACTAGACTTAGCATTAAAATTATGTCATACATTGACTTGTCGTATACACTGTCGAATTAACAAGCTTCATCTCAAGGAGGATTATGTAACCTCCTTAAGAATAGATTAAATTGTTCCAAATGGAAGTGGTACGTGGCAAAATGAAGAACATTATTTTTATTATTAGGATTATAGGAATCGGTCCATTAATTTTGCAGCAGCTTGTAAGGTGATAAGTGGCACTAGGTTTCCACGGCTAAGAATTTACACAGCAACCTCGCGCTCTCTAGAACGTGGATCCGAAAGACCCTGCGTAGAAAAACGCAGTCTCCCAGCTCAAGGAGATCTAAGAGTCTCCCGATCATCCGGAGGTTTTATAAAAAAGCAAAGTAACTGGCTCTGGCATAATGACCGGAACATAGGCCCTGCGAAACAGCCGCAGCCTGTAGACGGAGCAGCAGAGAGGGATAGAGCAAGAAGAAAGTATATCCAACGTACAGCATTAACGTTTCAAACCCTTCTGCAAAACAATACCAGTGTGGCTTCTAACCCGGCAGATCGACCAGCGACCAAATTTTCACAATAAAGCAAATCCTGGAAAAGGCCAACGAATTTCAAGTCGAGACTCACCATCTTTTTACCGACTAGGAGAAACTGTAACTATTGATAGCAGCAACCTAAAGGTAGTTAAGGAGTTCATCTACCTCGGTGACAGTACCAACACTACGAATGACATCTTGGTAGAGATCCGACGAAGAATTACCCTGGTTTGGCTAAGCAAATAAGTTCAAATGGACAATAGGACTTCAGGGTGCCAAGGCCCTTGGTCTGGAAAATTGGAAGCAGCGAGCCCGGAATTGCAGAAGATGGAAAGCTCAGGCAGAGACTATTCAAGGGACGGGAGCCCGTTAAGAAAAAAAATAAAGTAAGAATCGGTTAATATCAGTAGGAGTAAAAATATATTTGCAAATGAAAAACTACTTGAAAAATAACCTAAACCGCCACCGTATTAATAGTACCTTATACAATATAACTTCGTTAAGACTTTAATGCTTTTAAGACCATCAGAATTGCTTTCATGTGTTTCCGTAGTCCCTTTCAACGTTAGGATTCACTCCTGAAAAGGCAATCATGCGTCGAGCTATAAAACTGAAATTAGGGGTATTTATAAGAAGGGTGGAAAAGTTTTGGACGTATCGGGTCTTTTACGGGTCCCGGGTCATACTGGAATCACGAAAAGTGCGATTATATCTTCGACCAACTTTCTCATAGAGGTACCTGTATCCGTCCGGACCTAATGTGATGGCAATCAATTTTTACTTCTCACACCTCACCTGAGAGTACAATTGCCCAGTTTTGCACTTTGCGAAATTTAGCAGATGTACAAAGCCTCTGAAATAAACAAAAAACGCATGACAGCAGCGTTATAAATAAAGTGCACGACTGCGTCATACGAAACTTTCTCGGTACATGAGATGCGTTTTTGAATCGCCAAATAAATCGAAAATTAATGGTGAGACATTTATTTAAATCTTATTTTAGGTTTTAAAAAATTAGATTTTCTCAAAAACTGCAACTACGATTTTGATGTAATTTCGCACATTGGACACTTTTAACATAATTGTTCGAAATACAAAAAAATATCAAAATCGTTAGTCGTTTTTAAGAAAACGAATTTAATTTAAATTTAAGAAAATCGTTATATAAAAAAAAAAATTTAAAAAATTATTTAAAAAATCTAAGTATGCATTTGTTTGAGTTTATAGCATACGAAAAACTGTAAATTTTTTTAAGAAGTTCCCTTTATTAGTTTTCGAGATATTTCCCGTTTTATGAATTACCGTTTTTTGATTTGAATTTTATGAATTTTTGACCCCATCCTAAACATCCTTAGTACAAAAAAAGACCGAAATCCCACTTTCGAGAAAAATAGTGAAAAGTAATTTTCACAAAAAAGTTTGTATGGCAGGTAGCGTTATTTCAAAAGATAAAACAAAAAATAAAAAGATGCCCCGAGATGTAACCCCAAGAATCTTATATCCGAGCTTTAGAGCAAATCCGTCGAACCGTTTCGCCATACGGCGCCCGGACAGACAGACATACAGTCAGACCGACAGACGGCATTGGCGGACCCACTTTTTTGGACTTCTCGATAGTCGTAATATCATCCCTCATACTCAGTTTGAGTTCGAAATTTTCGCACGATCGCAATAAGTTTCTCTTTAGTATACTAATGTATACGAGAAAGTTAAAAAGAGCGAGATTAATGTTGCCTTCATGGCAAAAAACCCAATTGGAGCGATAGCGGTTCAGCTATTATTTTTGCTTAGCAGACATAATAATATTCAGCAATCTGCGTTTACGATCAATAAATCGCGAACCTCCGCTACAGGAAATAGCTTAAGTCAAATGTCATGAGATCCATGACAAGTTTTAAATACTTCCTAACCAAACCCAATATTAAAATAAATTAAAGATAACCCTCATAATTTTTTGACAATCTCTATAAAAACCAAAATGTTCCGCCACCCACCAATCACCAATGACCACAATTTAAAATGCCTCGAATTCCTTGTCAAACAGAATTGAATAACCGAAATAAAACCCATTTAACTAATTGGTTTTTCCATTAAAGCTTTTCAGTAAAAATGCAAATTTTTCTCGTTACAAGGAACGGATTCCCCATTCAGTTAAACTCATCCTTACTGGCCCAGCTCACTCCCTATTGGGCAATTATCAACTCAAATACGATTCAAGATCCAACCCTTTTTGCCTCATTATCCTGCCTTTTGGAGTCATTTTTCCTTTAGGTTTTTTTTTTGCCTTGTTGTGTATCTCGATTTTCGTCCACTTCAACATTACTCTAAGTTTTACATAAATTAATTAAGCATAAATATACAGAGGCTGGAAGAAAGTAAAAGACAAAAGATATACGTAGTTTAATACTATCGCACACACACATTTGTATATAAGTACATACCATTCAAAAAGAAGCAACTCACTTGCATATTCATGCAGAAATTATTATTCGGAAAAATTCATTATCCGCTCTTTCCATTTGGAATTTCAATATAATGGATGTATAATTGCAATTTTTTTTTTTATTAACAAAGAGCAGCAGCAACTTCAGTGCCACAAAGGCAATCAAAGTCCGCAGTCGCAAAATGTTCCTTGACTGGTCAACGAGGATACAGTAGGTTGTGCCATATAGCTATATTCCATATGACACACCAAACATCCCCAGCCAAGTGGTGGAAATGCCAACGCTTATAGTAGCTGGCAATAATTTGAAATGCACGACTGGATTTGTTCAAACGGAATTGCATATAATTTCACACGCCATGGGGTTTCGCTATAGCCACCCTCAAGGCTCCTTCAACCTATACTCGCCGCAACACGAGGCTCTGCTGCGGAATGACTCGCATTAGATTTGAAATCTCTGCTTAATTTGCCAGTGCGATGCCAATTTCAGGAAAAGTATACTATGCATAGTTGTTCTACTTGCTAGTTGCACTCTACCATCCCTGGATGTGGGTTGTTGCGCGGCGGGTTGGTTGGTTATCATTTGCATAAGTAAAACGGAAAATTCAAACATGGGATGTGGTACGAGTGGATGCAAAAAAAATGCTAACTATTTCACAGTTAATGATGTTTGGACAGGGAGAGGGAGAAAAAGAGTTCCGGGCTGGGAGTGTTGCAAAAAGAAAAGCAATTTCATTTTAGAATAGTGTAAGTTGCACAGAATGTTGGTTGCTGCACAATCAAAGTAAATTCGGATAAATGTTAAGAGTTAAAATGCCTTCGGATTGCTAATTGAGCCTCGTCCAACTGAAGAGGAGAGGCAATTTTAATGCTTTCACTTAACAATTCAGTAGATGGGGCGTAGTTTGTTCTTAAAATGTTGTAGGTAAAAGAACCTCACTTGTGGCTTACATTTTGATTCTGCCAATTTGACCAAGTTTTTTTTTAAATGTTGGCAGCGGACGAGGTTCTTTCAATTCACTACAAAAATGGTGAACACTTTTCGCACAAGGTTAGTAATGCCGTGTTTGTCCCGCGCGGTGAGCTGAAAATGAAAACAGTTGTGTGTATTTCTAGGAGACCGTAAGAATTGGGCCTATCCACGCAATAATGTTTGGACTGGGCCGATTTCCCCCTGGAAATGGTATCAAACACTTCTTGCAACAAACATTTGCCTCACTAGGGAAGTAATACCAAAATGGGGGGCCTGCAGATATTTTTTGATGTCGAAACCGCGTTGGCGAGTTACGATCCTGATCGTCGTTAAAAGGAGAGAAGAATGAAACAAAACGAATTTTGGCTACATGAAATGTGGCCCCACGAACAATTTTCCATTGGACACATTTTTATTCATACCCTTGGGCCATTTTTCATTTTAAAAAAGTATTTTAATTTTTGGGGACATTTTTAATTTTTTTTCTTAAAGTTTGGTGTTATTTTTCAAAATAAAATTTGACCCCAAACTAGCAAATAAAAAATGGCAAAATGAAATATAGTCCCAAAAATATTAGAAATGGCCCCAATTCACAGAAATTTTCGTGTTGTTGTTTTCAATATATATTTTTGTGGCCATTTTTCATGGGGGCGTGACACATTTTTGGAATCTTTTTTCATTTTATTTGGGGCAAATTTTCATTTAAAATTGGGCCATTTTTCATTTTGAAAAATAAATCAAATTTCTGGGGCCATATTTAATGTAACCGGCTTGGGCGTTTGCTGGATTTTTAATTACTTAAAAACAAGCGCTGCAATATCTATAATGTTTTCATTTCATATTACACAAAGTTGAAAATGAACAAAGCATTAAAAAATGTAATTCCTTTAACAAATTCAATTCATAGTTTGCAAACTTTACCCAGAAGGTTTATTTGGATATATTTTCTCTTTTCATATCTGGTTTAACTTCCTTAAGCAATCGTTTTCGTCGTCTTCGATTCAACATGATATTGACATGAACATTCATTGCAATTCTTATCACGTTTCGTTGTTGTTTTTATTTTATTTTTTGCGGATTATGCAGTTACTGCTTATCCTTCTTAAGACAAAGTCTTCTTGACCACAAAAATGAAGGACGAAAAAAGTTTGGAGTCACATAAAAGTTATATCTTATGCACACCAAAATAATTAAGCACTATATTCGGCTACATTCAACTTGCACAAAATAATTAAGCACTATATTCGGCTACATTCAACTTGCACTTACATACAACTAGTAGTACTTGTATTTATTATCAGCTTGCAATTCTTTTAAAGCAACTCACGTTCCTGTTTAAAATGCAATATCAATAACAACATCATGAGAAAATGTTAAATTTTGTATTATAAATTTTCTCCTCTCGTGGGTGGAAAACATTGCAAAATTACTAAAATTTTTCGAAAATGTATGCTTAATCATGTTCGGTGCAGCGAGCGAAACGCGTATCATCTACACAGTAAAAAGTATTCTGGGTTAATTAAACTGGATTAATTCTGGTTATGTAATTTAGCTTTAGCTCGAGAAGACTCATTTGCCAATTTTTAATAATTATACTAACTACTTTTCTTCAAGTGTAAGAGAAATCGTTATAAGCTGTTCAGAACAAAGGTAATTCGGCTGTATATTTATAGTTGTTTTTAAATTAAACTAAGTACTGGCGTAGCTACTAGCTACCATAGGGTATAAGACCAGTAAAGAGTTATTTTTAACGTGCTTTACTTTTAACCATTAGAAAGGATACATCTTTAAACCGAGTTTGGGTTGGTACTAGTAGCTTGGCATGTCTTATTTGTGACATTGGATTCAGCTTGGTGGTTGACCAGTCACCCATATTGTTAATACTCTTTTTAATTAGCACGGTCTTTGGCTAACTGTATTCAGTTGCGTACTCCGGTTGAGGTTCACTTTCACTTATGCACGCCAAAAAAAGCTACGCCTTTCTCTACTGCGATGTCCCATTGGATTGGAGACGAAGATTCTGCCGGCTAGATCATTAGTGATCATTCTTTTTAACCAGGTCGATTTCGCTGTACAGCTCGTAGAGTTCATCGTTGAATCGGCAACGAATACGGGACCAAACATCTTTCGAAGAATTTTTCTCCCGAAACGACCAAGGAAATCTTCATTCGTTTTGGAAAGAGTCCATGAACCATAGAGCAGTACTGAGATCATGAGGGAGATCATATAGTTTCCTTAGTTGTATAGGAGAGAGCTTTACTACATAGTTGCCTTTTAAGCCTTAAGAAACAGCGATTGGCGTTATTCTTCATTTGATTTCTGAGGAGATGTCGTTTTAAGATAGACAAAATTCCTTACTAGCTTAAAGATTTAGCTGTCGATTGTGATATTCTGGCCGATTAGTCGATGTTGGGTGTCCCTTCTTAGCCCAGTTTTGCCGCTTTTGTTCCTTACTCGCAAAAGCTAATGCCACAAAGACAATATCGTCGGCTTATGCAAGTATTTGAACAGAATTTTAAAAGAACGTACCTTTTGTGTTGGCTTGTGAGTTTTGCCTTATTAATTCAAGTATGAAGTTAGAAACGTCACATGACAGCGCATTGGTCCTACCCTGGCATCAAAGGTCTCCGTCGTCATCCTACACAGATCGACAAGTTTGGCACGGTTTGGCATCCCTAGACATGGCACTGTATAGCTCATCTCTATAGATGCTGTCATCCGCGGCATTAAAATCGATAAAGGGTATCGATTTGGTCTTCGTGGGCTTTCTCAAGGATGAATATTTGGTCAATTGTGGACTTCCCGGGCTTAAAACTGCACTGAACCCGACATATTTGGGGGTTGGAATTAAAATGAGTAAGAAATGATAAACACAACTATGTCTGTGAAAAAGATATAAAGGATAAAAATATATGGGTTTTATTGGGGTTTCTTGTCCAAATTATAATTGGATACTAAAACAACCCTATACGGGTACTAATAGACCTTCAAATGCGTTTAGTTTACTCAGTCTCTGTTAGTTTTAGGAATAAGGATCTATGAAAAATGAAGTCGATTTCTTTAAAATTAATATTAAATGAAGTACTCTCTACATTATAAAGCGAGTAGTAATGTAGGATTAATTACCTTTTAGATTTTCTGATATTGGGTGTTTCTTCAATTAGAATTCTTTGGAAAAGCTTTGTCATTTCAAAACAGGTATTCCAAAATACCAATTTTAAACAATACCGTTTCTGAGAATAATTTTAATTTTTAAATATAAACGACACTAATCACTTCGATCTGTTGATAAATTATTTTACGTATGTCTAGTAGAGGTAGCCCCGCCAAGTCGTCCAAGCTTTCGAAGAAACCATGTTCCCGTGCATAAAAAACGGCGTTCCTGTAGATCTTGGCAGTGGTACATACTCTATTTCATCTTCATCTCAGTAGCTTCTGCAGAAATTATTTACGAAGACCCCTAGCCTTTAAGCAATGTTTAGCACCCAGATTTGGGTTCTATTAGGAGACATAAGGACTTTGACCTGTTTTTCGAGCATAGTGACTCTGAAATTTTTCTGAAGTCATTCTGATCATGAATATAACAATAGAATAAGCATCATTCCAAATTTGATTCTTTCTTAGTCAGAGAGCGGCCTTGGCAGTTCTTTATGAAAATGTCAATGGGTTGCAGGTTCAATAGCGTTTCCAGAGCTAGTTGCAGTGTGGATCTAATTGAATCTGTTATACCCGGAAAAACAATTCTCTGCATCTTGTTTAGATTATTTAGAGACGATTTTGTGTTAATCACTTCTTCACCTTGAGGTTTTCCACGGTTTGCATTCTTCTTAATCACGTAGTCCCCAAAACTATTAATGCAGTTTCTGTCTAATGCAGTCTAATGCAGTCTTCTGTTAATCATTGTTTTCACCCAGTTTTTCAGACACTGTAACAAACAGCTCCTCAAGTGAAGAGGTAATGGTTCGAGTATTCTGGTGGTCTACCTTCTATATGCAGAAAGGTAGCCACCGTGAATTATTTCTCGTAAATTAATTTTTCAATCATTCTAGTTATTTTATGCAAAAATAAAAATACCGCCTCCAGATATTATAGCAAGGACTCCAACTTTGAAACAAATCAGTAAGAGCACTTTGGCATGCAGCTTCAAGACATTAAGTTTGTAAATAAATACGAGAATAAATGCACGATCATGAAATATCAAGTGCTCTTGAAAGGATAGCGTTTCGAACAGTTTTGAACGTGCCAAACCAAATAATTTTGACGATACTAAATTTTGATTGACCTAAAGAGTTTTTAAAAACAAAAACTAATTTACTAAAATCTTATTATGGTTGACAAAAAATTATATCAACGAAATTGTTTTGACTGGCTGCAGGTCCCTAAAAATTAATTAGATCCCTACGCGCTTGTGCTTTATGAAGCAAGAAAAACACTTGAGTCTTAAATGTGTGCTCGTTTTCGATTAATTTGTTCCCCTCGCTTGTGCTATTGATGAACAAACAAATTATGAAGCGTGACGATGAGTAAAAGAGACTGAATGTGCGTTATTTTTTCTTATCCAAAGGAACACAATGAAACAGTTTTTAAAATCTGGCGAGTTTTTCGAGAGATAGCCCATCAACGTCCTCTCCATTCAACCGCCCTCTGCCTACTTTAAAACTTACCTGGCCAACAGATCTATAAACGAAAATAAAAACCAGACGCAAATTTGGTTGAATGCTTTTCCAGTTATGGATGGAAAGACTGGCAGACGTTGTATTATATTCTTGTTTAACATTTAAAAAAACCTGTACAAAACAAAACAATTTTTTTGTTTTAATAAAAATGTCATTCAATATTTCAATATTTCATCTCTTCCGACGGATTAGAATAGTTTTTCTTCTCTTTCAAAACATGTACAAAAATAAAGTATCTGTAGTTATTTTTAACTTCTATGAATATCTGTAAAGAAAATTACAGAGTATATCCTATCTTTTGCCCACTCCTTGAAATTAGTACAGTATATCATCCTTTCGAATGAACTTTGCACGTTGCGATACACGATATGAATCTTTTAAGTCTACAATACGACGCTGAACAGTAACATCTAACAAATTGCATTTCACGGAACACTCGAGATAGGTGGAAAGTTCTTTAGCGCAAAAAATATTCTTACTGGGATGATAGGAATGGTGTTTGACAACGCTTTTCCAGCAAAGCCAGCATATCGCTATAAAAGCATGCAACATCCCTTGGGGTGTTCTACTGATTTTCTTTATAAATATAAATTTTAATAATTTTCACAGTCGAGCAAAAGAAAAATGAAAGAAGAACGAAAAAAAAATAAAATACGAACTTATAAGATGGGGTACCTAGCAAGTTTTTTTAGACTGGATTTAAAGCATTTTGCTTAATTAATTTATTTTCTTTTTCTTTTTACGCTAACGAACTGACTGAGAGATTAGAAGTATATTTTAACGTTAACCCTGACAACAGCAAGTACATGTTGATATAATGTGTATATATTTATTCATATCTTAAAACTCATTTCAGAAAACTTACATCCAGGATGCTTAGAATTGAAAGTTGTCTTATTGACTATGTCTATGTGTAGAATGTTAGCCTTTAAGAAAAACGTGTTTCCTTGGGGCACTGCAAACGATTGTTTACTTACCGAATAATTAAGTAAAATTATATTGTAAGGCCTTCATAATCTCTGCGTCTTATGAATACCAAACGCAAATTTATTAATTAAGTTGATGGTGTAAAGATGAAAGCGGAAGCCAGCCAGAGCGAAAAAATGGATATGAGTTTTCAAATGGTCTTGTGGTGTTGGGGGGGATTTTGGACAACATTTTTCTTAAATATTTGAAATTGAAAGAAATTGAAGGTGACGCTAAAGTTAAAGGCTTTTTATGACGGTTATGTATTTGTATTGAATTATATCTTCATTTTATATATGGGAAGCTTTGTTCATCAACTGGAGCACTCAGGCTCAGAAACTGGCCCATTGTACTTTCAGACAGATACTTCCTTTTACTGTAGTAAGTTATACTTTTTTTTCAGAAAGCCGAGCTTCAGTGACAGGGAGCTTTGATTGTCAGTGATCACTAGAGGAGTCCGACCGAAGGTAAATTTTTTGGCTGAGCTTTGGCAAACTTCGGCTTTTTTATCACCTTCGCCGAAGTCGAATGTATTGCAACCAAAAAAATTTTTAAAATAAAAAACTGTAAAATTAATTTGAACAGTTTACAATTTATTAGATAATATAACTCATAATCATAACAAAATGTTGCCAGTATATGAATCTGTTTGATTGCCAGTGAATAACTACAAATGCAAACAAAAAAAACCCCAAAGAAAAAATTCATAAGGAAGATGATAGATAGCATTTTATTTCATTCTATGAAATTTATAGAAAAAAACATATTTTTTTTTAAAAAACGCCCCCAACAAGTGGGCGTGGCCAAAAACTTTGCATGGGCGATATATTGGAAACAATTTTGGCTAAATATATTGTTAAACATTTTTTTTTCGATTTCTATGAAAATTTTCAAAGAAAACAGCATTTTAGTGAAAAACGCCCACAAAAAGTAGGCGTGGCTAAACACTTTATATGACAAATTTATAAAGGTAGGCAGTAACCTACATATCTTGTGAAGGTTTTACAACTTTATCTCTCTAACTTAAGCCTTAAAACGGTTTTTTCTAAATTGTGGGCGTGGTAGTGGGCGGAACTTTTAACACTTTACCATTTCGGGACCCTAGGGAGTATATGCTCCAAATTTCAGCCTCCTAGCATAACTTTAAAGGCCTCGGAAGGACGGACGGACATTGCTAAATAGTCTTAGGATTTGGTCCTGATCATAAATATATATACTTTTATGGGTCTACGACGAATATTAAGGGGTGTTACAAACTATGTGTCACAATTAATATACCCTTAGGATAGGGTATAATTACTTGAAATCGTTCATGTGAAAAATTCGCGGAAAAACGATTAAAAAATTCAATATTCCGCTTCAGCTAAACCTTCGGCCTTTTTCCTTCGTAGCCGAATGTTTTGCCGAAGGTGGACAATTTGGCCTAAGGAAGCCGAAGCCAATGCCTAATGTTCGGTCGAACGGTAGTGATAACCACTTTGGTACCTCGCGCCAGGTTTGAACAAAAGATCTGTGTTGTATTCTTTATCTTCGTCACAACCGCTTAAGCCTGGCACATTTAGGTGCTGAGCAAAATGCGTGATGTCCCGTCAGAAAACTCATGGGTATGTCTAAACCCGAAGAATTTTATCATCGGATATTGTGTCTATAGAAAGCCCAATCATCAGTGAGGGCCCTTACTGGGGATGATGGACGAAAAAAACTAAGAAAACATCCTCCGTATCTTGAAGAGCAAGTGTTTTTTCCGGATATGTTTTTTTTTCCGTTATATTGATATGACTCAGTCTTCCGACTGGTTTCAATGAATTCTTGAGTTAAAGCAGTAACTTAGAAGTGGTTAAAGGATTCGAATGCACTTCGATTCCTCCACCTGTCCTTCTCAATATAATGCACAGCCATTAAGAAAGCATAGATATCCGTTTGGGAGACCGGTGGCCTTACGAGGAGATAGAAGTCATATTCCACGAAAGCACCAGCACCTGGACCCTGACAGGTTGTAGAAACATCCGTTAAAATTTCCTCAACTGGAGAAAAACGACTTTGAACTTCTTACGCAGCCGAAATACCATTGCATTAGATAGTGTCATCGAAACTCGAGTAAAAGTTGTGTTTTAATTCTCGGCCTTCAGAATTGCTCCCATGATAAAAAATATCAAAGTGGGGAAGATTCATCAGCCCAACTAGAGCAAAGCGAGATGTGCTATATTATATAATGTTCACTTCGAACAGTTAGCTGAAAACTCCGTGGACGTATTGCGTGAAATGTTATTCCACCCAACAATCGATGCATGTGACAACATTGGCCTAATCATGGTCGAAGCAGCTCGTTCTGATTCCAAAATTAAAAGACAGTCTAGATGTTCAAACGTCACACATAAATTTGCATTTGTCGCGCGTCACATCAAATTATGTGCGCCAGAATAGACCTTTTCAGTTATTGCATCCTGTCAATGCACTATAGTCCTTTAAAAGCGAAACACCATGTCCGCAATGAACATTCTAAACATACAGAGCAATCACCCGTAGCCGACAATATAGCATCAAAGCAGAGATGCGGGCTTAATCTATACCTAAGTGTATTTTGTCAGCCACGCCCACCCACAGTGGTAAGCAGAACTCCTCTGGGATAAAATCTAAAGCAAAAGAATACAAAAAGGCAACTCCCAACTAGATGTATCACCTCTTTCTAAAAGGGATCCAACCGGCAAGTTGACATCTCACCCGGTTGACAGCGTATCTATCGGTATGCTAAGTGACATATTTCAGACACTGATTGATGTTCCGCTCTTTCTCTCTGACGATGGAGCTGAATATAATGTATAAATACATGTTATATATGTCCTTGTTTCCTCATTCCATTCTAAAATTATAAATGAAAATTGTATGTGCAACGTTTAAGCAGACAACATTAGAGAAGTGCCCCGACTGGCGGATAGAATAGTGTGCGAACTTTCGTTGCTATATGGGAATTTTCACTCAAATTTTGAAGTGGAGATTTTTTTCTTCCTAACACTGCTTAAAAAAACAAACCCCCCGCCCCCCAACAGAAGGCGAAAAATAACGAATGTCGGAAAATTTGCGCCTGACGAAAATATTAAATATTTTTTTCAACTAGTTGCAATTGCTAGTAACAGTTAGGCAATAGCCCATGTGAGAATTTCTCTCTTTGCACAGCAATTGGCATGACAAATATAACTACAAAAAAACGAAAAGCATCCAATTTGGATGCCCTACCTCCTCGGCTACAGAGGTAATATATATAATGTGCACTAGCGAATGAACCACTTAGTAGATTGCATTCAAAAATAATTTGTATGTATGTGTATTTATAGTTAGTTAATCAAGCTGCAGTTGGACAAGTGCAACTGTGCTCTGGGAGTAGCGTAATTTTATAATTTTTTGGAAAAAATATTTTTTGACGAGCATTAAATTCTACAAGTACAGCTATGTCCCGTGACGATGGAGTAATAAACATAAATCATTTTTGTGTTTTATTCTGCAGGAGATGGCAGCAAAATAACATCTGTATTTTTCCGGATATATGAAAAGGAGTACATATTACTCTGTAAGCTAACAAAATATATTTGTTAATTTTGTAAATGGTGGTAATAATTTTTGTTTTATTATTTTGTATGTTGGATTTTTTTTTCGGCAGAGAAATAATAAAAATAAATTCACATAATTGGGTATTGCAATGTTGGAATTATGTAGGCAATGTGGTATGGAATTCGAATAAAATGTTGATGATAGTTTGAGGCTGGGTTCACAGGGGTTGGGTTTAATCGCATCAGTAACTTCTTCTCTACGTATAACCAACGCTACGCATATGGATATTTTTTGAACAAAGTGGAGTAATAATACCTCATATTAAAATATGTATTCAGATAGTATTTTTATTTACAATTTTACAATTAGACATGTTCAGATCAATCAAGGTGAGTTGCAAAAATATTATAAGTAAAAATTGAACAAGAAAAACAATCAAATCAGTAAATAAATATTAGGCGTAAACGGGACATACAGGCCCTAAAGCCTAGCTTCTATAAACCGGATGGAGGAACCTACAATCAGTGCTTTAGGAGATTTTGGCTTTTTTTCTGCCAACATGCATATTGAAAAAAATTTGTATTCTATTACAACTTGATAAATAATAATTTGCACATCTCTGAAGAGTAAAAGACTTTTAGAAGTGCATTCTTGGTTTATTTTGCTAATGCTCCTCTTTTATTTTTGGAGTTAGTTTATGAAGTGATATTTTGAATTTTTTTTTAATAAAGATATATTTTTCTAAGGAATTTGAGTTTTTCCTTTCACAATCGTTTCTTTTAATTTGATCCATACACGAATTATTTGATACTCTTTCACTGAAATGGCTCCCCAAAATTTTTTAATGGGCTCCTTTTTGAAATTGAAAAAACGACAGCACTGCCTACAATTAACCACTGCACCCACATATATGTAAGCGAAAATTAATTGTTGCTAAGAAAAAATGATGAGAGCTGAAAGTGATGATGACTAGAAGGCGATACTTTTCTTACTTGGATGTTCAAAAAACTAAATGGCGACACTCCGTAAATAGGGTGCGCTTCTTGAAAGTTTACAAGATGGTCTACAACGGAAATGCTTTGACCATTTTAAAGTCTGATGGCCATTCCATTCTAATCTTTCCAACTGATGCTACAGTTCGCGAAGTCTAATGAAGCAATTGAAACATTTAGGACTGTCATTGTTTGTTAAAACGTAACAACATCGTGCGGCGTTAAGGTTGACAAATGCAGTGCAGGAGATATGTAGTATTCCCTAGAGCAAATCTAAGCTCGTACCTACGAAAGGGCACTACCAACACGGCAAAGAACCGGGCGTCAGTACTGCATGTGATTTTCAAACAAACAATTTAATCAGCTAAACTTTTAAGGAGTCACTCTATCCCAGTACCACCTACATGATTTTATTCGCTGTCCCACTCCTTGCGAGAGTCTGAAAAATATTCGAGAGTATAAACTGTCATGGGAGGTAAGTTCTTAAACATAAAGTAGCAGTTCGAATCGGCACTAAGCTATTCGTGTAAAAATAATAAGTTCGCAAACACGAAGGTTGGATTTTTCTCTATTTTTATGTATCTAGTATACATACTTTAGTATACTAAAGACGAAGTTATTGCAATCGTGCTGAAAATTAGAATTGAAACTGTGGATTACGTATGATATAACGACTAGATAGAACTCCATGAAGTGGGTCTCCAAATACCATCCTTCAGTTTGTACATCCGCCCGTCTGCCACTCTTTATTCGTATGGCAAGAAAGTTTTCATATAGAGCCGTCGGGCTTATACTTTTTAAGCGATATTTTTCATAGCTTTAGAAAGAAAATATTGTCATTTTGGTAAAACCCAAGATGGACGGGCCCAAATCTGTTCAACTGGTCTTGCAAATATTAAAAATAAACGAGTGTTTAAGTGATAACTTATTATTTAAAAAAATAATGGCAATTGTTTATCGTTTACCATATATTGCACTTCATATCACCATGTACACTTCAGATCACCATGTAACTTGGGCTTTAAGCCATAACATAATAATCTAGTACAATATTTTTAATAATCTGTCAAAAGACAACTTTCCTAACATGCGCTTCCTACCGTTTATTTTTTTTTCGAATTCTTTCTTTTTGGACCTTGGCAGTCAACCGGATCATTTATTAATAAAATAACGATTATACCAAGTTTTTTTATTTTTATGGATTGTGAACATACTAACATATTTTTTTGCACAGAAAATACGAATAAAAAGGTGTGTGCAAAAATTATAATTGGCAGTGCACTCAAACAACGAGTATATGGGTATGTTTATTATTTTTGACTTACTAAACATTTTTTTTAATCCAAAGGTTTAAGATCACTCAGATAAAGAATTCCACTTCTTAAACTATACGATAAATGGGTATGTTCAGTTGCTATATCATTAGGTTTAGAAACTACAGATCTAAAGAATTTTTAATTTAAAATTATCAATGATTTCGATGAAGTGATTACGTTGCCGGACAAGAGTCTTTATTTAAATGTACCTACTTGACTTTAGGAACCGTGTTTCAAACTATTTTAAGTTCACTGCCATCATTTGGTAGGTACTCCAATACTTTTGAAATCATTGGCTTAAAGTCCAATGCATGTAGTCCCATCTTCAGAACATTTCTATCTGTTTTCACAATCACTATTTGCATTCGATTTCCTTCAATTGCAGACTAAATCAAGAACAATTTAAAAATAATATAACAAACAAAAACAAACTTCAATTTGTCCAAATTGTCACCACATCAAATTAACCCATTGATTCTGTTCATTGCATCTGCACCTAAATGGCATCATTCAGCTGTAAACTTACACAAAGTATTTCTATAACACTATTACTTCATCTGATTGAGTCGGTTGGTGTATCCAAAGTCGAAGAAGGAGATATTTTATTTCAATGTGAACGTAGTGATATACACAGATACATATGTAACATCCATATAAATTTCTTTCGTGTAAGGAACAGGAGACAAAAGAAGTCATCATTCTATAACATTCAACTGTTGTAAATGTGCATTCAGAGGGATATTAGGTGCAATGATGATAGGAACACGCTCAATGTTTTTCAAGAAATTCTACTTGCTATTTTCTTTTTTATTTTATTCGTTTCCTTGTCGCTTGAAAAGCTATTTTCCCATGAAGGAACAACGTCTAGCTGTTAAATAGGAGGCACAGTACCAATGACAAGGGAGTGTTGATAAGTTACCAAATGTTTTCATAGTTTCCACTGAGATACAACAGGGATTCGAATTAGCTTAAATCATAGAAATTCAGTTTAACATGAAGATTTGCATGTTTGCTCTTTTGCCAAAACAAATGGATGTAAAACTCGATTTTCAAAATACACAAAACACGTCAACTACTCGCCAAAATTATCCGATTCCAAGTTCGAAATGACATGACAGTTAATTATACCACTCGATTCT
The DNA here is from genome assembly GCA_963576555.1 of Ferdinandea cuprea. Classification (NCBI taxonomy): domain Eukaryota; kingdom Metazoa; phylum Arthropoda; class Insecta; order Diptera; family Syrphidae; genus Ferdinandea; species Ferdinandea cuprea. The sequence goes on along the minus strand of OY754958.1, from coordinate 124,366,712 downwards.
TCTGTATACATTTGATATGCTTTTTTTTATTGTGGTTCGAAAGTTACAACAAAAATGTAAAACTAAACGTCCGCTTGGGGCGAACAATATGATACCCTATCCGTATCCCTATATGACCCAAAGAAAAAAGCATTAAGAAGATGATGGGTAGCATTTTATTTCATTCTATTAAATTTAAGAAAACAAATGTTTTTTTGAAAAAACGCCCCCAAAAAGTGGGCGTAGCCAAAAACTTTCTATGGGCGATATGTTCGAAAAAATATTGGGTAAATATCTTGTTAAACATTTTTTTTCGCTTTCTATGAACATTTTCGAAGAAAACAGCATTTTAGAAAAAAACACCCACAAAAAGTAGGCGTGGCAAAAAACGTTATGACAAACTTGTAAAGGAGGGCAGTGCCTACGTATCTTGTCAAGGTTGTAAAACTCTATCTCTCTAACTTTAGCTTTAAAACGGTTTTTTTTTTCTAAATTGTGGGCGTGGCAGTGGGCATATTTTTACACTTAACCATTTCGGAGCCCTAGGGAATATGTGGTTCAAATTTCAGCTTCCTAGCTTAATTTTAAATGCCTAAAAATTGCGTACGGACGGACGGACATTCCTAGATAGTCTTAGGATTTGGTCCTGATCATAAATATATATACTTGTATGGGTCTACGACGAATATTAATGGGTGTTACAAACCATGTGTCAAAATTAATATACCCTTAGGATAGGGTATAAAAATGTGTCCCCTGAAAAATGCCAAAAAGTGAGTGAATCTTTTATAGCTTGTGGCCACATAGTGAGCGATTCGAAAAAATTACCGTCATCATTGACACTTATTGCGTCTAGACAGGTTCAATTCAAGTACTGCAGAGCTTTGCCAAAACTTGAAGTTTTCTTTAAAAGCCACTCACATTGAAAGTTCCTAAAATGTCCGTACCAATAACAAATTTGATGTAGTGCTTTAATGCAAAAGAAATTAGTATTTATTATTGGTAAGGCTCAAATAGTTTATTGTTTTCAAGTAAAAGACCCATTCTAAAAGTCCATCCCGTGTCCTGTACGCCACACTATAATTATATTTTTGTTCTCTTCAAACCATCTAGGTACTAGGAAAATAGAAAGAACTAGAAGAAATAATACGCCCCCGACTGTTTTACACCTGTACGAAAAACTCATTACGTTTTCAGTACACTACGTCTCAATGTACATGAAGAATTTCTGCACAAGGATGTTATAGACATATTACACGTAGGCAAAGATGATAGCAGCAGGATATCTTGTCGTTGTTCTCCTCTGCCTCCACCACCAGATTTCATATTACTTATCATTTCGTAGATACGTGTATCTAGTTCAAAGGACATTCTTTGAAATACCAATTTGAAGTAACTTCTCAAATCATTCTACCAATTCCTTTCGCATCACCTCACATCACATATCTCCCTGCATATGGTTTCAGCAGAGAAGAAAAAAAAATGGTAAAAGGGCGGTTAAGGACAACCACCGTGCCGCCCGTCGACGCCATGCGATGAGGAGGACTACTACGGTTGCTAGAGAAAAAATCTCATTTACTATGAATAATGATTTTTGCATTCCGAATGAGATATGTCAGTTATACCTACCTATCTACTCCTCTTGGCTCGTGGGTGACAACCGGCAAAATGACATTTACATACATTACGGTACATACATACGTGTGTTAGTTATTTCCATATGCATTATCAATGCGGATGATTCCAGGATATCTACGTCTGTTACTGTTGGTCCAACAACGAAAAAAAAAACGATATAGTGTTGCCAGCGGAAATTAAAGCATTTTTTTCTTCGAGTGTAGCTCGATATTTTTTTTATACTGGAAAAAAAAATGCACAACAAAGAAAAATGTTCTAGACCTGTCACATGTAGAAATAAAATCATATTGCATATGAAATAAAAAGTATAAATCATGTTGTTTATGCAAAAACTCAAAGGACAACAGCATTCTATTTAAGTCCTGGGAAGTAGAGATGTTGGAATGAGTGGGCTTGGATTTATGAAACTTTATGATATCATACAAAATGTAGAAGAAAACGTTAATAACTTTGTGTACTGGAGATGGAGTTTCGAATGATTTGTTCACTTATCTTTCCACCTTTAAGTATGGTAAAAGAAAAATCAAATGAGGAATACAAATTTATCGATGTAGGTAGGTTCCACAAACACAGGAAGTTTAATGTTTGTATTATGTGATTCATTTATTATTACGATTTTGCGGTTGAGGCTGTGGTTGGTATGGCAATGGCCCGCTGAGTTTTTTATAACAGTAAAAAATATGTATGTTATAAAAAGTGCAATAATGCTGGTGATGTCGTCAAAAATTCAGTGCAAATTTAATGAAAGCTGTAGAATTCACTGATTTACACGGCATGTTTGTTGTATAGCGCATTAATGTCGGAGACATTATGGGCAGGACAGTAGCGCAAAAAGTTTGCGCGTAAAGTATGCAATTCTGGATTTTATAAGCTATTACCAATTTAATGTCTTCTGAGTGATTGAGTTTTTCATTTTAATACAATATTTTGTGTGTCGTTTAGACAGTTATTGTTCTTTGACAATTTTATTAATAGTAAAACAGTTATAGTGGCAACTATTATTAAATTCGAAAGAAGCTTCTTTGATTGTTGTTTTCTTCAATTACACTCGAGTCGAATTACAATCAATTGGCAGCTGTAAGCAAAATTGGGGAGGATTCCAATTCACTTACCACTGCGCCAAAACTGTGCCCAAACTGGAGAATGCGTACAAGATTGATCGCATGTTCATCGAATGCATGCCGTAATAGAATCTATAATAGAATCTTTTACGGGTTAAAAGTGAACGACGACGGAACCAAAAGGTAAAACTTCGAAGTGTATAAGAAGTTCACCTAAGGGGAAATCTTCATATTCACATATGACAAAAAAAAGAAAAAGTTAATTTAAGGCTTTAGTGAATTAAAGTCTAGGTTGGTCTGGGACATTCATAGTCTAAGCATTTCCCTAGCGAACCACTGCTATTTCGGTTAAAGCGAAACCATTTGTTTCAAAACACCTTAAGACGAAGTTTAAGTTCTATTAAACACTCCCGTCTGTCCTGCATTTGCAGTGTGGTACTGGCTACTTATAGATGATCGTCATCAAAAGGAGAGCAAATACAAAAGGCTGTGTATAGAATTATTCTTCATGATGCTGTGTGCAAGAATTGTAAATGGAGTACAACAACCACGAACTAGATCTACAAGAAAATCGATGTCATCCAAAACGGACCATAGTCGGCAAACGGATAGCTGCAGTGTCAGGCAGAAACTCTTAACGGGTTGGGTTGAGAGTAAGTTCAGTTTATTAAGATGTGCTGACGATTTGTGATAGTCGCTAAATTTGCGAGCACTGACGTCACCAAAAAAACTTCACAAATATGACGCAAATGTTCAAATGCATTCAGGGTTCTCGCAATTGATGTGCTTGCAAATAGGATCGCAGGCTTCGAAGACTATTTGCGAAGCGTTCATGCGGTTTGGGACGTAATATACATATTATCAAATTTTATTCATAAGCTTTGCGGGCTTTTTCATAAATGTGTTGCTCGTGACTCGTGAATATTAAAAGAACGGAAGGAAATTATGAAATATGGGCTGCTATTGTTACCCTAGATATGCTAGAAAAATGACGACGAAATGAAAGCTGCGGAGAAGCAATGATGAAAGGGCGTAGGATTTGTCATTCGTGGGCAGAGGATTGGAATTATATTCGTTCCGATCGGCTGCTGCTGATGCTTCGGAAATGAAATTCTAATTATCTTTCCATAATTCAATGTCGCTGAATATTTTCAAAATACTCGTTCTTGTGGCGTATTTTCATAATTTTGAAAGAATTATTTAAATTTTGTTCTTATACAAAATAATTGCAACATTCTTCAAACATTGATTACGAATCAATCATTGATTACCTTTATCTCTTATCTATTTGGATGCATAAAAAGAAGAATGGTCACCTGCACTTCCAAATTATTATTTTTGATGAAAAAATTTGCAACTATCGCAAAGTGTCTGCTCATAGCTTAATGGATTTTCCTATTATTGTGAGCAATATATAATATGTACCTATGCATTTAATGAGGTATTAAAATTAAAAAAAAAAAAGTGAACTATGTAAAATCATTCTGCTCACCGTGCTACTTTTGTTTTTGAGGTTGCTTTTTTCTGCTACCAACTTGTTTTTTCTATCTCTTTTAAGACAATAATATGTATGTTCAAATTTCGCTTAAAGTCGTCAACTTACCTGTAAAGAAAGGAAAGTATGGAATTTAGTTTAAATTATAAAGAAGAAATAATGTAACGTATTGTCAAAATTATGTTTCATTGAACAAAATAAACTGTTGAAACAAATTTGTAAATTGAATTCATGTGATAAACTTATATATTGACCTTCGTCTTAAATTAACTAAGTATAGGCCAAGTTATCGTAACTAAGTACAGGTCGGCCAAAACAGTTTTCACGACAAGTTTGTCCGAACTATTCCGCTACAAAGCGTTTTCGTCATCGGGGACTACAGGGGAGAAGTCCCATATAAGCAATTTTAACGCCCTAACTACTTACCCGCAAGTTTGCAAGCGTAGAAATGCACAATCATAACATCGTCGGTAGTACGGATGAAGAAGTATCTTATTCCATCCGCGTTTGCCAATATGTACCAATATGTACTGCCAATATGTGATGTGAATCAATGCAACTCCTTGACACTGATATTTATGGAAAGAGTTTAGTTTATTTTATGACAGCACTGCTCGACACACATAGTCCTAACGGTGAAGTGATGAGCATTTCTGGTATGTCGGCATTTTATGGTATTGCGGTTAAAGTGATCAAAGACGGCTATCTATTTTGTTTGAGCAATTGTGGTGAGCAATTAGTTATTATGCGTTGGTGTGGAATTTTCTTTGGAGGTGAATCTGATTCAAGTCGGAAATGTCGGTTATACCGCGATTTTGTGCAGCATTCTACTAAACGTATACACATTCGTTCCATACATTCAGATGTTTTCGTTTTGGCAATTGTTCTTCTTTTTTGTATTAGTATTTCAAGAGTGCAGATGTTAAAAAATTGCTCCGTCGCAAAATGAAGATATGTAAAAAACCAACATGTTAACAAATTTTAATATAAATGTAGATATTAATTCATCACTTCGATTTCGGCAATGAAATTAAGCCCAGAAAAACAACGCCAAAAGGCAACCAGAAGATGTCCGAGATGACTGCATCGAATTTTGACACGAATAGCAAAATTGGGCTTTTAATCTTTAAACTATCCCGCATATGTGCATCCGAATCTGATGAAACCTACTGGCGGACCATTTAATATGCATAGAAGTGTGAGGATTATGATCACTCAATCCTCTGCGGCAAAGAGCCTATGTACAAATGGATCGTGGTTTGTTCGGATGCTTAAAACTTGCAAACGAATGGACCAAATTGGATACTTCCTTTTGCGGGTTTTGTTCGTTATTGGCACGCGAAGGTTTGAGAAAAAAGACGAGTCTGAAAATTGTCAACAGGTGGCCCTGTAGACGCATATTTCATCTTCCAGATATATAAACTCGATGGCGTTATAACCGATTTTCATGATTCTATTTGTGTTTTGTTCGTATATTATTGTATTTCAGATTTATTCTGAAAAAAATTTTCGGAAAACCTTTTTACGATAGGTGGCGTTTGGGACAATGTACGTAGGTCCATGACTAGTGTTTCAATTAGGTATGTACTTCCATTCTGAATCAAAAAGCAATCTGTAGCCGCCAGCATTATAAGAGTCAAAATAAGATTTGTACGTAAGCTCAATTTTCTTAAAGCCAGCGAATTCCCTTGAGTTTCAGGTTTAGAAGTTTTTTTGAAGTGGCAGTATATTCCGAATTAATCCAGTATCCAGGTGGCTTTCCCAAGAAAGTGGAACGTTAAGTCAGTCTAATTTTACACCCCTAAATAAAATAATCAATCAACGTCAATCGCCTCGCCTTTTTATGGTCAACAAATAGTTTTGCAAAAGATAGTATAAAGATGACCAAAGGATTAAACTGCAAGATTTGAAAACCGAATTGCATAAAAACCGCAAGCAAGCTTTATCTTAAGTATATCAAAGAAGCGACTAGAGGAGATTTAGTCGACTAACATTAAATTTAAAAAAGGACCCCAAAGTAAAATTTACTTTTACATTTCATTATGTCGATAAGTATTGAAGCAGTTTAATCTATTATTGACTATCTGTTTCAACCTAGTAATTTATCTGTAAAGCCAGCACTAATTAAACTCTTAAAATAAGATATTAAAGTGTGTATCTTTAAAAAGCTAAAATAAAGTTAACACAAACAGCAAACGACTGATACAAACAGGCATGACCGAACATCTTTTTGGTCTTTGCATCCTACTTTAATCGTGTGCCCTGCTATCCATCGATCGACTTACGATAAAATAAATCCCTAACTTTCAATTAAGGCAACAACTTTCTCCCACACCGCAAGAAAGAAACTTAATTTATATCCCATCCCTATCGGCGGGGCCTTTATTTGAAATTCATTCTTAATCGCCAACATCTTGGCCGGTCTCTCTCTCTCTCTTTCTCTCTTTCTCTCTCTCTCTCTCTCTCTCTCTCTCTGTCCCTCTCTGTACTAACCACTTCGTTTTCTCCTAAGTGACCCCTCTTCTTCATTGTTCTCATAATTTCCAATTAATAATGTTTTCCTGTCCCTTGTTGTTCCTAGGATACTGTACTAGATACGCGATAGCCATAGATGACTGATGCTTGTTCCCGACTAGGACTGCCAAGGCGTAGTATTTCTTAATTTAAGTTGTTACCAAACAAAATTTTCTCCGTTTTCAATTATCTTTTATTCATTTATCCAATTAATTAGAATTTCCTTAGTCCTTGCTAGGTCTGTGTGGCGCACTCTTTGACTGTGAAAAGACATTCAATTCTTTCATAAGTTTCACAAAACGCACCCAGAAGAGAAGAGCATAAGCCCAGGACGGCAAATAAACCTCAAACAAACACAAGAATCATTTAATGAAACAAAGCGCAAAAAAGGCACAATTAAGGAATCCTTAAAAGTTACTTAATAAGGCAAATTTGCGACCATAAGCACACACATAGACAGACAGCTGGCAAAAGAAGAGCGACAAACGGCTACCACTATACCCTGGCAAGGAGAAATTTAATTATCTCATTTATTTAAATGAATACGACCGAACCGCCTCGCCATGTACGTAGGTCCCCTATTTCTTGACGTATTATGGAATTACATTCAAACAAAACAAAAATAATAATAGAAGAAAGAAAGAAGTTTTCTTTCATTTGTGAGGGTTTTGTTGTCACGTACGCATTCGTTGTGGTCGTAAATACATAATATAATCCTCCACTTCAAACTGACATCGTAGCTAACATATCGTCAACCTTTAGAGACATCTATTTCATCTACTTGATAAAAAATAAAGCTGTGTTTAACTGCTTCATATAACCCAACTTTAAGGGGGTCCTGCACCTTGTCAAAATCTTACACTTCTACCTTCGGATGCAATATAAATTCATAAGGGATATGGATTAAGTTTTTTTTTCGGCTGATAGCAAATTTCACAATTCGATCTCGTACAGACCCATAGTAATACTTCTTCGTTCACCCTCTTACATTTTGTGCAATTTACCAATTTTCTTCTTCGTTTTCACATCGTCTCGTACCCAGAATGAATGATGAGGGAAGGGATAGATAAAGATGGCAAGGGATACCTATGTAAGATGACGAAGGAATGCTGTGCTATTTTGAAAATTTCGTTTAAATTATCAAAATTGGATGTAGAGGAATGTTGATTTAAAAAAGTATACATGGATTAGATTATTCCCTCATTGATGAGGTCGAAAATGACGCATTACGTATTGGATGTGATGGGATGGAGAGCCTTTGTCATCCTCATCACCATAACAATCACAACCACCAGCAACATCGCCCCCGCCACCTCCACCATCATCATCGTTATCATCATAACCATCAACATCAGTGTTTGGCATAATATGCAAATTCGTTGTATGGATAGATAGTGGTACGCATTTTGCATATCGGAGGATATTACGCAAAAGTTTTCGAAAATTCATCCCTAATTGTTGCCACATAACATCGAGGATGTGGCATACATGGGCATCCCTTTGATGCGGTTTTTGGGAGATTGTTTTTGGAGTTTTTTCCGTTCGAAGTAATTTTGCGGAATAGTTTACGTGATTGGTTTCTAAATCCTGTGTTTTTTTTTAATTGGTATAGGAGATAATGGCAGAATTTTCTGAATTGGAATTTTGAGGCATTTGGAAATTTTGTCAAGTGAATATAATTTATTGAAGGGTTTTTAAAGGAGGTTTTAAATTCAATGGCGAGATGAACAAACATAATAGTAAAATTCTAAATATTTTTATTTTTAAATTGACCTTGAGACCCTTAAAACGCTGGCATTTTTTATTCGCAGGAACAGATTGATCAAGAATATTGATGATGCTGTGGCATCGGAGGTTTTTATTTCTCTCGAGAAGAGATTTGGTTTTGCCTATTTTGACAAATAGTTTGTAACACCACTTAGTATTCGACGTAGACCCCTAGACGTTTATATATTTATCATCAACATCAAAAGATAAGACGAATTAATGCCCGTCCGTCTGTCACGAATAAATAGGCCTTTAATATTAAGCTAGAGCTTAAATTTAGAACATATATTCCATAGGGTTCCGAAATAGATAGTCCACACTTTTTTACGGACACATCCACGCCCACAATTTGGAAAAATCCGTTTTAAAGATAAAGTTACAGAGATATTAGGATAGAACCTGAGCAGAATATTTAGACACTGACTTGATACTGTTTTTCTACGATTTTAATAGAAAACTTTACATAATGTCATGTTCAAAACGCCTTTTTCTTGGGGCATGATATATGTTAAGGGTATCATACTGTTCGCCCCCAGGTTTTCCTTATGTTTTCCATTACATTTAACTCTTAAATATCTACTTTGATTCTCCGAGACTCTGGCGATATTACTTTTGGTTCTAAATATTTGCACTAGCGTTTTTATTCTTCACGCATCATGAAGCTCGAAAAGAAACATTTGACTTTCTTATGTGATATTTGTCTCTATTCAGAGCTGAGAGGAATCTGAGATTCTGATATAACTATTTTATGGGGCTAAAATAAGAAGCAGATAGTTGAGGGTTAGTATTTTAGATTCATAACATAACAATCGATACTTTTTTATTGTTAATCAAGCTTATAATTGTAATAGCTTTGTTGAAGTTTGCACCAAAACATCGCAATTTTTTTCTCGATTTTCACAAAATAAATTTAATTTTTTTTTAATATGAAGAGTTTTGATTCTCATTTCTCATTTACTCATATGAACAATGATATCATACACAATATGGCAAAATATGTGTATGTATTACAAGTACTATTACATTATATAGGTACACTATATTGGCCTCATAACCCAGTTCCAACAGCAGCTAACTATCTTGGGCATATTATTTCACGCTAAAGTCTTGTAATTTTTAGAACCTTCTACTAGTCGTCGCCAAGTTCATAATTCTTCCTACCCTGTGATTAATTTCTTATAAATAGGTACAACCCATTCTCTTTCAATTCAAAATAAACAAAAAAAAAAGCAGAAATGAAAATGTAATTATTTATTTAAACAATTCTAAATGAAAGAAAAAGAAACTTTTCTCAAGTTTAAAATTCAAAACATTTCCCGCAATAAATCATCGCGTTCACTCGACACATTTAGATGGAATCCCTGCCTACCTACAGACTTGACTGCCAGGAAACTTTTTCATACCCCGCCATTTGTGATTTTAAGAAAACTCTTTTTGTTTCTCTAACTGGATTCACCAGATTGTGCACATTGCAAATGTAGAAGATAGAATATTACAGTGAAAAAATACCAATAAAAAATCTTAACGTTGCCACTTCTTTCTTCTTCTGCTTGTGCCTCAATAAGAGTGGCTAACTCCCTTAGTGGGAATGTATACTCTGCATTTTAATATTCGCATCTGCAACAAAAAAAACTTCTGTTTTAATCCTCGTTATCACTCGGTCTATCGTCATCATCATCGTCATCGTCGTCGTAGGGATAAGGGTCATACCTACAATCTCTTAACCAATGAATGGTAACCATATAGTATAGAAGTTGTCATCTTAGAAGAAACATTCATAGGAAAAAAAATAAAAGCATATCACAAGGAAATAAAAAAATAGGATCATAAAATTGACTAATGCTCCATTGATCTCGTTGAATAGAGCTTAAGACTAACACACCCGCATGCACCCGTTGTATAACATTCTATTGAAAAAAATACATACAATACATACATAGTACATACGTATATGAACATGTGACAACAAGAAGTATAAAAGTACTTTTATCGCACCATTTGTTAAGAAAAGGAGCATACGTAAGGCACACGTTCTTTCCACATAGACCGATATGTGGCAAACGTTCACGTTCTTCGCTTCATATCCTTAGAGCAGAGGTGCCGAGCGCACATCCAAATGAAACTAAGAGGAATCGCAATCATTTCATCATAGAAAAACCAATTTGCTGCTATAGAATGTGTCAGTATGGAAGAGTGTCTAGTACATGTGGGTGGTTTTACCACGTGTATACATTTCTACATTTAAATGGTATTTTATGCGACCATTTTATGGCGCGGAAGTCATTTGACAGTTGAAATAGGCTTTACGATTATGGATTTCAATCAGCGGCGTTGTCGTAGTGTAGTAAATATTTGCGATAGAAAAGGTAATGAAGAATGCGAATTTGATTAATACAAAGCGAAAGAAAGGACATTAAGTTTTCATGAATACGTAGATTTAGCTTTTGTTAAGGAAGGGGGATTAGCAATCATTTTTTGATCTGGATACCTTTTAAATGAATAGCACAACATCGACCTCAGAAGATATTCGCGGATATAAACCTTTTGGATCACTTTCTGGTTGAGTCCAATCAAATTCTAATGTTGTTGCTTTTGTGTGTTCCAAACCGACGCACAAAATGGCAGAATATCAAATTATCATATTGAACTTTGTCTTAACTAGCGTTTTATTTCTCTTTCAAATTCTATTCAGATTTCTTCTCTCCATTTAACGACGAGGTTATGATCAGGATTATAGGGATCATAAGCCTCCCACTTCACTGCATTCCTACTGGTCCGCATGTGGGGTTCGCCGGTTCGACCCCAAAAAATATCTGCAGGCCTCCCGATTTTGAATCACTTCATGATTTGTGTGATCCAGGAGTTTTTAGGCATGCCTCTTTTACGCGATTGTAATGGAAAGTTAATGCCATTGCCTTTTGACGGGGTTCGTAGAATCCCTCCTTTGAAAATGACAATACAACTGAGTCGGTCGTGCTCTAAATTTTTTCGAGATTGCTTCCTTGACGTGAAGGCTTCCTCGGATTCTGGAACTTCTAATTCGATCAAGCTTTTTATATTTCTTTCAAATTTTCTATTTTGAATGAAAAATGAGAGAGAGAAGTCATTTAGATCACGTGATTTTCAACAGATCGTCACAGTTTCCATTGAGTGCAGACATATTTTTTGTGTTTTGACTTGCTTTAGTAAATTGTTTGCTATTTTTAATTGTTTTTAGTGAGATATTGTTTGTTTCTGATTGAATAGAATATCTTCTTTGAATATAACAACACCATACAAACCTCTTGTTGATCAATCTAACGCTCTTTAATGTTTTTGTTAGACACCTTAACGAAGGACTATATTGCACAAATGTCCATTTTTTAAAAATTACATACATATTTGAAAAAAATATATTTTACGTATTGGAAACAAAAATTAAATAATACATTGACAGTCCCAATAGTTTTCATGGACCAGGACATGTCAAACCACCTTCCCCATACCCGCAGGGACGATGTGATAACATCCGAGAGATCGTTCTGTAGTTTGTAAAGTAACCATTGAGAGATTGACCATAAATTGAACGAGACGAGCCTTTAAACACCATTTTCAACTTTGTAGAAGTACTTGGCTCTTTAACTACTTAATGAACTATTATTACTAATTTAATAAATTAAAATGTTCGTTCTTCATAAAAATAAGGGCCTTTTTTAAAAATTCACTTCATAAACCTGCCATAAAACTTCGATAAATAAGACAGTCATTCGTGAAGCTTATATTAAAGCTTACCCCAAGGTAAGCTGAATGAACTTTTTAACTCTTCTTTTTCCAGAATTAAGGACACTATTTAAGTGAATGTCAACACGACACATATGTGAACACGGTGTTTTTATGCGTTTGTATTGTATTGTATTGTTCAGAAATAAATTAGTACAAAAAAAAACACTGAGTTCGTTGCATCACTTAACGTTGTTTCATCAGTCAAACGCTAGCATTTCCTTTAAGCGTCAAAAATTAAACAGGCCTAACATAAATGTATACACTTTTTAATTAAAGTATGTATTTCCTACAGAACTGTACATTCTGTTACTGGTCATACCTACCTTGCGAATCAAAAACACCAACCTTGTTTAAACCAATACTACACCAGTCTGCCAGACTTTCAACAAAGATGTTTTTTGCTTCTTCAAATTTTATTATCGATCACTGATATTTGAGCTATTTGAAACACTTCAGAAGCACTGCTAGGCCAGGAGATCTTCAAATAGTTTCAGTAGTTGGATTCAGGACTCATGGACGAAGAGATGGAGGAAACGATCCTCCACCGCTTCGTCAGAACTCTTGGTTCAACGAATAGGGGGAAACTTTATCCTAGATCCCTGTGGTATCTAGGACAATGGACCAAAACTGGTTTAAATGTGTCGGTTCTTATGCCGACAGCCATTTCAACCTAACCTAACCTGGACGCAACTCAAAAAACGGCAAACAAATGCATGCGTTTGAAATTGTATGGTTGTGGACATGCAGTCCCTGTGCGGAAATCAACGATTCTAAGCGGGAGAGCGCCGTCGTATTGGTGGTCAATTATGCCTATGTAGGTAGACCATTTTACTTTAAACTTATTAGTCCCACAGTGGGGTTCGCAGGTTCCACTCCAAAAAGTATCAGCAGGCACCAGTGCTTCAGAGAATACGTCACAATCAAAAGGTTACGTTTTTAATTTACCGCATGCATTCTCTTGTTGCAAGTTGCCGTTTTGGAATAAGTCGCTTATCAAATCTTTTTCGGACGAACACTTTCGTTAACAAATTTTCACAAACGCAAAATTTGACGCATCAGAATAGAGTTATCGCAAATTGTAAAATTTCACAACTGGTCGAGAATTGCGATATACATATGTAGAATTGAGCGATTACAAAATTAGTGCTAATTTCAGCATTAAAATGAAAATAAATTCATTGAGAATGTGATTTCCTTTCTTTTTCAACTGAAATTCCAGGGTTTGTGTGACAATGCCATCGTCATAGACAATGTGAATAGTTTGCCACACCGTTTAACTATATATATATGTACATGTATGCTCAAAAACAAGATTGAAAAAGTCATATGAAAAGGCATCTACTTGGAAAATTGGGCATTGAGCTACACAGGAATCAACTTAACCGGGAGCGCGAATTCGGCCGTCACCATTATATGTATAGGTACTAGCACATGTCTGTTGAAGTGTAAGGCTTCAATAAGTCGTCACTTCCACTCCCAATCCAAGGAAACGGACCACTTATTCACGATACTAAATTTGTTATTAATTGACAAGTCCCATGGGAAACACCAAAAAACGCGGTCAAAGTAAAGTGTCGCCAGCAACTTTTTTTTAGGGATTCTTCTGGAATTAGTCATTCTAATTTAACCTACCTAATTTTTTAATTAAACTCCAAGCATAATAGTAGAAAATATTTCTAACCCTGTGACACAAAAAAATCCAACCTTTTAGTTACCTACGTTAAACTACGTTCTCACTCCTTTTCTAAGATATAATTTATTAGACACCCCTGTAGACGGCGCCTACTTTCTCGAATTTACATAACATAAAAAAATTAAAGTCACTACCTGAATATACTGTTCCCACACAATTCTGCTTTTTTTTTTATCCTGACATGCGACCACCTAACAATTCAGAATGTTGAAAAGTTGAACATTTCAGGTCAAACTTCGACTCCATAAAAAAATATCGTTACAAATTTCCACGAACCATAGGGAAGCCAACAAACAGAAATCGATATAACAAGGTAATCGATTTAGACAAGTTTACCTTTTATTTTCCCAACGAATATGAACCTCCTTACGTCAGAAATTTTTTTAAATTGCTCATTGTCGTCATTTTGAAAGAGGCATAGTAACCCAAATAATTACTATGTATCTTAATTCGAATTGCTACAGAATTCGGTGTTTTGTTCTGATTCGATTCATTTCTAATGTGATCAAATGACAGTTCAGTTCATGAGTTATCGAAATAAAAAAAAACCGCTTCAAATAGTCGCTATAGAAATGGTATATGAAAGAGTACTACAAGTACTTACAAACATATATATATGACAGCATCTTTCACGTATGGCTACAGTGTAGCGGATATATTGAGGCGATAATTATATTGTGCACGACTTCACACATCGACGATTCTACGATCCGAGTGCAAAGTCGGGTACGCGTACGGGTAGTATAGTACATTATTTATACAAGTATGTACTCGTATTGGTACCGCTCGGGTTTGGGTACCCCACGTTGCTATCAACTTGACGCCGTGTGTGTAGAAGTACAGATAAAAACAATTTCTCGTGGTCTCACTTGCCCTTGCGTCCACCCGCGTCTGTCTAATTCCTTTGATTCTTTCGTGCTTTTTTATCGATTTTTCCGTCTGTGTTGATTTATAATTTTCATTTATTTTTACAGGTGGTAAAGGTAACATACACATGCAGAATGATGTGTTTGTAATTGAGTTGTTTTATAGTTAAAGTGAAGTGTTACATACGAGATACGAGTATTATTATGTACATATGTGCATATATTTTGAATTTGTTTTACGCCGAGAGCCGGGGTTTATGCCCCAATGAGGAATGTCAGTAGATAAATGAATTTGGTTATGCTGATTGGAAAATTATACCTGTAACGTCTTTTTTTGATTGGAATGTAGGTAGATTTGGGGATGCTAATGAGATGGCACAGTGATTTCAATAATGATGGCACAGTGATTTCAATAATGATGTCTTGATGAGCATGATGCTGTCGATGACAGCGAAAAAAAAATCAATGTCGTTATGAGGTGAAGGGTGGAAAATAATATCCATACGTAATATTTGGTAATTTCTGTTAGCGCAGAGTGCAGTGGCTTAGTGGATAAGTGCGTTGGACCACTAAGCGAGAGGTCGCTGGTTCAAATTCAAATCCCGACGTGTACCACCTGAAAGTTTTTTATTCGTTGCCCCAACTCTTGCGCGCGTCTGGCAAACATTCAAGAGTACGAACTGTTATTAGAAGCTTCTTAAAAATAAAATAAGAAATTAAAAAAAGAAATAAAGAAGGGCCTTATTTCGTAGTAGTCATTGAAATAAGGCCACATAACTCATGAGGTCTTATTTCCACTTGAAAAGGAGCCAAAAACTTGTTTGACTGGCTGTACATTCTTGTTGCGTGCTCTTCATTGAAAATTCTCTAAGTTTATCAAAAAAAAAATGTTTAATAATAAGTCCCGAATTTCATTTTGATTTCCCCGAAGATGACCCTGCGCCGTTTCTATTAACTTTTTCTTTATAGATTATAGTCTAATACGTTTAGAAAGATTGAGGGGCACATCTTCAAAACTTTTCTATATTTAAATCGCTATTAGTAGTAGGTTTAATTTATGCTGATTTTAATTCACGGACTTGTGGCTACTTTAGGAAAGAAAAGCTTATGCGGTAAATCAATTGTTTCCTCTGCCAAAAACGTTTCATGGGTATTTTAATAGGCATATTTATATAAATGTATCTCCAGAATTGTTATATCCCTGCATGTACGAAAATGTAAAAAGTCAACACATATATTTGCATTGTTTTACCCTACCCTATAAGTAGACACATATATTTATTGTGACACATAGTTTTTAGTAGCCCTTAATATTCTTTGCAAGCCGGTACGTCCCTTAAAGAATTTAAAAACATATACATACATATTTATGATCAGCAACAACAGTTATGATAATTTAGCAAATGTCCGTACGTCTACCCGTTACCAGTTTAAAGGCTTTAAGCTTTAGCTAGGATGTGGAAGTTTAAAATATACACTCTCTAGAGTTCCAAATGACTACAAAATTTATTTGACACCTGTCATACCCACAGTTGAGAAAAAACTGTTTCAAAACTACAGTTAAGTGCAAAAAGAGATAAAGACCTACACGAAATATGTAGACACTGAGAGTAGGCCACGCCTACTTTCTGTGGGGTTTATTTTTTATGAATTTAAAAGTGTTGGTTCCTTCGAAAACTAGTCTTAAAAAATAAAAAAAATTAATTATAGAAAAAAAAACATAAATACGTATGCTAAGTTTTAGCCCAATCCTAATTTTTTGGTATTATTTGCAAGATTACATTATTTTCATAAATACTATTTTTTTTTTAAACTAAATAGAATACCATCCATCATGTTGTTAGCGCCTTTATTTTGTAGACATATGAGGACGTGGATAGTGTATCTACATATACTAAGTTGACTGTTATATTTTCAAAACAGCTGTTTTATTCTTACGGTTGGCGTATAACATATTGGTTTAACTAACTATATTAAGACATCTGAGGCAGCATAAAGCTATGATTCTATGATTCCTAACCCCACTAATTGCTGATGTTTTGTTTAAGTCTTAACAAATTTGCCAGAAGCCTTTTATTTATTATTATGTATCTATTTTTAGATAATACCTGTTTTATCCAATTGGGACCAGGTAACCTGCCACCTAGCTCACAGAGTATGAAACAATAAAGTGTCTACAGTCCTGTCAGTTGCTGTCAATTTGTATTGAATTTTGTAGATTTTTTAAACTTTCTGAATTGAAATTCAAATTGTTAAAAAACTATTGTGCGTATTTAAAAATTAATTAGTGGACAAGCAAATACGTAAGTTCTTTTGACGAAAATAAATTTATAATAAATCTACCAGTACCGACTATAATTTGTTCAATTTAAAATGGATCTATTGCCAGATCATTTGGTTCAACTTTCTGTGGCCTCATTCATTTTTGTCTTTTGGACAACGTAACCAATAATTTTATCCTTGTGCGACAAAGCAGTGCCAGGTGCCAATGCGGTATACCCAACCAGCATCCACCAAATTGTTGCCTTCTCCCAATGGTCGAACACTTAAAATATGTTACAATTTTGTCCATATAAATTTTTTAAAATTATTGCTCCATCGTCTTCAATGTTGTGTTGTTGCTTGATGTTCTTGTTGTACTTATGTTTCTATTAAAATATTATATTAATATCAAACGTAAAACATCGAAATATACAAAAATTATGCTACACAAACGCGGTTTGTTTACATATTTCACATTTAGTTTAAACCGAAGCCTATTTGAAATTTTCACTTCTTTCACTGTTATACACTTACACATTTTCCACAGACATTCCGCAAAAAAAATTACCACGTTTTATTTAAAATTTTATTTAAAAATTGAATTTCTTTTACTTCCGATTATTTATTTTCATATGCAAAATACATTGGGCCGACCAGCTGTCAAAAGCATGTAGACACTTTATTGTTTCGAAAAATATCCAGCAGATGTAGCGCAAAGCAGTTTACCGGGTCCCAATTGTGGCGACAGTCGAATTTAATATTTAACTGCAACCATTTTTCTAAATTTCATAAGTATGTGAGCGACATAAGAGAACTAAAATAAAGAAATAAAGTACATACATAGTTCTAGCTTAAAATATGGAAAGGCAACAGTCCGCTTGGGGCGAACAATATGATACCCTATCCATATTCATATAATACGTCTCAAGCAAGTTGTTCAAAACAACTTCGCATGGACAACAAACGATTTCATTTCTTATTAAATTCATAAAAACATTGAGAAGAAAATAACTAAGAGGGTTAGTACATATGTTTATACATGTATATTGTGAAGAACTTAACCCTTAATTGCTTCAAATTTGTTTTTTAAGACGTGGAAGTGGAAGCGTATTAAAAAAATGTTTACTTTTAACCGTTTCTGGACTCTTTGGAGTATATTGAGTATTTTAAAGGCCTCGTGACTGGATGACACAGTTTAGAAAATTATCTTCATTCAGTCTCCTCAAGAATACTTCATATAAGGATGTCCCAAAACTTCGGTTGTGTGTGTGTGTTTTACCTCAAATCTCGGAAATCAATTAACGGATTTAGATGCAGTTTTCATTTGCATTTCTCGGAAAAGGCTTAGGCGTAGATTTTACTCATCATCGCTTATAGGTGCTGTGTCCTTGAGGTCAAATAGGTACCCACAATTAAAGTGATTTTATAGCTCTCCGCAATATCACATTGTATAGGTCAACAGTGGCTAACTTTAATAATAAGTAGACACCTTCAGTAGCTATCTTATTTATACTCGTCCTCTTAGTTATATATATATACAAATAAATACACATTTGAAACGTTTTCTTGCTATTATTTACATTGTACTAAAGTTTTTCGGGTACAAGAACATTGCGTGAGCCTAACTCGTTATTGAGTTGCTTGACCTCTTATAAGGTTTGAACTTCAGCTGACCGATTTTTTCATAGTACAAACGTTTATTGATTATATAAATATTAAGTTTTTTTTTTTACTTTGCGGGATACTTTTAAGGCACTTAAAACTGTCATCTATGAAATTCTGTGTTTTAAGTGAGATGTCAACTTAGGTTATCATTTAGTAGCTAATTCACTAATTTAGTCTAATGACAGGCATCAAGTGGTTGTTTTAATGACCTTCCCATGACTTTTCTGAACTGCTTAATTGATATGTATACTAATGACGTTCAACTGCAGAAAAGTTTTCCGTTATAAGGTGAATGAAGATTTTAAATTCTGTGGGTCTTTAACTCAAAATATTGCATGTTTCGCGAACATAAACCTAGCGATACACATATTGAGTCTTTCATGTTAAATCTTGCAATGATTTTTTACCGAGAAGTACATTGAAATTTGAAAAAGTTGTTGATCCCTGTAAACTTCAGAGTATTGTATGATTGATTGTTGTTTCCTGCGAAAAAGTCTTTTTAATCCCATAAGAGACATTTTGCAAAAATGAGCACTGCCATTGACCATCGACAACTATTAAATATTGAACAACAAAGTTCGCGATACTTTGACATATCATAAACTAATGTGGGAGACACACATGTGGTAAAAGACCGTGACTTGATACCATGGTAATAGGAATACCCATACTTTTAATCAACAAAGTTCGTTGCATAGACTTAAATTAATAAATATTTTACATTTCAAAACGAAAACAGTGGGTGCTAAAATATGGAAAAGCAATTTCTGCAGACTAAACGGCGAAAGTGTTTCCTTTGCTGTAAAGCAAAATCATCTGACATTAACTAAGAAAGCCAAGAACTTCGTTCAACAAACCAAAATAAAATGCTAGGCGGTATGTTCTACCCATCTAAAAAGCACCTACAATAGAAACATTATTATCCCAAGTAACGCATACCTTTTTCTCCTGGTAGTTCCATAATTGACTTAATATTCACGGTAGCTTCTTAAACAAACCCCGAAAGTCGAGATCGATGGATACCATAAAAACGCATATTGTAAGGCACTATACAAAAAAAGGCGATCTAATGCCTTGTAAGAACTATCGAGACATATCCCCGTCTCAAATCCTTCGGCAACTTAGTATATTGGCGCGTTCTAGTGTGGCTTCTGGCCCTACAGATCGACCGTAGACCAAATATTCAATCTAAGGTAATGATCAACCTGGAAAAGATCAACGAATTTGAAGTCGAGATGCACCATCTATTCATCTTATTTAAAGCCGCATATTATAGCATTCATCGCCAAAAGCTGTAAATGGGGATGGCCGAAGGAAGGCGGGGTGTTTAAAAACAAGCAGAACAAAATTGTTTCCAAAATTTAACCTTGTGACATCCCTTATTTTACAAATTTTCCGTTCAGCTAAAAATAAAGGTAAACACCGTTCTCCAAACTGTTGTAATGGTTTAACTTGTCTAAAGTCATCTAGAAATCCATTGCAGTTCAATCGGGAATATTTCAGGATACGGAACACTGTATTTGATAAATTGATTCGCTAAGCGAACAAATAAAAAACAACAAATCGAATTTAATGTTTTCAATTTAGCTGACGCATAACATACCAAAATCTTATAAATACCAGTCCATGTAAAATCAAAATCAATACTCCTTCTGACAATTTGCTAGCGTTGTTCTGGCAATAAATCAAAGAATTTTCTTAAATTTATTTCCATCGACTTTTTGCATAAATTTGCAAATTTCTCCATCTTCGAAAACAATAAAACACAGAATTGTGTGTGACAAACAACCAGTCAGTGTACGATTCCTTAAAAGAATTTTATTCGCATCTTCGCTTTCGTAGATTTCGATTACAATTGTGATTGTCAAAATAATAATAAAAAAATGTATAACAACAAAACTGCTGACATTGCATTTTCTTTCAAATAATTCTGGTAAATCAGATAAGTTCTCGAAGTTGGATTTGGATGCTATAAATAACCACCCAGGGAACAGATGGGGGTTGTTTTTCGCACACCATCAAGGGATACCTCACTTATGGGACAAAGATAACCTCGAAGCTTTATCCACCGTTATTTTCTACACTACAGCAAAAGTTTCTTCCATCCAACTATACGTCGAATTATACTTATCGAAATGTAATAAAAATAAATAAATACAGATAAAATTATTTCCTTGCACACAGGCTGGGATTTCAGATAGGTACGTACATATGTATGTATATACGAAACTGAGGCTGTTCAACACCCATTTTGCCGGCCGGCCGGCATTTCTATGGGGGCGAGGTGTAATAAAATAAATACTTCCCTTTGATAATCCTGGCGCTGTATGGTTCTGCGCCACATGGGTGACTCTCTTAATGCCACATGATATGTGCAGATAGTAGGTGATTGTGAATATTGTGTGGTTGTGGCGCATTGTTATCATTTTGTTGAATTGACAAATTATTATATATACGTATATTAATTTTTAATAAAGATACTTTATGTGTATTAATAGTGGCATTTTTATTAACTACCGTCACTCTCTAAAGTAGGTAAGCACTTTTCATAAAAAAAATCATGCAGTCGGATGTGGGATGAAATTAAGGGCTGTGAATCAATGTAGGAAGTCGTAAGACGTGATATCATCTAGTAACAACCCAGTTACCCTGTGCTGGGTACCTGGGCACGCTGATATCTTGGGAAACGAACAAGCGGGCAAGCTCGTAAGGTTGAGGTCGGAGATGAACATCACTGGCACTCGAAGAAATAAGTACCTACACCGCTTAGCTTTATTCCACGAACAATCGAAATCCAGACCTAAGTGTGCAGACATACCAAAGAGCTATGGCCAGCGGTTAACAAAAAGAGATCAGAATTCCAGATCGGGCTAAGCCGTAAGGACATCCGAGTATTAACGGGAGTTCTCACAGGGCACTGCACTGTGCGTCTAAATGCGGGACGGCTGGGCATAATGCAAAAGCATCCACCAACCTACCTCCCTACCTATAAAAAAAAAATATATATATGTACCTGCCTAATCATATGAATAACATGAGAATGTCTCAGCTACAAGCTTTTCATTTATACTGCGTTTTATAAAAACTTGTTAACAACATTTTTTTTTAATTATGCCTCTTCATTGTAAATAAATTTTTTGTAAGCTGTTATAGTTCATAAGTTAACGCATTTTAAATATTGTTTTCATATGAAAAATTTCCACTTTGACGGGCGGTAACTAGAGTAGAAATAAACCCGCCAGTCTGTCCGTAATATAAGTAATTAGGGATATTTTTAAGTAAAAACGTGATTAGTTACGTAAAGGGCAGACTGCATAAACAATTTTTTTTTTATTTCCCCAAGATTTGTACACACAAATGTATTTATATATATAAATTAAGCTTTTTACACGAAATATTTTAACCAATTTATTTTCCACACGAGAGTTGAAACTCCGAATGCGAAGAAATCTTACTGGCCAATGCCAAATGCCTTTTCAAATCTTTAAAAAGTGAAATTTGCGCAGATAGAACGGTATGTATGCCCCAAAGTTGAACACAGCAGTTTTAAAAAAAACCTATAACCAATTACTAGGCCGAAACAGTGCGGGGAAATAACGGCTGTGCGAACAAACGCTCAAAACCAAAAAATTTATAATTTCTCAAGAATATGGGGCAGTTATTCATAATGAAGGAACTATTTGGGGGTTTTTAACTTCTTATCTGCAAGCGGTACGCAACTTGGGAGAGCGCCTATGGCAGCAAACAATCATTTTTTAATTAGCTTGGTTTCACTGTTAGATTTGGAGTTTAAGTGCGAGTTTGGGTATATGCAAAAAATATTTTGGTATAAACAAAGTTTGTATTCACCTAACCTCGAGCCTACTCCAAGTCTACCAGTAAAACCAAGCAGGAGGCTTGCAGGGGGGCAGCATGCCCCTCATAGATATGCTATTGTTTATGCATTCATGTAAGTCAAGGCTGCAAATTTCGGTCAAAATTTATTAAAATTAACTATATTTTGGGCAAATATTATTTTTTACTTTTTGGGTGATTTTTCATTGTAAACAAGTCCCCAAAATTACAATGTGAATAAACACCCAAAGTAAAAATTATTAATCGAACAAGTTTTTTTTTGTGGGGGGTAAATAATTAATCTACACATCAAGGGCGAAACAGTTTCTTTGACGGACTTTCAAAGTAGGTAATCAAGGGCGAAAATTGGATTTGATTTTGGGAAACGACTCTAGACAAATTTTCTCAAAAGATCAAAAAAGCAAAACACTACTGCATCGCGAATTACATTTAGAAAACATATGTACCTTAAAAAGATTTTGGGCCGACACAAGGTAAACGTTAGGATAGGCGTGATTCGCATTATATAATTAACAAATGAGTGGAATAGCTGTTTCATTTTTTTGACAAGTCAGTTATAGAAATCATTGAAAAAATTCTCTCAGTGGAATGCCACTCGTATAGGTATTAAGGTTAGAGTTGATTATTGAAAGCAAAACCGACAGATGAAAATAGAAAGAGAATCGAACACATCAGTGGAACGATTGTGTTCCAAATTGTAGAAACGAATATCAGCTGTTCATTGAAATCGATTTCTATCAGAGAAATACTAAAAATAGATTTAAAGAAAAGTTAAATCAGAACTAAGCAATTTAGTTTGTAAAAAAATTTCTGTAAGTGATTAGCTTTATTTTGATACCATTAAAAGCATTCGATTTAAAGAATGACGTTGTTGTCTGTTTGCTTAGTCGTCTTAAAATCGCAAAACAAAATTTTCAATGATGCATTTCAATAATAGCTATAACTAGCCCCTAAGTGAAGCATTCTTGACAAAAATATTAAGAGCATCCTCGCAATGCGTCTTCTCCAAACCCAAAAAAAATCAGCTGAAGATTAAAATAGAAGACAATGTTTCGAACTGTACAAAGAGCAACGCTTTATCAAAGAAAGCTTGGGAAATCGACTAAATAAAACTGGTATGGCTTTAGCTTCACTTGGAACAACTCAGTTTTAAGTTTTTATGCCTGAAAGCTTTTGTACAGCATTATATGATGTTAATTTATCCGACTATGCTTTAAAATATTTTCAAAGACGTCGATTACTACTGGTTGTTAGTGAACATACCTAAGTTGCAAAGCATTCAATCTGCTGAAACCACCTTGTGACATAAGATCTCCATTTTGTTTGTCTCCTTCATACATATTCTGCAATGAGATCTCCGAAACTGCGGATCACATACTGGAATTGGAAGCCTGCAGGACACTGAACGAAAAAAGGTTGGAATATTTGGGAAAACACCAGATTCAAGATAAGGATTTACCAACAATGGATCCACTAGGTACTAATTCTCAGATTCACTGAAGAAACTGGACTGGAGGATATGTCTTTCCCAAGGCTTAAATGAGATCATAGACACTCAAATATAATTTATTTCTAGTGAATGAGGGAGCTCTGGAAGAGGGAACAAACCTCTCCAAGGTAGGTATAATATCTAGAAGTCACATAAGCTCGCAGTGTACTACACGCTATACATTAAGAAATGAATACAATGGCATAACACCTCACCTGGAGTAGGAGCTTAATACCTACTTGCCAATAAAGGGGTAAGGGTTAACTTTCAAAATCTCACCTTAGCCTGCACCCCTGTACCTATTCAGTCGTGTGATGCAAGAGCCTGAATATGCAGTAACTTCAGCTGAAGAAATACAGTTACTTGAGGGAATACATAATCGGTGTTGTATAAATAAAGCCTTTCCGACTCTTATTTTTTATTCCACAACAGATAAAACGACGACGAATTGTGTAGGGTCAATGTGGGTAATTGTAAACAATTTCATAATTTTTTTTTAAATTTGAACTAAATGTTTTATATATTTTTATAAAACAACTTTACGGAAATCTCTTAATGACAATATGAAAGAATGATATATCTGTGGTATAAAAATACACAAATATTTTCGAAATTGCTTAAATTATTGTTGAATATGGTATGTTTACAAATACCCAACGATGTTTTTCCTTTTTTTGGAAATTCGGGGGTAAAAGTAAACGGTGATTTAATTTAATATGCAAGATAATGAAATCTGACATAGAAAGCGCAGTTTTACGTCTTTGTCTGAATTTGTCCATGGAGTTTTTTCTCCCTTTGATTCTGTTATAAATGACGGATATTGGCACTCCATATTCGTCCTGAGCTGCTCTGAACGTCATATTTTTGTTTTGAACGTCATTGATCGCTTTTGCGACGTCATCCACTGAATATGATGGCGGAGGCTTCTTTAAAACGTAGTTACGTGGCATATCTAATAACAAACCTATTCATTTTATTTAAACCAATAATTTTATTAAAAATATGTGTTTACCTTTTCCCCACGAATGATGTTCACATTTGCCCATATGAAATCAGTTCGTGGGGTAAATGTAAACATATAACAATCGACATAAATTTCATTAATGTTTAAGATATTTTATTTCACATAGAATCTACATCAAAAATTATAGCTGTCAAGTATTTTCAAATTATATTTACCGATTTGAATCTGGAAAAGGAAATAATTTTTCTGAAACTATAACAACTTGTCTTTCACTTTTAAAAATTAACTTTTAACGGAAAATGCGTCTGTCAAATAAATTGTCTTTAAACAACAATGCGTTTGACGTATGCGGTAAATAATGCATACCTCCGTCAATTCTGTTAATGTATATGTATTAAAGACTTAAGTGGAGTTCAATATGGGCCGTGTTTACATTTCCCCCAGTTTACATTTACCCACATTGACCCTATATAGGTAAATGATCTCCTTAGCTACCTAACCTCAACTTTGCTGGACAGGATGCACCACACTTTAATCTTTTTCATAAAATAATTTGGTTGTAGGTATGTAAGTTCCTAAGACCTAATTAGATTAAAGAGAATCATCGTCATGCAGGCCAGCGGTCATCGGCATGATCAGTCATAAATTCATTCGTGGTTTCATATTAGCCGCAAAAATTATGCATTTGTCACTTTTGACGGAAAAATTGTATATTTCACCATCTGTTTTATTTGCCAAATGTTTCTTGCTAAAAAAAAACAATTATGTTCACTCTAAAAATTATAAAAAACTTCATGCAGATATGTACATATGTATCTTTTTATCTAAAACTGTAGATAGATACCTATCTAACGGGTGATCCAAGTAGAGACACTTTTTTCAATAGCCTTTTTTGACAGATCACGTGTGAGTCGTGTCATGCTGTCATGTTATTTAGTATTGTTTGGCATTTCATAATGGCAAGACTTACGCGTGAACAACGTTTACAAATTGTTCAACTTTATTATGAAAATTCACGTTCTGTGAGGAATGTGTTTCGTGCACTTCGCTTAACTTATGGTCAACATAATCGGCCTACTGAGCGTACTATTCGCAACACCATCACCCATTTTGAGACCCAGCATTCATTATTGGATAATATTCGACCGAATAGACCACGTCCAGCACGCTGTGAAGAAAATATAGCGGCCGTAGCTGAGAGTGTACACGAAGACCGTAGAGTCGATTCGGCGCCGTTCGCAGCAACTCGGACTGACGTATGGAACGACTTGGCGCATTTTACGTCAAGATCTTAAATTGAAAGCGTACAAATCACGAAAGCGTGGAATCATCGGTCCATATTTCTTTAAAAATTATGCCGGTGCGAACGTAACCGTCAATGGCGACCGTTATCGTGCCATGATAACCGACTATTTGATGCCTGAAATTGAAGCTCGTGATCTCGGCGACATTTGGTTTCAGCAAGACGGCGCCACTTCCCACACATCGCATCAATCAATGGACTTATTGAGAGAACATTTCGGTGAGCACATAATTTCACGTTTTGGGCCGGTCGATTGGCCACCAAGATCGTGTGATATCACACCGTTAGACTTTTTCCTGTGGGGATATGTAAAGTCAAAAGCTTATGCCGACAAACCCGCTTCGATTCAGGCCTTGGAGGAAAACATAACGCGTGTCATTCGCCAGTTACCAGTCGAAATGCTCGAACGAGTGGTCGAAAATTGGACTCAACGGATGGACCATCTGCGACGTAGCAACGGCAAACATTTGATAGACATAATCTTCAAAAAATAAATGCGAAAGAATGTTCTTTCAAATGATAATAAACCTCGAAATGGATCACCCTTTATAAAACAATCGTAAACCATATAACCCAAATAAAAAAAATAACCCTAATTTTTAGATTCAGGTAAGTAGGGGACATCGCTTTGCGCCATATGACAAGAATGAAAACTAGCTTTCCCTTGTTCCTATTTTGTATTCCTAATCCCAATATCAACCGTGCCGTGTTGCCCGTCAATACATACATAGCAACAAAAAAAGAAGATTCACTTTCAAATTTTAGTGGATAGGTGGTAGGCAGGTATTTTCGATGCTTGCTTCATAAAAATATACTACATATACACGTTCCATTGCCATTGCCATGCCGTCGACGTCAGAGACAACAAAATAAAAATAACAAAACAGAAGTAATATATAATCATAATATATGTACAATGAAAACCTGTTTTTATTTTTTTATCCTATTATACGCGAGACAGTAGCCCTAAATTCTATATGATTTTTTTATGAATTTCGGTTCTTTCAGGATACTGTTGGTACCCCAAATGCATTTTATTTTTATTCTTATCTGCCGGATTGGCAATGACATTTTTCACTGTGCTGTATTTTTGTATCTCCTTTTTTACATATTATTATTTTTTTGCTTGGGTTTAAAAATGCGTAACCGGTTCAAGGTAAAGTCGATAGCCGAAGCGAACCCCCGATCAGCCAAGCAGAATGGCATGACTTCTTTATTTACTTGAGCTTGGTCTTATTTATTTACATATATATTATTCCAACCGCAAAACTGCAAACCAACAAAATAGACCAGACGTCTCATGCCGTTGTGCACGGCTTACATACATTGCCAAGGGAGAGAGACTTTTTTACATTCCCCGTCACCTCCACCACCCGCATCGTTCCATAACCGGAATACCCTTGAGATGGAGCAAAAAAAACAAAAAATCACTGAAGCGTGCAATCTATAAACGCACATTCTTTTGTACACTGCTCAACGACTTTCTTTTCTTCATCCTATCGCGGTTTTATGCTATTCATCCTTTTCCTTAACAACAACACTTCCAACTGGCTTAGTTTTTCTTCTTGGCCTTTGTTCTGATCTTTATTTTTTACACAAGTTATTTTATTTAATTGTTGGTCTAGGTCTAAGGCTATAGAGATCATCCTATGTGTATAAGAAATATGTACCATACATAATTTATTATAAAATCAAAATGGAAAAGTGTTAGGTACATACATGGGTATACATAGTTATGCCGTCACGTCAAGTTGGTACTCTGTACAGGCACCTAGGTACCAACAGATAATTTAAATGTCACCCGACCAGTCAATGGGTTAAGGTCAAGTTGTAAGTACCCAGCAGGAAATTTGGGAAGACATTATCATAGAAGTTATTTGGAAGCAATAGGTTTTTTAGAAAAACATTCTCTGTGATGTATTAACGATGCATTCAGAAGAAATCGCTGACTTACCCTTAAAGTTAAATCAAAAGAATTTCCTGTAATGAGTTTTTGATGGCTACGGAGTTTTTTGGACATGTAGATTTTTTGCTAACGCATATTATTATCTGTTGCGTACTTGGCATAACCGATTTGTGCCTCCATTCTATTATGACTTTCGGATATTGCGATTCACATCAGTGTTATTTGTAATGCGCAGTTGCTTGTGCCCTATTCCCCAGATGCCTCACCACTTTTAAGTACGTAGGTACCATTTTATATAACTAAGTGCCATAAGTTGATTTCAACATATATTTTAATTTTTCTATAGATCCTGCCAAGGGAGAAGCAGTTTATAAATAATAAATAATAAGAATTAAAACATATATTATTGAATAAAATGCACTTGTTATTTCTCTTGAATTTTATTCTAAGTTCATCCTCACAATACATTCTGGATTCATCTTTTGGATGCATTCTAAATACGTCTGCCAGATTCAATCTGGATTGATTCTTGCGATGCATTCAAGAAACATTCCGAGTCAGGTGTTCTTGATATTTTGAAAACCAGTTTTGTATTGCTTCCGTCCGCAGACATGCCTTAATAAAAAGGAAATTATAGGCGCATCCTAGGGGAATGCATTCTCTGCTTCCTAGGATTGCTTCAGAATGCATACCGGACGAATCTTTTTCCCGCTGGGTAATTAACATAAGTTGGTTCGTATGTTCCAATGTAATATTCCAATATGTAATGTACATGACGTGTACACTTTTTAAATACCCATTGTTCAAAATACAAAAATTGATCAAAATCGTTAGAACCGTTTCTGAAACGAATTTAATATAAATTTCAATACCTACCTACCTATATGAAAAAAAAAATTATTATTTTAAAAATCGAAGTACGCAGATTTGTTCATTTTAACATCATAAAAAAATAGTAGAATTGTTCGGAATTCCCTTTATTAGTTTTTGAGTTATTGGCGTTTTTATTAATATTCGTTATACCAAAAACTGAGCACCTATGCGGTATTTTTGGCCCCATCCCAAGTAGGTATCATTAGTACAAAAAAAGACCAAAATCGTTGGAACCATTTTCCTGCAAAATGGTGATAAGTGATTTACACCAACAAAATTGTACGGCAGGTACCGTTATTTCAAACGATAAAGCAAAAAATAAAAAAACGTCGCGAGATGTTAACGTCCAACCGTTTCGCAATATGATGACCGGACAGACAGACCGATGGACGGCATTGGCGGACCCACTTTTTCAACTTCTCTATGGTCGTAATATCACCCCTCATACTCAGTTTGAGTTCGAAATTTCCAACTGATTGGAATAACTTTCTCTTTAGTATACGAGAAAGTTCAAAATATACAACAAAAAGTAATCATGTAAGAAAGATATATTGGAACTGACATAAATCGAATTCGTCTTATACGTTATTTCTTTTTCACAACGCATTTAAATCGGAGGTTTCGCAAAAACTCCTGAAACCTTCATCGAAATCAGTAGGCACTTTGACAAACATTTTGACAAGCACAGTTGTACTAACAAAACCCGCTTTGCAATCGGTAAGTTACCAATTTTTTTTGCCCCAACGAAAAATTCATTGCTTCGATTAAATATATTCGTAGTTTATTAAATGATTCGTTAACTTATTATGTTCCTATACTTTAATATTTCGTTTTATATTTTGCACTTGAGGCGACGTTTCAGTACTACATCTTCGACTTTGCTAAGAGAAGAATTTATACATTATTTAAATAAAATGTATGCAATTCCATGATGTATTTGTAATTGACGCACCGACGCAACGCTCTTCTTTTCCAAATTTATTTTATTATTATAACTTTAATGTCTCTATTTTGTAAAATTTATAACTAAAACTTATATTCTCCACTTTGGACATGGGATAATGAATAATATGTATTCAATGAGTAACATAAAATATGTAAGTTTTATTCAAATTACGTTTGGCCTATATGTCGTCCCTCCATTTGACAATATATTTATTTTTCAGTTTTAGAATGTGTAATAGTGCAAATTTTGTGCGTGTGGGCATAGACAGAATAAATTTGAAAGCAAACTTCCGTACACATTTGTAATCTAATACTTTATTTGAATATCCTGACCACTAAGTTTATGCTTTTAAAAAGAGGACATGTTTCGTTATGTTTGTTTTATAAATCCATAATGTGTACTCTGTTGTTTAAGTACCTATTTACTGTTATTAAAAAAAATGTTAGCACGTTTTAAAAAAAAATCCAAACTATTTGAATATGTATTTAGTTTCACAATTCGATGACACCGTTAGCTGAGTAAAACACTGAATTATGTTTAACATAAACGATAATCCCGTATGGAATGCAGATAATTTTGGTAACTGATTCATTGCTTCATGTTATAAAACAAATGAATTGGTACGGCGATGGGAAAATATTTTATATAGTAATAAGGTGGCCTTCCACTCCCAAAGGATTTCTTTCATAACATGAATCAAGGAATCAGTAACCCAAATTTCTGCATCTTATACCGGATCACCTTGGTTATTGGTGGACCACAACCACAAAGTTTTGTATGTTTTTTTTTTATATCTGTGCCACCACGCAGAAAAAAAATTACTTAAATAATTATAGTCTGGCATTACTGTTTTTGACAGAATCCGTCTTTATTTTTGTATTGATGTAAACAAAAACAACTTGTGAAAATGAAAAAAGAATTAATTGAGTTTGTAAAGAAAAATTGGTTTTTATATGATAAAACCTAGTCATCGTATAACAATTTATACTTGAGGGGAAAAAAATTTAATGAAAAATAAAATAAAAAATTAAAAAAAAACATTGAATTTTAACAGAAATATTGCGCTATGCCCTTGCACTGTTGCACTGATGCTGCGTCGAAGAAACGGTGCTGCACGTCATATTTGTCGCAAAAGACCGACAGTAAATTGTTTTTAAATGAGAAGTGCACATGTACTTATTCGGCATTGTCAACGGCACTAACATTTCTGTTCGATGTCCCACCTCTTTCGAACGTCTAACAAACATCCAAGAGTAAGAAATGTCATGAAAAGCTTTTCCAAAAATAAATTTCCGTTCAGAATCGGCATTAAACTGTAGGTCCCTCCATTCGTGTTAAAAGTATATCTTCGCACACACAATGGTTGCTTAAGCTAATCTTAAGGTAATGTATAAGCCCTTTGAGTCCAATATTTTTTTTTAAGTTCAGCAATTTTTTTTATTGATTAATAGAATATGAATACGGACCAATCCTAATAAAAGAAGTGTAGGTACAAAATGAAAGTGTTCAGTGTCATTGTGTTTCCCATGTTAGCAATAATCTAAGTCTAAATTACATTCGTGAACATTAGAAAATATGATACATAAAAATGTATTCATGTTGAGTGATTAAAGTTTTGCTTATATGTTCATCTTTTTTCAAAAGTTAATTATTTAGATACTTGTAAATATATGGGATGAATCACAAATCGGATTTAATCAAACCCCATAAGTCAGTGAGCCAGTTTTATAAAAGTAAAAATACATTATGTATTCGTTGACATTCGGACTTGGAACCTCGTGTTGAATATTTCAATTCACCGACTATCACATAAAAAAAAACAAGATAGGTATAATTTGCATGGAAAAAAATTGTTTCATTTCTGCACTCAACTAGCTAGCTAATGCTTCCTTTTGTTTGCTGATTAAAAATAAAATATTTATATTGCGAAACTCCCATGACTTGTATTGCAATTTTTCTTTTCTAACGACACGTGTTCCAATCCAAAGAGACTAACGCATAATTATACTCTTAATTAATAAAATATTATTAACGTTGTCGTAATGTCGTCTACGAATATTGTTATCTGTCATTCGCCAAACACCTGAAAGACCGGCAAACGTCAACCTTTCGATTTTTCTTTACCTCTGCCATACCTGCACAAAGATAACAGAGAGGTGTAGAGGAGGCCGGGGGCACCCATTTATCTATAAAGTGCTGTTGTTGCTTGCTTAGTATGTTTATTTATCAAGCTTATCTGACTCTCGCACACAGCCGCCACAATATGGTTGTTTAGTTTTTGTGTATTAGTTTGCCGGTCTCGCCATATATAAACACAAAATATAAAACTACAAACAGAAATAGGTTCTTATATATTATCTACTTCCACTTTATATTGTATCTCTGGGTGCACAGCACACACCTGCTGACTGATGTTCGTATGTTTTTTTTTTAAACTGATCAGAGAGGTTTATCTTATATTTTACTTCTACCGTCATCAGGTTTTAGAACCACGTTTTGCAATATTTTGTTCGTTTTGAATTGTGTCAGTGATCTCTTGTCATGTTGAGAAATAAATAAATTAAAAGAAAAGGGACGGAAATTAACGATTTTCCATTACTGTCTGGCAATTATTTTTTAAGTTCAACTTAGAGGTTTTACATGTTTGACGTTGATGGTAGGTATACAGGTAAATGCACTTTGAAAGACATCCGCTTTCAACCTTGCCACCTATACTCCAGTATTTTAATCGTTAATGATTCATACTTCTTGTATGGGAATAGGTAGAATGTGTTGAAGAAAGCAGATATTTTCGATAGTATATGTATGTAGTTATTTTAATAAGCTGATATAAATTTCAGGCTGACACAATAATGGTAAAGTAAAAATTCCTTGATAAAGGAATAACATATGTATGTATGTATGTATCAACAAATGGATCGATTTCATGTGGTAAAGAATTTTAATATACTCCATTTAAATGTGAACTTCTTATCACTTCTTTGTAAAATTGAAACAATTTTTGTTTTTGCAGGATGACTTACAAATATGTAAGCCCAGATAAATGTATAACCAAGCAGGAACCTGTTTTCTTAAAAATAAAGTTTGTAGGTACCTATTAAATATAAAGCAAATTCATATTGTTTTTTAGATGTGTTTTTCATGTGTCAATTACGTTGACATCACTGCCGTTGTGAATTGTAATGGCTCTTGTTATGTTAAATTATTCTGAGGTTTGTTGTGACGCAATAACATTTTTCGTATTCTGCGAAAATCCTCACAAGAATGCTCTCCATAAACTCACTTCGGTGTGAGTAAACACAAGAATTCTCCCAAAGTCAACAAAATTGACAGACGGCTCTTTCAAAAATAAAAAAAATTGTATCCGCCTTACCATGTCTTATTTTATTTACTATTAATGTTGATATTGTTTTCAAAAGTTTCATGAAATACTGTATTTGAAACACCTCTTAATATAAAAATAAATGCATTCACTTTGAGCTGTAATTTTATTTCTCAATAAATACCAAGGTTTTTATATTGTAAGTTATTGTGACCACAATTTATACAAAGTTGAAACTTTCTCGACGAATGATTCCAATTCCTACTACCTACTCAAACTTCTTTTAGCAGATCTCCTCGATGTTGCTTTTACGTTTTATAAAGGCTTGCTAGATAAAAACGTAAATATATTTCTGATTTAAAAATAAAATGCACTCTTAGCTTGAGGAAGATTACGAAGGCGTAAACCTTTTTTGTATTGGTTTTTTTAAAGCAACAACAAACTTTGTATACCCTATCCTAAGGGTATATTAATTTCGACAAATAGTTTGATATGTACATATGTATGACCTAGGGTCCTGATTCCAAACCCACAATTAAAAAACCGTCTAAAGCTGTAGTCTTAGAGAAGGGTTAGAGGCTTAACAAAATATGTAGACACCGAAGATGAAGAGGTAGAGTGATACAACCTCCACAAGATATGTATGCACTGCTCTCCTTCATAAGTTTGTCATAAAAAGTTTTTTGTCATGCCTACTATAGAAAACATCAAAAATATATAAAAACATATTTAGGAAATATTTTTTCTATACTCTGTCGAACATAAATTGGCAGTACAGGGAAGATAGGAATGTTTACGTCTCATTCGCACTCTTTTGTTTCCCATAAAGTGCTATTCTAACAAAAGCTCTTACAGGGTTTCAGTACTAAGCCATCTCGGGGCATATATTTGTTCGCCCCCAAATGGACTGTAGCCTTTCCTTATGTTTTAAAATATTTTACCTGTTACGTACTTAAACTAAAGAAAATTAACACAAAAAACTATTGCTCTTAAGTCGAACAAAATTATTTTAAAATTTATTTGTCATTGTTGATGACTATAAATAAAAAATGTATCCTGTGTTCGATATCCTACCCTTGACGACAGACAACGACAAGCATAATAGGAGTTTGAAAGAGTCGTCTATTTTTAAGTCGGGAACGACAACGATAATCAGCGTTAATAAACAAAAATAAAGTTCTCATGAATTATTAAGATAAGAAATTGTATAAGAGCGAATTAAAAAAATAGTGGGATGCGAGTTTAACTTTTTTTATTTTTGTACAAATTGACTGTTTAGAGAGGCAATCGCTAGGGCTATGTTCATATTTTAACAATACAACTTAGTTGCAACATAGAATAAATAAATACCCTTACGATTCTTGAGGTGTTTTCAGAACTCATGAATTTGGAGTGCCAGATTTGAAACTTTGCATGTTTTAAAAAAAAAATTGTTTTTTCAAAGGGCATACATTACCTATTTTAAGGGAGGAAGATATACCATCAAAAGAGTTTCCCTAAACTTACAAACATAACGAGTTTCAAGTTCAATTTCCTCATACAAGCATTGTTAATAAACAAATCAGTGGTATGAATTTATAAGTCGGTTTCATTTGAAAATTATAATAAATATTTGAAAATATTATTAATACAATACATATTTTCTTAAACTTAACAGGGAGGGGCTTTAAGACCCCAATTTTTATTATAAAGAACATAGAGCAAATAATTGAAAAAAAAGTACATTCAGTTATTGTAATTATAAAATCATTTTTCAAACATGCGATGATATTACACGCAAAAAGCTTCAAAACCAAGTAAAGAGATTTGAAAATTTTAAAGATGCCGCCAATACCGTTTTTATACAACAGAATGTTGGAAGCACTTGATGGTTAAGATTAAGGCAATGACTAATGCGGAATTATATAATATACCTACTATAAGATTAACTGAAATTTACTATACATTTTACTTATAATTATAATTATATAATTATTTATAATTATAATTATAATTAAAAATTTATTATTATAGACTATTTTGTACTATAGCCTAACAATATAAAATTATTCGAAAATTATTATGTTAACGCAAATTTCTTTTTCCTAAGCAATATTACTTCGAAATAATTCTATTATTATTAATGCAATTCAAATAACAAGTTAATTAATTAGCTGAAACAAGTAAAATAAATACAAATACTATCTGTAACACTACCACTACTAGTACACTTAAACTTAAAATACATACAAAGGGTACACTTCAAAATAAATAATAAAGCTCTTACTCTTGACTTAAGAAAAACACCTCACCTCATTTTACAGGTCAACATTTGTGGTTCATGATCTTTTTACTCATAAACCGCTTGGCGTACCGATGTAAAATTTGTTTCATCTAGATGCGTATGTAGTTCCAATTCGAATTTGTTGATGTGTCCTTTTTAGAGTGCTACAGGCTTAAATTAATTAAACGGGACGAGATTGTAACTAAAATATTTGAAAAAGCTTTCAGTTATAAGGGCTAAAATGCCAATTATAAGCCGAAAACCCGCGGCAACTAGTTTAACAGAATTTTTTGATGTACCAAATATAAGTTTTTTTAAGAAATGACTCTTTATGAGCTCTAACAGCCTTATGCAAACGAAATAATTGAACACTTTTTCAATGGCGAGCCCTAACTAAGATGAAAATAAGAATGTCAACACACGACTATAGAACATCGCATACAACGTAAAAAGTTTCGTTTTTACACAGCTATGCACTAGTATTTAGGTAGTTAATTATAGCTCTGTAAAGGCAAACCCAGAATTCATAACGAACTTGTATTTAGTAACTTCATTTCCAGAATTAACATTACTTCTAATGAAAGATCGATATGTCAAAATCTTGTTGATAACTCCCCACACACTTGCACAGTAACTACACTACTCCCAATCGTAATTAGGTATCGTAACAACGCATAAAAATAAGGCCTAACAATATCATCCTGCCATTTTCGACTAAAAACATATCCTACATTTTGCAAAACAAAACAAATTAGAGCAACTTTCAAACAATTTTATGTAACAGCATTTAGCAACTTACCAAATGTAAAACAGTATTCACCACTTCTCGATTAGTGACCTGTCCCACTTCAATCAATCCAATTAGGACGGCAAACTTTAAATTATCCGCTGTTGTCATCCTGACAATCTCATCCGGCCGCTTAATCTCACTAAACGGCGGACGTGTTAGGTCCGCCATTTTTAGCACAACTTTACTTTATCCTTTTACCTCAATAACACGATTCAATTAACAATTATTATGCAATAATGACAAGTATAGAACTTTGAATGAATAGACAGCGAGAGTGAGCGAGCAATAGGGATACAATGTGAAAGAGTTAGCAGCACACAACACTTCCTGACCGGAAGGACAATAGGGTTAGTTGTTATTGTTGTTTTTTTATTATTATTATTATTTATTTATCCACCACTCTCATCTGTCCTTTTTTGTTTTAATATTTTATTTTTATTTTTTAAACACACACGCACACACACACTAAAAGAATGGATATTTCCGTTTGTAGGCGAGGGAAATAAATGACACTCCAACTGGCTTCCGCAATACCGTTGCACTAAACACAACTGAGGGTTACCAGCTCCTAATTTTTATGTGTTGTTTGTGCTATGCACTTCTTTGTTGATAAATTTGCATTATTTATTTACACATATCTACTTCTTGACTTAATATATATTTGCCACAAATTTTATTATATTTTCTCTGCAGAAATAAAAAATTAAAATTAAATTTACGTATATTTCACACACGGGTAGAAAACAAATTGCGAAAAGAACAATAAAAAACAATCCGCAAATTGACAGAAGCAAATATTTTTGTTGTTATGAATGACGGATAGCACAAAGAGGCAGTACACTTGGTTTTTCCACCGTCTATTTTCATCCACTTTCCTATTTTATATCTCATACACAGACCGTTAAGGATAAGGGGTGACGGTAGGCAGGATTAGAAACAGTCAAAATGGAAGGGAAAAAGTTGGAAACTCTCAATGGCAAGGGACAAATAGAAAAATGGGCAAAATAACTTATTGGTAGTGGTAAAGATACACACATTGATGATTGGTGATAATAGAAAGAAATTTACTAGGGGTGGCCGCATGGAAAAACACAAAATAGGAAAACACCAGAAAATGACATGGAAAATCGTGTGTAAGCAGTTTTCTTATTAGAAAATTTCTGTCATTTCATCTTTTCGATGATAAATTTTCACATCCACCCGTTTTTAGAATTTTTTTTCAATTCCAACTTTTTTTTATTTGACAGAATACGAATGTAATAGTGATGAAAAAAAACATCCCGATTTGAAGGTTGAACAAAAAGATGACACTTAAACTGAACCGACGATCAACTTTGACAGACGAAAGAATCATCGCAAATTGCTCACAACATAACTTATTCGAATAAAATGTGAATGAAAATTAACTTTAACATGGGAAAATCGAAACAATTCACGCCTGCTGCCGTCAATTTGACATTTAAATTCGAAATGCAAAAACTCTTGTCAAATATTCGATTTTCCACTGGTATTTTGTTGAATTTTATTTTATTTTGCACAAAACACATTCCACAAATTCACTAAGAACCAATGTTTCGACGAGCGCTAGTATTATGCCGACAAAATCCATTTTCGCGTTTCTTTTTTGTGATAAATCGATTGGAGGCGAATGTATAAAGCGCAGAAAATCGAAACAACAACAGCATTTGCTGAGTATGTTCTTTTGTTGGTATTCCCGTTTATGACTATCCGACAAATTATTATTATTAAATATTGCGAATACAAATGCTGTACTCAACGATTTTTGTTAATTTTCTCTTTCCGTTTGGTTTTTTTTAGGGGAAAAAGAAAATCTTTATGTTTGACACGCAGGAGGAAAACACGGACGATCACGTACAGCCATCGACCATTTTGGTTTTTATCTTGCTGCCTACTGTATGGTGTGTTGGTGGTTACCCTGTCGTGAAGTCAACGAAATTCACTGCGACGACGATGAAGATGACAGTGGTGGTGGTCGTTGTGTTGGTGGTTGATGACACATGCTCTCTCGTTCTCTGAAATGCATTTTTTTTTGTTTTTCTTCCGTTGATTGGAATTGGAACGACTCGACTCTCAATTGGAAAGGTGTTTCATTTGAGTGGAGAAGTATTCATACTCAATTTTAATGTGTCTCTTTCGGAGTCTAGTTCTGGTGGTTAAACATGGCTGGCAACTGTTTGGAGTGAAATTACATTGGACAGGTGTCAAGTCAAAATCATTTTTTTACTGGAGAGGTGAGAATTTGTGAAGTGGTGGATTCGACGCAAATGAAACAAATGGAAACAAAATGATGGCAATGGCAGTTTTGTTTTTTTTTATATTCTGCTGTTGGTATCTGAGTGGTTAATTATTGCATATTGTATAGAACAACCAAATCATGGGGGCCTTGTTAGTTAGGACCTAAACCAATGGGTATTCTTTTTTTGAATTAATATATTTTGGCAGTTATATGTAATTTTCGCAAAAATTAAATGGTTTATTTTAGTTGACGAATCATTTTAAAGTTGAAAAGTTATGGAAAAAACTCTGGATAATTATAAAAAATAGCAATATAAAATGGGTAGGTAGGTACTTCGTACACAAAAAAATAAAGTAAATAAATGGTCTGTTTACGGGAAAACACATCTTACGAATATGGTGTTTTACCGCATGGTTTCTCTGTGAAGTGAACATCAACAGTTCGAACGAACAATAAGATAACGTGTTTCGAATACGAAAAACGAGCCGTGTGAAGGAATCAAAAACGTTACGGATAATGTTTCATACTTGGTAACTATTATATAAAATCAATAAAGGTTGAACTGCTGAAGGCCTTCGTCGCTTTGGCTATTCATTATTTCCATATATTTTTAATTATAACTTACATACATTTTTATATTTTTAATGATAAGTTAATTTTTAAATAATAATAACAAAGTTTAAAACCTTTGGAATTACTGAAACGATTTCGTTTCCACTATCAGATTCATTCAATGTGATGCAGGCAGTTACGTGATACAAATTGTACTTACATATTTGCGAAAGTGTTAGTTCTTTCAAAGTTTTAGATTTTTCATATAGACTTTGTGCAGCACAATATTATTTTGTAAATGTTACAGTGCATTACCTTGTGTTCAAAACCGAGAGTTGCTCTCTGAGAGTTACTACATTCTTTTAAACTTATTTCGGTTATGGTTTTGGCTTCAGATTTATTATAAATAAAAAAAAAATTGGTTGTCGGTTGAAATGTATTTTTTATTTTTAGAAATATGTTTAATTTTCATTTTGATATTTACTTCTCTAGGTTTTTTGACCGAATGTTGTTTCTGTTTTCGCTTAAAATAAAATGTAGGTAAATATATAAATGACACTGGGTCGCCAGGTACAAACAATGCAATTTCAACGATGACTAAAAAGTCTAAGTGACTTCAATTCCGCATGAAAGCGAAAATATTAACGGTCATACGAAAGAACATAAAATTACCAATAAAACGCATTTTCTTGTTGCTGAATGTCGGGTTCCAACCAGCGTTGCCACAATTTTTCAATTTGGACCCATTTTTGCTTTCGTGCAAAAATTTGATACGTTTTTATTTTTCATCAAAATTCTCCATATTCTACCTTTTATCATATATTTTTAATTAATTGTTCGTTTTCCTAAAACTCAGAATATTTCACGTATTGGACCTGTGCGATCTGACCTGAAGTTCTGGTTTTTCAATTCAAATTCCTTTATGCAGTTACAGTTTCTTTCTATGTTACTGTTAACAAGTTGTCATTGATTTGTGTTTCGTTTTCTTATTTTAAAATTCTTTTAAAATTTACAAAATGTATTAGTTGACATGTTTAGTATGGTTTCTAAAATTTTAATATAGACTATTAAATAAAAGTGATTTGTTATCATATATTTTTAATTAATGGTTCGTTTTCCTAACACTCAGAATATTTCACGTATTGGACCTGTACGATCTGACCTGAAGTTCTAGTTTTTCAATTCAAATTCCTTTATGCAGTTACAGTTTCTTTCTATGTTGCTGTTAACAAGTTGTCATTGATTTGTGTTTCGTTTTCTTATTTTAAAATTCTTTTACAAAATGTATTAGTTGACATGTTTAGTATGGTTTCTAAAATTTTAATATAGACTATTAAATAAAAGTGATTTGGTAGTTTTGTCATATCAAAAACTTAACCCAAAACTATAGTTTCGCTTCATAAGCATCGTGATAATCATTACTTTCGAAACTATACAACGAATAATTGAATTGAAATTGAAGTTTCAAGAACAATATGAGCAAATGTATTTACTGCAAGAAACTCTAGTAAACCTCATACTAGATACTAGACAAATTGTATATACTAGAAAAAATGTTGGTTAAATTTATTGCCAAATATTGTTTTCGTTTTGTATAGACATTTTCGATGCAGACAGGCAATTTGTTACAGGTTATGTATATTTTTGAATAGTTGAAAATTTGTGCTACCTAATTGCTAAGTTTTCTATTTTGATTTTATCAACAAAATTAAATATTTTTCGTCCATATTTGAGTTTAGTGGGTTTTCCTTGTGATCGCAGATATATTTATTTGAATAAAAGGTGACAGGAATTGCATGTTCATAATATTCGAAGGTTTACAAAATGTACGATTATAATGTCGCTCTTTCATAGCTTTCTCAATTATACTGTCCGGTCGCATGAGTTGTTCTCCAATTATTGAAGTCAAAAATGCCAGATTTTGTATTCATCAATGAGGCAAAACAAAAACTGGCGTAATCAGTTAAATATATAAAATATCATATTTTATTTGTTTGATATTTCTTTTATGCCGCCGATGCTTTCAGTATTCCGAACTATATTGAAGGTCTGGTTTTCTAACTGTTTGGTTTAAAATTCTTTCTTAATTATGTAAGATACTACAGCTAACTATTATATGTCGAGGGGTTTTATCCGCCTTAACCTCCTACCTCCAGTGGCTAAAGTGCGTTGGACTACTAAATGAGAGGTCGCTGGTTCAAATCCTGACCTGTGCCACCTTAAAGTTTTTTATTCGCTGCCCCACCTCTTGCGAAATTCTGACAAACATCCAAGAAAAAGAACTGTCATGAGAAGCTTTTAAAAAAAAGTAATTGCCATTTAAAATCGGCATTAAATTGTAGGTCCCTTCCATTCGTATCAAAAAATATATTTTCGCACATACAGTGGTTGGAGAAGATAGGGTTTGGGACCTCTAAGGGCCGTTTACGCCTAATATTTAAATTTTAACCTCCAGCCCGTATTGGCTGTATTTAATATTATTCCTGCATTGACGTGGTTAAGGAGCCTAGAACTGTGTCTTTGAGCGATCTTTTTAATCACATCCTCAACAGTACGATTTCTATGTATATCGGCATTTCTTATGTATCACGGAGCATTGACCATGTTCCGTAGGATTTTGTTTTGGAATGTTTGAATTATTTGTATGTTCATTTTAGAATTGCATTCCCATAGCTGGATCCCGTAGATCCATATTGGCTTTAAAACTAGCTTATAAAGCAATAATTTGTTATAATTGAATAAACAAGGGTATCTCCCAATTAACTAATACATTTGGTTGTGGTTAATGTTCAATATATCTCTTTATTTCCTTACATGTTCTTTCCAGCTCAGTTCAGCATCTAAAGCTTCAATTGAATATTTGCTATTTATGTACACTGGTAAGTGTGGAACATTCTTGTAAGTAAAATTAATGTGAACTGACTTAAGGTCATTTAATCTTATCTGACACTTTATTGTCCAATTGGAAATCTTATTTACGGCCTTTTGAAGCGTTTTGTTGCTACTTCAGCAGTTTCTCCCACAGAAAGTATAGCAGTATTATCTCCAAAAGTTGCTATAGTTATTTCTTCACTTTCTGGAAGATCGCTGGTAAGTACAGGTAACCGCACCCAGTACACTTCCTTGTGGTACACCAGCTTTAATTTCTTTTAAAGTTCAGTATTATGTTTCTTGATTATAACCGTTGGGATATATAATTCTCAAAAATCTTGGAGTACTACTTCAGTTGCTTTTTCAATATGAGGACCAGTCCTTTATTCCAGACTTTATGAAAGCTTATGCTATATCAAGAAATATATCGGAGCAAATCTGTTTCTCTTTCAATGTTTTTTCGATCTTGTCTGTGATTCTATGCACCCGATCAATTGTCGACAATCGTCGAATGCTTATTTCTTAACCTAAACTGATGGTTTGGGACTGCCAATTTTTCTTCAATTATTTTTTGCAGCCTTTATGCCAGCATCTTTTCGAATAATTTGGACAACATTGGAGGCATCGAAATTGGGCGGTATGAGGTTACCTCATTGGGTGGTTTACTTCACTCTACTTCAAAGCTCTTTGATTTCTAACAACAGTGGATACCTCTGAGATGTGAAGATTTTGCAGATCAAAGATTAGTGCACGTATTCCAAAGTAAAATGCAAAACAACTTAATCTCGAAAATCGAATTTTATTTTCTCTGAAATAAATTACATATACATAGATATAAGTTTGAGCAAATTATATAGAGAACTTTAAACTAAACTTACATGTAAGAACGTGAATAATGTTATAAACAAAACATAAGACATAGATTATATAAATTAAAAAATAAATTTTAACAAAT
Source organism: Ferdinandea cuprea (assembly GCA_963576555.1). Taxonomy (NCBI): domain Eukaryota; kingdom Metazoa; phylum Arthropoda; class Insecta; order Diptera; family Syrphidae; genus Ferdinandea; species Ferdinandea cuprea. The sequence goes on along the minus strand of OY754958.1, from coordinate 124,323,664 downwards.
TTGCTTAGTCGAAATAAAACTTGTCAGTTATCCGGTCTCACTTTAACAATAAAGAAACTTTACCATACCTTTCAGCCAAGAACAAAATGCATATAGTAGAGAGAAAGCCTTATATTAAAAACTTGATGAACTTACAAGCTCTAAGCTACTCAATACTTAGAACAAACCAGATAAAATACAAACTACGCAGAACAAAACCGCTGGGTCTATTTATTGTTGGCTCACTGACACTTCTAAAAGAACAAAATAAAAAATAAAATAGATAAAGCTTTGTTGTTATAAATCTTTATTTAAAACGGAATTTCATCGTTTTTTGTGCAATGATTTGGTTGCAGTAAAAACAGCAGATAAACGAAACACTGTATTGAAAAAATGAAACAACAACATTATATTTTTCAATTTATTTAATTTTTCGTAAAAGTATTGATATATGTTGAAGTATCTAACTTTAATCTTCACTTTGTTTGAATTGTTCGGCAAAGTTCATATCACCCATAATAGTGTACACCGAAAATGATAACTTCAATATCTAGGAAAATGTTTCAAACAGATCATTTTAATATGAGTAAAATTGAAAATATTAAAATACTTACCGAAAGCGCAGTATTCAATTCAATTGGGAACATTTTTGCAGCAATGAAAACAATTCGCTGCTGAGATCGATGCATGAAGAACATGCACAGTCGGCAGAACTCAGTATTTTGATCAATCCAGTTAACGTGAAATATTGCATCTGGCAAACGTTCACCATCTTCTTGTATGCAATTTACACAGTAACATACAGGCAAAATTTGTATACAAAGGACTATAGCTAATACGGTTGCCCCAACGTTTGCCGCTGTATCTGTGGAAATGGTGATGTTAATTAGAGTTGTGCTTAGAGATGCTGCTGTGACCGCAAATTGAATAAAGATAGTTGGTGATATCATCTCCGATATGGCATTTGTTAAACTAGATAAGGAAAGAGAAATGCCAATTAGAGTGCGAAAGGAATTCAGAAGAAATATAGTTATTATTATATTATACTATCACGGAAACAAAATCTGCAGTAATAAAGGGTAAACATTAAGCCTGGCTTTTCTAACTATTGTGTGTAGGAATTTGACCTTCATATTCCATGGACCAGATAGGTGGCGCTTTGATTGAGTTATTAATAAGTTATTTAAATTTTCTTTTTTATAATACGCGCGCACTAGACGGATTATTGTTTGTGACCACAACCTTACTCTTACAATTACAGAATGATTGGCAGACGTTCGCAAGAGCTGGGACAACTGAGTCGGATTTGAACCTGAGACCCCTCGCTTAGTATTCCAACGCACAGAGCCGTTGTACCCACCAAAGAAGGTTTTTTTTCGGGGACTGAAAACTAAAACGTTTTTATAACTTGGGAACATTTAACTTCTAAACCACATTAATCCGAAATATTACATGGTGATGGAAAAAAAAATTATTCGTATCATGTTTAAGAATATTTTTATTTAAGCCCAATTGCCCATTATAGCAGGCTGTTCTAAAGCGGATGGAAAGGAAAAAAATGTTTATCTATGTAAGTCTTAGGTTAAAATAATAAAACAGATCTATTTTGGATTTCCCCCAAAGTCGACCCCCGAAGGTTTTCAATTAGAGTCTACTATTTTGTTCGTGTACCTAGCAAAAACAATCACCGGTAAATGAATTTCGTCAAATAAAAATCCGGATTCTTGTTATCCGGATACAGGGATTTTAATTATCAGTTTTTTTAAATATGGGGATTCTTATTAATTATTTAGTATAACGAATAAGAATTTAATTAATTTACTAGATATGGATTTAGTTAAAAACGAATAACTATGTATCATTATTTTCAATTTTAAATTCTGTATGGATAGATGGAAAAGGAATATGAATGTCCATAAAGTATGCAGTGCAAATAGAACTTTGGAAAAGGTCATTGGATCCTTAAAAAATATTGGAAAATGTTTTTAGAATATATTTAATGAATGTTCCAATCTTTTAAAAAATAATAGTATAAATATTTTTGGTACAGTTTTATAGATATGTAACCAAAAATGTAATGTAAACAATTATGAAAACACTAGTTAATTAGCATTATAAATAAATAAATAAAATAACCTAACTTTTTGATTTAGCTATGATTTTATATCCGGAGGTATTTGGAACCTTGAAAAAGCTCCTTATAGGTTTAAAAAAGTATATTTTGCAAAAATTTCCTTAGAATCTCGTGAATATTTTCTGTTGCCTTGATTTTTTATGCGAAGGTGATGGTAATCTTGAAAAAGGTCCTTGAAGCCTTGAAAAAAAACATTTTTTTAAAAATGTCCGTAGAATCTCGTGACTATTTGCTATGATTTTTTATGTAAAGGTCCTTGTAATCTTGCAAAATATCATTTAAATCACATATGTAGTTGCTTTTTGGTAAGAATGATTTTTATCCAAGATGTAACTGAAACCTCAAAAGAGACGGCAGTTCAATTAAATATCCGGATATCCGTGTATTTCAAAATCCGTTCAGTTATACATAGTTAGATATCCTTGTTCTTAATTATCCGGATAATCGGGGGCTCTAGTTTCAAGGGCCTCTTCCTCATTTCCTGGAAATTTTTTGTGATACTTAAAACTACCAGCGGTATTGATTAATTTTATTTTATTGGTATTGATTTGAAACTTTGCACTTCTGTTGAAAATAAAATATTATTAAATAGGTGGTTCAGCTATTTTTCAGATGATTCATTTAATACTTAAATTAATAATATTTCGTTTCTCGAACCACTACACCAAAAATGGCACTTCTGCTTGGAAGCACGATGTCCTGTTTTTAATAAAAAAAACGTAAATATTGAAATGCTCCTAAACTGTGTAAAATTGCGTCAGATCTAAGGTGATTCGCCAAAAATAAAGAAGCTTTATCTTATTTAAACCGCTACCGCTTTTCTCTGGGCGTACCACATTTTGAGACATAAATATATGGCGCGAAGCAACATAGCACCAGTTTTTTTTTAATGTTCTTTCTTTCCGCAAGCTGTGCGCAATACACTTTTAGAAGTTTTAAGCTGAACTCATAGAATGAAAGTTTGTTGGACATGTTTGCGAATATATTATTCCTGTGGTTCCATTGAACAAAAAAAAACAGGATGATGGTTTGATTTCACTTTAAATCAAGCGCAAATACAGACTTTGATGTTTTTAAATAACATTGTTTCTAACAGAATACAGTGCGCTGAACTGTTTTTTTCTTTAAATGTCTATGCGACTGCTAGAGTTTTAAGAGAATACCTTTTTTTACCATCAACAACCTTGAAATAAAGTCAAGTTGACCCCCTACTTGGTTTACGATTTGGAGTTGGTGCGAGCTTAAAATATATATAATATATACTATTTATAAACCCAATTAATTATATCTGTCACATTTATTGCTAGAATTGATTTTACCATCAAACAAATGTAGAGTATATGTCACCGGGAAATAAAACGCATAAGAAACGGTTTTGTTATTAAAATAAGCTAACATATTATGTACTCATTATATCAATAAATTTTGATTTCTGTGGCTTTTATGATGTCCTCGTTTTTCTTTCCTACTTTGAGAGAAAAACAGTTTTCAACTAAACTCTTTTGTTTATAAATACTTAGACCAGTTGACCCATCCGGCTCCACTCGAATGTAAATTAGCTAGCAATGTTTGGTAAGTGTGTACTTATTTTAAAAAAAAAACTGAATAACAATAAATGTATTTAACCAAACTCTTTTATGGATTAAAATACATAAAACAGCAAAATATTAAAAGTGCATTTCAAAGTTAAAACATTCAACGTCGATTAAATAAAAGAAAATATAAATCTGTTCAGCCTATTTTCTATGTAGATATGTTCTTGCATACAAAATTAGCCTTTATTTTTTTATATAAGTGATACGGATCAATAGTACCCAATCATTGCATTAATAAGTGAACTAAAAACTGTTAGACTCTTTTACTCTTTTACAAGATTTAGTTACTGAGTAAAAAAAAATTCTATGAAAGTTTTGTTCCCCTTAGTGTGTTCATCTTCGCCTTTTTCGCAGGAAATTTTAAGCACCAAATCAGAAAATAGAATGTTTAAGTAAATCTAGTATAACGTGACATACTTATATCATATTAGCAAAAAAAATATGAAAAAATATAAAAAAAAAAATACAAAAAAACGGTATCGGCATTCACGGCATCAAATGCAATTGCAAGAAAAATTCAACACACTACATGTGTAACACGATAAACATCGTCTACACATTCTTAAGGTAACAGATCTCTGTCTTTTCTACTGCCTTCGATATGGTGGATAGCGATTGGTTTTGTTACTGTCACAAACACATATGCTTGAAATTTTGGATATACTAAGGTGCGCATTGTTTAAAATTGATTTAAATCATGTTTGCATTGCCTAAAATGTAAAACAAGTATGAACTTCCCAAATAAATGTCAATGATGGAAAAGCTAAATTTGATATTTCTAGAAATGTCACTATTTGAAATATTACATACTAGCCGACCATCCCATTCAGACTTTGTTCGAGTGTTTACAAAATAAACAAGGATACATTAAATTAGCATCCATCCCTAAATAAAATAAACATTCATCGTCTTTTTTAAATGTTTTACCGATCCCCAATCATCAGTCGCCTCCTAGTTATTTTTTTTTACGTCCCTCTCCAATGAACTATGTGTGTATCTCAGTTCTCAGATTACTATAAAATTTGATAAAGGTTTCGAAATAGAGAAAATAAAAAGATGAAATATGTAATTTTCTCGTGATTGAATGCATAAGTGTCCCGAGGAAATTGCAGATACATTTAATGCATAAAGATGGGTTAAAATAGTGAACGCTGGCAATGTGGGGTACTTTCCATTTCGAAATTCTTCAAATATTTTGATTTTGTATTCGGAATCAAAAAAAAAAAACTGATGCTATGGACATGTGCACAACGACTGAGAACACAAGGAAAGACAGAATATATGCCTTTCAGTGGTGTAATTTGAACGAGTCCGTTTCCGCTAATTGATAGAAGAAAAACGTCTTTAAATTCGCGTATGCATCTGTAATTTGGAAATCATGAGAGCAACAAACTTCAATTTTGTTTTACAATTAAGTGAAGTAATTATTTTGTATTACATATGTTTTTTTAGATTTAAAGGGATAAACAGAGAGGGGAGTTTTTTCTGCAACTACTCCCCCCAATTAAGGTTTAAGTTACATAACGATATTATTACATGCGATTGGAGCCGCAGAAAAGTCTGGTTGTTTTGAACTTAATAAGGTTTTTTTTTATTATTTTGAAAACCAAACTGATAAAAAATTTTGAAATGAATCAATTGCGAAACGCCAAAGGCCAAAGCACAGACCAAACATATAATTCTCTAACTATGAAAATGCGCTGGGAAATTGTTTTTTTGGGCATGATCTCGTAACGATTCTGGAATTCATCATGTTGATTGAAAAAAAATCTTATTTGATAGGTGTTTGGACATTTTTTTTCAGAAGTATCCTTAACCATTTATATTAAAAAGGAAATAATGTTTAAGGGTTCTTAATTGTCATCTGGAATTGTGCATGGTGATTGGACTTAAAAAATAAATGCAACCGTGCTTAAGGATTTTTTTAAAGATTAAAAAGGAATTTATTTTGATTCCTTACACATTTGTAGAATATTTATGTTTTTCAAAGGTCAACCCTTTCCCTAATAAGGATAGGGAAAATCGAAAATCAAGACTTTAGAGTGGAATTCTATTTAAAAAAGCGTCGACGGTATTACTTAACAAAATAGCTAAACTTTTTCAAATGGGACACCATTTCCAACCTGTAAAAAAAGTCTTTGGTCTTCAGCTGAACTTTTAAGTTATTTCCGTCGGAGACGAAATTTCGAATCATTGTCCGAATTCTGGGAATCTACTCTTAGTAACTGCACTTATCACAAAAAAAACACACGAAAAATTATTAGATTTATAATTTCATGGAGCTTAGAAATTATACATTTTTCAATTCATAAAATAAAAATTCGAATGCTAATACAAATTTTTGCTGGTTCACAGTTGTCAATCGAATACCCTACCCTAAGAGTTTATTAATTTTGACACATAGTTTGTAGAAGCGTCTTAAACCCTTAAAAGTATAAAAATATCAGCATCAAAGGCTAGGACTATTTAGAAAAGTCCGTCCGTCCGAATGCAATTTTAAGGCATTTAAATTTAATCTAGGTAGCTGTATATTGGACCAAAAATTCCCTGGGGTTCCAAAATGGTTAAATGTAAAAATTTTTCATTTTTTAGAAATTGTATATAAAATGAAATAATATATCATCCATCATCTTCTTAATCCTTTTATTTCTTTTTGGGGCATATAGGGATATGGGCAAGGAATCACACTATTCGCCCAAGCTGAAATGTAGCCTTTCCATGTTTCTTTTTTTTGTAAATATTGCCATTCAATAAGACTATTTTTCTACATATAGAGAACAAACAAAATTTTGGTATATTATAATTTTAAATAACTTACTCAATAATATAGGTGTGATCCTTAATGCAACGAATCAATTCCTTTAAATTGTCCTCTTGTGTAAAACTAGAATTTGTGGCAATTCTCTTCACTCTCAGAATTAAAATATTCAAATGAATTTGCAGGATACGAACATAAATAAGTGCATACACATCATTAGTCACATCTTGTAGGGTTACAATATTAATCAAAGTATACTCAATAAAACTGGTAAGAAAGTATTTTGACCAGGACTCGCGGTAATCAATAAACGGAAGGTATAATGAATATGGTAGAGTTCCTCTGTAAAGAGCTCCAAAAAATGTGGTTGTAGTGTAGCAAAAATAAGAAAAGGAAAACAATTTCACTGCTTGTATTGCGAAGCGAGCGGCTTTTTTAATTTCATCAAATTCCTCCTCATACTGAGCGCGAGCATCAAGCTTATTAATAATTTCTTCAATTTTGAATAAGCGCTTTCGCATGAATACAATAACAACGAACTTGAAAGCCGATGCATGCACATTAAAGCAGACTTGCAGCGAAGTAAGAAATGGAGTGATTTCAAATGGCGGGCCGAAAAAATAGCTCAAGGTATAGGTAAACGGAACGACAACTATGCTAATGGTATTCACAATAATTGAGTATATGATGTAAAGGAATTTGTATCTTTTTGGCATTATTATGCCAAGAATCGAAAGAAACTTGTAAAGTAGTTTGGTCCCGTCTTTAGTTTTCGGTTTATTGGGCTGTGTTGGCGCCTCAGTACTGGATTCAAGAGACATATTGTTTTTTTTTCAGAAAAAGCTTTATAACCCGGCGAACTCGGAAGCAAAACTGCAGTGAAATATTATGCCAGCGCTTATTTATAGCGAAAAGTGTCGAATTTTTTATGAGCTTGGGTTTATCGATTAAAGGAAAGTCTAAACGAAGCAGCCAATTAACTTGGCCAATTAGATGGGACCATTTTGTTTCCTTTTATGTAAAGTTTGGTTAATTCGTTCCTTTGCGACAACGTATTAATAATGCACTTTACTTCCGAAACAGGGAGCTGACAAGTCTTATTAACATATGGAGGTATATTGAGGCAAAAGTTTGTAAATTTTAAATAATACCTGAAACAATAAATGACAACTTTTAAAGGAAAAATCGTTGAATGTGCATTTGATTATTTTTATTGAGAATTGGGTTTTACAAATTGTATTGTTCGTCATACAGACAGAAGTTTTAACAAATTGTCTTTAAAGAAATGTATTTTTTTTAGTTTATTTTGTAAATAGCAACTTTTAATTTATAGATCAATGGAGCAAATCTTTTGAAAAGGAAGTGCTTTGTAAAAAACTACTGACACATTTTAGATGTAGATATGGTGTGTATCTGGAAACGTGGAAACGAATCCTTATATATTCTCAAGCAAATGTGATCTTGTAACGTACAAATTTATAATATAAAAGTGTCAGTAAAGGGTCAAACTCAAATTAACAATAGCATAACTTTTAAAAACCATGTTTTATTTTATTTATCTCTGTAGTTTTGTTTGCAAACTTCTTACAATAAAATAAAAATAAAAAAATTTTAGTCGACTAACGGCCAAACGCCATTCACTACATAAAATGTCTGTGCAAACAATCGTGCAAAACCAAAAAAATAATAATCCACCAAGAATATGCCACATTTATTCATAAAGGATCACCCAATAATAACGAATAATCGCCCAAATAATTATGAACATTGACCCAAAAGTTGAAATGAACAATCGCCTAAGTAATCCATTTAACCTGAAATCCAATCCAAAACAATTTTTGTGCATTCATGTAATTCAAAGCTGGCAGCTTCGGTCCAAATTGAAAGTTTTATAAAAAATTGACCATCGCCCATTAGAAGATTTTTCGTTATCAACAAGAGTCAAGTGTCAAGCTCATTTGCTTGTAATGACGTGAACAGTAACAGAACAATAAAGTGCTATCTTTGCGTGAAATAAAAGAGAGCAGTTCGATGGTGTCATTTTAAGAACTAGGGCGATTGATCGAAAATTTGAAATCAAGTATCCCCAGCTTAAGGTTTGAGCATTAGTAAGTAACCTTCTTAATTCAATGCAGTTCCATAAACTACTTTCAGCTATGAACTTCAAGCTAATGAACTTATTTTTTTATTTGGATGCACATCCTCCAAAATGTTGTTTCCCAAAAAAAACTGGAATGAATGTAGGGAAATTAATACATAACCTACCTCAAATCACGTCAACGTGAACGAAAATAAAATATATTCGAATGATTCCTCCAATTGCAGGTCCTTATACAAATAGGATATAGAGCTTTACCAAAGGCGTAAAGTTTGCTCTTGCAGTAAAATCAGCATCGTATCAAATGTTGATATAATGTGAAATTTTATGGATCAAACATTTTTATATCCTTGATTTTGCTCTTGTATGAAAAATCGTATTTAAGCTTATGAGAATAACAAATCTAATCAGGTAGATGGACCAATCGCGAAAAAGAGGACTCTGAGACATGTTTAAACACAGATAGGCTGGATATACCTATTTAATTTAATTGATAAAATATAATTCCTTCGTTAGCTACTAATGCCGAGGTATTACAAATAGTTTATTATGAATCTTAACAGAAACTCAATTGATGAACTACGAAATCTAAAAAGACTCCTTGAAAGTATTTCGTATTGTATCTGATTGCACAATCGTGGTCTAGAAGTCATGACAGCAGTCACTATGGCACATTTTTACTTACACATTTTGAATTAATATACAGTTTCATTTTCTGCTTATAGAACGGTCGACTCTAATGTTTCATAAAGTAGGCCCAGTAATATAGATCGCGTGATATTTACAGTTAACTATCTATCTAGAGTGAAACTAAACTAACAGTAAAAAACACTTCATTTAACTTTAAATTAAATCAATTCAGTAATTGTTTGTTGAACTTGACTTAAACGACGCGTATTAATAAGGCACTAATCCATTAGCCCTGAACTAAATATGAACGTGCTATTCTGGTTATGATGGACATAACTAGTGACTTATTTTTTTAAGACACTTAACCTATATTGCATTCAATTACTTTCCAATGTTTTTAATATTGTGCGAAAGGTTCAAAGAACTATGGAATCGAAAACCATCAATCTGATACCAACCACATAATGGTTGGCTAGTAGTGTTAAGCACACGAAACCCTTTAAATTCAACTTTTCGGACTTACTTTCCAGTGTTTCATAAAATTTTTAAATTTCGTAAAGATCTTACAAAAAACCAAAACGCATCCTTACGACCAAGTCGTACCCCTTAGCATTAGCTTTTAATTCTGAGAATTCACTAAATATAGGATTGGCAATCAATCATTACAGTAAAAGTTTCGAATTTTAAATGAAGAAGAATTGAACGATTAAGCTCAAACTTTAAATAAGGTCAAACGTACACCCTTTTTGTTTGGCCAATTAGTGCGCATTATCGATTGAGTATTCAAAGTGTGAACGGCTTGAAAGTTTGATTTTCGCAGTCTTCAATTTAAGTTCAGAAAACTTTATAAATAATGTAATGTTTATTCCAGTCGCTAAATAGCTGATGCAGTTTATACGTCTAAAGTGGGAACAAATTATATAGAAGGTATGGCTAAGACGTATGTATATAAGCCCATTCTAAATACATTGAATGATTTGTGTTCAATATTTCTGAGAATCCTTAATGTCGTCAGATCGCATCTTGAAAAATGACGAATGTGCATATTGAGAACACATAACCATTATTTTTGAGACCACGCAATGTTACTTGTTTTTATTTGTTATGTTTAATAGACACCATTTTCCTAATTCATAATGCATAATATTTTAAAATAAGAAACCAGTTATTTGGTATTGCCATCCGATGCCAAAGGAACAAACAGCAACAGCATTTTTATTTACAGCTACATACCTACATGATGACCGCCATAGGAATAGGAATAACACGTATATCAGTGAAAGAGCACATGCACTTCAGGGTATGGTATTTAAGAAGTAAAATGTAATAGAAGTAATCTTGCGGAATTATTGGAGTTGGCTTCTTTAACCCTAACTCAAGTTATGGCTCTTCAAAGTGAAAATTTCGATTTGGATATACAACTATTCTTAAAAAATTAATTTTGTTTGCCGCGTTTTTTAATATTTGCTATTCTATCAAAGAATATCTCTAAAAGGTGCATACTCCTTTTTGTAACTACAATATAATTCTAAAGTTATGCAATTTACAGTAGTTCTATTTGGCCAGGTCGATTTCGCTGTATCTTTATATGTTTATAATATATGATGTTGTTATTTATGTAATTAATGGATTCCCATACTGTTTGACGGATCTACATGAAAGTGGTCACATATATGTATTTTCTCATGGAGGTTTTTATGCAATATTAAAATAAAAAATTATATATGAATCGTTATGCTCACTTTTCGGGAATTTGTTTTTCAGAATAATCTATGTAAGTCTGTCCATCTGGTCCCATACAAATAATACTTTTTTTCTACATACAGAGGTAAATAAATGTTTACGTCTGCTGGTTTTGCTATTTATAATAATCTTAATGTATATAAAAGTTCTCTAAACGTTGCGATGAACGCATTGAAAACACCAACAAATGATTACCTTGCTCAAAATGTTTTGTTTCAATTCACACGATTTATAGGAAAGACTCGCTTGGATGAATTAATTTCCGACGAACTTTTCTTAGTTATAAGTAAAGAAGCTGATATTTGAATAATATAATGCCTAGAGTCCCAAAATGGATAATTGTAACATTTTTCGGAATGCGCCTACTCTTTCGAAAAATAAATGCTTTGAAGCTAAATTTGACGGAATAAAGGATTAGGACTTTCACAAAATATGTATTGTCATTGACCGCCTTCCTAAGTTTGTAGTATAAAGTTTTCGCCCACGCATGCAATTTGGGTGGGTTTTTTTTTCAAATTATATTTTTTTTTTTTTCGAAAAGTGTCTATGAAAAAAAAATTATATAAAATTAAATTTAGACAATTCCCAATATTTCACCCATAAAAAGGTTTTAGCCACGTCCACTTTTTGTGGGTGTGTTTTCAGAATATCCTTTTGTTTTATTAATTTTAATTCCAAAAATTTAACGCGAATAAATAAACTTTATTCTTGATACTGGATTTTTTAAAATCAGAAAAGTCATGTAGCCCGCAAATATCTAAAACATAATAAAAAACACATCTAGTCCTGTTTTCTTGTTCGCACGAAGTCACTTTTCAAAAAGGTATTATTTATTTGCTGACCAGCTGCAAATTAAAATAAATATCTCAGCAATAGACAGACAAAGGAAAATTAAAATTTGCAAACATCTAAGTTAGACTAAAAGCAAAGTAAAATAAAAAAATTACCAAAGTGACATGAGGTGTGTTTTGTAAATGAAGTTTGAATTCCAACTTAACTTCTTTTTTTCCTAAACAATTAAATATTGATAACTCACTCATATTTTAATGAACTTATTGTGATTTTGAACTATTGTGGATACTTGCAGCACAATCAAAAATACTTAACCTACCTTCAATTTACCCAGTGCTAACTTCCAATGATCATCTATATATAAAAACCGCCAGATACCCTACCTCCATTTGGTGAGTGAACTCATTCGGACCCCTCTTACTTCAACTACCTACTTTACTTTTGCTTCAACCCTTTGTCTCTTAAAACTTTGATTATCGAATTTAAACTTCAAAATCTCAATGATGAATTCATACCCGGCCCAGATGGTGTCCACGCAAACTCTTCGAAAGTACTGTATACTTAACCCTAAGCTTTCAGTGTAAGTCCATCTTCTCCCCTTGCCAATATTGTTCTTCTAGTGTTCGCTTCAGATCTTTCCTCCACTTGCTTCAAGTGTGAATTTGTATATATTCGGTAAGGTACCGAGAACAAAAGTGGATCAGATGTGTAGGTAGGAAATCCACTGATGATCCTAAACCACCACATCTGGGTAAAAAGCCTTTGAAACTATAGGTCGCATAAATCATAAATTAAAATAGTTTTAGAATGAATTTATTCTATGCCTGAGTGGCACAGAACAACACACGAATTTAAAAGTAAAATTGTTAGACAATTTTCATAAATTGGTTTTCTTGATTTGTTAATTTTACTATCTACTTAAATTACTGGACAAAGTTTTGTTTGTTATATTATTAATATTAATTTAAATAAATAATTTTAATCATAAAATAGTTCTTACTACTATTGCGAGAAACTTTGAATGAAACTGTTTTTTATGTACATATACTTTTTTATTAGAAAACATAAGGAAAGGCTACAGTCCGCTTGGGCGACCAGTATGATACCCTATCCGTATTCGTATATGCCCTTTCGGAAAAAGCGTTAAGAACAAGATGCGTTAAGAAGCATTTTATTTCATTCTAAAAAATTTATAAAAAAATTTTTTTTTAAAAAAAACCCCCAAAAAGTGGACGTTGCCATAAAACTTTGTATTTCCGATATATTGGAACAAGTATTGGCTAAATATCTTGTTAAACATTTTGTTTCGGTTTCTATGAAAGTTTTCGAAGAAAACAGCATTTTAGTAAAATATGCCCACAAAAAGTAGGCGTGGCAAAAAAATGTATATGGTAAACTTGTGAAGGAGTGCAGTATCTACATATTTTGTATAGGTTCGAACAATGCATCTCTTCAACTGCAACTTTAAAACGGTTTTTTTCTAAATTATGGGCGTGGTAGTGGGAGGATTTTAAATTGATTTAACTTTACCATTTCGGGAGCCTAGTGAGTATATATTCCAAATTTCAGCTTCCTAGCATAAATTTAAAGGCCTCAAAAGTTGATACGGACGGACGGACATTGTTAAATAGTCTTAGGTTTTTGTCCTGATCATAAATATATATACTTTTAAGGGTCTTGTTTTATTATTTGTCAACGTCAAAACTTCAGTCAAAGTTTAAATTTTTATCATGGTTAAATTCATGGACAAGCTTAACAAGAACAAGAGCTTTTAGAGCCGCATATGACAGCTTTGATATTACCGCCAGGACCTCTACATGGTAATGGTTAAATTCGGGATCACGACAAAACTTATACAACTGTGTGCGTGGAGCACCGTGCAATCTGCAGTTGGAAAGCAGCTCATTTGAACTCTTGCAAACTTGCACCGGATTTCCGCAAAATGAAGAGCTTTACTCAAGTGACTTCTTCAATCTTGTTTTTGAGCAGCTGTTAATACGGGCAGGACTTCCTCTTCTTTTGCTCCGGAAATTGCTGTTCCGGCAACACTTTAACTCCTTCTGCAGCACAGGGCGACGACCAGGTCTTTCCATCTCTCTCTGTTTGCAGCTAGATACCTCAGCTGTGTCCACGATCGCAGATTTTCTGATTCCGACAAAACAGTTTACCTTCATGTTGTTTTTCGACTACCAACTCGCCTTATACCTTAAGGGTTTTATTGGAAGCACTGCTTCACTATGTTGTCTGTTGTAGTGAGTGACGCACCAATGTTGTTTGCCATGAAACGGATATCATCAGCGTAGTCCAAATGGCTTAGCTTATCAAACGGGATCAATTGAATACCAATTCTCTCGTTTGTACCCACACCCACCCACGGGCAGGTGTTAACTTAGAAAAGCATTATCTTCAAAAGGTACGTTCAGTTACTGGTATATGCGAACGATTTTGAAATTATCGGACGCTCCCAACTTGCCGTAATTAAGGCTATCAAGGATATTGAAGAACAGGCTAAGTTAGTTGGTCTTAAAGTGAAGACTAAATATATGCTATCAACGAGCAAACAAATATCTGTCCACCGACTACAATACTATTGACAGCAACAACGTCGAGGAAGTTAGGAAGTACAAATACCTCGCTTAAAACATTAACACGAATGACAAATTAGTGTTTACGACGAAGAATGACTCTAGGAAATCGCTGCTTCTTCGGTTTGGACAAAGTGCATACTCTACAGCATTCTTATCCTGCCAGTTCTGCTTATGACGCCGAGTTCTGGATGAAAGGCGCTATTTCCGTCCGGATCTGTATTCACTTCCTGTGATCCCATGGTTATCTATGTAGACAGGAGGCTATGCGAAGTTTGACACAGGATCTTATAGGTCCATGTAACAGAGCGATGACCCTGAATGATAATCAGGAATATTACATCTAAACATTGCAGGCACGTTCGGTTAACAGTGATATCGTAGAAACATTTGTGAATGATTCATATTCACAGCTAAGCATTTATAAATGTTTTCAAGCTCATTCCTCCCATTCGGAGTTCAACCCCGTCTAATTTATTTACAAAGTTTCCGTAAATACATATACAGACAGAAGACACTCTTTTTATTCTAGAAATTAATAATGTAAACAAATTAAAAAGTTGTTCAGATCTAATTACTCTTGACTTTTAATTTTATAAAAAATCGATAAGCTCGTCCTCATTAAAAATTCGTCTCTTTTGCTATATAAACAAATGCAAAATTATTGAAAGCAGTTTTGCCATCTATTTCTTTTAATCGAAAAGGCTGTGTTTTCCTTGAAAGATGTCTTCGAAGCCAGAAAGTCCATCAGAGCCATTTATCAAGCCTAAAACGCATGATGGTACCAAAAAACTTTTTACTTGTTTTCGTATTCTTGGTATTGTTATGCCGAAAAAACACAAGTTACTCTACGTATTTTACGCCATCATTGTGAATTTATTCAGCATAATTATTGTACCAATGGTTTTTACTCTAAGCTATGTTGTAGGGGCTGGAAAAATGGAAATCAGTCATTTCCTAACATCACTGCAGGTCGGCATAAATGTATATGCTTGTGCGGCAAAATTTCTCTTCATCGCATTTATGCGAAAGCGTTTGTTTAAAATTGAGACAATTCTTGAGAAGCTTGATGCTCGCGCAAAGTATCCTGAGGAGTTTGATGAAATCCGCAAAGCCGTTGAATTCGGGAATCATGCAGTGATCTTTTTCTTTTCCCTGTACTCTTTTTACGCGACGTCTACGTTTTTGGGAGCATTTTATATGAGTCGGCCACCGTATTCGTTATACATCCCGTTTATTGACTGGCGCTTGTCTAAGCGAAATTTTATCGTTGTCAGTGCTATGGAATACTTTTTGATTGACATTGCAGCTTTTCAAGATTTGGCTAATGATGTTTATGCGGTGATTTATGTCAAAATGGTGCACATACATATGAATATCCTCATTATGAGAATACAGAGGATTGCAACGGATTTAAAGGCTACGCAGGAGGATAACCTCAAGGAATTAGTTAATTGTATTGTGGATCATAAGAATATTATTGAGTAAGTTTTTCGTCTGATTTCGTGAGAAGTAAATCCGATAAGGACAATTTTATAAGTTCGATACTTTTGGACAAAACCGGGTTTATTTCATTGACGTTATGCTCACCAAAAATTTAAATTCATTATTTCTGTTTTTTTTTGTGACATATTATGTAATCTTTCTAAAAAAATGAAGAACAAGCTAAACTTTCTAAAAAAATTTGATTTCTATTTTTTTCCAAAGGAGTCCAAAATCCAAATATCTACTTTTCACCCTATTTAAATACTAAACAGCGATTTTGCGACCGACTTGCAATGTGTTTCAGCTGTCAAATTAAGTGTATTCTCCGCACGCTATCCCTTACTACGATCTTGCATATTATCTATCCCTGTTACATACAACAGATTGTAAGAAAACCGATTTCGAATTTGTTTGTTTGCTATCCCAAAATTGTGTTTTAATTTGCATTTACACATAAATGCATAATTTAAATTACAAAAAAAACCGTATAAAAATAAATTATTTTAAATAAAATAAAACAGATTTGCTCAGCGTTATAATATAAAAAAAACTTTTCTTGAAATTTTTTTCTTGCAGTTTTTATGATATTAAAGATTATTACTTGAACGTAAAACAAAACCCTTCCGATGCTCGTTTTTTCATTTACCACCCAAATTGTTTTTTTCCGCATTTCATAAAACACGCTACGACTCCATAGTAAATAACTACGCGCTAAAATCGCCAACGTACTCTTAAATTTTCCCATGGAATGATTTCAGAAAACTGTGATAAACTTAAACATTAACTTGTATTAAATATTTAAATATAATTATATATTAATTTTTCCCGTGGAAAAGAAGTAAAAGATTAGGGACCTGTCAATATTGGTCCATAAATTCGGTTTTTAATATTTAGAAATGACATCATATCTAAATCATGTGGGTGCCCGGAAAGAATTTTAAGATCAAATCAAAAGAAATGGGCTGAAATTCACGAAATGTTTATGCAGTTTTGTACCCTAGTTCACGATTTACTAATTCGCAACTTTTTGTTCGCAATTTTAAAAACTGTGTCATAAATAAACTTTGTATTATCAATAAACGCCCAGAATTAATAAAAATTACTATACTCGTTTTGCGATTGGATACACATGCCCATAAATTTGTTGTTATGTTTGATACTAAATTGCAAAAGCTCGTCATACATTACCACTTTCTTGTTGAGATTTCGAATTCCTTCGTTATAAAACTGAACTACTTTAGACATAAATTGCGACCGTTTTTTTTTTCAACTAATTTGTTTTGACTTGTAACATGTTTAGTTTTACAATGTATTGCAATTTAAAAATTTATGATAGTAAATTTAAACATTCTTATTTTAAAATTTACTTCTTTTCGTGATTTATAATTCTGAAGTAGCACTTTGCAAGCTATTTAAAAAAAATACCAAAAAAATTGTTAGTTTTCGTCATCAACTATTACTAGTTGATACCAGTGCTGTCGTTTTTCAATTTCAAAAAAGGATCCCATTTGAAATTTTGGTGAGCCATTTAAATGAAGATCCAAATTGGTTGCAGCATAACTAACGCTTTACGAAGAAATAAAAATCGTTAGGCTTATCCAACTTACTTATCCAATTTAGCCAGACACAAGCAAATTGTTCTTAGAAATACTGCATTACGTATGCCCATTCGAAATTTAAACGGCATAATAGTGGCCACGCATGCCAATTTTGCAGGGATAAGAGATTTTGTTTTCTCTGCCGTTTTTAAAGACTTTAGAGTAAACTTATTTCCGGATGTTCCAGAACAGATAGCAGGGGTATTATAGTTTCCATTTTATTAACAATCAAATTACGTTAGTGAATAAAGATAGTAAGTAATAGTTGAGTAAGCAATTTAAGAAAAAGTAAGATCACAGACCAAACAGTCAGCATTTGTCTGCTACCACGCAAATACTTGTCTCGCATTTTTTTCATGTCTGTGCTATCTCTTCCTTCAAGTAGGCTATTGTGCCTCCTACTGATCCTGCGCGGTAGGAGAGTGTGGCCATGAAAACTAACCATAAACTGTGCCTGATATTGACATTGGATTTGGCAAATGCATTTCATACTCGAAATAGAGACGAACTAATTATGTATGCTACGAATGTTTGGTATCAAGTTTAAATAGAAGGGAAATACTCTTTGCATTATGCATTACAATGAACTTTACTTATTACTTTTGTTCTTTATAAATCTAACATTTTTTAGAATTTGGATAGCCATTTTGATTTTTAGGGAGCCCAGTGCCTAGCAAAGTATCCGTTTCGGCAGAGCTGGGTGATAAGTTATTGTATTATGTATTTGATAGTAGCATATTTCTTTATATCAATAATATGATTTAGCGACCTATATTTTTAATTTATAACTATCTACGTTGCCGTAAATAGGTGTTCTAATATGGCAGTTTCTATAATTTTCGGTATAAAAATACAAAAAATATGATCGTAATTTAAGATTCTATAACGTCAAATTACGTTTTCAACAAATGTGTAAAATGAATAACAAAATTTACTTCATTTGATCAGTAGTACCTACGAGTAGTACAAGCAAAATTAGCACAAATTTTGATCGATTTAATTATTCACAGGTAGTAAATTACCAAATATTTTTCGTAAATTGAGAATGGTTAGTTAAATTCATATTTTAAATAGTAAATTGCGCCAAAATAGGGATACGTTACTATAAACAATAACATCTCGCACCAAAACTTTCTATAGCAAATAATTTAATCCAAATGTAACAGATTGAGATGTTTTGTGCGATAAATTAATTAATTTTTAATTAATCATAAAAATAAACTATGTGATCTTTGAAATGTATTTGAAAATATTGCAATTGACGATTTTGAATTCTTTTCATGCAAATTAATTTTAAGATTTATATCTTTTCTGCTACACTTCCGAGTGAACGTTTATAAGCTGCACTCTTCCCGTATTGAAAGAATAACTAAAGCTGCTTTACGGTGGCTTTAAAGATGTGGTAAATTACTAACATGCAAATCTGCAAACTATTTTTGTTAAACAAAAATTTTATTCCGATTGACAGCTTAAATTAATAAACAATGATGACAAACAATATGACAAACTATGTGTCATATTTCGAAAATATATAATCGAATCGAGATCAAATTCCATTCTTAAATGGAATTACAACCGTGTATTACAAACATAATTAATCTTAGCTAGTTACTTTATTTAGTGCTTTATTTAAATACAGATTACTATGTCCTTATCCTATACATAGATATAAACATACAAACAATATAAGAATAAATATTTCCTATATCTATTTGAAGTTTATTGAACGCTGTAGCTCCGGTCATATCACCAACAATATTTGTACAATGCACGGTATCAGCAATAGCT
The DNA here is from genome assembly GCA_963576555.1 of Ferdinandea cuprea. Taxonomy (NCBI): domain Eukaryota; kingdom Metazoa; phylum Arthropoda; class Insecta; order Diptera; family Syrphidae; genus Ferdinandea; species Ferdinandea cuprea. The sequence goes on along the minus strand of OY754958.1, from coordinate 124,304,479 downwards.
CTAGGAACAACCCTAATAAATATCCGGATTACTGAAGACACGGCAACAAACATTGGAACGGGATGTTTTATTATAGTTCTGGTTGTACAAATTTTACCAGTTTGTTACCTTCTCAATTGCCTAGCAGAAGATGGCGATCGTTTACCAGATGCGATTTTTCACATGAACTGGATGGATCAAAATATGGAGTTTCGCCGAATGTGTTTGTTCTTCATGCATCGATCGCAGCAGAGGATTTATATATTGGCCGGGAAGATGTTTCCAATTTCATTGGATACCTTTGTTTCGGTAAGTTTATGAGTTTAAATAAAAAAAAAAAATTAAAAACTTCTCTTATTTAGATAATGAAATTTTCATTTTCGATCTACACAATTATGGGTGAGATGAATTTTGCAACGAAATTCGACTGAAAACAACAAGATTTTTGAAAATGAAAAGTACATGCCAACGGAAACTGATTAATATCAAACAGTCACATCCTACATTTAGTTTTGTGCATAAAATATATATTTTAACCGTCTAAATAAATAACCATTATTAGGAATTTTATTTTGATATTCTTTAAAAGGACTTTGATTTGGAAACCGACGTTTAATTGACAATAGAACAAATTTTCACACTAATGCAAATCCAGGAAAGGCAAAGTTATTTGCTGCCAAACAGATTTTCACAATCGTATTCGATAGCATTTATTGCCAAGAGCTCTACATAGCAAAGCTGTGTCAAAGAAAAAAACAATTCCTTTGAACTATACATTCAGAAAAAAAAAACCCCGTAAGGAGATGCGATATATTTAAATTAATTAAATTTTACAGTTACCAGGAAGTGGACTGACTGGTGTTGGGATATGCTGACAGTTTTGAAAGTATCGGCTTCTAGTAACGTGCTACTTTTTAGTTTCGCGAACCGTCGAATTTATTTAGGATTAAAGTAAACGATAAGAAAACAATAACAGAGCTTTTGAGGTAGAGGGTGATTTTTTAAGCGTAGTTTTTTTAAAAATCGAATAAAACACTCAAATTTGCATTAAATATTCAAAATTTTTATTGTAATCGATAAATAGGCCTTTTCCATTTACGTTTATAAGACAACTTCATGTAAATGTTGTCCGCGGCTCCGTTTCAAATGGTCCAATGGCACATTTTCTATTTTCCTCATATTTACTGATAGGCTAAGGAAGAGAACGCAATGTAAACTTTAACAGCGGCAAACAGCGCTAATACTAAAATCTGTCTTTAATCACTTAACAAGGGATATTTATGACATATTAAGAAAATTCAACCTATTTGCTTTATAAAAATGTATAACACTTTATTACTTATATTTGCGAATACAAAGTTTGTGGGGATCAGTTCTTTAAACGCTTTATTCATATGTCTTTGGTTAAACGGCTGAGCGTAAATCCTTAAAATTTATTGAAACAAATATTTTAGACATCTATCTAATCCATTCTTCACCATTGTCCATTTTGTAACACTTTATGTTAGGTCTCTAACAATTACCCTACAGCTTAATGTATGGGTCATAATCGTCTTTAATAATAATAATTCGCGTACCTAAACCTATAAATGTCTGTGTACGTATTTCCGCAACAGCTGTAGAACTGGATTTTGAAAAACAACAGTTTTATTATTTATAACCAGGTATTTTGGCGAAAATTCTCATGCACTCTAATTTGCCAAGGCACTGTATAAAATGACAAAGTTTTATTCCAACCATCCCCTTTTCCAATATTTTTTAACGTTATTTACAAAGTTTCTTGAAAATAAATTGATAGAGTGTAGACAAACATTCATTATTTTTATAAATAATAAAATAATGCGAACACTTTAAAAAGTTGTTTACACCTAACTTCTTGACCTTTAACACGACCACGTCGACTCTCGGTAGCGCCTCTTTGTGATGCCTAATGCATTTGTTATGCGATGTTTTTATTTTCCATATACACTTTTTGGGCAATGTTTTCTTTTTGGTTTGGTACCATTTTTCATGTATCACTGCTACAAAAAGCAAGAAAAACCTTTTGATGAGTATCTTCTAAATGTTTTTCAACCTTATGAATTTTCAAATTATCAAAGAATGGTAGAAACTTGGAAAAACGAACTGCTTTACTGTTTTACTGCTAAAAAAAACCAACCAAAGAATTAAAAGGAGGCATGAACACAAAAAGAGGCCCAAGAGTATTCCAAAACAATTTTAACTTAGACCCGTACCACCTAAAAGCTTTAATCGCTGGTGATTTGGTGACATATCTAACCGAAAAGTGGAACCATTCTATTCACTGTGGCATTTGACAGAGTTTGGCATCAAGCTCTTTTGTCGAAAATGCGTGCATTTGGGATTGATGATAACAATGGATTGGAAATTACCTTTCGGACCGTTTAACACAAGTTGTTATGGACGGTTTCAAGCCTCCAACTCACCAAATAAATGCTGTTGCCCCCCCCCCCCCAAAGCTTCGTTTTGTCTCCGGCTCTCTTTCTTATTTTCATCAATGATCTCCTGACTGTCACCTCTAATCCAATCCATTCCTTTGCTGATGACAGTACCCTTCGCTTAGCATATTCGTTTTATGATTCGCGTCCCTTATCGTCGGGCATGGAGCAAGATATGTTAAGCTCATTAAATTCTGACCTTGACAGCATTCTTAAGTAAATTAAAACCATTGGAGTAGAATTTAATGCTGTCTACGGTCAATAAAGAGAAACGCCCATACTCTACAATTATCCATGGATGGCACTTGCATCACTAAAACCGAAAGGCTTTACATCCTCCGTATGTGCATCAATGACAAACTTCTCTCTTAGTTATCGTCGCAATGTTTTCTGCCTGTCGTTGTTTTATCGTTACTTTCACCATAAGTGCTCGAACGAAATAGCCAGTTGCCCCTACAGCAGTTCAGCCGCAATACTCGCCACGCTAGGAATGCACATTAGTTTAACCTTAAGCATGTATTCGGACAGACAGTGAAATACAAGGATTCATTTAACCGAACAATGCGAATGTGGAATGCTCTACCACGGTCTGTTTTTCCTACACATTCTAGTTTACAGACATTTAAAACCAACGTGCATCAGTATCTCCTTTTTCCGGTAATCCTTCAATTTTCGAATGCCCGCACTGTGTTACTTCATTATCCAAAATACAAAAAAACACCTCTTGCGAAAGTCTGTCGAACATCCAAGAGTAAAAACTGTCATGAGAAGCTTCTCAAAAGTAAATTGGATTTCGAAATTGGCATTACACTGTAGCTGTAGGGTCCCTTCCATTGCTGTCAAAAAATATATCTTCGCACACACAATGTACAGAAAGGGGTAATTTACAATTTTACTGTTAAATAAGTTTTGTATTTTCTTTTGGAATACCAACAATTGACGTATTTGTTTTTATATATTTTGTTTGTTTGGAAAACTAACCTTTCACATAATAAATAGTTTGCGAAGCAAATCGCGAGCACAGCTAGTTTTCAAATAATTTTGTTTTTAGAAATTTTTGTAAGATTCTTAGCGCCTAGCAGTAGCACCGCTCCTGATGCCTTTATGCTAAAATATGCAATTTTACTCAAATCGATAAACTGTTTTTGATTAAAAATTCAGCGCAATTGCTATATAAGCAAATGCAAAATACTTAAAGGCAGTCTTGTCACCTATTTTGTTGATACGAAAAGCCTTCTTTTTTGGAAAATAAAATGTCTCTTAAGCCAGAAATTCAATCAGAAGCTTTGATCAGACCCAAAACTCACGATGGCACTAAAAAGCTATTCGTTATTTTGCAAATCCTTGGCATTGTTATGCCAAAAAAACACAAGATAATCTACATGTTTTACTCCATTATTGTGAATTTATTCAGCTTGGTAATCGTGCCAATGGTTTTTACTTTGAGCTACGTTATTGGCGCTGGAAATATGGAAATAAGTCATTTCTTAACATCGCTACAGGTCGGCGTCAGTGAGATTGCTTGTGCGTCAAAGTTCATCGTTATTATCATTATGCGAAAGCGTTTGTTTAAAATTAAGAAAATTTTTGAGAAGCTTGATGCTCGCGCTAAGTATCCAGAAGAGCTTAATGAAATACGTAAAGCTGTTCAATTCGGAAATAACGCTGTGACCTTTTTCTGCTACTTGTATTCCTTCTCAACGACGTTGATGTTTTTGGGAGCATTTTATATGGGACGCCCTCCGTATTCGTTGTACCTGCCATTTATTGACTGGCGTTTGTCTCAGCGAAATTTTGTCATTGTCAGTTGTTTGGAATACTTTTTAATTGACATTGGAGCATTGCAGAATATAGCTGATGATGTGTACGCTGTGATATATGTCAGAATGGTACACATACACTTAAATATCCTCATTATGAGAGTACGAAGGATTGCAACTGATTTAAAGGCTTCACAGGAGGATAACCTCAAGGAATTAATTAACTGTATTGTGGATCATAAGAATATTATTGAGTAAGTTTTTCATTTGATATTAAAGTTATGCTCACGAAATAGATATATTCTCTATTTTGGGTGTGTTTTTTGTCATTCGTCTCCAAAATCGACGGTACAGACTGTAGTGAATATTTAACATTTTAAACCATTTTCATAAAAATTATTTTGGCGCACCTAGCTTATCAGTACGGAATTATGGATTATGTTCTGATGCTGTGATACCTATTCAAACATTAAAATATGCTTGCAAAATTAAAACATTTAACATTCAGATCAGTGGAATCTCGAGAAGGGCTACACACGATAACATGATAATAAAATAATATTTACCCCTGCACTTATAATACCCAAAAAATTCAGATATAGTTATTCTCCTTGACTATTTCCCTTATTCACTTATAAACTTGCAAATATTTGTCCATGGGTTTAAATTTCAGTACTAATTACATTTTAGCTAAAGGTATTGAAAGCGAGAAATACAACTTTCAAATCCTAGCCAGTACCATACTAACTTCTTTACTAGAGGTGAGGCTCTTGGGAAAGTCTGCAAAACCTTCAAGAGCATAAATTGTTCTAAGAAGCTTCGCAAATCATTACATTCATTTTAAAAATTAAACTTCGCACATCTGAATTGCTTAAAATATCTGGTTTCAGACCCTGTCTAGGCTGTTATTGTCTAAAATAAATTGTATTTTAATATAAAAAGTTAATACCTATTTAAATCGCATCTTAGAACTTGTTTACTTTACGTGCTCAAAAATAAGGCTCACGTCACTCTTGCCACACACCGTCAATGTTCAAAAACCTTCTTTGTGTTTGGCGTTGACATGGATACAAAAATAATGCTCACACACCGCCATTGTTCAAAACCTTGTTTGTGTTTGGCGTTGACCTTGAATAAAAGACAAACATGGATAAAAATTAAGTTCATGAATGCCCCATACGAAACTTTCTCGATATATGAGATGTGATTTTGTGTCTCCTCAAACAGAATGGTAAAATTTTATGACATACGAAATTTATCTAAGTCACTTTTTAAGTTTTGAAAATTGGATTTCCTTAAAAACGGCTCTAACAGTTTTAATGCAATTTTGTATATTGGAATACTTTTAACTTAAATGTCTTATAAACGGTTTTGTGTTACCTCAAAAACTCTAAATAAGAACTTTTTATACATTGGAAAATAGTTTTTATTAAGAAATCTCAAATTAAAATTTTCATTTGCAGGGTGTTTCTGTTTACACGAGAAAAACGCGCAATACGCCAAGCCGCTGTAGCTAAACGTTAGGTTCTTAAAATGTAATTGTTTTTGTTCTCTATATTTAAAAAGTATACCTAAGTAATAGGTATATTTATTTACGTAACTTGCTAACAAAGAGTGTTTATTTAACTCGCTACTCACTTCAGACTGTAGTATCTCTGTGTCATTTTAGCATAATCACATACGCGCTTACACAATGCGACCAAATTTGAATGGCATGAATGCAGAAAAGATGTAGTTATAGCAGGATGGCGCTCTACGTGCTATGGAGAAAACGAAAAAATTAAAAAATTACCTTTTTTAAAAATTTTATTTAAAAAAAAATTAAAAAGCTTCAAAATCGTATCTTCCTTGATTATTCTCTTTGGAAATACGTCAAGGTCAAGTAGCTAAAGTCTACACTGACAAGCTAACAACAATTGACGCATTGGAAGCCAACATTATTTGCGTTATTAAGTACATGCACCTACATTCATCAGATACAACCTCGCCCGCGGTGGGCATATGCCCGAATTATTCCGAATCTATTCTCGATACAACACAAATATGTAAATGGCTTTTTAAAAAAATTGTTACCAGAGTTTGTGAAAAGTATTTATGGACAAAATTATTCGCACACTGTGTTTTTCATATTAGGCAACAATATTGGGTTCGAACAAGAAGTAAAGTACTCTTAGGATTCCAACGAAATAAAATGGTATAATAGAGGGACCTACACCGACCCAAGTTATATACTATTAAAATGAAAATTTTGCGATTTTCAGGTATAACTATTCTAAATTATTTAATAACACAAATGTTAACAATTTAAGCGCAGTAAAAAGATTGGTTACTTTAGTTTTTTAGTAGTTATTTTATAATTTTCTTTAGTTTACTTTAGTAAAGAAATAAAAAATGTATTCCACAAATGACGCTTGTTTTTTTGCCTGGCATTTATTTCTTCAGTTCTTCAAATAATAAACCCGTAAATCTATTCAATTCAGTTTACAACGTATTTTAAGCTAATTTATGTAAATTCTCTTATGTTTTTTAAAGTCTCCAGTTCATATAGATTATTAAAATTATTAAAACAATTTTGCATTTTGCTTCCTAGTGTTTTTTTTTTTGTCAATTTCCCTATTTCATCAAAAACAGAAGGAAATTCTACAAAATTTATAACGAAAAACAATATTTTTGAAAAATTTTAGATTCCTAGCATAGTTTTAAAGGCCCTAAAAGTTGATACGGACGGACGGACTTTGCTAAATAGTCTTAGGTTTTGGTCCTGATCATTAATATATGTATATACTTTTAGAGGTTTACGACGAATGTTAAGTGTTATTACAAACTATGTGGCAAAATTAATATACCCTAAGGATAGGGTATAAAAACATCACTTACACATTTCAACAACAAATGTAATGTGTCTAAAGCACTTCTCAATGAGAATACGTACAATATTTCCTACCTCAAATACAAATTTGAGCTTGTCACCGGCCAACTGACTGCTATTAAAAAAATCACTATCGAGACAGGAAAATCGTATGGTCTACTACCAAAAATTGTCGACTTTCGTGATCTGTTTGAAAAATCTTCTGTTGATGTGGTTTTTGTATCTGAAACGTCGCTCAGGCGCTCAGGAGCAGCTTCAATCTTATGTGTTCCCTTACTGTATATCGGGTTTTCCGTGGTGAGAGGGTTAGACGCGTAGGTGGCGGAGTTGCAATCTATCTTTGGAAACTCTACCGTTTGCTAGAAAACAGACGAAATTACTGTTTACTCAATGTGCCACTTGGCAGTAAAATTGTATGGCAAAATGTGCGTAACATTGGCTTGGGTAAAAATCATCTAGATGGTATTAATCCCTAATATAGTCATCATCACTTTATGTTGAACCCTAAGAAATTCAATTGCTTTGTGATATCTAAAAAGTCGTAAGATTTGTCTTACTTTGCCTCTATATTTCGTAATAGTGAGCCAATTAAATACGTTGAAACTGCTAAAAACCTGGGTATGACCTTTAATAGACATTCAACCTGGGACAATATTGCTGTTGGAAAGACTTATGGTGTAGTTCCCTTGGGGAAAGTAATTTTTTGTAAAGCGTACGCATATCCCTCACTATACAGAAGAAGTAAAAACACGAAATGCGGATGGGTGGACTTAAAACACCATTTTAAACCTAACACCCCCTTACACGTAACACAGCTGGTAATAGTGCGATATGACTGACTAATTTGGGCTATTTCAAGAGCAGTAATTTCAGACATGGTATGGTTCTAGCGGAGCTATTTACAACAGAGGAAATCCTTTCCTTGGTTGACTTCAACATTCCCTATAATGTTATATTATCCGGAGAGCGAGGATTCGCAACGAAATGCAATAATCAGATCGAACGAAATTGCGATTTTCGCAGATGGTTCGAAAACAGCGGAAGCAACAGGAACATTGAGAGTGTCTATACGACTACCGGACACAAGTTATGTCTTCCAATCAGATTTTCTGGCTGTTCTCAGGGCGGCTAATCTAATGCAGATAAGATCGGTATCCCGAAGAGATATCGGCATCTACATCGTAAGCCAGGCCGCACTCAAGGCAATAGAATCAAATAATATCAAATCTGATACAGTTTGGAGATTAAGTAGTATGTAGTCAGAACCAAGTGAGAGTGCCAGGACACTTCGTTATTGAAGAAAAAAGCATAATGCTCTATGACCACTTTTTAAAGGTAAAAGATCCGTCTCCTGCGGAAACACATAAACAGGCTCGGATTATCGGATACAGATATCTGAAAATTATTTATGTTTTTCTGTCTTTTTGAGTGTAAATGGTACCTCAGGAATTGCGATTGCTCAGTTTGGGTGCATATTGTTATGTGATGGATTTTTCACCATACCACTGTTAAATCTAACCTAACCTACGGTTCCTTGCTCAGTCAGTCGATTAGAAGAAAAACTTTGTAATTCAGTTTATCAGGGGTAATTTAAGATAAAGGTTAATATTTTAATAGAAAAATATGTTAAGACAATATGATCACGACCATCATTGTGATTCAACAGGAATGAATGTGGTATTTTAAATTAATTTAATATAATTGTGTGCACTGTGGCTTAGTGGTTAAGTGCGTTGGCCAACGCGACGAGCCCAAGGTTCCAATTCGACCGTACTTAAAGTTGTTCTTCACCACTTGCGAAAGACTGACAAACATCCAAGAATCAGAACTGTCATGACAAGCTCTCAAAAAAATTGGCATTCGGAATCGGCATTAAACTGTAGGACCCTTCCATTCGTGTCAAAAAAAATATTTTTGCACACTAGTTGGAGAATTCTGAAATGTAATTCTTAAAATTTTAATTTTACATTGTTTTTTTTTTATTTAAACCCTTAAGCTTATTAGACGCTGTAGCTCCGGTAATATCACCAACTATTTTCATCCAATTCATGGTATCGGCAATAGCGCTAGGAACAACTCTAATTAACATTCGAGTTACAGAGGACATCGCAACAAACATTGGAACGGGATGTTTTATTATGGCTTTGGTTGTACAAATTTTGCCAATATGTTATATTCTCAATTGGCTAGCAGAAGATGGTGAACGTTTACCAGATGCGATTTTTCACATGAACTGGATGGATCAAAGTATGAAGTTTCGTCGATTGTGTATATTTTTTATGCACCGATCGCAACAAAAAATTATTATATATGCGGGTAAGATGCTGCCTATCACATTGGATACCTTTGTTTCGGTGAGTTTTTTATTCAACAATAAAATATGTCTATTTTTAAAAAAATTCGTACAATTCCTTAATTTAGATTATTAAACTTTCATTTTCCGTGTACACAATTCTGGGTGAGATGGATTTCGCCGCGAAATTTAATTAACAACAAGCAATTAATTCACATTACAATCAACATGACAATTGCCCATATCACAGGTTATGTCTATAGTTGGTATTCACGGAATAATTATCAGAGTCACTTGCACGGAGTTATATACTACATAGCTCAATAAAAAGCAAAGATAAAACACTTAAAAATTTGTTATAATTTTGTGAAATTTGTATAAATGTTATTTTAGAAATAAACGATTTTTTTGAAAGCAGAAACATTGTTTATTATATAAACAAATAAATACAATGAGCTAAAAAGTAACTCAGCTTTAAAGTAGGTATGACAATACTATGGTCACTTTTCATTTATACTAAACATTCTGATTCAATTGTTTTTTTATTCAGTCAGATTTGTATCCGTATGTACTTTAATTGAGCTCTTACGAAGACATATTTATGAAGCACCTAGAACTAGTGGATACGATCCCGAATTCGGCCATCGCCATGAAGAGCTCCTGACATTCACACAGTACTATAGATACGCTCTTATATGAAACATTAAGTATATGTATGTCGCACGCATTTACAGATAGGAAATTACAGAGAGGATTTAGCGGCCATTTTTAAAATTTAATTGCGTGTTCAAAAGGAGTATGCTGAGTTGACTACCTGGTTAATTACTCATCTGCGGAGATGGCAGAAATGACACTTTGTTTAAAACACTACATATGTTACGTTTGCTACATTTTGTTCATTTGTAAATGCTAAAAGCCGTAACCGGCTTAGCCACGAACGTGTGATGAGCAACACTTTGCACTTTGGAAACAATTAAAAATCTGATTGTTAACAGCGATTTTTACAACGTATTTATTAACTGCCACTGTTGCGCGATTGTGATTTAAAATGCACAGGGTGCTCACTTTTAACAAGCATCCTATAAGAGTGAAATGTAGAGTCATCAGAATGTCTACAAAAGTCAAAAATAAAAATTATACCTATTTAATTTTTTTTTTTTTTTTTGTATTGTACCTATATTTTAATTTTTTGGTAGAAGCTACTGCCAGAAAACTAAAGGACTACAAAAAACGGTAGGTAAGGTTAAACAGTGCTATGGTGAAAAAGCCATTACATAAAACATAAAACTGACCCATCGCTATCCCTTGGGAACCAAATGAATTTACGCTAAAAAAGGCAACAAGAGGTTGCAGATATCTGCAGCCTCTTTGCCTGTTTCCGCAGGAGGTAGTGGCCTGTTAGGATTCCTATTATTTTTCTATGCCTTCTCAGTTCGGCTACAGCCTGGATAATGGCAGCTATCTCCGCCTGAAAAAAGCTGCAGTCGTCGTTTATTCCGAAGGATTTGCTTAATCCTAGAGATTCACAGAAGATGCGTGCGCCTGTTCCGATATTCATTTTGGAGCCGTCGGTGTAGATGGCAATCTCTTCCTTTTTCGTGACTGCGTTCTCATCGTATTCACTTCTTTCCGATATTCTGGTATTGAATCCCCTGCTAAAGATGCATGTCTGTTTCTGGTGTGCTCACAGTGGCAGAATCGTGTCCGTACGGTCTTCGGACCCAGAGTCCGCACTCTCTAAGGCTGACGGCCGTTTAAGCCACCTTGCTGCAGCAGTAAATGTCTAATGGCACGAGATCGAGTAGTATCTTCAAAGCCCCAGGGGGGTCGTCCTTAGGGACCCAGTTATACCCATGCAAACCGCCCTTTGGACTTTGGTGAGATTGGAGAGAAGATATTCCTTACAACCGTTGTGTACAACCAGTGTACCATGTGTGGTTTAAGTCCTCAATTGTTGCCGAATGTTTTGCAAAAGGCATACAATGCCACGTACACCCGGTAAACGCGGTCATCTACATTCTTTCTCCAGTTTAGTTTGGAGTCTAAGATAACGCCCAGGTATCTTGCTGAACTGGACATTTTGAAATCATTCCCTCCCATTTTTGGTGCATTGAATGTTGCAATGATCCTTTTCCTAGTAAACAGCAGGACTTTTGTCTTGGATGGATTGACCCCCAGCCCTCGGTCCACGACCCAATTACCGACAATATGGAGCGCATAGCTGAGTCGTTCACTGAGGATTAAGGGAAATCTGCCTGGGACCAGGATTGCTACATCCTCCGCGTATGCATTCACGATGAAGCCTTCCTTCTCCAGTTCCTTTAGAAGCGCATCAATTTACAGGATCCATATGAGCGGGGAAAGGACACCTCCATGTGGTTAATTTTATTAACTCTCTAGATCTTTTATCGCTAAAAAGTGGCTATGTTTTTTTGCTCAATAGTGCCCCTTAATCAATAAAGCAGTGTCCTGGCACTTTCTCTCGGTTCTGACTGCATAATACTTTAAGCATTATCTTAAGACAGCCCGTAACTGTATCAGATTTGATATTGGTTGATTCCATTTCCTTTAGTGCGGCCTGGCTATCGATGTAGATGGCGATATCTCTTTCAGATACCAATCTTATTTGCATTGCCTCAGTCTCCCTGAGATAGTCAAAACCTCTGATTGGAAGACACTACTTGTGTCCAATACCCTGATCCGATCTGAGTGGTGGTCCGAAGCGCACCCGTGTAGATGCAATCGATACTACCCGTATAAAAATAGAGGGTGTAGATACCTAATAGAATTATAATAGAGAAAAGAATTTTAAGGCCACCCATCCGCATTTATGTGTGTTCAATTCTTCTGGAGAGTGGGGCATATGCATTCGATTTCAAAACGCATTACAAAATATTACTTAAAAAATGAATACTTTTAAATAAATATAGAGAACTAAAAATGTACAACATGAAATTTTAAGGTTTGCGATTTAATCAAATGTATAAGATAAAGCTGTACATACATTTTGTTATTAGTAAGCATTCATGAGGAAGTCTATAGATTTTATGTCTACCCTAGAAATGTTGGTGCCGCATGTCACTGGTAAAAGGATAGGAGAAGATGCTTGATTCTCAAACGTTTTCCTTTTGAATCGATTTTCTTATCGATGTGAATTTTAGGTGCTGCAGACCTGCATGACACATCGATTCTATTTCACCAAAGGTACTAAATGTTATGAATTGAGTAAACAACTTTATTAAAATAACACTCTCTAGGATATAATAGAACGATAATATTATCATTTTTAGAATAATAGGTTTAGGCCAATAATTGTTCAAGTGCTAACTATGCAGCTATGCAAATTTCCTACTAACACAGCTGTTTAATCAAACTTAGAATAATGCATATGCAAATTAATATGAAGGCCTTTGTCCATTTTTTTAATATATAAGCACTTCCAAAAGCTTTGCATTTCAAAATGATATTCAGAATGAAGTTTACTTGCTTAGCTCTTTCCATAGTTCTGTTGATGCTGCAACTAGTCAGTGCAACACCATTAGAGAATATACCAAAAAACGGATGTCTTAAAATGTTGTGTCGAGTTGAAAAACCAGTTTGCGGTAAACGCGATGGTGAAACTAAAATATTTTCTAGCAAGTGTCAGATGAGGTCTGTCAACGCTTGTTTGCAAAAGGAACATAGTAAGTACCTACGTTTAAGTATATATCACTTGTCGCAGAGTTTTAATAATAATTTTTTTTATATTTGTTTCTTAGAATATGTTCCATGTATACCAGACAATTGAAATTGAGAAAAAATAAAGTGCTTTGCATCAAATTTGTGGTTACAATAAATTAATATTATGGAAAATAGGAGTCCCTGTAGCGATATTCCCTGGGTACCTTACTTTACCTAAACTTGGGTGGATTTTTGGATAAACAGATATCTGTCACAAAAGCCGCTGATAATCTTTGCATTGTTCTAATAGCTTTTTTAGTTTTCGTACAAAATTACAATATTAGGGTACAGGAGAGGGAGCATTGATTAAGAAAGAACATTGATGCACTCCCAATTTAGTTCTTGTCGAACATGATTCTATTACATTTTTTTATCGTGCAGTCCATCATGCCAGTATTGCCCCATCGCAGAGTGCCATAATGTTTACTGTTTGTGGTGTTTTTTAGTCGAACTTCTTGCAAAATCTTACTCGGAATGAGTGATTTATTTTGAACTATTGCCCATTTTCTAAACTCTGAGCGGAACATATGATTGTTTTTAAGGTCATCATCAGCTTTCAGCACGGTAAACAAGATAACGTTTTGTCGATTCGAGACTTCGCTAATAAAATTATGCAATTGTGTGAACGTCTCACACCCTTCTGCAAACACAATATGCGGAATGTATTTGTACTTAGACCAAATCTTCACAGGAATAAGACCAAAGAATGTCAAGTCGATACACAACACCTTTTCATCGACTTTGAATTCGAGATCCTGGCAAAACAAATTAAACTGACGCGGTGCACCAGTTTCGCAACAGCTCATTAAAACTCTTTTAAACCTGCATGATTTCTTCAATCTTCAAGTAACTGAGGACAAGACGAAATATAAGTGCTGTCAACAAACAAATATCTGTTCACTGCCCAGGACAAACTGTTAAAAGCAGCAATATAGGGGTAGTAAGCAGCTCTGCATGAATGGCTCCTTTGTGGCGTACTGAGCTTCCCAAATATCAAAATGGCTCCCCGAATTTTTAAAATGTTAGATTTAAAAGTAATTTAGAAGAAAAGTAATAAGGTGGAAATTATTGTCAATATTAAGGTCGTAACATTTTATATACATGTTTGAGATGATAAAATTATCAATTATTCACTCTGTATTTATCAGCTTGACCCAGTGGATGCGTGTTTGGCTGATACGCGGATGGTCCCGAGTTAGATCCCTGGACTAGGCTAAGTAATTTTTAAATTTAAATGAAATTTATTTCCTCTTTAGGAAAACTTTCAAGAAACTTGACGGAAATGATGGAAAATATTAATTAATAAAAACAAATATAACCAACGCAAAAATATAAGAAAATGCTGTAATGTGTGCGAATTTTATTTAATTTAATTAAGATTTCCGTAATAACCTCGGCAATAACTTCTGTAAGTCTGTAGCGTAACATCTAAGAAGAAACTATTTCTCACAGGCTCTACAATGGTCTTAAGGAAAGCAAATAGCAGCGCCAAATATGTAGGTATCCATAAAATCTCTAACAGATGTTATGGAAATAAGAAAATAGCTTTTATGGCCCTTATTGAAATTAAATTTGTATTTAGGTGCCCTGAAGTAGTAAAATGCAAGATAAATATTATTTTTGTAAACAAAATCAGAAGAATTAGAGCAAATTCGTGTTATTTGATTAGCTTAACTAGCCTCAGCTTAACTAATTCAATAAATGGTTGGCGTATCCAATATGCGCACTAACAAACAATTTTTTTTGTTTGTTTTTTTTTTTTGTTTGATTAATTCTAAGATGTTCCGTAAACATTTTTTGCGAGGAAATGATTTTTTTTATTTGCCAAAACTCGGTGAAGGAAAGGGTTAAAATCCTGGCTGGTTTACATGGCCACGCACACAATTTTTGCACGAGATTGGGGCGAGAGATCAGTTTCTTGGCCACTAAGGTGTAAGAGGGAGATCACAGGTCTAACGGGCTTAATAAGGCTGCTATAACTTAATTATAGATATACAGATCAAAGGTTAACAAAGAAATTTTTTCATACGCATTTATTTTTATTTTTTTTTTATTTAAATAATGGTGTAATAAAAAACTAAAAATGGATCTTGTTGAGGCTACTATATTAGCAGACATTATCTTCGGTAGTAGCGATGATGAAATGGACATCAATTAAATGGTGAAGCAACGGAAAAAATTAAAGAGGAGATTTTGGGTGCATCCTTTTCTCAAGAATAGAATGATTGATTTTTTTTCAGATATATCAACAATGACGATGCCGCTCAAAACAATAAATAACAATGTTAGATTTATAGCAGCATTGAACATATGGTAGGAGTGTAAGTTTACTTTTATAGTAACCATTGCTAAAAAAATTTGAACATGTTCATATTTCCCATAATTGCTACCACGCAAATTAACATTGCCGACCAAAATAAATGTCACGTATTTTTGCATGTTTGGTAGTGCTGTCCCTTTCTGGCATTATATTTTTTAGTATTGTGCATCCCACTCATTTTGCGAGTTAGGCCAACCATTAAGTAATCGAAAGGAGCCCCCCACGCATATGTAGGTACTTGAAAAACACCAAAATATCTATCGTTTCCTCGAAAAATAATGTATTATGTATATATGTATGTACCTACTTATGTATATGTTTTTAAAGCCACTTGAAGGTAAAAACTAAAAAAAAAATTAGCTCAATGTTAATAATGGTTGACCCGGCCTCAATAAAGTATTTATTTCAATAGCTATGGTAAAAAATATTTAAAAAAAAATACAAAAAATTTAAACAAATTCCAGTTTTAAATTTGTAAGCCAACCCTGTTTTATTTCCCATTTGCCCTCTCTGACACACATTCAAACACACACCAACACACGTAAAAGCCTCAAGTAATTCAGGCAGAAGAGATAACAAAAACAAAATCGCCCGATAAATATCAAACATAAAACGAACTAACCAAAGAAACAAATTAGAAAATCACCAAAAATAACACATCCGCACACACACGTGTATAGCCGAAAACAACAACCCAACAGCTGAGTTAAAATAAAAACAAAAACAAAAACACGAATTGAAACCAAAGCAGAGAGGAGAGAGTAAAAGAAACTGCGCGACAAAAGAACATCACAAAACAGCTTTGCAAATTACCAATTACAAATTCGAGAACGAGAACAAGTCGAGTTTTGGCTTCGCAACGATCAACAAGATAAAAGGGAAGTTAAGGAGGCTATACGAAAGGAAACATTTAAAAAGTAAAATTGACAAGCAATAGCCCCATGGAAAAGGACTCAACAAAATAATAAAAAAAAAACCAAAAACTGGAAATTGTGCGCATTTGAAAAAGAAAAGTTGCCAAAAACAAAAAAAAAACTTGCCACCTTTTTTGTGCTTGTTTTCCTTGACCATTGACCCCAATCAAAAGGAATCTGAAAATTGTATATATGTATTTCTAATTGCAATTGTTGTCATATAGTTTGTTGTATGTTTTTTTATTTTCATCTACTAATTGTGCTTTATATTTTACGAAAAATCGAGTTAAAACCAAAAAAAAAACGAAACGACGTCATCGATTGACGGTGGTAAATTGGTTGATTGCATACAGAGATAGACGTCAACCCACACACGCATAAAAGCTGAGCTGACGGATTTTTGCAGTGGCCCTTTGTTTTCGTTGGCCCACGTAGCTGAAGGAACAAAAACTTTGCTTCCTAAAAAACTACCCAGAATTGTCGCGCATTTACATCGTTTTGGAGTTCGAGTGTCATTCCTATGACTTGAGATATATTCGAATACTTTGAACAGTTTTATTTTTCAAAGCGAATGGCTGTGTCTCTAAACAAAGGAAAATAGTTAAAAAATTGATTGTGTATAGTGTATGTATTCGGTAAAGGAGGTGGTGGAGAAAACGGTGAAGTGCTACGCTGAAAACAATAGAGAACCAGAACCAGGCAACAACAATACACAAACACTCATCATCATCGCTTCATCCCCAGAGAAGTCGTCGTCGCAGTTGTAGTCTTGATCGACGAAAACAATCAGTGGATGTATGAAGAGCAAAAGCAACAGTGAATAAATTTTCTGTCGGAGCAAACGAAGAAGAAGCACTAGTGCGCAGGTACAGAGAGTGAGATAATACTATCCTCATCAATTGAACGTCCCGCAGTTAAAGAAAGACGGACAGTGTACCTCGCAACCGAATTTGTTAATTTCATAATCCTCCCATAATTTTTCGTTTTGCTTTCATCCACTGACAGCTGAGTTCTTTGGTTGTTTCTGTGGTGGTTTATTTTTTTCGTTGGTTGAAAACTTTTCCTTCGGTTCGGTCGTTGTCAGAAATTAGAAATTAATATTGTTTTAGCTAAAAAGTTATCGATAAAAAACAGTTAAAAATATTGAATTTGTGATAAGATTTAATTTCTATTATTTTTGTTCGTACGACGCATCTATTGGATACAGACAAATTGAAAGCTCAATTGAAATCAAAGAACAAGACTGATAGAAAAAGTGTTTTTTTGTTGTTGTTCTGTACCTTAAATCACCACCTTTACCATAAACATTGTTATTATCCTATCGGAAAGGAACCCATCAGCTTTTGTAGAAATTTCCTGTCAAATCATCTGGACGAGGTGTTGTTAACGAATTATGATTTCTCTGTCAAATCAATTCCAGTAATCAAGTGAGTTTTATTTGTTTCTATTCCATAACAAAACGAAAAAAATTAAAGCAAATTATATGTGTGAAAAAAAGAATGATAAACTATTTTTTAGAGGCCAGCTGGTTGGCCAACAAAAGTGTTTTTTTCCAAGTAGTTGGGCCAATATGGTTTGCTTTGTCCTTCAAAATTTTGCTAGTTTGCATTCTCTTTTCGAATTAATTTTTTGTTTTCAATAGCTGAAAGAAAATTATTTGGAGAAGAAGAGAGACAAAGAAAAGTAAGAAATGTTGTAGTTTATTATGGTGTTGCCAGAGTAATAAGCTTACGATATGTTGTGAAATATGAATTCTTAAAATGCATCAGCGTTTATTGTTCTGTGATTGCGTGTAGTAATGTATATACATATATATATCATCAGTATGGTAAACTGAAATCAAATGGTTTCGTTTAAGTAATAAAAAAAATCTCGGACTCATGGCGGAAATATACAAGGATTGATCGACTGCCGAGCTCCAATGCTTGATTACGTCACAGGCGTTTGGAGACGGTCATCTGAACACATCTATACGCGCACGGTAAAATTTATTACATAGTCACGATGGAAAAATATGAGCAAAATCATTTATTTAAAATTAAAATAAGAAAAGTGCAAAGTGTCGTTCATCGCACGTTTGTGGCTAAGCCTGTTACGGCTTTTGGCATTCGCAAATGAACAATATGAACAATAAATTCCAGTACATCTTTACAATTAAGTTTTATCATCATCATTACGTTCTCCCTTAGTTTTTTTTGTTAAATGCTGCAAATATTCCTCGATCTAAAATAAATATGTCGTTACTCATAACAGCATTTAGCTCTGAGCTGAGATCAATCAACTCAATTGAGTGCAGTAACTTGGATTTAATGTTCTGCAGTTAAATGTTTGCCAACAAGATACTTTGTGTCCAATGTATGAATGCATATCCTGCTATAGCAGCGATAAAAATAAAAATTGATTTGCTTTCTTACTTTTGAACATATTTTTGAGTGATTGGAATAAGACCATATGTTTATTTTATCGAATAATATTGTTAATTTTACCCTTAAGTCAACTGACTTCTGTAACTTACATAACTACATTTTGACAGACAGCTTTATTTCTACTACATTTTAACTACGCTGCATTAATTACACTGTTTAATTAGCAGACGTCACGTATATAGTTATTTCAAGAAAGTTTCATTTCTGCCATCTCTTGTCAAAACTAAAGATGAAAATGAAATTTTCATAAGTTAAACACTCCCATGTTGTTGTGTCTCTTTTTTGAGAATTTGATTTATGTTTTTTACCAGTTTTTAATTTATTATCCTGGTCGTAGGAGCAGTTTGTAAAATAGTACTTTATAAAAACTGTTGCACCGAGCGGTGCAATGATGTTTCTTGACCGGCCAAGTAAATGCTTACTGCATGCGGAATTCTATGTGAGATTCCTGATATGGGATAGGGCACCATCAAGGTTCCTTTTGACTAAATAAAAATCATAATTTAATTTTTCCACTGAAAGACGTGTTCTAATAATTGTTGCGTGCTAGAAAATAGATATCACTAGTCGAAAATTAGACTGTGGCCCCTATTACGAATGTCGATCAGCGACCGATTCGATAAAAGTCGATTGGATCGACAAATTTTACGTTTGGTATTGAATAACTCATCCAACAACAAAAACTCAATAGTGAACCGCTATTTATTGTGAATAGAGCATTTTAAATAGAATAAGAGTTTTTTTTAAATACCACTTGATTATTTGTAGTGTTTATTTTTTGTAAATAAAATTAAAACAAGATAAAATGTATTGAATTCAATTATTTTTGGCGATTGGAAAAAAGGAAACATGTACAGAGACTTTTTAGAGATGGCCACGAATAGAAGGTGATTAAGAGGTGCTTCCAATCCTATGAACTTGAATTTCAGTTTTATTCTCAAAATTATTTTTCTTTGTTTTGCACTTTAAATTAGCCCAAACCTGATAGGAATGCTTATGTTCCCTTAAACGATTTATATATGTGTATGTAAATTCAAATTTACTTTTAACCATTTATCCCAGGTACGTGCAGTATGCCCTTAACTATTCAGTTCGATTGTGAACTTTTCCAATATAGCTTTTGCCTGCGTTATTGTCAAATTAGTTTGATTTCTGAAAAGTTGCGCACAATTCTTTTAAGTGTAATGCTGTATGATCTCAAAAAACTTCTTTTTCTCGATATTTTAGTGCCAATAAAATCACAAGCTATTTTATAAATTGATAAGTTGAATTTTTAAAAGAAATTCCAAGATCTTCACTCAATACTAATTCATACTTTTCATCTTAGTTTTCATATTTATAATGACACATTATAATGTCGATTATATAAAAACACAAAACACAATATCGCAAGACAGCGCGTCGCTTTGTCGAAATACGTTTTCGACATGAAATTGCTTAATTTAAGTCGTTAACCATCTTGCTGAAGCATCGAGCTTTCTGTATTTCTTGGCTCTGTTAACATTCTCTTATCTGCGACTTTAAAATCGATTAAAAGGTATCGTTCGAAACTTTTTGGCTTTTGTCCATGATCTGTCATTGTGCACTTTTCGGTACTAATAATGTCGCACAAGATCTTAAACCTCTCTGTAGATAACCCATTTTAAAGGGTCTCCTTTCTTGTACATCGAACAAAGATGTTGAGATTTAATTCATCACCATATTGGTTGATGTTCAGTTGTGTTTTTTGCCTGTGATACACATTAGAAAATATAAACAAACAAAATTTGAAATAGATATTGTAGGCTTATTTTTCAGAATTGGAAAACCGAAAACTAAATTTGCTTCTTGTATTTACTGCCTCTATTAATTTCTAACCGAACATAGAAAACCATGTATGTAGTTCTAGGTCTTCGTTTTTTAGAAAATTTAAATTTGCGAAAACTACTTTTTTGTTAAATCTTATGTTTTGGCTTTTTTAGCGATATTAGGTACTTTCTGTATCAACCTTTTTATTGGTACCCATGATGGCACGCTTCGCAGATTCAAGGGAATTTTCGAAATTTGTCCTTATTTCACATTTAAAAAGTAAAATTTGGTGTTATTGCGCTTTCAATCGATCAAAATGGCCTAATTTAGCTTTAAGTCAGTGAAATTAGTTTTATATCCGTGGTCCACAGTACATGAACAATTCAATGTGTATGCAAACTCCCTGCATAGTTTCATTGTTAGATTTTCAGTAGGCGCAAGGAAAAACTTTTTTTTAACCAAATATGCATAAATTGGCTAAGTGTGTTCTTGTTTATAATAGGTTTGTGTGATATTTAATAGCGGTTCCTGGGTGGTCGGTTTTCTGTATTCGTTTAGGATTTAATAAAGGCAGTAAATACAAGAAGCAATTTTAATGTGTGGTTTTTTTATTCTTAAAAAAATGCGTCGACAATATATACCAAATTTGAATTATTTTTTTTTTTCTTTTTTTCAAAATTTTTTGACTTTGATTGTTTTTTTTTTTTCAAAAACTAACCTATTCCTAATTTAAAGAAATATGAAAGAACGAATTCCTGGCTTTCAAAACTGACATAGCACTTTTTTGTTTCTGTTGCCGTAGTATTTGAATACACTTTTTTTTATTTTAAGTCAATTTTTTATTTAAATTGCTCATTCCGCCTAAACGGGGCAAGATAAACTCTCCTTGTATTTAATTCCCCTACTCCTCTAAAAACGTATTTATGAAAGACGAAGACAACGTTTTGGTAAAAAAAAACACTCACGAAAAGTAGGCGTGATAAAAAACTTTAAATGGCAAACTTGTGAAAGCGTTTAGAGTCTATATACTTTGTTAAGGTTCTAACCTTTGGTGGCGTATTATTAAGAAAAATTTAACAATTAATTATTTCTGGACCCTAGGAAGTATATGTTCCAAATTTTAACTTAAATTTAAAGGCCTCAAAATTTCATACAGACTGACATAGGTTTTGATCCTGATCATAAATATATAGGTATGCATAATTTAAGGGATCTACGACGAATGTTAAGGGGTATTACAAACTATGTGCCAAAAATAGTATACCCTAATGCTGCATTTCCACCAGCAGATAAACCGAGATTAAAGGCAAAAGAACAATAATTCTACACATTTCCACTGAACTAAAAGGAAATTGACATA
Organism: Ferdinandea cuprea; assembly: GCA_963576555.1. Taxonomy (NCBI): domain Eukaryota; kingdom Metazoa; phylum Arthropoda; class Insecta; order Diptera; family Syrphidae; genus Ferdinandea; species Ferdinandea cuprea. The sequence continues at coordinate 124,282,594 of OY754958.1, read as the reverse complement.
GGGGTTCTATCTCAACCCGCTATCTGGCTCTCAAATTTGCGCACAAAATGTCCAATATCTGGTTGTCAAATTGCTTAATCGCTCTCGATTCACAGCAATCAAAAGTAGCCGATTCTTACATGCAAACTTAGTTTTTTCATGATTATTTTTTAATCTTGTGTTTAGCAGATTAAAATTGGTATGGCAAATCTTAAGACTTTAAATAGATTAAGGGCAGATTAATACTAATCTCGATCTAGTGCTCGGTGGAAACGTATCATAACCGGGGTAAAAGATTTAACATGTAGATCTGGCAATATCGTCCCCATCTAATCAAAATCATACTAGAGGGAAAGAGAGGCTACCTAATCCGTTTATTTTACACTAAATGCACTTTGGATGCAGTGCAGAAGATTGCTGCATTTTTATTGCATCCACACAAAAACGTTTTTAGAATGTGTTTGTTTCATTTATTTTTACAAAAAAAGTAAACAAAGAACGAACTTCATGGCAAAGCGTAATGTCAAAACCGAAAACGTATTATTTCGAGTCTGTGTGTTTGTGTGTATAATATATTGGAATAGTAAATGAACGTCATTATTCGGACACCTGTGTGAGATGGTATTTATATTTAAAGATTTATACATATGTAAATGCTTTATTATAAAAATTACAAATAATACTGTTTAATTATCAGTTGTTCACTTCAATTTAGGCGAAAAAAAAGTATCGTTGCCATGCTAAATACTTATTTTTTTCTTATTGGAGTTTTGAAATCACATTATAATGTTAAAACCCAGACTATGTGGCTACAGACAATTCATAGAATTTATTTTAATACTTGGGCATAAGGTAACGACAGCATGTGTAGGGTGGTTCATTATATATTGAACTGGTGAAGATAAGTCTATTTGGAAATGAGAAGTTAATATTAATAATAATAATGAAAGAAAATAATTGAGGTTAAAACAACAAAACAAAATCGGAAAGAGTCTTAATTGACAAAAATTAGCGCTACAGACCGTTATTTCAAATAAATATATAAAACTATGAACAAACTTTAAAGCAATTAAATCCAACAGTTTCACATTACAGCGCGTAGAAAAAGGCAGATAGATCAACGGACGGGATTGTGGTATATTTAGGTGAATGATACCTCAATAGCTGACGCTGTATATAGAGTCTCCTTTCTTGTGAATCAGGAAAACGATTCTGAGGTTCCATTCATCCAGCATACTTTCTTCCGACCAAATCTTAAGTATACGTTTTTTATGCTCTCTATCCAGTTATCTACTGCTGCTTTCGGGTTCGACGGGCAGACGCAATTTAGGTGGATTTTTATTACTGGTTTTCTATGTTTTTGCTCAAAATGGCAACTGACTTTTTTGTATTTTGGTATAAGTGAACCCGTGAAGTGTCCCTCGTTTTTTTTCCTATGATCACACGAAAATTGTGGCAATCACAGCGAATGAATAAAGTTTTTTTTTTTTTTTTTTTGTTTTTGGCGGAGGTTGCTACTATCGGATGGAGCGCTCAGACACAACTACAGGTCCATTGTACTACCATTCAGACACCTTTCATTAATGTACTTAGTTTTCCCGTCTTTCGAAGAAAAACGAGAAGGAGCTTCAGTGATAAAGAGCTTAGATGTTCGGCACTCACCACGTCAGCCCCGAAGATCCGAAAACCTGATGCGAGCATAGGCCGGACAACTGCAGAGAAAGTGTTCTCCTGTGTCATCCTCCTCAACGCAAGCAGGACAGGTAGTGGTGTCGCTTAAGCCCAACACATTTAAGTGTTTAGCAAAAGCTTGGTGGCCCGAAAGAACGCCTACAAGCAGCCTAACCCAGACAAGATTCACTGTGTTCAGTCCTCCGACCAAATTCAGAGAAAGCTTGAGTTCTAGCACTAACTTGGACGAGGTAAGAGAGTTTAGAAGCGCTTTTAATGCACCTTGGCTATCACTGCAGATGCAAATGCCTCTAGCCCTCCACCTGTTGTTCACAATATAGCGCATAGCCATTAGGATGGCAAAAATCTCCGCTTGGAAAACGGATGCATGTTTACCCAAGGGGTAGTAAATTAGTATATCATCGCATTCCACAAAGACTCCAGCACCAGACCCCTGTCCGGTTTTGGAGCCATCCGTGAAAATACGATGGCATTCAATCCATGGTTCAGAGTGTTAAATAAATAACTATCATAACTAAATATTACTTATAAACCTTAGCCGATTCCCCGTCTAGTGTTGCCGTGCTCTACCTACACATTGTTTTATTGACATTTGCACAATGCAGACAATATTGTTTATCCTACATTTGCCATGTAAAGTTTTATAAGGATTTTCATTTTCATTCCCTTTACTTATGTGATAACTATTTATTCGTGATACAAGACATACTTAAATACAAAAACTAAATAAATCCGAGTGCTAAAATTGATATGCTAACAAGATTACACAATTCGCGATTACAAGCGTGCGTTGAAAATTAATTTTACAACACCAAACATATGTGTAGGCACACGTTTTTTGTTTCGTTGAAATGCGCGTGTTACCTAAAAAATAAAAAGGGAAAACAGAAAAACAAGAATGACTATGTAAACTTGAGAAGGCAAATTGTTACATCAGAGTTCTGTTTGTGTCATATTATACATGATATATGTATGTACTTATGTACTTATGTACATACATATAATAGTAATTTTACTCAAGTTGAAAATTCAATTGGCAACTCCATTTTAAACGAACAATTTAGCTATTCAAAACTTCTGTTAAAAAAATAAATAAACAGCGTTTCTTTTAATCAATCATCACGCGAGCTACGTCATTTGCAGTTCATCCAAAGATCGACTGACAGATTGCTGAAGCACTGGAATTTCTATCGGGTGAAGTGAACGCTCTGAGATACATTTGACATTTGCACTATATTTTAAATTAATAAAGATTACCCAGGAGAGTAACGGCTTATAGAACGGACTGAAATCAAAAAGAGTAATGACTTACCTGTTTTTTTTTTATTTAATTTTAGATTATTGTTGCAAAATATTTCACATTTAATATGAGTGTTCGTGAAAATATGTGAAGAGCAATTGAGGTCATTGCAAGATAACTACTACAGAGTGTTTGATTGATATTCTGATTTTTTTTAAAAAAAAAACACGCTCAGTGGAATAAATAACTTCCATTCGATTTGAATGTCATCTTTATTATTTATTTCGTTCGAATGGTGGTTGAAGTTTTGAGTCATCGCATCAAAAGTTGTTATCGATATATTGGAATTAATGGGAGACAAGTTGGATGTTGTATTTTTAGGTTCTTGAAGATTATTCTGATGAGGTTAAGCCTTGGTTTTCAAAATATAATAATTATTGTTGTAGTGGTGAAGGAGAGTGTAGATAGTTCACACAGCAGTAGAACGTGAAATCGTTTCTACTCTTTTTAGGAAACATAACATTTAGCATAGGTACATAACAGAGAATTTTAAATGTGATGAGTTTCTATTAGGCTTCTGTCGGAAGTGTTTTATGTTCTTTTAAATAATGGCCTGGCATTCGCATTCGTTGAACAGTTAGTTAGATAAGTGAGAAAATTGTTTCCGTTCTTAACGTCGCGTCTGCGAAACCAGTGAAATTTGAGACAACTGCATTTAAAGCTTAGTAGTTCCGGTATACCCAGTTACCACAAAAAAATACTTGTGAGCGGTAAGTTGCTTGAGATGGTTTGGAAATGAATTTGTAAGAATTAACATCTTTTCTACACGACTTGATTGGCATTGATCTGGCACAGAATTTGATTGAGAATACTTTGGGTTAAAAGGGGAATTTGTATTTCACAATAAAAGGTCCATTTATCCATGGAATGGAAGCTTAGGGGCACCTTTCTTCCACACCCTTTCAAGCAGAGACTTACTAATTGGCATTACAATTAATAGGTGTATCAGTTAGTGAAAATACATTATTTATTGCAGTATAGTCAATAGCGAATAAAAAGGACGAATAGAGATTTTCAAGTGAGTTTTCAATTTAGTATCGCTCCTATGGTTTTGATTACTTTGCGAGAGTTGGGAGATAAAAATTTGTTGTTCTAGTGAATGGTAAAATTGTGCTGCCGATTGGCCCCGGTGGCAAACTATTGAAAGGGCGTTCTGTTTGGGATCAGTTAGTAGGCCGTGATAAAATGTTAATTAAAAGCTAAATCAGTAAAAATTGTGGATATTTATACATTACGCTTAATGCATGTAATGGAATCAAAAGAAACTAAGCTTCTTTTCACTCTTAAGTTAAAATTAGGTTCACTTTCTTAGGTAATTGTCTGCGGAAAATCGTTTATATCTTCCCGGGAATATGCACAATTTACCGTAATTTTCGCAAAAAATTCTAGTGCGATCTCCCAAATTAATTGTTTTTTAGGTACAACAAATTGGAATTGGAATAGAGATTTTCAAGTGAGTTTTCAATTTAGTATCGCTCCTATGGTTTTGATTACTTTGCGAGAGTTGGGAGATAAAAATTTGTTGTTCTAGTGAATGGTAAAATTGTGCTGCCGATTGGCCCCGGTGGCAAACTATTGAAAGGGCGTTCTGTTTGGGATCAGTTAGTAGGCCGTGATAAAATGTTAATAAAAAGCTAAATCAGTAAAAATTGTGGATATTTATACATTACGCTTAAGGCATGTAATGGAATCAAAAGAAACTAAGCTTCTTTTCACTCTTAAGTTAAAATTAGGTTCACTTTCTTAGGTAATTGTCTGCGGAAAATCGTTTATATCTTCCCGGGAATATGCACAATTTACCGTAATTTTCGCAAAAAATTCTAGTGCGATCTCCCAAATTAATTGTTTTTTAGGTACAAAAAATTGGAAGTGGAAGTTTGTGTTTTTCAGTTATTTTGAGCTTTGTTTCCTGTATAGAGAAATTTAAAAAAACTTAGTCTCGAAATTCCATCTGTCTGTCTTCCCAAGCGACGATTTAGATTAGTTTTTTTATTTTGGCTCCACAAGAATGTACGTACCTCAATGTTTTTCAAAAAGTATTGAATATCGGTACTTTAAAAGATATACTTTTCTTATGTATCTCAAAAACGTACAAGTACTTTTTTTTGAATATCTTATTTGAAAATCTGCGTACCTACTTTGAATTTGGGAATATTATTCTTTTTACTTACTTACCATATGCCCAACCGCCCACCCCACACAACTACAACAACTTATTAATCTTTTAAATTTGTTAATAACGGGTGATTTTTTAAGCGTAGTTTTTTTAAAAATCTAATAAAACACTGAAATTTGCATCAAATATTCAAAATTTTTTTAATCGATAAATAGGCCTTTGCCATTTACGTTTTAAAGACAACTTCATGTAAATGTTGTTCACGGCTCCGTTTCAAATGGTCCATTCGGAAGGTCCAATTTTGCGTCACTTTTTCGAGCTGTTTTCGGCCAGTATTCCACGAATTACGCGTAAGACTTCAATCGTGTTCGACTTGTCCACATAGACTAACGACTTTATATAACCCCATAAGAAATAATCAAGAGGCGTTAAATCGCATTGTCTTGATCGGCCAACTCACAGGGCCATTTCGAGAGATAAGCTGCTCACCAAATTCATCCTTCAACATTTCCATTGTTTCACGAGTGTCATGTGGCACCGTCTTGATGAACCCACATGTCAACCAAGTTCAGCCAATTGAGGCAAAAAAAAGGTCGCTCGATATCGTTCGCCGTTGACGGTAACGTTTCTTCCACGGTCGTCTTTGAAGAAAAATGAACCGATGATGCCACCAGGCCATAAACCACACGAAACTGTCGTTTTTTCGGGATGCATCGGTAATTATTGTATGGCATGTGGCTGTTCCTCTCTCCAGATGCTACAATTTTGCTTATGAGCCTCATCGCTGAACACAATTTTTCGATAAAGCAGCGGGGTTTTTCACAGAGCACGAATTTTGATAATAAATTTCAATTTTTGAAATCGTTGCACGTTTGTAAGTCTTTCCATGATTCAATGGCAATCTTAAAAACTTAACTATTAAAAAATCACGGTTTATATATGTATATTTAAAAAAATGCAAAATAATTTAAAATATATACAAAATTGCATCCATTAAATTATCACCCCTTCACAAAGTGGAATGAAGAAATAAAACAAATTCTTACTTATTACACAACATCAATAAAGTATTGGCCTTCACCGTTGACTGGCCTAATGAAGATGAACTTTTGTTTTGTCACACACAAGTACATGCTCGCAATGCGCTTGTAGGTACCGTTATCCGTAAAACAGAGAAAGTAAGAAAAATAAATATAAGGCATCTACACACTATTTTGAACTTGAAACAATATGCGGTTATACAATGTTTTCTTTTTTCGTATTCATGATGACAATCTGTCTGCACTTCGTCGCCCCCTTTAAAATAGAATAAATAAATTGTCTACCTACACCATACACTAATACAAACATAAGTTAAAAAGTCAGCTGTTCATTGTTTTCTTTTCATATTTGATTCATAGCATCAAAATAGAAGCAAAAAATTAAGAAAAATAAAACAAGAATTTAAATTAGGTACCTACTTATCAGGAATTCCTTTTTGCTATTTGCACACACCTGTCACAAAGACGATGTACTTGTGCAATGATGAATACAACCTACCTGCTATGCTTTGTATACGATTTGTAATTATTACGAGTATGCTGGTGCTTGTATATAATGCTTCAAACCAAGAGTGCGAAATGTACTATTAATTCACCCAATTTGACAGTGAACAGCATTATATTTTGATTGTTTGGGTAACGCGCGGTGCTGTTGTTGGTGTATCTATTTTTATTATTATTATTTGTCGTTTTTATAGTACATAAGTGCAATGAATTGGATAAGAATTTTGTAATTAAACGAAATAAAACACAACAATATGTGTGTGTGTTTTTGTGAACACGGAATATTCTTTGCACTTTGGGGCTATTATGTGTCATTTTCTAATTATTTTGTATGAAGGTTGTTTAAAAATGAAAGCAAATTTTATTAGAATGTATATACATATGTATATTTACTTTAACTATTGACATAATCTATATTAGCTATTGAAAAAGCGTTTGGTTTTGCTTGGAATATTTTTTTCGATTTTATGGTGTTTTGATGCAATATGCGCCATCACATCAATTCAATGGAAAGTGTGATGGACTACTGACCAAGGGGTGTCCGTCTCAGGTTCAAATGCTCGTCATTACCATTGAATTCTTTCACTGCCTCCCTTCTTACAAAAGTCTAATGGAGTTTTCAGTTGGTAATTTCAGATTTTGATCTAAAATTTGATTTTGTCCGTTACACTCGGTGTACTTTATACGTTGTTAGTACTTTATACAAATTTGATTTAAATTTAGCTTTTAGGATTTAACAGTAATTGTAAGAAGCAAACGGAAGATAATATTACAATATATATTTGTAGAAAAAAAAAATTGAAATTCGCCAGACTTTTTTTTTGAAAATCCGTCCAGCCGTTGCCCATTTTTTAGAGATTAATAATGAAGCAATGACGATATTGAATCATTTCTCTATGATGATTTCGAATGAGCCACTTTTCAATTGCAAATGTCAGAGTACTTTTGGAAAGCGACCTCTTTCAGTGACCTCATACAACATTGCTAATTTAAATGAGTTTCCAAAGCAATAAACCAAAAATGATTCCAGAACAAATTTTTTTTTGATACCTTGATACTTGCTGTTGCTGCTCAATTAAGAGAAAAAATTTGTAATATCTCCGATTTTGGTCAAAAGACTAAAGCGTGAAAATTTTTCATTCGATAGCGCATCATCAGGTGTAGTTGCGACTCTACTTCATGGTGGTGGAACGGCATATTCAGCCCTAAGGTTACGGCGAAACAGTTAACGTCATTGACAAATATGAAAGCATGAAAGCGTCAACTATTTAATAATTTTTAAATTCGTTTGATTTACTCCAACAGACATTGCGTGTAAAAAATGATTCGCTAATTATTCTATTAAATATGCAATGTTAACAGATTCGTTTAACATTTTTAAACGGTAAATTTAAAGGAGAATACGCTATATTCTCAATGATACCAATAGAAGCCCCCATACAATTTGAACGAAAATTCCGATTTCGTTTAGTTTTTGCCATCAGTATCAAAAATTCGCAAGACCAAACGATGAGATATTGAGGTTTGAAATTGGAAAATCCATATATTATCCCATGGCCAATTGTATGTGGCCTCGCGAGCAGGCCAGCAACAGAAGTTGTAGTTGTAAGAGAAAACATTAATAACCAACATTTTTAAATTTTTATAAAAAAAATGTAGGTTTTTACTTAAAAATTAAATATAACAGGAAGATTAGCATACAATGTTTGATCGAGTTCAAATAAATTTCTATGACATTATTTAAATAAAAATAATAATTAAAGGGAGTGGGGGGGGAGGGTAATTAAACATATTTACGAGAAAAACAACGTTTGCCAGGTAATAACATAAAAGGTCTCTTACAGTAGTCATTTAACATTAAATTAAACTTAATTTTTCCTGACTGCATATAAGGCAAAGTGAATAAAATATGACAGAAATCGACTGCAAACAACAAAAAAACAAATTAGATAAATCAATTCGTATTTCATCTGCATCGGCTGCAAATTAATCGATAGACATGAGGAGCTCTTCTGCTTTTCGAAGTAAAACCTATTTGTTTGTACAATACTAAAAGAACAATTGGAACGAACATTAAGTCAAGTAAGGAATATTCGTATCTGCCAATGCTCATATAAGTACGTAGTAAATTGCAACCTCGCGAGAAGTAAAATAGCCATAGCAGTCATCGTCATCGATGGTATTGTCATTGTGTTGTCATACGAATTTCTGTTTATTTTTTTTAACAGCTAAACAAAGAGCAACCTTTTAACCATCGTAAAAAATCACTTGCTGATCATGGTTGTTACCAAAAGCGGGTTGGGCGACCAAAACGTTTCCCCTCTCAAACTAGTAATTTTATTTCGAAAAAGTACTTAATGCTTACAAACTACGAACAAGCATTAGGGCATATGTTCTGAAATGCACATAATTTGTAGGTTTTCGGAAAATTTCCACTACCTTGTAAATCGCGTTTTCGAACGATCATTATAAACTTCTTTCAGCGACTTGAATGTACTAACTAATCCGCTTTCTCTCCAGTTTCGGGAAGAATAAAAATCACTACATAAAATACAATATCGTAAATTATTATCGTTTCTATTTAATACAATGCTCTTGTTATTTGTTTTGTATGCTTGAGCTTCCTTATGGAACTTACGGAGAAAGTGTTTTACCCCTATTTCTGACAAAGTTATTGATCGTAACATTTCCACTTTTACTGCACATCTACTCTTCGCCACCTCAAAGATTTTCATCCCTGAAGTCAATCAAACGTTACATATGTGTAAAGTTAGACTGCGGAGTATCACTAAGCTTATTTGTGTCCCTGCATGAGTTTCAGATTTAGCTTACTAAAATTGTAACTTAATATTCAAGATATTTTTTATTTTGTGAATTACAAAATACAGATAGTGATATACTAGGCCCGCAGTCAATTAAGTAACATATTATATTGCGTAACAATCAGACAGACATGTTTTCTGAAAACCAAAACAATTGTGTTTACATTTTTGAGAGCTCAACGACTGCTTCAAACAGTTTGGGGGCAACATGACATCGACCCCAATTAAATGTATGCGTAATAGTTTCCGAGTTCCACTACCACTCAGCGCAGCAATTAAAACAAACCGTAATTAATAGCATACTTGTAAACAACAATATTATATGAATAAGCACAGAAAGTAAACTTAAGATAGAAGCATACACTTAATAAGTAATACGCAACAAGTCGTATCACGCATCGAAATCAGTATTTGTCTATGCCAATGACCGACAAAGTGTGCTGCAGCAGCGCTCCCGTTCGTAGCACCAACAATGAAAATGTTTGAAGTTCAATGTAATCGACCACTATGGCTGTGCTCGCACTTTGTTCGTGTTATCTTAGTCGGTTTTGTGTTACAGGGTCTAGCTAAGAGTATTGCGTTCTAAACTATAAAAAGAAACAGCTGCGCTTGAGTCATCTTATTAACCTTTATTTTTATTTTACATTTATTTTTAGTTGGACGACGACGAGAGAAACTGAGCTACACTGTCAAATAAATTCAGACACACACACGGCGATTCCTCGAAATCACTTAGTAGGTGGAACGGACTGCTGCAGTTGTGTAGGGCTTTTGTTGGCCAAACAGTATGTCAGCAGATTCACCGAGGCGCAATGCGCGTGGTGTTCCAGCCATAGTACCCCCACAAGTGGTCAGTGATCGTTCCATAATCGACTCAGTAGCTGGTTTCATAAACGATGTAACTCTGGCTCATCAGCCGCAATGCGATCCGAAAGACACGATAACTTGGGCACGTTTCGAGTCTGCGGCGGACATTAGCGATCCACGTTTCGGTGATGACTGGGAGTTGGAGGGAAATGTTGCACCACCACTTCTTCTAATCCTTGGCTACGGGCAGGGTGTACAAGTGTGGGCAATACCAGCCAATGGCGAAGCTGTAGAAGTGCTTTCCTGGCGGCACGGAATTGTATCTGCTTTAAGAGTACTTCCAACGCCTAGTTATGCCGAAAATGGACGTGCTGATGAGCCAATTGACGCGTACGCAGACAAACGACCGCTTATGGCTATTTGTGATGGCACTACGCCTGCTGGCAGCAATCCACAATTCTGCGCGGTGAATTTTGTTTCGCTCAAGACTGGTGCCCAGGTGAAAACAATCAAGTTCAAAAACCCTGTGCTAGACATCATGGCTAATCGCTCATCGATTGTGATAACGTTTCACGAACGGATTGCTGTATTCGACGCGCGCAGTCTTGAGGATCGCCTATCGGTTACCACGTGCTTTCCCAGTCCAGGGTGAGTTGTTGTTGTTAAACTATCACAAGTAGGAATATCTCCATTATCTGATTTTATTTAGGATAAATCCCAATCCGGTGGCTCTGGGTAGTCGCTGGATGGCTTACTCCGAGAACAAGCTTCTTCACTCAAAACGTAGTGGAGGTGGCTGCGACGGGGATGGTGTATCTAGCTATACGGCCACTGTTCTCAATGCGGCTAAAAGCTTCGGAAAAGGTCTGCGAGAACTGGGCGAGCAAGTTGCAGCCGGACTGACAGGTACTACGGGGTCGGGAATGAGCTCGAAAAGCAGCAGCTTTGACTCGGCCACGGGAGATGTGCGACAACCTGGTGTTGTCACAATTTTAGATATTAAGGTGAGTTCGCAATCTCTTAAAGAGGAACATTTTTATCTTATTCTCATTGCAGCACCCAATTAAGGACATCAGCCCGACAAGCGGAACACCTGTGTCCATAAATGGCAGCGATCCAATCGTCGCCCATTTCATTGCCCATTCAGAGGCCGTTGTGGCCATGGAGTTCGATAATTCTGGGATGATGCTACTTACAGCCGATCGACGGGGTCACGACTTCCATCTATTCAGAATTCAACCGCATCCAGTGGGATCGAGCTTGGCTGCGGTTCATCACCTCTATGTCTTGCATCGCGGTGACACTAGTGCCAAAGTTCAGAATATCACCTTCTCGCTAGACAGTCGCTGGGTGGCAGTTTCAACACTTCGTGGAACCACTCATGTGTTTCCCGTTACCCCGTATGGCGGGCCAGCTGGAGTGCGAACTCATACCAGCCTGCATGTAGTAAACAAACTGTCACGATTCCATCGTTCAGCTGGTCTCACTGCAGATGGACGCTCGAGCAGCCCCATCTCGCATTCCGATAGCACGAACTTTAGCCAAATGTTGTTGCCCTATCACAATCCGACGCTGCCACCATTTCCGCGGCCAACAGTTGTGCTACCGCTGGCTCAGCTCCGCCAACCTTTTGCTCTAGGCTCACCACCTGGATCGGCTGCACCAAGTGCATACTCCAAGACAAACAATACACGCCAGCGGCTCTCCTCTCTGTCGGATGATAATGGCAAACCGCTAAGTGTTTGTGCGGTCTTTGCCAAGTCCCGATCCTGGCTATTGGATCCACCGAATACGGCAAGGGAAGCACCACACAAAATTCAGCGTAAGGCGGTAGATTCACTTTTTGTAATGGCTGGCCATGGTGCACTTATTCAATATGATTTGGATACAAAACTTGCCACAAGTGAGTTTGGGATGGGGGGATGAACAAAGTTTGGTATTGACTGATGAATTTTGCTTTCTTAGATGTTGCCAAAGAGAAGATTTGTGACGACACACCCATTGAGCTGGAAGTAGAAGCCAAGGCACAGTGGAATCTTGGACGTAAAGATGGATCTCTGGAAATAATGCCACCTCTGACCACGGACAATTGGTTGATCAAGGACCGTAACTCATGCATGCTCATCGATAGTACTAGACAATTTGATGACAGCGACGATCGTTGTGATAGCTGGTTGTCACAAGTCGAGATAATAACCCACGCTGGGCCGCATCGGCGATTGTGGATGGGACCGCAATTTGTATTTAAGACGTACAACACACCCAGCGGGTATGTTTTGTGACCGTTTAAGCTCGTGATTTTTTCTACTATATTAATACTTTTTCTTTAACTTTGCAGGTCCAATTTAAGCCACATCGACGTGGAGGCAGTTGAGATTGGTGTCAACCCCGGTCCCAGCACCACCACTGGTCGCCCGGAGCGATCAAGTCCTCTCAATATGCCACTTAGCGCGACTGGCCGCTCGACTGTACCAGTACTGATAGAATCTGGATCTTACAGTAAGTGGATCGATCCCATGTGGAATGCATTTGCTTACTGAGAGTCGTTTTTGGGTGTACTTCTAGGCAGCATTGAGCAAAGTCCCAAGCTGATGGATCGCTTTCGACACGAACACATGAACTCGGACTTTTCGGTCGCCCATGGCGATAGTCGTCTTAAGGAGGATCTGGCCGATGCGATGCGAGAATCTCCTTCGGTTTCGCATAAAGATACAGGTAAATACATAACAACTATGTGTTTTTCTACAAATATTTGCTTTTACCTTTCGTTTGAAGTTTGTTTTTTTCTTTTCATATTATGTATATTTTTTTGGTTGCGTTTTTATATCTTTTTTTCTTACTGTTTTATTGGTTTGCGAGCAATGAGTTTTGTGTATTCGAGGAATTGTTTTATAGTTATGCTATTTTCTATTTATTCGCGCCTTTTTTTTTATCGAACGCTTAATTTGAATAGACCGAAGAGCACTTTCACAAATTATATGAACTTATAGAGTGGTTAAAGAAAGGATGGTGTATATTAATTTATGTAATGTGGAAGCCTAACTTTGAAAGCTTAAAGCAGTTATTTGATTAGATCTTTATGGTGGATTGCATTTTTTGCAGTAATATAAATAGTTTGATAAGCGATACATCAAAGGTTAACGAAATACAGATACAGAAAGTTTGCGCATTGAATAAATAAACTGATAAACGATATTCCTTTTGATACGATTTAGTTGTTACGCTGCTGACAAAAAAAGACTATGTTTATAATTTAGTGTTAGGCTCAATGATCATTTCATAAGTATGATATGACAGTAAGAACTCTTATCAATAATAAGAATGCAATTCACTTTTGTGATCCGTCGAATTTTATGTTGATAATTTGCCATTAATGAAAGCCATCAATTATGTTTTGTAACAGAAAAGGATCCTCAGTTTATCTGCAAAAAAAAACCTTTTTTTTTTTTGCTTCTGTTGACAACACAGATTTTTTTTTTTTAATTATTTAAAAAAATTATTTAATTTCTTTATTTCAAAGCTGAAATAACATCCACTTTAGAAATGTGGGACATCGCGGCATGTCAAACTAGACCTTAACGGTCACACCTGTTCCATGTTTTCTAGTAAAAAACGCTAACGATGAAATAAGAACAACAATGTGGATGACCTTTTGCTTCTTTTTCTTTTATTAGAGTCAATTACATTTTTTTGATTTAATTTAAGATTTCTTCTGAATCATTACTTTTTGAGTAGTTTCTATAAAAGAATCTGCAGATAGTATTAAAGGAAGTCCCCTCCATAAAGAGCTTTATATTCAAGAGGTTTTGTCCATCTTATTCTCCTTACCTATTCTGTTATTTCTAGATGTATTTGTTTAGGAAGCCTACTTCTGTTGATGAGACGTCAATTAATTAAATATTTAGATCTCTAAGATTCATCGCGATGTTTGATTTATAATGTAAAATAAAACACATAAATTTGAAGGTGAACTTAAAATTTGTATTAACGGTTAAAAAAAACAATTCATGGCACTTACTTTTTGAAAATAATGTCATGTAAATGTTGGTCACGACTACGTCTGAGGTGATCCATTCGGAAGGTCCAATTTTCGAGCATAGCGATTGTTATCTCGCGAATAACACGAGTAATGTTGGCTTTCAAAGCGTCAATCGTAGCAGGCTTACTCCTGAAGACCTGGGACTTTACATATCCCCAGAGAAAATAGTCCAAAGGTGTGATATCGCACAATAGAGGCGTCCAATTACCGTAGCAAACCGTTAAATTAAGTGCTCACCAAACCGTTGCTTGGATACCGTGGATAACATAACTGGAACTTAGCTTTCAAAAAAGCTTCCGTTATTTTTGTTAAATATTTTGTTCAAGTTATTTTAAAGAAAGTTGACTGGCTACGCCAAATTCATTGACTTATTAAATATAGACTGCAAGAGAAATGTCATTTCCATATGACAAAAAAGCGAGCGAAACGAACAGAAAGATTTAAGGAGTTGCTTTTATCGAGGAGTTGCACGTATCGATGGTTGCTTTTATTGAGATCGCACTGTATTAGCGTTTTCATGAAGTTGAAAAGATATTAAATGCAATAGGTCGGTGGTTTTTTCGTTATGGATTGACTTGGCAAATTCTGTTTTCTCTTTTCTTTCTCGTCAACCCTCTCTGACTTGGCAGATGAAGATCTCGATAGTTGCTCGATCAAACAAAAGATTGTGACTAGCTAGAGACGTAATCTGTTGTAGATAAATTAAAATTTTACTCCCATAACATTACATTGGTCTCAAAAGATTTCACATTTTACCGTTCGGTTCTTTTCGGTTTGTTCAGACAAAACAGGTGCGCTCTCCAAATGTTTCGAGAAATACATGAAGATCTCTGTAACTCGTATTCACTTCTTTTTATCCTCCGTTAGCCCCAAATTTTTTTCAATTGGTAAGCGTGCTATATCTATGCTTCCTGCAGTGATAAAACAGTTTATCTCGTTTGAATTGATCTTGTGGGAAGTAAGGAAGTATTTCCCCACTGCAAGCCATCATTGTTTATCGAACAACTTAAAAAAAATTCGGCCCTAATCCATTCGGCTATCGATAGTTATTTACCCTGTTGCCAGCCACGCGCTTTGCCTCATATCGGACGAAATTTAAATAATTACTTAAATATAGATTTATTTCCTATATCGACGATATCTTTCTAAACAAATTGTCGGTAAACTTTAAAGCATTTAGCAGTTATAAAGAAATGCGATTCTACCTTATAATTTACGTAGTATATGATTCATCAAATATTTTATTTTGTATTTGGTAATTTAACAAAGAATCAGGAAATAACAGCTACTCTTTTTCTTCAACTAACAGTCGGTCCTTTGATAATCAAATAACGCCATTATAATGTTATACAGATATAAATAATTAAAAACATCAAAAATACCTTATCTATCTGAAAGATATAAATTTTTCCCAGTTCTTTTTATTGTTATCTTTTAATTAATTTAAATTACGAATTCCGTTAGTTATCTTCAGTTTCTTCATAAATACGTAGATGTAATATTTATTTTAATTCCAAAATTACGCGCTTATTATTGTACTCGTATACGAGTTTATTTTATTTCTATCCGGTTTTAAATATTCTATTATGTATATTTAAATTAATTTCATTTACATATCAAAATATAACTACATATCCATTTGTTTAGTTTGCATGCTAATTTTAAGCTTCTTTTGATTGGTGAACAATGCAAGAAGAATAATTTAAAAAAAAATAATTCTTTGGGAAAAATATAAATCGAATTTGTATATAATATTTTTCATGTCATACGTTAATCAATCATATATCTACAAAATATTTCCAACAAAATATCAGGTCATTCCATAAGTAATGCAAATGAAATAAAACAGAAAGCAATTTAAATTCATTATCCTTCATAAAATACATAATCGTGTAATGACAAGAAATAAATCGTGGGGCGAAGAAAACTGCAGGAAGGAATTTAATAAATGGTGTTGTAGGTTATTTCAAGCAATACACTTAAAAAAAATTAAATTTTCCTTCTTGTCGCGTAGCTTTTAAGTAGAAAAGTGTACTAATAGAAACTCCTTTTATCCATTGTCTGTTGGAGCACTAAGCGAGGGGAGCAATCGCGCCCCGTACCACCTAAAATGTTTTCGCTGCTTCTCCAGCACTTACGAAAGTCTTGTAAACATCCAAGAGTAATAACTGTCACGAGAAGCTATAAGTAGGTACCTTCCATTCGTTTCAAAAAAATATATCTTCGGACACAAACCATTGTGAAGAAGCTAGGCTTTATGTCCAGTATAGGCCGTCTATGCTTAATATTTATTTATATTTTTATAACAGATTATTTTAGACGGGAAGAGTTTTGAAGAATTTTCAGCTCTCTAACAAATTCCTCAGGAACGTCTTCGGATCGTATTTTCTCTGTAACATGGCAAATGGAAAATATTGCTCATGTGGTTGATATTGCCTTTATTTTAATTTTGCGGTTGACTGTCTTCTTTTTAATAAAGGAAAGGCTATGAAGCAAGTCGGGTTTTTTTACTTCCCATGTGCTATAATTGTGATTATTCGAATTGGATCACGATTAATTATTTTTAACATAATAATATAATATACACCTTAGCACGATTAGTCTTTAATTTCCAAAATGACAATTTTAAGGCACAGTCCTTTCAATGCAACACCGAAGCTTAAATATTGCGCAGACTTAAATACGGACGCTGAAATTTTAAACATATTTTGATTTTACGAAATATTACTGCACAATAATATTCAGCGTCCAGGAACGATTTTTTGTTTAATTTGATCCAGGCCGACTCTTTGCCGCAATTTACCAAATGGTGAAATTACCTAATCCTCTAGTTTTTAGAGTTTCTAGTCTAGATTGGCTTTCAAGCTAGATATTGCATCTGCCTTGGCAAACTACAACAATATTATTTTCCAAGCTTATTAAATTATTTAATTAATAAAATTCTTGTTTTTACGTAAAAGACATAGCCTTTGACACGGCAGCCTTCCATCCTCCAGTAATTTATAGCAAGTGCTCTGACATTGGTGACGGTCTTTAAAATGGGATATCAATTTTCTTCTGGAGTGCATTATTATGCATTCGCTCTTTGTGTCCAAGCCAATGTAGCCGATCTACGTATATTTTTTTTTGTTGACTAGATCCCCATTTTGGTACTAGAGCTCAAGCGGGTTTTCCTTCTTATTTATTCACTCTCCTGGCACACGAGACAAAAAATATGTTGGAAACGAATCCTGGCAGTGTTATGTTTCTGCAAATTATTCGTTTCTTCTAGTTTTTAACCTAGTTCTTCATTCGGTTTTTTCGCCGAGGTAGATGAACTCTTTTATTAACTTGAAATTGTTGCTATCAGCCTGCTATCCTTTTTATAGGTGATATAGCATCGTTTTAAAAGTTTATTAATAAAAGTAAAATGCTGTAGAGCAGGAGTATTTAGTTCGGATTAAAGTACTCGATCATTTTTAGAAACCACAGTATGATCAGAAGTATTGAATAAGTGCAACTAATCATCAAAAACTTTAAGAAATAAGCTGACATCTGAGCAAACAAGAAATACCTTAATTGCTTATTTTTATTGAAAGAAATCGGGCTTGGCTTTGATTGTAAAATGTGAAGCATTGTGCTAGGAGCTTATATATCTCTAAACAGTTTATAATTTACAAAAGCATTGCTTTTAAAACAATAATGAAATAAAAACCATTTACACACTAGCATTACTTACGAAATGACCACCATAATTAAAAAGAATAAAATTAACCTCGATTGTTGTCACCACTATACCACCAACCACTTTATTCACTTTTTAGCTGTCTTTTTTTAACCCCTCTACAGTTTTTAATCTTCAAGATTCATACTATTTATGCCTTGCCAAGCAATTACAGATCGGCTATTAATTTTTTTACAAATAATTTTTCGATAAATGTATCTTACAACTCTGTCGTCTTGTTGTACGAAAAGTTAAGAAACTGAAATGGAAGAATTCAAAGAAGAAAAAAGCCATCGGCAGGTGTTAATGGTTTTTCTTTTGTGTTACGTTAAAAAAATTTAATTTTAACTTAAATTTTTACAAAGTTGTAAATTTGTGTACTTAAACAAAACATAACAAAAATGGTTTTTGACTTCTTTAAAACAAACTATTTTCCTGTAAATTATTATTTACTTGTCACACATCTCTTGATCTTCTCATCAAAAAAAAAACAGAGATATACGCTTAAATAAAAAACTCACGTAAGATTGTTTTTTATTTCCTTAGAAGCAATCCATTAGCATGATTCGGCTTTTTCTTTGTTCATAAATCACGCATAGTTACAGAAAAATCCAAAAAATTGTTTGCGTTTTCACATATACATTTTTTTTTCTTTTGGTGCCTTTAATACAATTATTTGAGCATTTTTTTTTTAATATTTTGATTTTTGCAATTTGTTTAGAAAAATGAAAAATAAAACTCAAGAAAAAATCACGAGCAAAAGAAAATAACACACTGCCTTTGGCTTTTCTTTTTTTTTTCTTCTTCTCTTTCTCTCTCTCTCTCTATCTGTCTCTTAAAGGTGGTCACCCTCAACGACGTAGACCCTCTGCCGGCGGTTCAAGTCGTGCGATTGCATCCTCCTCCCCATCGTCCTCCCCAAAGTCAAGAAGTGGTGGTAGTGGTGGTATTCCTTCGACGAGCTCTTCATCATCGTCGGCAGCTACCCTGGTCGGTGATGGTGGTGATGTCGCTAGTAATTCTTCGCAAATGGTTTATAGTTCGCAATATGAGTCACTTGAATCGTTAGTGATGCAGCAACAGCATATAAAAACTGCATCCATAGAAAAAGTTGTAAACCCTTTGGGTACTGTGACGACAATTACCGGTAGTTGTGACAGTGGGCTAGACACAGATGATGTTTTGCGAGGTGTTAGTGACCATGATTATATTATCCATGAGAATTGTGATGAGTCTCTGTTTCGTCCGGTCGTTGCAATATTCTGTGATGAAAGAAGTCGCCTCGAGGTGGAGCATGAGGACGAGGAATATACGAAACCACCCGAGGCGATTGGCAATAAGTTAATCGTTCCGGTAATTGAAAAAGCTTTCGACTTGGAGCTTAGCAAGAAAGAATCTATGAAGAATAGGGGGAGAAGGCAGCAAAAGCAAATTCAACTAGTGAAAGAGGTGCAAGAGGAATCTGACGTTGACGTGCTAAAGTTCAATCTCGCCGATGTAGGTAAAAAGCAAAAAGGTGATAAAAAGAAGTCAATGCAAGAGGAACCGGATAAAAAATCATTTTCGGTTGAGCTACAAAAAGTTAGTCAAAGCTTAGTAAACAAAGAAGTAAAAGCAATCGGCATAGAAAATGCAGTTACAAACTCTGCGTCTGTAAAGCATGAAGAAATGCATAAGAACGCCCATTCTGCTAATAATTCCAAAGCGAAGACGTCGACAAACTTTAAGAGTACAGAATCTGAAGAGCTCTCCAATAATGAAATTACTGTGAAACAGCTTTCGGATAAAAGTGAAAATGAGGTCAAATCTAAATTGTTGAAGATTCGTAAGAGTGTTGAACCCGAAGCACAATATGACAGTGAAATTACTATCAAAAGACCTTGTGATAAGATTGAAAAGCAGACAAAGGCATTGGATAATGAACCAAAATCAAAAACATTGAAAAACCGAAAGAGTGCAGAGAAAGAAATAGTATCCGAAGAAGTATCTGCAGTAGAACCAACGGATAATTTTGCAAAACTTGATAATGCAAGAAAATCTTCTGTAGTTGAACTCAAAGTAAAAAAAATAGACGAACCAACGAAAAGAATAACAAAAATCGGTAAAAGTGAAGACAGAAATGCTGATGCAATTATTCAGACTAATAAAGAAGACGAACAGTCGAAGAAAATCACGAAAAAAACGAAAGAACGCATGGAAAATGTAGAGCTACCAAATAAAGTTGACGATTTCGAAGACGAAAAACCTATCGAATTTAAAAGAATGACAACAGCATCTCCAGTTGCCACTCCAAAAACGTCCAACAAAAGTACAAGGCTTGATAAATTTACCCAAATAAAAGTGGATGTAAAATTTGAAGAAAAGATCAAAAGCGAAAAACGATCAAAATTGGAGAAGGGAGCATCAGTCGAGAGTATAGAATCCATCAAAAGTGTAAAACTTCTAGCAGATAAAGATAAACCCGAAGATGAAGAATTTGTTAGAGCCGACGATAAAGTAAAAAGCAAAGATGTTTCTGAAACAAAAACAATCAAAAAAAAGACAAAAGCTGAGTATAAGAAAAAACTAAACGAAGAAACTGGTACTTCCCTCGCAGTTGAGTTATCCAACGTATCCGATTTGGCTGATAGCTTGTTAGATTTTCTGCCCGAAAAACCTGAAGGAAAAGAATTATTGCCTGCAGATGTGGATAAGAAAACCAACAAAGAGGTTATAGTTTTAGATATTGAAAAAGATAAAAACGTAAATCCTAAACCTGCTGCCACCATAAACGAAATGGATATGAAAAAAACACCTTTAGCTGCATGTGAAGATTCAAACGAGCCAGAATTGAAGAAAACCGCTAAAAAATCCAAGTCGGATAAAGTTGTTATTCCTGCCGAGGAATTTAAAACCAAAGAACTTACTGATGCGGTATTCAAAGTCTCTGTAAATAAATCTGATACAGTCATAACTGTAGAAGAGAAAACAGCTGATGAATCGGAGAGTTCAGATAGTTCGAAGAATTTAACTAAACTGTCTCTCACTCCAGTTGAAACGAAGGCAAAGTCAAAAAAAAAATCCAAAGCTGAAAAATCACTCGAAGTTGCTAAAAACGATAAACCTCTATGCGAATCGAAAAATTCTCAAATAATTGAACTTCAATCACCGCATATTGATAGTTCTATGCCAGTAGAAAATAAAATTAAAAAGGACAAATTATCGAAACTCTTAGAGCTGTCCTCCAAGCATACAGAGTCAAATGAAATGACATGCAGTCGAATTTCCATTGAACCTATTGAGGTGAACACCTTCTTAAATGACCTAATGGATAGTCAAAAAATTACCAAATCTAAAAGTTCTTCAATGGAGATTTCAAAATCTAAATCACCCGAAAAAGCGATTGCCTCACCCTTGAAGTTCGTCGATACGTACGCAGATAACTTTACTACCCCAGAGGTTCCAACGAAGAAAGAAAAGGCAAAAAAGAAATTAGCACCCGGAAAGATAGAGAAACTTTCAGAAGCATCGCAATTAAAATCTTCCGACGGAATACAATTCTTCGAGAAATTTCTACCTGAAACTACGAAATCCATAACGCAACCAACTACTCCATGGAAACCCTTATCCACAGCGGAGGATAAGGCAAAATCCGTAGATATCGACTATCCAACGCTAGGTAAGTCAAACAAATCAAAGAAATCTCCAAGTCCGCCAGCTGGAAAAAAAGAGGAATTCATTAATTTCACCGTCGACATGACAGATGAGAAGGAAAGAGAAAAAATGTTAGACGACCTACCGAGTCTACAACCTCTGGAGGATCTACCGATAGACCTTCTTCCACCTCTGCCACCGTTGGAGCCGCTAGAAGTTGTCGCCGATGAAACCATTAGTCTCATCAATTTCGAAAGTCCTTTGCAAGAAGCATCAAAACCACTCGAAGTCGAAAAATCACCAAACCAATTCCCAAAAGGATTTCCAGCCGACACCATTATCTTTGCGTTGTGCGGTAGTTTGCATTATGAAAACGAAAACTCTGGCAAACCAGTTGACTCCCCTTTGACGTTATCCTTCTCTGATTCGACCGCTCACACTACAGCGGAATACAAAAGTCTAACCGAGAACGATGATCAATACTTGAGTCTTGAGCAGAGCTCCCAAGAGAACGCCCCATCCACCTCCTCATCCACTTGTGAGGACATCACAGAAGCCGCCTACTCCTCGGGTGGAGGAGATAAGATCGCCTCCATCTCGGAAAAAACGAAAAACAAACAGCGACGTAAAAAGCAACTCATTACTGCCGCGCCAGACGACGACGAGGAGTTACGCCCGTTAATTTGTAAGAACGATGATGTCAATCTGATGACCTGCAGCTTGAGTGCTGTACGCAAGGATATGATATCGGCAAGCGCTACACCAACAATAAAAAAAGAAACACTGCCACCATTGGACAACCCAAGTCAGGTAAATAGCGATTCATCGTCTAGTGATCAGGCGAACACATCGGAGGATCCCGATGATCAAATTTGTTTAAAAGTACACAATACCAGTGATACCGGAGCAGGTAAGTCAACAGATAATGCGGCTGATAAATCGGCTGAAGACGAAGTCGATTTAACCGCATCGGTTACAACGCCACCGCTGCAACAAGCATCACAATCCCAACAGCAGCCCAATTCGTCAAAGAAGAAATTAAAACGTCGTAAGAGATAAGAATTAGTGATTTGTTTGATTTGTATTTTTTGCCTTATTACATACTATTTGTATTTTAGCCTTTTCTCTAGGTCCATGGAATGAGTAATTGAAATAGGCTCTCTTTGACTTCTCTTAAAAATGCCACAACCAACTTTTGACAAAAAAAATTGAAAGAGTTTTCACACTCGTTTCGGATCTGATTTTTATTTTTCTTTGTTTAAACAAATATTGTGTGATGTATTATAGCTGCTTTTTTTTGTAAATTTACTCTGAATAACACGGACTTTTTGGACCGATTAAGGAGGATGTTGATACGAAAGTGTATATTAGGAATGTAGGTCGTGAGGAAAGTTTTGTGAAAACAAAATGAAGAAATATTGCAAAAAGAAATAATAATGCAGTAAGGATGTGATGAATCAAGAGTTAAGTTTACGTAAACCTTAAAAATTGTATATATTTATTCAATTGAAATTCCGAAATACAACTAATTTAAACACGTTTTATTATTGGTAAGGCCTAGAAAGTTTTATTCAACTAAGTTCGTACTTTGTATTTAGTTAACCACCCTGGGGCTCAAATGACATCGAAAATTTGTATACTTCTCCTATTTATAGTTGATTTTGAATTCTCGTAATAAAGTTTTTGCTTTTCTGTTATGTCGCCTAAAAAAAAACTACCACATCAGAAGCATAAAACTCAATGGCTCAAAACGCTCCAAACAGTATTGACATTGATCTTTTCGCTTGATGTTATGCATTTGAATGAATATGAATTTCATTTTCAAAGCACTCAATTCTAATGCACAAAGCTCTCAACTTTGTTCGACCAACGTACTGAAGATGGTTGAATATCGTTGTTCAACAAGTGTACGGGTAGCATTAAGTTGAGCAACGAATTAAAAAAAACGTGCAACAAATTATCTGTTCAACACTTTGTTAAACTCTTAATGCAGTGTTTATTTTTTTTTGTTGTTTGTGTAAATTTTCAGTTTAAAGGGCTTTTGATCAAAGACGTATTGGTGAGAGTACCAACGCTTCCCAGATAGTTCTTTTTCTGCCCCTGAATTCGAGCACGTTCAACTATCAGCTTTCATTGCAGATCTTAATGCACTAATTCGCTGGTTCAGATGGTATTTATCTTATCAATAGCGGATGCTTGTTACATCTGTCTTATTCTTTATAACTCTTTCCGAGAATGTGGAAAAGAGCATTAGTCTAGCTAGACTATACATTCTCGTACCGACCAACTTCACTTACTTTGATTTATTTAAGGTCATCGAAACGCTTATAAAAATTCATTTCGAAAATTGTGAACGACACGACGAACGAGAACCGTACTCGCGGCAGGTGATTTGATGACATATCTAAGCGAAAAGTGAGGTTTGATTTATAATGTAAAATAAAACACATTAATTTGAAAGTGAACTTACAATTTTTATTATCGGTTAAAAGAACAATTCATGACATTTCACGACTTCAAGGTGGTCCATTTGGAAGGTATATTTTGGGCGACTCGTTCGACCATAGCGACTGGTATCTCGCGAATAATACGAGTATTGTTGGCTTCCAAAGCGTAGCTGGCATATTCCTGAAGACCTGGGGCTTTACATATCCCCAAAGAAAATAGTTCAAAGGTGTGATATCGCACGATCTATGTGGACAATTTACCGCAGCAAAAAATGATCCTCAACAAGTCCATTGTTTCACGCGCTTTATGGCTCATAGCGCCGTCTTGTTGAAACTAGAGCTCCCCGAGCCCATGGGCAGCCATGGAGCACTGGCAGTCTTGGAGTTGCTCATCAGCCCAAATACGAACATTTTGTTTATTAACATATCCATTGAGCCAGAAATGGGCTTCATCACTGAACAAAGTAATTTTCACGAATCGCACGAGAAACATTTCTTACAGAGCGCTAATTTTCGTAAAGCAGGTGACCAATTTGAAGACACTGTTGTGGTGTGAGTCTTTTCATGATAACTTGCCAAACGATTCTGAACAAAAATGGCAAAGTTGATAGGAGTCACACGTGATCTGTCAAAAGAAGCCTAATGAAAATCAAACCTCACGATGAATCACTCTATATTTGTATTTATTTATTTCCAAAAAGTACAAGAAGAACTACATTCTTCTAGAATTCTACAACTCTAGATGCCAAGAACACCAGAGGCCTGGGAGTCTGTTGCTAGCAAATTGGGCGAACTGTGACAATTTCACGTTGCAAATTGCAAAATTGTTTTCTATGTTCAACATGAAAATAATTATCTGACAATGAAAAATCACAGCACATGTCGTAAACGTCTAACAATGATATAATTGTGTGTGCAGACGATTGGCAGATACCTGACAATTTAATTGTCAGATAAAAAGTACATTCTCAATTTTAATTTTGTTGGAAAAAATTGGATCACGACTGCTTTTTATCATTGGCAGCTAAAGCTGCAGCTAGATCATTTATTAAAATAAATTTTTAACATAAAACGTTATGGATTTAATTTATTTTACGGGAGCGGTTACAAGTACATTGAGTTTAAACTTATCCAAAGTTATTATGGGCTTCATGTTATAAATCATTCACTCATTTCTTTTGAGAAACTGTGTATAATTTATTTGAGATTTATAAAGTGAACTATTCTGAATCCATCCCCTTCCCTCAATTGCCGTCAGTACATTTTCCAATGATCCTCCCTACAATATCTATATAATATGTCCTTATTAAAAAAGCATCACACAATTGACAAAAAATACAAATTCAAACAAATCGTATTTTTAAAATAACAAAATTAATATTTAATCATTATGTATTTATAAAAATTAAAAACAAAACTAAAACAACAAAAACAATTGCGCTTAGTTGTTGGAATGGGTAAATGTTAATCGATATATATACACTTCCTAAGTAGATATCATAATTTACAGATTTGTAAATATATATAAACAAAACATAAAAATCGAAAAAAAAACAACAAAATCTCTGATGAAAAATAAAAAAAAAAAAAAAATTCTGATAAAAAAAAAATATAAATAAAAAATACCGCCTTTGATCACGATTTCGTAAACATATACATACTTATATACAAGCATATTTTTTTTAATTAACAGAATGTATATTTACTAATATGGTTGTTGTTGCAATTTAAAAAAAAAATATTATAATATGTATAAAAAAAGATTGTTATATTTACAAATGTTCATGTAATTATTATTATTATAACTATTTTTGGCTAATTTTATTCAATTCTATGATAAAAATAATTTTTTTGTTTTTTTTTTAATATATCTTTTTCTCTTATTTATTTTATACTTTTCTGTTAGTTATCATTCAAGCGTAGTATTTGTATATTTTCGTTTTTGTTTTTTTCTAATTATTTATATAAAACATATTTATTAGTTTTTTCTATAATAAATATAATATGTTGTGACTATGTTACATCATATTATCAAAGACAAAACTGTTGACAATTAAAAAGGATGCGCGCAGTCACATTTAAAAAAAACTAAAATACAGTATAACAAATTTTATTTATTTAAGTTTTACTCATAAAAGAAATTTGCTGGTTTCTGGGTGAAAAAAAATTTAAAAAATGCTTATTACGATGAACACATACATATGTATATTTGTTAGTAAATGTATGTAAAATATATTTCTATACACATAATTATATAGTAGTAATTTATTATGTAGTTGTTTATTTAAAAAAAAAAATAATAAAAAAAATTAAAAACAAAAGTAATGAAATAAAAATAATAAAAAAGCACGCAAAAATCAAACAAAAAAACAGTATTTACGATTAATAAAGTAACAAAATGTAAAGAATATAAAAAATATTGTCTAATTAAATAAAAGGAAATAAAAATTAGTATGTAGATAAAAAAAAATTAAAAAAAGAAAACCTAAATGTAAAAAAAACATGAATAAACATTTATGTGAACAAAATTTTATTTTTTTAACTGATTGTATGTATTTTTAATACGCTTATTAAATTCAGGCAGTTATATTTGTGAAACCAATTTTCAGATTGCAAACAGTCAGTGACATTTTTATTCAGTGATCTTTGCTATTAATCGTGATGACATACATATGCGATTCAACAACGTTATCAAATCTTACAAACTTGGTTCCAAATTATGGTATTTTTTATCGAAAAATTTAGGCACACAATTTAGCTCATTTTTGTGTTAATGAAATAATCGAAAATGATTCGCATGAGATTATCAAAACGCTATTACATTCCGAAAGATGGTGCGGTCTGGCTAATCGGCGTATTACCGTCAACGGTATTTTTATAGAGATTAATAAATATTTTGTCCCTCGATTAAATAGCAATAATGTGGTAATGTGACGCTACTTGGCACGCTGAAAACGAAACAACCAATTTCTTGAAGAAAACATTAGATGAACTCAAAATTATGCTTAACGTCTAGTCTACGCTGACAACTTACAACAAACAATGCATTGGAAGCCAACATTATTCGTAAGTCCTTTGTCGACATAAGGACAAATGTTTGAAAAACTAATTGCAGAATGTTAAGATCTTGTAAGCCAAGTCTATACAATTACAGTTGAGCAAATCGAATCGTTGCCAATATACTACGTGATCTAGGTGATCATTTTCATCAGTCGCCGGAAGTCCAAGAGAACTAGTGGAACAACATCTCAATTAAGTGCAGTTTGGCGCGATTTTGTGACTTGAACTGGCGGTATCGTTCGCATTGATAAAAAAAACCTGTTTACAAGTTTTATCAAAAGAATACCATATGTTAACAGTAGACCTGTGTGTTTTAGGTTAGCTCAGAGAGCGGTCTGTTTAGTTAAAAGTACTTACTGAACTAGTTTGTTCACTTTAGTTCACTGCTCAGGAAAAAAGATCTATCTGATGTCACAACAAATAGCAACGCTATCACCTATGAACTACAATATGAACTAAGGAGAAAGAATAACTATAAGCATAAAGAAACAGCAGAGATAGAAAATAGTACATGCATTTGCTCATCACTGCAAAGATTCCTCCATGAAACTATCTTCAACGGCCGAAACAAATAGCTTACGCTACGCTACGACGATTAATAATAATTATGTCATCTGTGTCTTGTTTGCTACCTGCACTGCTGTGTCACCGTCGGAACGTCCTTAGAAACTAGTGACTAATAACTAAATTTTAAACTTAAGAAGTTATGATTAAAACCAGAAATATAATAGGCCATCATCCGAAACAGAAAAAAAATGTATTGCAGGTGCCGTTATTAAAAACGATAAAGCAGAACAGAATTGAATTGATTTTCTATAGAATTCAAAAATTAAACCAACGTTTTCTAGATCGCTCTGAATTTGCTTGTAAACAATTTGAACACGAATAATTTTCAATGTACAGTAGATGACGGTTATAAGAACATCTTTTATAAGAAAAACATGCTTATTAGACACACAATACACCATGCACCCTAGAACCTGTAAAAAGGAAGCGTTTATAAGAAAAACACTGATATAAGAAAGAAATTCGCTGAATTTTTGGACTTTATTATACTACTCTACTGTATTAAGAAGTATTGAAAATTGTAATATACAGGTATACCTCACTTAACACGGGGGTAACGTTCCAGAAAAATATTGTGTTAAACAAGCTTAACCAAACAAGAAACCAATGCGAAGTTGCGTTCCAAATCTCGATATAAAACCAAAAATATTTTTTGTTTTAATTTTTAGATTTTTTTTTATTTAAAACTTTCATTAATTAATTACCTTACTTGCGAATTTCAAAATGGAAAGGGAGATATCCATGACTGTGATAGTTCCTATTCAGTTAAGCTGGTGTCACATAACATCAAGATAGTTAAGCTTTGGTGGAATCGGCTAAAGTGACAGTTGACTGTAGCTTTTTTGTTTGTCATTTTTGATAATCAACTTTTCTTTGCTCTGTGTAAAGATATCGTAAAATGGTTGTTTGCAACTCTTGTTATTCTATTCTATTTCAATCGAATTAACAGATGTTAGATTAATTCTAAATTGTTACTATAGATTCTTACATTTAAGAAACATTCCGTAATTATTTTATTTTATTTCTACTTCAACTGCAAATCATAGAAGTAAAGATCTCACTTTGCGGTTAGCACAAGTAATTGCAAAACTTTTGTTGTAAATATTCACTGTTAACTTATTGACTATATTTATTATTACAGTTTATTGCTCTTAAACTTATATTATTATTATTAACTATTTACATTTGAATTTTAACAAAGTTAAATGCCAAGACAAACAAAATAATACCAAATGTTACAAGAAATTGATAAAAAAATCGATTGTCAATTTGATAATCAACTTACATGGAGCAAAAATGATGATTTTGATTGTCAACTATAAGCCTTAGCCGATTCCACCCCTAGTATTAGACCAGTATTTTGTCAATCGTAAGCTGGTGTTGTTCTTCTAAGTGACCAGCAGGTTCTTAAATCTAAACAATTTTTCGCAAATTTGTATTCAAGAAACTATTTACTTTTCCTAATGATCTTTCTTTTACGACACAGCTGGTCTCAAGTCGTGTCAATACAAAAACTCGCATTTGCGCTTTCGGATGTTAAATTGCGTTGCTAGTCTCACCTTGTAGTTAAAATTGCCTCGATGTGCCCTGTACTGTACGATAAGTCGCTGCAAGGATATTTGTATCCTTCTCGGCATAGGAAAGAAAAAGTGTTTCCTAATATTTCTTTTAAATTACATATTCATAAAACCAAACAAAATAATATAAGAAAAGATTTTTTTCTTTTGGTTGCTTTTTAGTGTTGTCTAAACCCATATCTGTAGTGTTCCAAAGAAGTGGGACACAAAACTTGTACAAAATCAATATAAAAAAATGGTTATTCAATCAAAACCGTAAACTGATTCAATCAATTTTTTGGATCTTCTCGATAAGACATTTTTCGCTAGCTCCTCATAATATAAAGTTTAAAGTGCGAAAAACCATGTTATTCAAGTTATGTGATGGTGATTGAAAAATAAAAAGTCGCCAATCTAATAACTTGCACTTGTTTCTTCTTTTAGAAGCCGTTCAGTAAGAATTAAAATAAAAAATGTTTCAAGCTTTTTGGCCAAATAATGAATTTCCTTATTTTCTCGAATATTAAAATACAAATGCTTCAAATTCGTGCCAATTCTTTTATGTTCCTATAAATGAAATCCGTTAATTCTGCGGAACATGAAAGTAATATAAAAACAAAAGTTTAGCGAATTCAAAAAATCGTAATATCTTAAGAAATGTATTTGATTACACATGTAGTCTTAATACCCGTTACATCAAGCATCAGCTATGATTGCAAACGATTTGGCTGTAAAACTCTCTAAACCAAATGAGTTATTCATTTAAAAAAAAATTAATAACGAAACAATCAATACATGGATACATTTCATTTTGTTTGTTGACTCTGAGCAAATTTATCAGAATAACACGCGTGTCGGCTGTAATAAAATACAGCCCATTGTTATATTGCTGAAACTGAATGACAAAACAAATTGAAAATTTGTCATAGACACTTCAAATTATTGCTCTATTAATGCATGAGGTTGACTCTTGCGGTTGCGTTAAAAATTAAATATTGATTAAAGTCATTTCCTTGAAGCTTCATTAAATTTGAAAGTTTTTTTTTCTCGTGTTACGCTGAACAAATTTCTGTTTTAATGTTTCTTCTAGTTGAGGAGTGTTTTTAGAGTAGTTGGGTGTGCACGTACCGAAATCGTTACAAAATTGACGAATAACCCACAACCCGTGTACGAGGTTATGATCATGATTATAGGTTTCATAACGTCCCTATTTTTCTGCATTCATAGCACCTCAAAAAAATTGCTTCAAGCCTCCCGATTTTGTATGATTTTGTCACTGAGGCCAATCAAATGCTCGTGTTATTGTATTTGTATGTATGTTTTTATTTACCTCATTTAAGCTTGTATACGAAGTACGAAGGCTTCCTCCTTTGAACATAGCAATAGCATTTTCAAACTGTTACCGCCGGACGAACAACTGTGGCCTGTAGATCTTTCAGCTTAAGGCCGGCCACTTTCCGGCCAAAGAATATAGCAGAGTTCTCTTTAGCGTACGCACAGATTGATGTCGAAATCCAATGTTGCTTCGCTGTTGATCACAAATGTCTACAATATTTTACTATTCGTTTCTCCCTCCCTAATACATTAAAAACAAGTGAATTTGATGGGGAACCCCATTCGAAAAGGATATTACTCTTGTCCTATGCTTCATTCTACATTTCCATGTATATCTGTACGTAGTTTTCACGAACTCCTCGTTGTCTCTGAAAACTTCAATGATTTTTGTGATGTAAAGCGGGTATTGCACTTCGTAATTATTAATCTTATTATGTATTTATTTAATTATTTCGTAGAAAATCTTGTCAATACCATATGGTTAGCGAAGCGTTACAAATGTGTGCAGTTTGTTGTTTTAAGCGGTTGAAATCTCTTATTTTCATTTTAAACAAGTAAGAACTACGTGCTTACATGTCATTTTGGTTTTTAGGCAGAAGAGATATTACTAAATTGCTTTTTTCTTTCAATTTCCACTTAAATTCAGACTTTTCATCACATTTTCTCCCTCCTCAAACTAATGTTTTAATAATAAAAACCAAATAATAATTGACACCTCATCATCACTCATTTCAAATTCACGCACTAACCACATCCATTTAATCTCTTTTTCTCCTTCTTGATTTCTGAAAAAAAAGTTTGCCTTTAATTTTGTGTTTTAGGAAAAATTCAGGTACTTCAACATCATGCATCGGAAGGTGGCACCCAATCCATTGATCACATCGATGGAGGAGATCTCAGCTCAAGCAGTCTCAGTACCGGTAGTCGTGCATCCTTAGACCCACCGTCATCATCTCCAACAATGAGCATAACCGGTGATAACTTAATGCATTTTCCAGCCGATTCAAGTGGTTCGTTATAAAACATATTTTACAAATATTTACATAAGAAAATGTCTTGAGAAATCAAACAGAAACACAAAGGAATATATGTACTAACAGACTAGTTTGTGTTTGTATGCATGTCGTGTAATTGATTTAAATTCCCTAGTATACTTCTACGCATATACTTACAATACTATCTACATAATTATATATATAAACATACATATATGCATAACACATTAAATATATGTTTATTATTGATATACCTACGAACAAAATGTCACCATCTCTGAAGGAAAATTTTATACAAAAATCCTATTTTATATGTAGCAATTTTTTAAAAAGAAAAACTTAAATATGTTATAGGTTTAGACCATATGGGCATATATTTCATTTTAAAACATCAAGGTTGACTAACAATAAGACGACAATGATAGGATGAAATCATTTTGACGAAATATATGTCTCTTACTTTTCTAGTTAAGCCAATTTTTGAATCGCCTAAATATGGGTTTGCACCTGCTCAAATGAGCAGATTATATGTCCTACATTTTACAGCATTCACCAACGCTATTAGTAAACTGTCATAAAAATATGAAAAATTAACTTGAATCTGACCGGCGTTTAAGATAACGCCTTCTTATATTTTTTAAAAGTCGATTAACGGTCAGTTTAGTTTTTCAATCTCATGGTTTTTATTCAATATGGGAAACCGATTTATAAACAGAATAACAAAGTAATATATGTCGGTTTGGAATTTTTGGTTTCATTCTGCGGATCGACATCACTCAAACAACGTTTAGTTAAAGTAATAACAGCGCTGTAATATTATCATTTTCAATTCAAAGCAAGAATTTTAAATAGATTTTGTAAGCCTAGACAAATGATCCATTATTAATTTCTTCCAATTTTATATAACTTTTGTTTTAACTACACAATTAGTTATACATATTACTTTTCTCTATAAAAAATAACATATTTCTAGTCTAGAAGCAATTTTTAAATTATTATATTAACTTTTTATTTTTTAAATAAATCATTGGCAAAGTACCTACTTCATATTTTATTTTTTTGCTTATATTATAATTTTTTTTAAAAAAAATCCGTATTGGAACAAAAATTGCTCACTACAAAATTATAGATATTAAAATTATATAGTTATTTACATGCATAATATATTTAAGACTTTTTTTTCAAATTGTTAGTTAAGTTGGATGTACCATAAATATAGTTCTTATACAAAATTGATAAGAATTAAAACAAACAAAAGAACCATTACCCAGTGAAATTGATATCAATTATAAGTTTAATCGGAACCCAGTTAATATATTAATATGTGGGTTTTGTTTTTTAATTTATTAATTTTGGCTCTAAACATATGAAGTGGGCTTAAATTTTGAAGAACTTACTATTTTATTGACAAATGTTAACAAAAAGTAGATTGAAGCTTAATCGAATGTTGTTTCCATGATGTGTAAAACGAGTGGCAAAATTTCCTAAACCCTAAACATTCTCGCGTTATCTCTAAACATTTCTATATATTGTTAAAAAAGTGTCACATACAAAATGTAATTAAAACGCTACTACATTAAATACAAAATTTAAGATCAATTTTTCATTCAAGATACATGCAGACAGTTTTTTGTAGGAAGATTTATATAATCTAAAGGTGATGATATATTAAATATAGAAATGTGTTAACTTACTCGACCTTTGACCCGAAATATTTAATTGATCTGTGGGCTGTGTTGATCTTCCACTTTCCACCTTACACTTCTTAGATCTTCCACGTTATTTTGTTACAGGACGATAATGCCGTCTATGGCAAAGATTTAACAAAATATGTTAGTATTCATACAAATTTGAACTATCTACAAAGTTGTCAACATTTTTAAACACCTTATCAAAATTATGGTATTAATAGGTAGGTACTTCGTTTCCATAAATAAAGCAAAACAATTTTTGTAATCTATGTTTTATAGTCTGACTTTTAAAAGTCGATTGTATCGGAACAGTACAAGTATAAAAATGTATGAAAAAACATCCATCTATGCATTTGCACAAGAATAATAAAGACGTGTAATAGCTAAACAAAAACAAGAGTACTCTAATTTGGCCAGCACTTACCCAAATACATAGAAACTTTACAAGCAGATTTTTGTTGCAGCAATTTAAATAGGCATCGAAATTGAATAATATGATTCCAACGTAAGAAACTAATGGTGGTTTAATTTAACAAGGGTCGCCGACTCATTTATATCATTATATCATCCCTGTTACTGCTGTTGTGTCCCATTTTTGATGCAAACGCATTCTCCGTTCGTTCAACCTGCAAAGCCATTGCACTATGTTGAAACGATACTGCTGTGTTTTAACTTGTCGACTCATCAAAGCCAATGTACTGGCAATGTTATTGCCCGCTGCAATAACATTGTTCGGCTTACGCAGCAATATCGTTTCAGTTTCGCAACAGCAGGTCAACCAACGGATAATCGCTGATTTGACTTCCGAACCTACCTCAAGTTTCGACTAGAACGACAGGTAAACGGCGAGTCGTAATTTGAACGCGAAAAGGTGCGGTCGTTTTTATTTTGTTTCTTTATTTTTTTTTTATTCCAGTCGGTAAGAAACTAACACTGCTGTCAATTTGAAATTGGTATGGGATTATTTCTCCTTTGTATTATTACGACCTACCAATAACAAGCAAGTGAACGGCTTTAGTTTTTTGTCTCTTATAAAATTAAAATATACTTGAAAGAGGCACTTAATTTAAGCAAGACACTAAATTTGTTTTGGTAAGGTCCATTGTAAACAGGCGATTTTCATAATAGCTCAAATCAAACACTAATTCTTGTATTTTCAATACAAGACGACTGGATTCAAAGCAGCAATTCAGACCTTCAATGCTTAACCAATAGCTCTTCAATTTTACTAATGAAGTAGAAACAGCTTTAAAAGTTATGTACGCTCGTTTTTGTTCGTTGCTATCAAAGAAAAAATGTATATAACAAAGTAGGCAATTACTCAACTGTTTTCTTATTTGATGGTGACAGATGATAGCTCAGTTTTTTTCAGTAGTCGAAATCTAGCAACTATTTTTACATTGACAATGGGTGACATGAAAAATGATGAGGGCTAGCTATTTACTAGTTTTTCGATCATTTTAACTTTAATCTCCTTTAATATTAAATTGCCTGTAGTCAAAGCAAATACTTAATGTTATTTAAAATATAGTCAACACTTTTTGTGGGATAGATATCGGGGTCTTAATTTCTCACAAACATAAAGAAGACTCTCTATATCTTAACGTGGGCTTATTAAGGCAGCATTTTAAACCCCAGTGTGTACTTTAAACTATCATTTAAATCTTTGTTCTATTCGAATCTTGAACGTACTATTCAATCTGTCTTTTATGTTGTTTATATTAGGCCGAGGCCTAAATAAATTTCGACAACCGAACATTTTTTTTCAATGGGTTTAAAAATATTAAAACTGATATTGCAAACCAGATGACCGATATCCAGTTCGATAATAAACGTATCTACTGTAGCTCTTTTATATAAATGTTCGTAAAGTTTAAAAATGATTTTCTTATATTCACTTCTTTTTTAAGAATAAAACGATTTTATATCCTTATGGTTGGACTTTTGTGCATTTAAAAATAAAACTTAAGTTTTACACCCGAACACATTAAACATAATTAATTAAATGAAAAAAATCATTTGTCCATTAGCAACAATGGATTTTCTCCCAACTCTGATTATGTGCAACAAAATAAATCTCATTGTTCGTAATTTCTTCTGTTTTTCTTGTGGCTATCCTCAATTTTTAAATGTATTCGTCTACATACAACGCAACAAATTTAAGAAAAACAAACAGAATAGCGGCGGACATATTTGTTATGAATTTTAAATCAATCTAGTATCTACTTAAAAATAAACCACTAAATTACACTATAAGTAAATATAAGTAAAAATGTAAATGGTTCACATCACAAATTCTTCTTTTTTCTCTCTACCGGGAAAATGACGCATTTCACAAAAATGAATGCCCTATTCGTGTTTAGCGAGTGATTTTACATAAGGATAGAGTGATCTGACCTCGTGCATTTATAAGGGTTAAAATGTTCTGATTTAAAAACGCATTGTTTATTTTCAAGGCTTAAAAGCCTATAATAAAGTAAATAAACCTAGTGAATTATACGGCCATGCTAGCAGTCATCATTTTTTAAAAACAAATGTTTCCGATGAAAGTTCTGTTGGTCGCAAAAAATACTCAACTACTTTATTTTAGTTCCTTACTTAGAGCGGAAAGTTTTTGTTTAACAAATTGGAAGGTGGATAATCCCGTAGGTAGCAGATGCCGACATAAATTGATTTGTTATCTTATTTAACTTTTAAAAATTTTATATATAAAATTTTTGGTGGTGGTATGTGTGTTATATTACCAGAAACAAACCGCTAAACCGATTGACCTTATATGTAGATATTAAAATCATAAGTATGTTTATAGCTGCTTAGGTGAACCAACATATTCAGATAATATGTAAGTTGTCTTGAGAGAAAACGTTATTTAAATAGGAATCAGCACAACTACGTTCTGTACTAAACGTATTTTTTATATGGGAATGAACAGTTGCAAAGTATGCGCACGTGCTGCTGATTCAACAATTAAATTTGTTATCGCTTAATCGTATGCCACTCCATTTTGATCATGAAAATTATAAATGTTCTTAAAAAATATTTTCTTATATAGTATATAAAATCCTCTTATATATGTCTGTTACATCATCACAACCAAATCACTCGACACCACCTATATAGTTTATATCTACATGTGGTGCCACATTATATCAACAATATAACTTTATTATCAATGAGCCAGTTGATCACAAATACACACCAAGGAAATGACAATTTATTTAATTATAAAATGAGTTTTGCTTTTTTATAAGCTTAGTATCCTGCTAAATTTACTGAACTTTTACATCACATTGTCTAAATTAGCTAATAAACTTATAGAAGAACAATTAAAATCGATTAAATTATTAATACCATAGAAAATAGCAAAGAAAAATTGCCGAAAGCTATCCGGCTATTTCAACTTCATGATTTGAACCTTTACAGCCCGCTTAATCCGAAATCTTGCTAATGCTTTTACTCTTCGGTGTTGAACTATTTGTTTTCATCCTCATATATCTCAAAATCTACTATCTACTTTGGAAGCATCACAGGAATATAAACAAATTGAAACTTCTATTAGGAAATATTAATAAAATCATACATTAAATATCTGCATTATGTCATATATTTACATCTAGCCAAAAGTTTGAGATGAACTAACCAAAACAACAAATTTTGGAAACTTACATATTAAGTAGTATTCTAAAACTTAGTATCCCAGAACTTTACATTCATATTAAACTAATAGAAATTATTATTAGGTGAAACATTTCTTAAAAAAAAAAATCACATAAAAATATACACATAAAATATTCAATAGGTGCCCCTAAATTAATATTGTTTTTCTTTCGTTTTACTAGATAATTTTAAGTATACACTCTTATATACATTAAATCAATTTTATATCTTATTCTAGTTAAAACAAACAGGAAACAATAAAACGCATACACTCTTTATTACTAATAAAAAACAAATTCAAACAAAACAAAAAAAATGATAGAAAAAACCTCAGCTGAATGCCGTGATATGTAAAAAAAAAAAAAACAACAAAATAAAATATTAACACAAAAAAAATATGGTGATAATTTCTTGTTAAATTTACAAATTTTGTTAACTCCAAATATAAAATACATTTTTTGCCTTTACCAACATTTTTTATTGTTAAAATGAAAAGAAACTTTTTGTAAAACAATTCAATAGTAGAAAGCAAGGAAAATCTTATGAATCCATAAAATAATTTATTAAGAAAATTACGTTTACAAATAGATCATGTTTTTTAATATATACATACATGCATATATTTTTGTTATAGTCCTTAATTAAATACGTTTCTTTTTTTAAATTTAGTTTAACATTGCATGCACCTATAGAAAATCATTAAGTTCATCATAAACTAAATTTTTTCAAAAAACAAAAAATGGATGATGTAGTTTCGTTTTTATTTTCTATAATACAATACATTCATCCCAAATATTAGCTGATTTACATTTAAATAAATATTATTAATAATAGCTGTTGATTTTTTTAATTTAATTTATTTTTTATTAGCAAAATAATTATAACAAAATTGATCTTTAAAACAAAAAAAATGTTCAAACAAATTGTATTGCGAATTCATTCCAATGTGAGAAACAGTAATTTATAAAACTATAACCAAATAATTAATGAAAACAAATTATAAATGCATAAAAAAAAACTTATGTATAAAAAGCATTAATAATAATGTTGCAACATAATGTATATTCTGATAAATTTAAGATTTTAAACATATTTTTTATACTGGCAAAATTAATATTCTTTAGGCATACTGGTAATAACTTGAGAAGTGTCATAGTTTATGTACACACAAAAAAATAAAGTTTTAAATATATATATTGAACTTAACTGTGAAAATGGCAAACATTAAAAAAATAGATGAGAAGTTGTGAAATGAAATTTAAAAATAAAAAAACTGTTTATGTATTATAAGTTAATTTTAACAATAAATTTATAATAAGTTGGATGGAACTGAACTCCGACGATGTGTTTTTTTTTAAATGGCATTGTGTCTTAATCGAATGCTGAAAATAGAAGTAAGTATTTAATCTAAAATCTTTCATAATAGCTACTGGATCTGAATACTTGAAAAAAAATTACTTCTATGATTCTTTTTCTCGACGAGATAGTGATCAATATTACAGATCATAACCCTCCCACTTGACTGCATTCCTACTGCTTCGTCTGTGGGGTTCGCCAGTTTTAACTCAAAAAATATCTGCGGTCGCTCACGGGTTCCTATAAGTTCGTTTACAAAATACAGACGTTTTTAGTTTTTTTTTTTGTATATGAACGATCCCTCCTTTCAATATGGCAATACTAACTGAGCCGGTTGTGGTCCAATTTTTCCGATATGGGTTCGGATCTGGCGTCGTTTTAAGTCGTGTATTTTGTGCTTTGATAGTGAGATAGTATGCAGTTAGAAATGGCTTCAAAATCATTCAAAGACTTAATGCCGACAAAAAAAAAGAAATTGTTGAAAAAATATTTTGTTAATATTATTATTTAGTAGATAAATTTATGTTTATTTTTGTTATACTTTTTTATTTAATTCTAAGCTAAATTAATCTTAATGAATACATTTTTTTATTTTTGTTTGTTTATTAATTAAAAGGGATCAGGCCTACTGGGGATACCCTTCAAAAGCACGGCTTTTATCTTACCTGTTAGTGGTGTGGAAAAATATAAATTTGTTTTATTTTTTTAAATCTTGTTTTATTTTTTTAAATAAAACAATTTAAATGAAAATGTTAATCTTAAATAATGGTAACCCTACATAATATTTTTTATGGGTTTTGCTGATATAAAATCATTGCTGCGGAAACCCCATAAGATCTTTTGTTAGCATAGCATCATACAATTAGATAGAATACACCAACAAAATAGTGCGAATGAGGGGCAAACATCCCTATCTTCCCTGTACTGCCATTTTATGTTGGACAGAGTATAGTAGCATTTAGTCTTTTGAATCAGGAGTTTAGAACCCATTTTTTCTGCCAAAACCGAGTAACAGCGCTTTCCTAGGGTGATTCTTCGGGGTTTCTTTACTAAGATGTCATTCGTAGAGTTTCAATCTAATGCTATCAACAGTTACGTTCTATCCTAGGCGGTAAACATTATGTTTGTTTTTTTGTTGATAGCAAGGACAACTAGTTTTGTCTGTTCTTCAATAGCCTAAAAGCCTCTATCAAGGCCCCTCCTGGAAGTGACCGCTTAAGTCAACATGATCTGGATACCGCAGTAGCTGTATTGATATGTTGAAGATAGTGCCTCCCGTGTTGAGACCTGCCCCGCACACTATCTCCTCAAGAACAGGTTTGAAGAAATTACACACGCAAATCTCCTTGCAGAAATCTAATGGATGTTTGAAAGTGTTCAGATTTCAAACTG
This sequence comes from Ferdinandea cuprea, assembly GCA_963576555.1. Lineage (NCBI taxonomy): Eukaryota > Metazoa > Arthropoda > Insecta > Diptera > Syrphidae > Ferdinandea > Ferdinandea cuprea. The sequence continues at coordinate 124,242,903 of OY754958.1, read as the reverse complement.
ATCGAGAAAAATCGAACATATCGACTTGGTGCGTTTCACTTCTGACACCTTTTATTTTGCTTTAAGTAACCCTTCATAGCCCATAAATTTGATTTTAGTAGTTGGTCAAGCTGATTCATTCAAAACACTCTTTTTCGCTGCATAAATTATTGACATCACATACATATATTCCGAGAAATACGAGTATTAGTATGACATTTGCGAATAACGTATGGTGCATCCAGTATGTGCTTATTGTATGGTTTTATCAATAGCTGGATGCATACTTTTCAACATATTGCGCAATAATTATATCACTTTTGTGATACGCGAATTAAAAAAAATTAAGTTATACTAATTGCCTTTCCTCTTGGAAATTTCGTTGATTTTAAATCAGTTTTTATCAAATGACAGATATTTGATTGAAATATTGCATCATTTGTTGTGGCATTTCAACCTATAACGTCAAATGTTCAACAAAAGCTTCATTAAAACTGATAAATTGACAAATAATTAACCTATTTTCCCCTCTGTTCTCATTAAGGTAGGCCCAAACGGTTTTAGCTGCCAGCAGTCAAACAGTTACATTTTACAAGTAAGATAATAAATCCAATGTCAGTAAATAAACGGTTTGAAGTTTGCTGAGTTTCACAACGAATTCCTTTGCTAGACAAAGGCGTGACTTTGGTTTCACGCTACTCGGTTGTTTAATGGTGAGAATAATAACTTTTCTTTAATTACTTAATTGCTGGGAATATTTTGATAAATTTTATTTAAGAATAAAAAAAAATAAATAAATAAAACCCTTACAGTCAATTTACTCACTTTAGCAATAAAGATACGAATTTTTTTTTATTATTAGTTATTAAAAGACATAAATGAATTTCGTTCGAATTGTCTATGTAAGATTAAGTAAAATTATTCCAGTTTTCACTGCTTACTAACTGCTGATTGAAATAATAATGTACGGTAATGTCACTAGACCACTTACTCGACTTGTCTGAACGCTTGTTTTCTTAAGTTCTTAAAATTTATCGGATAGCGGCTGAAAACAACGTGTATAAGTACACTGAATATTCAATGTATGCATATTTATATACCTATACTGATTTATGGTTTACATTAAACATAATTTGTGTTTTTTGGAAACAATTTGTGTATATCAACGTCTCACTACCCCCAATGGTGATACTTGGACTTTTGTGGATCAAAGTCGAAAAGTCAACGGGGTCGATATTTCTATTTATTTATTTTTTATATTTTTTTTTTTTTGATTAAGTTATGGTAGTTAGGTATACTAAATGGAATTACCATACGGTATCAAATGTCTACTAATTGAAACAAGCTTAAATTATTTTATCTATAGATAAAACGGATTTTATTAGAAAATCCAAAATAATGACGCATTAATGATATGATTAATATCTTAATCGGTTTCATATATTTCTGTTTGTAACGAAATCGTTCGATTTATTTATCAACTTAGTTTTCACTGTAGACACTTTAAGACATGAACGGTCCTAATACATAGTGTCGTGTCTTCCGTGGAGGCATTAGGTCTTATCGCTTAGGTAAAAAATGTCACAAAGCCCAAAATGTTAAGGAATATGCCTGCGGTTACAGTGGATGCGTATTCCAATTAAAAACTGCGCTGACGTAGACAAAACAGATCGATCATTTAAATCAATATAATTTTTTCCGAGACGTGCTTAACTAATCTTTTGCTCTGACAAAGTAAAAAGACTTTAATTAAAAAAAGTTGTAAGAGGGACGTCCTTTCTTCTTTTCTATTTATGTTAAAATATGGCTCGTGGCCTCATAAATATTCCAAGATCTTATGTAATGGGTTTTATTATTTACTTTTATGTGAACATTTTATATATGCTAAGTTCAGTGAACCTGAGTTGCACAGAGAAGTATAAAATTTATTAATCAATAGGCAAGAGCATGGCCCTAAATGTTCTACGAAGCGCGTTTTGTTTTAGATATGTTACATATGTAAGTCTCGTTGCGGTAACGCTGGATCGATGCAGCGGTGCTGCACGTCATACCTTAAGCCAAAAATCGGCCATAGCGTTTTTTTGACATAGTTTGTAAGAGAGATATGCACTCGCACGTACTTCAGTAGTGCATCGGAATTAAGCCATAAGTACACCATAGAACAGCAAATCGATATAAAATCTCCTTCCGGCTAAACATTGAAGTCGTCCTAAAAAAATACTGAAATGAGAACATCAGGGCAAGTGCCTTCAGGTTGCCTGATATACCAGCATCAGAGTCAAGCACTACAAGTGAAATATTGTTTATTCCAGACTGACTTATTTTTGTAAGGTTTAATACGTGAAAATGCTGCAATTTTAAGTTTTAAAAACGTGTACGATTGGCTATCTCTTGGCTAGAGTATTTTGCTGAAATGTTCTTTATTAAAATAATAATCAGTTGTATAAATATTTATTTATAGCAATTATTAATAAGCCGCTTGTGACTTAATTACATACTACATTATTTCAATGTAAAATACATTTTTTTATATTCTTTTCTCATGCAAGGCGAACGTTAAAGCAACGTCCGAGATGTTTGAAGATAAGTGTTGTGCAGGTCTGGCCGGGTAAACTACATCACGTTTTCTACATTTTCCTGCTAACTAGCGTAATAAAGGAGATTTTCTACGTGGTATCATATATAAAGGTATTGTGATAAATATTTTTAATGTTATTACGCTCAATATTATTTTGCAATCATTGAACTAAAATTGCGGTAAATCACCCAACAGACGATCAATATTTCTACATTGTGCAAAAAATATAAAAAAGATTTTGATTTTACGCAATATTATTGCACAACGACATAGAGCATATAGGTTCTTAATATTTTAAAAAATTGGTAATAAAAAAAAGCATTTATTGATCAACACGTATTAATTAAAAAAAAAATTTGCACAGGTGTACTTAACCGCCCTCCCCTCTCCGTTTTGACTCTTATTAAATACAGGGCAATTTTGAAGCCATTGCACCAACACATATTCTTTAAAAATCGCATATATCTTTTAGCAAATTTCGCTCAAAATATCTTATGACATATGTACATATTTAATTGAGGCGTAGAATAAAGTAAAAAACTACCATGTAGAAATAATTGGGTGCGATGGCACATTCGTATTTTCTGTAAGAAAACAGACGATTGACTTCTGTTTGGGATTGAGAAGATGTTTTACACGCACACTCACAAGAAATATGTTTGTTTAAATGTTTTTAATGGAATTCACTATAAACTCATCATAATTGATTTGTGAAATTCTAAAATTGTATTACATGTTTTACTCGTTGGACACAGCTTTCAATTCGTTCTAATGCTTTTGAAAAACAATTTAAGAACATATCCTGGGGCTCTTGCTGCACCAATTTTAATTTTTTTTTTAATTTGAAAATTATAATATTTTTACAATGGATTGATCGTTTAAAACCTTTTTAGAGAAACAATATCGATGTTGATGCACGTCGCACTTGTCTTGCCGACGCGATCTAATAGAGAAAACGAAACAGAGTGTTGAATGTGAATGTCAAAATGCCAAAAGCAGAACCACGGACAAGAATAATAATCGTTGTTGGTTATTTTTTTATTTAATTTGACTCTATATAGTCTGTTATATTTTCTCCTCTAACTCAGCCACTGTATAGAGCAGAAAGCAGATAACTTAAAATACTCGGGGGAAAACAATTTAATTGCATTCTAGTATTTATTATTTTTTTTTGTTTTTTATAATGTACGCGCACTAAAGGGATTTTGGATACCCTTATAATGAAGTAACACAGTGCGGGCATTAGGGAAGTGAAGCATTAGAAAAAAGAAGATACCGATGCACGTTGGTTTTAAATGTCTGTAAACTATAATGCGTAGGAAAAACAGAGCGGGGTAGAGCATTCCACATTCGTATTGTACGGTTAAAAAACGAATCCTTGTATTTCACTGTACGTCCGAATACAGGCTTGAGGGTAAACTGATGTGCATTCCTAGCATGGCCAGTAATGCGGTTGAATTAAAGGGTGATCCATTTCGAGGTTCCCTACTTCTTTAAAGAAAAAACACAGAAAATTCAAATTTAATGGAGAATTTTTATTATCATTTGAAAGACATTCTTTGGCATTTATTTTTTGAAGATTATGTCTATCAAATGTTGGCCGTTGCTACGTCGCAGATGGTCCATCCGTTGAGTCCAATTTTCGATCACTCGTTCGAGCATTTCGACTGGTAACTGGCGAATGACACGCGTGATGTTTTCCTGCAAGGCCTGAATCGAAGCGGGTTTGTCGGCATAAGCTTTTGACTTTACATATCCCCACAGGAAAAAGTCTAACGGTGTGATATCACACGATCTTGGTGGCCAATCGACCGGCCCAAAACGTGAAATTATGTGCTCACCGAAATGTTCTCTCAGTAAGTCCATTGATTGATGCGATGTGTGGGAAGTGGCGCCGTCTTGCTGAAACCAAATGTCGCCGAGATCACGAGCTTCAATTTCAGGCATCAAATAGTCGGTTATCATGGCACGATAACGGTCGCCATTGACGGTTACGTTCGCACCGGCATAATTTTTAAAGAAATATGGACCAATGATTCCACCGGCCCACAAACCACACCAAACCGTTGTTTTTTCTGGATGAAGCGGCAGTTCTTCAATCTCTTCAGGTTGCTCTTCGTCCCAAATGCGGCAATTTTGTTTGTTTACATACCCATTGAGCCAGAAATGGGCCTCATCGCTAAACAATATTTGTCTCGAAAACGTCGGATCTTCTTGGAACTTTTCAAGAGCCCATAGAGCGAAGCGATGTCGCTTGGGAAGGTCGAGCGGCTTCAGTTGTTGCACAAGCTGTATTTTGTACGCTTTCAATTTAAGATCTTGACGTAAAATGCTTCAAGTCGTTCCATACGTCAGTCCGAGTTGCGGTCTCTACGGTCTTCGTGTACACTCTCAGCTACGGCCGCTATATTTTCTTCACAGCGTGCTGCACGTGGTCTATTCGGTCGAATATTATCCAATAATGAATGCTGGGTCTCAAAATGGGTGATGGTGTTGCGAATAGTACGCTCAGTAGGCCGATTATGTTGACCATAAGTTGAGCGAAGTGCACGAAACACATTCCTCACAGAACGTGAATTTTCATAATAAAGTTGAACAATTTGTAAACGTTGTTAACGCGTAAGTCTTTCCATTATGAAATGCCAAACAATACTAAACAAAAATAACATGACAGCATGACACGACTCACACGTGATCTGTCAAAAAAGGCTATTGAAAAAAGTATCTCTACTTGGATCACCCGTTACTATAGGGGTGGAATGCAACTGGCTATTTCATTTGAGCACTTGTGGTGGAAGTACCGATAAAACAATGACAGACAGGAGACATCACGACGATGACTAAAAGAGTCAAATGATTTCGTGATGTCTCGATCGCCAATGAATTTTACCGCACGTTTTTGAATTCTGTCAAGTAGCTCCAAATATGTCATTGGTGCACCAGACCAGATATGAGCGTTATACTCAAGTTTTGGGCAAATGAACGCCTTGTAGATTCTAGCCAGATCAGAACGGGTGAAATATTTCTTGCATCGCTTAAAGAAGCCTAGACATTTCGCAGCGTTCTTGGCGACATCGAATATGTGGTCATTCCAACGAAGTTTGTCGTTAACGCACATACCGAGGATGGAAAGTCTTTCGGTTTCGTCGATGGAAGTGTCATCCATGGATAATGGCAAAGTATTGGGGTTTCGCTTTAATGACAGAAGACAGCATTGTGTTTTGGAAGCATTAAATTCCACTCTGTTAATTTTACCCCATTTAAGTATGCTGTCAAGATCGGAATTCAATGAGCTTAACATAAGTTGCCGTTCCAGTTCGACGCCCGAAGATGAGGATTAGAAGTGACAGACAGGAGGTCATTGATAAAAATGAGAAAGAGAGTCGGAGCCAAAACGGAGCCTTGGGGAACACCTGCATTTATTTGGTAAGTTGCAGACTTGAAACCGTCCAAAACAACTTGTATTGAACGGTCCGAAAGGTAATTTCTAATCCCTTGAAGAAGGGTAACATCGATCCCAAATGCACGCATTTTCGATAAAAGAGCTTGATGCCAAACTCTGTCAAATGCCTTTGAAATATCAAGCGCAACGACCTTACTTTCACCACCACGGTGAATAGATTGGTTTCATATGTCATCAAATCACCAGTGGATCTGTTGCTGCGAAAACCGTACTGCCGGTCATTAAGAAGTTTTCGGGATTCAAGATATTCATAAGCTGACGATTTATCAGCGTTTCCATGACCTTGGAAAGAAGGGACGTTAGTGCAATTGGTCGGTAGGAGGAGACAGAGGAAGATTCGCCTTTTTTTGGGACGGGCTGGACAAATGCTGTTTTCCATCTTCTCGGAAAGAGCCCTGAAGAATAGGACAGATGGAAAAGCTTACGCATTGGTTTTGCCAGCGTGGAAGAACACCTCTTCAGAACGATAGGGGAAATACCATCTGGGCCAGCGGATTTATGTATGTTGAGATCTCTAAGAACTCTTGCCACTGTACGAGTGCGAAAATGGATCGGTCCCATAGAAGATTCTACGCGCTCGAGTACAGGGGGAGACAAAGTACAATCTGGCAGCGTTGAGCTAGCTGCAAAATGAGCAGCGAGCAGATTGGCTTTATCCGAAGAGCTGACAGCTGGGGTGTAATTGCAAATGAGTGTCGGGATAGATGACGAGGCCGAATTTTTAATATTCTAAACAAACGACCAAAAGTTTTTACTACCGGTGGGACTTTGTAGTATTTTCTGCCTCAACTTTTGGTCGTAGGAGAATTTGACACGATTAATGTGGGCATTGCAGTCATTTCTGGCTCGCTTGAACTTTTTTCGGTTTTCCTCAGTTGGGTTGGCCTTAAATGACCGAAAACTTACCTCTTTAGCCCTGATAGCTTCTTTACAGCTCAAGTCACACCACGCGTTTTCCTTAGGTCTGATACACTTTATCCTGTTAGGGATAAAGCGTTTCATAGCCAGGTGAATTAAATTTGTAATCATATCGGCAGCGGCATTCACGTCGTTGTTGAGGAAGCACAACGACCAGTTAAAACTCCTAAAGAAACCGTTTAAAGCTTCCCAATTGGCTTTCTCGTATTGCCATACGGTTCTTTTAGGAGCTTGTTCTTTAACTGTGTGGCTGGAGTACGAGAAATTCGCCGATATGATACAATGGTCTGACGAACCTAGAGGCGATAATACGTTTAAAGTGTATTTATCAGGGTGAGAGGTAAGAAACAAGTCCAGAGTGTTGGCGTTTTGACAGTTAATGTCCGGTATCCCTATCGGCTCATTTACAATCTGGGTAAAATTATTAACCTCAGCAAAGATCTCAACATACCTTCCTTCGGGTGTTGTCTGTCCAGAATGTCGAAGCCAACTTGAATTGTGTATATTGAAATCGCCCGCAATGACGATTTCAGTACGAGGATAATGGGTTACAATTCTGGTGATGAATTCAGACAGTGCATCAAACTCATTATAAGTTGAATGCCTGTCCTGGTTAGGGCTTCTGCAAGGCAGCAGCAAAGGAATGGGAGTGGGGCGAGAGGGATTGCCCTAACACAATGCACTTTGTTTTTTGTTGTTTTTTTTTGTATTTTTTATGCACACAGTACACCACAGCACAGCACACGATTTCTTTTGCCTATAAGCGCGCGCGATTAGCGCTTTTGTTTTTTCTTTTACACTGGCCGCTGAAAAATTACAAACAAAACTAAAAATCAAACAGAAATGCGTGTGCACGCGTCGGGAGGTAATTCGGCACTCATATAAGAAATTATTTGAAAACAGCAATTTAAATGCAGGGAAAAGGCTCCCAAAAACTTTAAGAGGCAAAATGAGGGGTAGCAATAGCGATATTAACCTAAAGCTTACTCGGAGTCAACAGATATATTACAGAATACAGTAAAGTCAGAAAAAATTTAAATTTTGGTCAAGAAGATTACCAAAAATGGCAATGAGCGGCATTTTAGAAAATATGCGGATGTCTTTTCGAAGATTTTCTCGCGATAATTTTTGAAGAAAGAGGCAGAGGCAAATACAGTGAATCCCAAAATTTAGCGTTTTAAGAAGAAATTACTTTGAAATGAAAAGCTGAAAAAAAGTTTTTAATTTTAACTCAATTTTTTTCTAAGCTTTTATGATTTTCTAATAAAACCATAAAAAGTTATTTACATTCTTTCGTTATTAATACGGTCTACAAAATGTATATGTTTTTACCTATGTTTGATATTTCTGAAGTTATATAATGTTTAACTCAAAATCGCAAATTATAATTTTGATGGTTTATAACATCATATAACTCACGTCCTTAAGTTTTTTTTTCAATACTGTGATATTATGATGTGACTTATACATGCAAATTAGAGGGATAAGTCTACGCTCAATTTTGGGATCTCGGTTAATCGTTTTAATTTTTAGTGAACTGGCCCTAGTATCTTTAAAGTCAAACGTGGGCGTACACTGAACTTTGTATTTTTTTAACTTGCAGGCAGACTATTTTGGCAGAATAAGTATAGCTTGTACAATTGCCTTTTTTAATATGAGGGAGGAATACTCAATGAGGTCCAAGCTAAATTTACATAAATAAATAGGGAGGTACCACCTTCGATCTTAATAAATCCATTGCCTAAAAACAATAATTCATCTTTCTTGCCTGCTCAAGAAAAACGATTTTGAATTTCTTAAAACTAGAGCATTTTACGGAAGAATAACGAAGAAATGAAATGGTGAAATTTTTATTAGCATATTTTTTCAGCTAAGCAAAATTTTACACGTACGTGTGTTGCCGAAGTGATTTGGTACGATTCCAACGGCTCTTCCCGCATGTAAATGTGTCTATGTGTTTTGTTTTGGAAAACTGAAATAACTCGAGAATTATGCATTTCCATTTTTAAGTATATTTTTTTTATAATAAGTTATTTTTTAAAAACTATATGTTTTTGTTATATTTAGATTCGGAATAAAAAAGCCTAGCAAAAGATCGTTTGTTTTTACATCGATTTAAGCCAGCGAATGTATAGAGGATAACTCTTTCTTCCTATTGAAAAAAACTCAAGGGCATTATGTGGATCTTAAGCAGCTGTCACTTTTGATCGATTTGCGTTTGAGAAGTAGAGAATTTTTATTAAAAACTGATCGCAAACGTTTCTGGAAGTTTCTTTATTCGAAGAAAAAAAAATCGAATGGATATACAAAAATTTTAATTAGTTGCTGTGCTGCAATAGTAAAACTTCTGATTCCTTTGCAGCTAGCAAAATGTTTGCTGACTATTTTACCAGATCATTCAGTGGCTCTCCTCCCCTCATCGATGATAAATATTTCTGCTAATTAAATAACTGTTCCCTGATTGCTATTAGTAATTTTTATTTAGATTGGGAAACTACATTATTTCAAAATTCATAGCTTTTTTGAAAAATTACTACTCATCTGAGCCCGATGGCATTGCATATTCAAGCGGATATTAATAGTTTGCCACTCGGTGCGATTAAAATGGGATAATGTTCAACCCATGTAAATGTCAGCAATATTATTTATCCAGTCTTCCAGTTTTCAATATTATTTTCTAACCATATGCTTTGTAATCATGTTGATTGTTATAAAGATCCTTTAGTTTACTTTGACCCCAAACTTAACTTTATTGGTCATATGAACTTTATTGTTATTATGGGTATTATTAAGAGGTGGTCTAAAGAATTTGACGACCCCTACGTCTACTCAGTCAAAGTAAACTCAATTATTTAGCTAAATTGTAGCTTATAGCAGGTCATATAGATGTCCTGATGTGTAATCTTATATTGCATTTACCTTCCTTAGAGGTGCTCACAACTTACGTAATGTGGATCTATGTTTTGAGCTTATCATAGGAAGAATTATGGCAAGAATGAGGCAATTACTCGCGTGAGCTGTAATAACATGATTGTCTTACATGTTAGTAAAGTTATTTTTAAAATGCAATTTAAAAATTGATTGTTAAAAATAAATTACGGAAACAGTAATCATGTTTTACTTTCCTAGATTATTTTATATCTTTTGTTTTTGTGTTATCTAAAAGATGAGCTTGTGGGAGCACTCCATGGAACAGATCTGATAATTTTTTAAAAACAATTCATAATTTATTTTTGCATAGGCACACGAATAAATTGTTACTTACACGAAATTTTATGTTTTTCCCATAAAAACATACCCTCAAACTAAATGGCCCTAATAACTTGTAACAACATACACACTTACTTATTATATAAATATAATATAGTACTGTTCACAAGAAAAAATATTCTATTTATTGCATAAAGAACAATGCAGACGATAAAAAAGCTAAATAATGTTAGATTTTCGATACCCCAATACGGCAGTACTTCTTCCTCCTTCACACCTTTGTACCTACTCATACAACAAATTACCTGCAAAAAACGACGATAAATTGATGGTCTTGTGAAAAAAAAAATATTCACATTTAAACGTGCGCAAAAAGCACTACTCCTTATCTATAAACAATAAAAGAAGTACCTATTCGTACGTAGATATGCACGAGTATATCCTCAATTAGCTTATCTCTGCCGGCATAATCCCAAAAAAGGTTTCATATTTTTCCAATTTTTGTATTGACTAAGAGGACTTTCCAGCAAACTATGTACATATATATGTACGTCTTCTTCTTGATTTTATCAGAATCCAGAAATTAAAAATAATTTTTGGCAAACGCGTACCTATATAAAAACGTTATTTAACTGCCGCTAATCCAAATTCGAGAAACAATTGCGGAGTTGTGCTCGCGCTTGCTTGTCATCATAGACAGTAATTTTTTTTTACTATTAATACCTGTTACTGCTATCCCAACTACCACGTCTAATTGGGCTAATGCAGCAACAGCTGTAGTCAAATAAAAAAAAAAGCAAGCAGGCAGAACTAGAAAAGGTTCCGCGAACAACTATCACCTAGTACATCGACTAGTGTGGTGCGCACGACTTCAGTTGATCTCGGGTTTCGCTACAGTTCGGCGGCGGTACGCGAAAGTTTAGCCCTTTTTTAACCGTGTCTCGAATTACGTGATATTTTTCCACCCGGTGTCAAATTCGAAAATTTTTAACAAATTCAAAATGTTGTAAGTTTGTTTTGTATAATATGTAATTTTTCTTGTGATTCTATGCACGATCAGTTGCACTAATTGATCAATGGCAAATATTAATGAGATGCTAAAACCGGACTCCAAATGTCAATAGCAGTGACTGTTTTGTGTTGGACTATCACTTGCTACCTAGTAGTTGAATTGAATTTGTGTTAAATTATAAGTGATCATTATTGTGGAATAGCATATTTAATTAATGCAAGTTCTGTGATTAATGTTTTTATTTTCTGAATGTTTGTTCAGACTTTTTGTTATTGCTAACAAGCTGTGTCAATGGCTTAATAAAATGTTAAGATTATTTATTATTAGATTAAAATGTTTTAGCTTATATTCATTCATAAATAGGTGCAAGTAATTATTTATGAACAGGTCGGGTTTTAATTTTTGTTTTAGCCCATATTGAATATGTTTGCATAATACTGCATTTTCGAATGCTTTTAGCGCCTATTGTATGTTACATTTTATGTTCGATTACCGGCGCATTCATGGCTGTACATTTTCTTTATATCAGTGTCAGTTTGCGGTGATATTTCCTCACGCTTGCGGCGTGAGTTAGCCTTCAAAGTGGTCTTGCCATTGCCATTTTACCATTTAACCACAAAACGAATCAACATATCTGTGCAATTCAATGAACATTGTATTGACATTCGTGTATAAAGTTGAATATCAATTTATTTTACAAATATTATAGTGCAGACTGAATCTTATTTTCTTCTTTTTAAAAACAACTCTGCAAAAAAATTCTTTATTTGGTGGTACAGCAAGATTATTGATATACTTACATATATTTTAATGGCTGCCTGATAGCAGTTGCGCATACAGCGTCGTGCAGTTATCAATGATAGTATTGGACGATACCTCTGTTAAATTGTATATCTATGTTTTTTGCCGTGGGACAATCTCATTTATAACTAAATAAATTGTGTCATTGAAAAATGATCACTAAATATTAACATTTTTAACTGCAAACTTTAGAGCAGTTTGAAATCTTTAAAATGAGTTTTGGAAGACTGGCATCTTCTGCTTAATTTTTATCAATTGCTTCACTTGCAAGACTGGCACAATGTTGCGTTTCTTTGGATAACAACTGGCTTCATTTTGATTACTTCGATCAGTGCAGATCGCCAAGTTACACCTACATTTATGAGATAGCGGTTGATTGTTTTTTTATTTACTTTATTGTCTTTTACTGTAGTGCTTTCCTGTACACAACATTTTTTGTCGTACTCTAAGGCGCCGAACTTACCCGATAGCATGCAACGTACAACCGACCGTGAGAAAAACACACATTCTTAAGATCGACACCTTCAGTATTAAGTGCATGTCCCTGGGATTTGTTTATTGTCAAAGCGAAACAAAGTTTAAAAGAAATCTTTGAAATTCTTGTCCTACGATCAAATCTGCAACAGTCATTATTTTCAATATGTAGCAGTCCTAAAATTACAACTGTTGTAATCATTTAACGTTCCTTGAAGAATTCGAATAACGCTTATGTTTGAATTTCATGACACCACAGCGTTGCGTTGGGCCTCAAACGCGCAAAATATTTTACACTTCATTTTCATTCTTATTCTTATCCATGAAGAACTAATTTGCCCTAAAGTAAGGTGGTGCGAGAGGTGCATTTTTAAAGTGATTCAGGTTCAGATTTAGAGTCACCCGAGTTAGACTATCGCACTTTATCTCATCTGTCCACAAGACACATGCACACGCATCCCTGCACTTCTACAGCTGCACCGTTGAAACAGTTTTTCATTTAAAAATAATCCTTTTCTTATGAGGCTTTGAATCAACTATATACTGTATTAAGTATAGACATCGAAAGAAATCTATTAAAAATAGATATTACTGGGATCGATTTGAAAATATTAGTCAATTAATAAAAAATTGAGTTTTGCAAAGATGTTGCTAAAATTGTTAAGCTTTAAGAGAATGTAGAAACATAACGTTAGACTTAAATTATGCGTATTTCAAAACCTTCAAGACTGATATTAATTTCATTTAATTAGGCGAAGGAGAGGTTCACATTTTGTTGGTTCAAAGTCTAATTATTGAATTACTTGGTCTTTCGAACTCAAAATCAAATATTTGTATGTGCACGAACCAGCTCCTTGTGAATACTTAATCATCAAAAATTACTAAAATACGTTCGCTGTGTAGGTCTAGTCGAAAGCATTGCAGCTTTGTTTTATATGCTTAGTGATTAGTGTTGATGATGGACAATTCCTAATGAATCGTAAAGCTTTTCAGCTATTTTCTTTAAATATGAGGAATTGAAAAGGATATCACAAACCTCTTAAAGGGGTATTTTAAAAAAATGCTTGACCACCGTTCTTATAATTATTTGTTTTATACAAACGCACAACCTTTCGAATTAATAGCGCTGGTTGATTTACCAAACCATGAAAATGCCTTTTAAATGAGGAAAAGGTCCTTGAAATACCTTATATGTTAAATTTGTGGACATTTTTTTTTTATTGTAGAATTTCAAATGAATCTGACGTCATATATTGCCCTCTTCGTATTAATTTGTACAAAATTATCTAGCCACAGCGCCAATGTATCAAACTCGTGTGCTAATATTTCCAAATACCACAAGTACTCAAAAATAATATCTTTCACGCGCCTAAGGTATATCTTTTTTACATTTATCATATATCACAATGATGTCCAATAAACTCAAAGATTGTTTTTATTGCCTTTTTTTTTTTTATTATGTCAATGTATTTATTTTCTTTTTTTAAACAATAAGCTATTAATATAATGTACCTACACAAAAAAACATGAATTGCAAGATTTCAAGTGCAGACAAACGAAAGGAATAATTTAATATTTTTATTGTCAAGTAGGTTTATTTAAACATGGAATTCAGGGCTTAATTTAAACTTGAAATTTATCGATACAAAAATTGGAAGATAAATTTAGGTGCTTGAACGATCTCAATTGTTTGAGTTTGTAAAATAAACCTTGTTACAATCAAGCTCGTGTCTAAAAATTGTATTGTGAAGATAATGAAAAAAATTAATAAAATTGCTCACTATAAATAGAGTAAAAGCAAAAAAAAATTTTTTTTAACTGTTAAAAAAATTATTTCGCAAATATTTACTGATTTAGATCTTTATGAATGCAGTAAATGATTAAATTCATTGAGTTGCCAATAGAAAAACACAGTGTTTAATACACCCTAACTTATTTGCTAAAGTTTAGTAACCTCAATCGTTGCCGTACTTCCCATTCAATTAATTTTTGATAAAATATTTTCAAGGCTGTAATTAAAACCGCATTGTAAATAGCTTAAATAAGGCTTTATTGGGGCTTAAGTTTAGGAAATACGTCAACTTCTTTTGTAGAGTAAGGTTATGATGACAAATAATTATGTGTATTGTCGTTTTTCGTTTGCGAGGAAAATTAAAGAGCAATGACAACAATTAAAAAAATTAAAGTCACGAGATTTAGAAGTTTACGTTATTTTACACCGTTCTTTGCACATTTTACCAATTTAATGGTAATACTTTTTAGTTATCGCACAAAACAGATGGACAGCCGAATCTAAGTAATTTTTTTTTGTTGAATGATATTTATTGAGATAAGATTGTCTCATACGTACTAGTTTTTATGGATAAGTAGTAAACAAAAGGCCGCATGAGGTGCGATTAATTTACGATAAGGTCAAGAACATTGTTTGACTTTTTATTGATTGTATGATCGTTCTTACCAGTGTTCGTTTTCGTAGTAAATTAATCAGAGAAGAAATTCCCGATAGATATTTCCTACTTGAAATATGTATCACTTAACTGAAAATTGCAAGTGGTCGTTAGAGTGGCGCTGAGAGATTTACACCCCAAGCACTCCAAAATTAAACTGATACAGATATAATAAATTTATTGAATGAAAATACTTATTTTACTTAATGGGCTCCCAAATCACTAAGAGTTTTAACATACTGCACTGACACATTGATACCCTTCTCTATGGCCTTGACTGCGCTGCTAAGCTACAGACTAAGAGCAGCTTTTTGGACTACATCCAGGGCTATATTGGTACAGCTCTTAGAATTCGCTGATATCATTTCTTTCGCCCTCTTCACATACATTACCATATGCTGTTAGAAGAATTTTTTAATTCAAGATTTGCATTATATCCGCTGCCTTTCCTACTTATCGTCCTATTGTGTCGTTGATAAGCTTTCTAAAAATTATTCGAAACAACGAAAATTTGTGTTAATATTTCTTGTGCTATTAAATAATGTTAACAAAGTGGATTATGCAGTTTTTGTAGTTGTATCTAATATTTCTGAAGCCATATCACTTCTTTTTTTTTTTCGTCGGATGGAGCGCAACTACAGGGCCATTTTACTACCATTCAGACACCTTACATTAATGTACTTAGTTTTCCCGTCTTTCGAAGAAAGATGAGAAGGAGCTTCAGTGATGAAGAGCTTAGATGTTCGGTACTCACCGTCTTTTATGCCCAACACATTTAAGTGTTTAGCAAAAGCTTGGTGGCCCGAAAGGACGCCTACAAGCAGCCTACAGTCGATTCTCCTAAGAGATAGAAGAAAAGATGCAGACCTTTTGCAAATGTCCGGGCCCAATAGTTTGGTCTGTCTACATCCACCGCAAATGCGCCACCGAATCTTGTGTTAACGAGAAACCCAAGCATCAATGGAAGACATGACTAACACACGTTCGGGTCCTGGGAAAACTTCTTCTGAACCTTGCCGAGATCTCATTTCCCTAGATGCCAGTTTGACATGGGGCCCAGACAAGATTCACTGTGTTCAGCCTTCCGACCAAATTCAGAGAAAGCTTGAGTTCTAGCAGAAACTTGGTCGAGGTAAGAGGGTAAATCAGCGCTTTTTTAATGCAGCTTGCCTGTCACTGCAAATGCCTCTAGCCCTCCACCTGTTGTTCACAATATACGATGACAAGTTGTTCACATCCATTAGGATGACAAAAACCTCCGCTTGGAAAACAGACTCATGTTTACCCAAGGGGTAGTAAAGTCTTATGTTATCGCGTTCCCCAATGATTCCAGCACCCGATCCCTGTCCAGCCTTGGAGCCATCCGTGAAAATAAGATGGCATTCAATCCATGGTTCAGAGTCTGGCCGAAGCCATTCCGTTACCTGCGGATAGTCGACGTGGTCATTTTTTCGCAGAAAGAATTTCTTTGTCATTGCATCAGACGGCATATACATACATAAGACAGCTATATCAGTAGTACCTTATATTGCTGGTTTTCACTTTTAATGTAATAACTTGGCTTAATGCGAAAGTAGTACATCCTACCATTTATATTTCACTAGAAACCCGGGGGAATCGTCCTATTAGACTTAACTTCTTTGTTGAGAGACCCCGATGTACATGAGATACCCTTAAGTCTGCGGATAATAAAAAAATCCTAGCTTCTCCAACCATTAGGGTGTGTGCGAAGACATATTTTTTGACACGAAAGACAAAGTCTAATTACAAACGGAAAATTTTATTTTTGAGAAGATTCTCATGACATTTCTTGCTCTTGGATGTGTGCCCCATTTTCGCAAGAGTATACAATGGTTTATTTTAAAGCAAAAATTAGCGGAATTAAAGGTTACAGTCTTCAGAAGATGTGTAGACACGTATATTGCTATTGCCAGTCATACTTTTTGTGTATTATTTGTTAACTAGGTTTAAAAAAAAAAATACTGATTACTAACGGAACTATCCAAAACCAATTTAATGAAGTAACCAAATATTTAGATAATATCCTGTTAATATTTCACTGATGTAAATGTTTTGGCCGCTCCCACTTTTTGGTGTAGTTTTGAAATGAAATAAAGTTTTTTTCTAGATAAATTTGGAGGTAATCGAAATTAAACAAAAATGTTTTCAACGCCTTTTTCTTGGGGCGAATTTGGATGAATATGGGTACTGTGATTTTTTTTTCGCCATTCCCAGGGTATTTTTATTTTAATATTAGCAAATACCTAAAAAGTCTTAAGACTAAGATCATATTTCTATGGGACAATTTTTTGTATTTTACTATTGGGCATACGCAATGACCACTAATCTGTTGTGTTCACTTTAATCTTTATCGTTTTGTATCATTCGTATTTTTTGGAAGGTAGTAGCCGATAAGAACTTACAGGCATATTAATTAATTAATAGTAATTAAGGGACGACGGATGAAATCCGATGTGTATGTACGCATGTTGATTTACTGCAAAAATATTTCTTGAGCAATCAACGAAGAACGAATTTTTAAATCTTAGAGAATTTAATTTTTCTAAGCTAGTAAACAATAAATAATGATATAAATAATAAATGCGTTTAAAGCATTAAACAAACTCATTTTGTCATAAAATAACAATGTATTGTTTTTTTTTTTTTATTTTAGCCATAATTGTAATAAAAAAGTTGTGATATGGGTCTTAATCGCCGCCTTAGCTGTAACCGGTGTTGTGTTGGGCTTGGTCTTTGGTTTAAGAAGTGCGAGCATCACTGCACGCGGAGCAATAGTCTCAAATGGAAGAGGATGTGCTGAAGTTGGAAGGTATGTTTCCAGAAATATTTTCGATTATTCATATGTACAATTTAGATAAAACTGTAAGTTATTATTATTTTTTTTAAACATATTGATTTTTTATAAAAAAGAAAAACATTGTTTTTTGACAGTTTTGTTACAGTTAAGCTTTGAACAAAATTTTGAGTTAGCTCACAAATGAGTGAAATGAATTTAACTGACCTCAAAGCATTTCGCACCCCTAATGCCAAAAATATGAATGTTAAAATTTTAATGATTAACCTTTGGTAGTTCTATGTTATACCAAAATCTAGAATGTCATCTGTGCAAGGAAACCATAATGATTTACAATGTTTCAAACGCTCACAAACGGTATTTCCCAACATCTTTATGTCACGATATGTGTAAACTACCGCAGAAGTATTCAAAACAAACGTTTAAAAACTACATACCTCATATAAAATTACGTTTCGAGCACTTAAAACTAAACCTTACATATTATCATTTCATCGATTTTGAGTTTAAAATTTAATTAAAAATTCTTCTTTAATTACAGTACAATGCTCGATGATGGCGGTTCTGCTGTTGACGCCGCAATTGCTACTTTGCTCTGTGAGGGAGTTATATTGCCACATAGTATGGGAATTGGTGGTGGTTTTGTAGCCACTGTGTATAATCGCGAAAATAGAACAATTGAAACACTGATTGCTCGTGAATCAGCACCATTGGCGGCAACTGAAGATATGTATGTCGATAAAGTTATAACTGGTAAGTGTGTGTTTCCTTAGGTACATACATCATCTTCTCCATTGCCGATTAAGTTTTTATGAAGAAGCGAACATGACGTTTTATAAAACGAATTATCAGAATATTGTTAGTTTTTCAAAATGGAATAACAGTGTAGGTTATTTAAATGGTATAGCTCAACTGGATGTTAGAATTGCTTGATTTTTTTTCCTTTCCTTTAGTTGCCTTTTGGATCGACTGAATGAACGACTAAGATTTAGTCTGTCTAAGAACACACCCCCACCCACCTCTTCATTAATTTTCGATCGATTAATGTTTTCTACGAGTACATCCAGCATAGCACATTTCTTAAAAAATGAAAGGTGTAATACTTAGTTTTGTCAAACCGTTGTCAATATAGGGCGAAATATATGTTTGTAATATGTCCTAAATGATTTTATAATATCGAAATGGACAAATTTATACCACTTCCATTGGGAGGTTGAATTGAGGCATACAGCCAAGCTAGCAGCATTTATTTTATTTTCAGATAAGGGTGTTATATTATGGGGGGTTCATTTCCCGGAGCATTTGTTATATGTCAGGTTTCCAGCTTCATTTTTTATATAACATTAATCCCAGTTATGTAGTTTTATCTTAATTAGTTTTGTCTAACCGTTGCCAATAAAGGGCGTAGTATATGTTTTTTGAGAAAAAAGATTCTAAATGAATTTATAATACCGAAATGACCGAATTTCTTTTTGCTCGATCATTCTGTCCACAGTCCTAAAAAGAATTATAATACTCTAATTAGTTTGAGATCTTAAGATTTTACAAGTGAACATAAACAACCTTCACATCTTACCATAAAACTAGAATATGGACCAGCATTGGGATAATTATGCCAGATAATTTCTGTAGTTGGCCATGCCTTCTGGCTCAGCAGATTTGTAAATTTTTAGTCATGTGGCACCCAAAGTAATCAGATCATCGGAGTTAGTTAGTATGTAAAGTAATCGACTTGTTTAGGTTATTATTACTGATTACATGGATTTATCAAATCACTGATGCACGTAGCGATTTTGGGAAATACCAAATACTTATCAAATCGTTTGTTCATTCACAAATGTTATCTTCACTCACATTCACCGCGTTAAAGTAATGTTGTTCGATCCGTAATCTAAACTAGTGTATACAACCTTCTCACATGTCATGTGCAGCTTTATATCAATTTCTTAAAATACCAACAACTATTGCTTTGAAGACGCACGCTTAAAAAGCAATTATATGTCACATATATTTGAATTGAGTTCAAAAGGCATTGCTTTTTGTATTCATTTAATCTATAGAAATCTTATCATGAAATTTACGATTGCTTTATCATGTCACACAATCTTATAAAATCTATGTGTATTTGTCCTAAACGCACAAAATATACTACAAAATGTTGTTGCATGGCGTATGCGTAACATTTCTTTATCGTTGTGATATCAACAAAAAAAGATCATTATATTGTGTCAGAATTTGTACGTACGCAATCGCTTGGTTAGATGCTTACATTGAGAGAGAATTGTTTTGATTGTACAATTGCAAAAATAAAAAAAAATTATTTTGGATGGGATTATAGCTCTCCACTTGGGCAACAAATCCAAGTAAAAGCATAGCTTGTGAGCATGACTTTCATGTCTAGACCTAAAGGTATCTGACTCTGCTAATCTTTTTGTATTTCACAATATTGCTTTGAGAG
Source organism: Ferdinandea cuprea (assembly GCA_963576555.1). Taxonomy (NCBI): domain Eukaryota; kingdom Metazoa; phylum Arthropoda; class Insecta; order Diptera; family Syrphidae; genus Ferdinandea; species Ferdinandea cuprea. The sequence continues at coordinate 124,222,748 of OY754958.1, read as the reverse complement.
ACCGGCTTCTGGAGTGTTCTAACAATCAGCCGAATTCTGTCCGATTAAATGCACGACGTCGACGTTATCTGGTTAGAAAGAAAACAGTCATTGGAATGATGACGTCCGATATTAAAGTTTATCAAACGACATTTTGACGATCTAATGTTCAAAGATCGTTCTTGTATTTTGGATACTTAAGGTAAATTTTCCAGAATTTTATTTAAATTGGTTTTCTCAAAAAAGGCTGCAACGGTTTGATCTGCGTTTGTATTTTGGATAATAAGGTTAAAATCCCCAAAATTTAAAGTTGCATTTGTTCAAAACTTAAAATGTTGATATAAATAAATCGTATACCACAATTCTACACCATATGATTTATGTTGCAGCGCATTGTCTTTCCCTATGCCTCTTATATTGTTGCTGAATAAATAGTCGCAGTCATTATTTTTTTCCATATCTTCAACACCTACATGAAGCTACAATGTTACTTTTTTTTATCTCAAGCGAACCATATAACTTAAATGTTTTCAAAAAATAAATCTTTAAAAAAATTCTGTTTAGGTGCAATTGCTGCTGCAGTTCCCGGTGAAATTCTCGGCTATTGGAGCTTGCATCAGAAATATGGCAAACTTCCGTGGAAACATCTCTTCCAGCCAACAATTCATCTCTGTAAAAATGGTCACACTGTCTCCATATACTTGCACAATGCAATGAAACAATACGAACAGAGAATTCTTAATGAGCCATCCATGGCTGAAGTCTTTATTAATCCACACACCGGCAGCGTTTGGGAAACTGGTGACATCATGACACGTCCAAAATTGGGTGAAACTCTTGAGATAATCGCAGAACAAGGAGCCAGTGCAATTTATGGTGGCGGTGAAATCGGAAAGAAACTTGTTGAGGATATAAAAGCATTGGGTGGCATCATCACTGAAGAAGATCTGAAAGAATTCACGTGAGTTTAGGGCGAGTTCTTTTTTAACCAATTGAAGTAAAAAATGTATTTTTCCAGTGTTGTATGGGATACCCCTGTTGTAGTGAACGTCTCAAGTGAATACACTCTTTACACAACACCTCTGCCGAGTAGTGGTGCTGTTCTCGCATACATTTTAAACATAGTTAGTGGCTATGACCACAGAAATGAAAATCTCTACTGGCATCAAGTTGTAGAAGGTTTCAAGCATGCCTACGGTCAACGCACAAAGTTGGGTGATTTACACTTTGAACCGGAAATTGAAGCAGTCTTTAATGACATGATAAATCCATCATTTGCGGCGGAAACTCGTAATAAGATCTTCAACGACAAAACATTCACAGATTATCAATACTATGGCGCGGAGTTCTCGAATCCAGAAGATCATGGTACTGCTAACATGGCTGTTTTAGATATAAAGGGAGATGCTATTACTGTTACCAGCACTGTTAACAATTAGTAAGTTAATAATTATTCAAGCTTTTGTAAATAATTTTAAAAATGTTTCCTCTCTTCACAGCTTTGGATCTAAAGTACGCTCCACACAGACTGGTATCATTCTTAACGATGAAATGGATGATTTCTCAACACCCGGCACAATAAACGGGTATGGAATACCAGCATCACCAGCAAACTATATCAAGCCAAGGAAGCGTCCCATGTCTTCAATGTGTCCCAGTATTGTATTAGACAGACAAGGAAATGTTCGAATGTTGGTTGGAGCCGCTGGTGGATCTAAAATTACCACATCTGTTGCTCAAGTAAGAAAAGCATTTGGAACATTCTCTGTAGAAATACTTAAAACACTTATTCCAGACAATTCTTAGGTATCTTATATTGAATGATGATATCAATGCATCCGTTCAAACTAAGCGATTACATCATCAGTTGGCACCTATGTTGCTACAACATGAGGATGGTGTTGATGAGGTAAGTTTTTATATTTATTCAATTAACCTCGCCAGCGATGTTTCTTACCCTATTTCTTGCCCTCTTTTAGGAGATGCTGCATTTTCTGGCCAAAATTGGTCACGAACTTTCCGATGGCTCAGCGGGATCTTTCTCAGCTTTGACCACGATCGGTAACAAGGATGGCAATCCTATTCCCGTGTACGATGAACGGAGAGTTGGAAGCGTATCAGTAATAAGTGCTAAAAATAAGATGAACCACTAGGATTCTGAGAGTGATTGATGATGTGTGCTATTTTTTACCAAAGTATTAATATTTTTTTTTGTACTATAATTTATTTATCTCTTTTTTTGTAAATTTTTATCCTATTGTTAAAAATGACGCCCATGTTGAGTTAATTTTGATTTTGTGTCAAGATTATTTTTAGTTTTTGTTAAGTGCGTGTATAAAATTTAAATATATAAATAAAGACGATTTGATAATATTTTTTTAAATAGTGAATATTTTCTTGTATGCTTTGTTAAATTTTTGTATTTGAGGAAGGAGAGTTTAATAGACAATTGATAAGTGTTTGATTAATGTTTTAATAACTTATCCCGTCCGTTCTTTCATTACAGTGATATTGACAATTAAAACAAAATATTCATTTTACCCACACCACAATATGATTCAAACTGACGCACGTCACTTCGCAGAATTAAAAACATTATTATCGTTATTTTGTAAACATATTTTATTTCATATTACATAATATTGATAAACCGAACTGTATATTACTAAGGACTTGACGTTAGAACAGAATATCGTTTGTTTATAATGCCTTGCTAACTTTTATAGACCAAGGGCCAGTCGTTAGAGTCATATGAAAATAAGAAGTCCCTTCATTCACACCTCGTTACATCTCATAGAGTGCGCATTGGTATCTTCTTTTCCATACATGGATTAACAGAACATGGGAATATGAATTTGTTATCGAGATTTAGGTATCAAATATATTTTTTTAAGAAATTTTCAGTAAACAGAAACTTTTATTTTAGATGAACTGTCCAACATCAAAGAATCAGGTTTTAGTAACACATACAGCTTTAACTTTCTAATGCATTTTTCTACCTATTGAATGTGAACGCAGAGGGCGATTTATCTATTCGTCTGGTATACTGAATTACCACATCTCTTTTTGACATTAACGTATAAGATGTTCATTAAATCTTAACATAGCAGATCTTCTGGTTGCATTTTGGCGTTATCTATTTGCTGCAATCAAAGCGATGAAATGGTCTCTATTTTTTTTGGTTCGCACCCTAAACACATAAATAATCCATTATTTTCCAATTTTTTTTTCCTGTTGATGTTGGAGATAGTGGTACATGATTTTCACCTCAACAGTATTAAGCAATAAGTGACTGCAACCAGCTGACTACAATTAAATGGATAAAGTTTTTTTGCGGACCTAAATATAACGCAGTTCATCCCTTGGTTTTTGTGATAGCACAAGTAAACGGATGCGGATCGGATAAAGCCCTGCCGCAAATTAATTTATAATAAGTTTGCAAGTTAATTAATAGATAATTATTTGCTAAATAAATACAAATGAATGGTGAATGAAAAACTTATTGGAGTGAATATGTGTACCTTAAAATACATCCCATAAAATAAAGTTTTGTTAACTACAAGCAATATAATAATATGGATCACGAAAAGAAAAAAGCGGGCACTTTACAAGCATTTTCGAGTGCAATGGATTCTATCTATCTACAATTTATTACTCCTTTTTTAAAAAAAAAATGTTTGTTTACAATATTTATACAATTGTTTTTCTTAAGTCTAGGATAAATCTAATATTCTGCGAGCACTGATGGGGCTCTGCGTTGTGCAAATGATGTTTTATTATTACATTTTTATTTAAAAAATTATTTATGAAATTTATTTACATTCTTTATTGATTATTTGTCGTACAGCGTGAGTGGCGCCGACGGTCATTGGTGTGGTTTGTTGGGGTGGGCTGGAAATTAGTTGGCTTGTATTCTTCTTGGTGTTAGATGGCGTGTCTGTATTTCCATTGCTTTCCGACAGATTGTCAACCACGGTTGTATCGCGTTCCAGCAACCACGTAGAAGTCTTCGAATGAATCTTCTTGGACTATTCCAAGATCTGGTTCAATTAAAGCCATCACGTGGGGATAGTAATCCTGTATTGATGGAGTCTCTGAAATGATATGAATCAAAGGGTTGGGATGGGATAGGATATTGCGCGTTAATTTCGTTGAAAGCGAGCACAGATATTGGTCAATGGGGATAAGATTGGCGGCTTCATATAGGACTTCTATTCTATAATAGTGGTTGTTGTGAGGGGTTCGGTGGAGCGAAGTACAGTGCCGAAGCACTTTTCGCTCGAAGATTTGTAACTTTTTCATGTAAGTAGGACTGATAGTGTACCATATAGGAAAGCGGTAGGTTATGATTGGACGTATCAACTGCTTGTAGAGAAGAATTTTGGTCCTTGTCTCGAGTCCACCTCTTATTCGCATAAGTGGCGGGACTAACGATAAGGCAAAGTTTGCCTTTTGAAGGGTAAGGGCTACGTGACGGTTGAACTTGAAACTTTCTGAAAAGTTCACCCCTAAATATCTGACCTGTTGTTTTGGCAGTATTATTATGGAGTTGTCAGGCAGGGTAAGAGTTAGCTTTTTACATTTCGCTATAGTGTTGTTGCGAGCAGGGATTTCGAAATGTTATAAGCTCCGTTTTAGCGGAGTTTATTTTGATTCCCCATTTTTGGTAGTATTCCCAAAGTTTGAGGATGTGTGTCTTGACTCTGCGTAATGCAATGTTAAGTGCAACGGATAAAATTACCTCAAAGGTATATTGACACGACTGCGCTAGTCTTGTTTTTACATGTGAGGATTTGCAAGGAGAAATATAAATCGTGTAAATAAGGGTGTAGTGCCAAAGTTGCTAAAGCATTTGGCTGGGCACTACCGGGTCCCTTTATGTATGAGAAAATCATTAAGAAGCTGTAATGCTGTCGTATTTGGAAACAAAAGTAAGGCTATTTTTAAAACCGGTTCTAACGTTGATTTTAAACAACACATGTGAAATTTTATTAAAAAGCCATTTAGTTATTTTCAATCGAAAGAATACCTTGTGGAATTAGTTTTTAAATACAACTTCGGGGATACGGTGGATGTGATGAATGTCATCATAGTCAGACAAAGTTTTCGAACAGTTTTTCCAGCATTTATGGCCTCAAAAACATTGGACAATGAAGCGTTTGCTATCTTTTTATGCGGTTTATGAACTGCCGTATAAGCCATCTATCTAAATACTACAATCTCTTGGTTGTTTATTAAGACACATTATTGTCGTATTATTTCAAATCGTTAATAAACTAACACCTTCTAAGCGATACTTTAATCTTACATAATAATTTAAAAGGAGAGAACCTGCACCCAAAGTCTTTTTATTGTTAAAACAATTTTTTAAACACACGTCGTTGGAATAGGCACCAAGCCTTGTTGCATGCCTGCCTAACAAACAGTGTCCAGTTTTGACACCAATTGTAGCACCAATGTGCGACCGATTAAGGGTAATCGCTCCTTGAGCGTCTTAGTTCCAGCCTAGGCTAAAATCTGCTTCGTTGTCAGACAAGTAGTACCATTTGTCCATCTGAGGTTAGTTTTTTCTAATGCATCCAGTTTAAACAAGAGCTTGCATGTGGAAACTGGTATGCCTAAGGAGCCCTTTTCGGGCAAGATTGAGAGGGTAGTTCCAAGTTTGGCGAGTTCGTCGGCCTTGCAGCCTTTATATGGTTTGAAGCTGTGTAGCGCCCAAAGTAGCGTATCCCTGATAATTAGATCGTGATTGTTGGTTATGTGAGTCCTTACCCTGTTTGGGTTCGTACTACTTATAACATGGGAGCTACCTGGGAAGTGGCTATCTAACAGCAGATTAAGCGATTCCTCGATAGACGTAGTCCGATTTTTTGAGACAGCTGGGCATCGTTGGATTTGTAGAGAGGATTTTCCTGAGCCTAGAAGCTTCGGAGGTATCCTCTATTTTGCTACAGAAGAGTCGCCACGATATTCTTTTGGCTTTCCTCAATTCTTTTTTGTAGGATTTGATGGATACTTTGTAGGCATCCCAGTCGGAATCTGTTCGTGTGGCCTTGGCTTTATTGAACAGTTTCCTGCAAACATTTCTAAGTGGGCTCAATTCCGATGTCCACCAATGCGGCTTACGCTTGCCTCTCGGTCTAGTGAGAGGACACGAGGAGGACAATGCTTTATTTAGAGCCATAGTGAGTTCCCTAACTTTATGATCAAGCTCGTTAGTGTCATGAGGGGAACATAAAAGCATAGAGCTCACTGAATGCCATAGTGAATCTCTGTACAAGAGCCAATTTGTCTTGCGGTAGTTCCGGAAGGTTGATAGGCGGGGAGGGTCATCATTTAGACTGAATTGAATGTACCTGTGGTCCGAAAACGAGTGATCAGACGAGACTTTCCAATTACCAATCAATTCAATGATGAAATCAGAGACGAGAGTTATGTCTAAGACCTCTTGTCGACTTCTGGTTATGAAAGTAGGTTCACTACCTCTGTTGCAAACAATGAGATTTGTGTGTAAAATATAATCAAAATGTGAATCACCTCTGTAGTTTGTATCGGAACTGCCCCATACTGAGTGATGAGCGTTGGCATCACACCCAATTATGAGTCAAGTGTTACGTTTTTCAGCTTCTTTTACAAGATCCTCCAGGGTCTTACCTGGGAGATCTCCCACGATATCATGGGCGAGATAGGCCGAATTCAGCCAGTACGTGCCTTTGGCCGTCTCTAGCCTCGCTGTGGTTATGTCTCGTCCGCTGAAATTAGGGAGTAAAAATACATTAAGACTACTTTTCACTAGGTTCTAGCAGGATCTAGGGTTACCTTTGTCTGATACATAAAGTGCGTTGTATCCCGGAGTCTTGCGTCCGCAAACCAGGTTGTTGACAATCCATGGTTCTTGGATCAGGACGATATCTTCTCTATCTTGAGAAAGACGATGTGACGATATTAGAATTTTAGTAAAGTAAAATTATTCGCGTCAATAAAAAAATAAGTCTCCATTTCATCCACTAAGAAAGAGAAAAATGCAAATTTCGAAATCTCGCTTGGTTTAGAGGCATGATATAATGATCGAGCACTATAATTTAATTTTTAAGATCTGTTGATTTAAGGAGTTAGGTCCAGTCAGAATTTTCAACAAATTGGAATTTTTTAAGAGAAACGGCGTGCTCTCTGACGCTCGAGAGCTTCGAGTGTAAAACTTTAAACGCTTTTTTCCTAAAACTATGTTTTTAAGGTCGGTAACCATTGTCTCTGAAAAACCGCTCGGTGGATTTGAATGAAATCTATACAACTTTTTCAAAACATATTAAACTAGTGCCTCATGGAAGGATTTCTTTTTATTTTCAAACCTTCGAGAACTTCAAGTGTAAAACTTTAAACGCGTTTTTCTCAAAACTATGTTTTTAAGGTCGGTAACCATTGTCACTGAAAAATCGCTCGGTGGATTTGAATGAAATCTATACAACTTTTTTAAAACATATTAAACTAGTGCCTCATGGAAGGATTTCTTTTTATTTTCAAACCTTCGATTTTTTATAAACAATTTACTGTTCCTTTTTTCTCTAAAAATTCGAAAGTAAATTATCTGAGGCCGCCATTTTGGTTGTTTACAAAAAAAAAGATTAGGTCAGGCACTAGATTAACTATTAAAATACTATATTTGTTTACGCACACTTAAATAACTATAACAGACATGAACTTATAAATATAAAACTTAAAGCTACATAAAATCCTCAACCAAAACTATTGTAATTGTGAATTATTCAAAACTCCAGTTCACTGTGAACGCTTTTAATGTTAGCAAAATATCCCTTCAGAATTTCCCATTTTGTAAACTACCAAATCATTGTAAAAGAAAATTGGAGAAAGTTTGCTCGGTCTCTTTTGCATTCGACCGCAGCCCAATAAAGATCATCATTGAAATCCGCCTCGGACTTTTATTTCTTTGGATCGCTGCTTTTCGTTGAAGTCCCAAAAACTATTGTGGACATTTTTTGGTGCCGAAACCCGGGATTAAGGCAATCCCCACGATACTATTAACGTAAAATTAAAGTTTAATTATATTTATCTGGCTGGGCGATTACAACAAAGGAGAATCTTTGGAGACACACGGACCACCGATTGGTAATTGAGAGAAAAGGAAAAAGAACATCTCTAATATGTATGTATGTATGTATATTATCTATTTAAAACTTGGTGATTAAAAGCTGTGAGAATATCATACCAACCTATCGGATGCTTTAAATAAATCTTCATTTTAATTCATCCCATTAAAGTGGTTATCATAGTTCGAGATTTGAATCAAATAGATTCTTTATACTATATAATACCATTGTTATTGGGTCTTTCTTTTCATCGTGTTTCGTAATCGGCTTTTGTGCCAAAATTGTTGCTATAAATTACCAAAAACAATTGCACAATAAATTAGTGCATACATACAATTGTCAAAAAAAAAGAATTGGTGTCCGCTTCGACGACGTGTCGTTGGCCCTGTTAAGCAAATCATCGTGGCTGCTTGTTGTAGGTAATCTTTACAGTTGCTTAATTATTCGCTCGCAAGCATTTAATACGCTGTTGTTGGAAATGATTTCATTGCTATTATCGTTGCTGTTGGAGCTAATATAAAATTGTTGCTGCTTTGCTCTTCGGTTGCATCCTTTTGTTTGCAGAAAATTAAATCATTCATTGTTGCTGCTGCTTACTTTTCATATACAGTTCGTATTGATAATAATCTGTCACTAGAAGTGCATTTAATAGTTGGATTGTGGTATATTTGTTGGATTTCTTGGTTGATTTATAATTCGTTGATTAAATACTTGAGAAATATGCATAATCAGGATGAGAATGCTGCACAAATAGGAGGAGAGTCTTCTGGTGGGGGGTTAGAGAATAATCAACAGCGAACATTGGTAGAATTGAAAGCTATTAGGTCTTCTACGAAAGGAAATATAACCAGAATCAAGAAATTGATTAGTGGAAAAGGTTCTTCAATGTCCGGTGTGGAGTTAGAATGTCGTCTAGGCATCATTGAATCTTATTTCAAGCAAGGGTTAAATGTACAATTATCGTTGGACAAAATAAACATTGCTGAGGAGGAAAAATCGAATCATAGGGCGGAATTAGAGGAAGTCTACGTTTCGACAAAATCGATGATCCAATCAATGTTGTTAGACAATAGAGGCAATCTTACAGTCGGAGATGGATTTAATACATCGTTTATGTCACAGCAGCCGATTTCTCGTTCGAAACTCGAGCGTATATCATTACCAACGTTTTCCGGAAAGTTTTCTGAGTTTCCGAATTTCATAGGAATCTTTACTAATCTTGTTGACAAGGATGATTCATTAGATGCGTTACAGAAATTTAATTATTTAAGAAAGTGCTTGTCTGGTGCAGCCTTGAATGCAATAAAAGAATTTGATTTAACCTCTTTGAATTATAAAAAGGTATTGGATCGATTGAAAAAACGTTTTGATAGTAAAACATTGATGTTTCAAGAACATTTAAATGAATTACTTAATCTTACTAAAATTTCCAAATGTTCTGCGGTCAATCTTCGTAACTTAGAGGATGGTTTTAATTCGCATATTGCAGCTATGCTCTCGATTGGAAGTCATCAAAATATTTGTGATGCATTTTTCATTTCACTGGCGTTGGATAAAGTAGATGCTGATACTAGAGCAAAGTGGGATGAGTCGGTCGATCACGCAACACTTCCAACGTGGGAAGAATTTTCAATGGTATTAGATCGTCGTTGTAAAACTCTTGAGGCCAAGGAATCTAAGCTTTCGAGGACGGATGCTTATATAAATCCACCGTCCCATCGCCCTCGTTTTCGAAACTATAATCGAAATCAACAACATCATACCGCACTAATTGCGCAGTCAGTATCATGTGAGTTCTCCGCAAACACTCATGACATAAGTGCGTGTGAAAAGTTCAATCAACTGTCTGTAACTAAGCGTTTCCACGAAGCTAAGCAACGAGTTCTTTGCATTAATTGTCTTGCAAAGGGACATTCGGTACGAAGATGTCAGGCACCTAAATGCCGAGTTTGCTCAATGCCACATCATCATTTGTTACACAGGTTTACAACAAATCAACCTAATGTTGCTGTTAATGTTCCTGCGGATAATGTGCAACCTAGTATCTCTGGCAATAGTCATCTGGTTTCAGACATTTTCAAAGAAAATAGCTCTCAGGTCATCCTGGCGACTGCTCTAGTATACATAAGAGATTCATTCGGTCAATTATATCCTGTTCGAGCTCTTCTTAATTCAGCTTCACAACTTAATTTCATTACGGAAAATATGGTTCAAAGGCTTAAACTCCAAAAGACTCAGACTCATTCAATTGTTTCTGGTATAGGAAAGTCGAATGCCGCCATAAACTACAAAGCAGAAGCTACTTGTAGATCCCGAATTTCAGACTTTGAGATAAGTCTAGACCTTCTCATTCTGAAAAATATTACCAATATTCTTCCTGCGAATGAATTAGAGGTGTCAAATTGGAACATACCCAATAACATTCCGCTAGCGGATCCTAGTTTCTACCGTCCCAATCAAATAGATTTACTTATAGGAGCGGACAGCTTTTTTCAATTATTATGTGTCGGTCAAATATCGTTAAACCCCCAACTACCGATTCTTCAAAAGACATTGTTCGGGTGGATTGTTTCTGGCAGATACGAGATATCCTCTAATCCTAAAGCAGCATGTACTCTAGTTGCCCGTTCTGAATATGACGATGATTTACTTAATGATATTGTTAAACGATTTTGGGAAATGGAGGAGGTGAATCGGAAGCCACCCTTCCTCACAGCGGAAGAGGCGGAGTGTGAGAATGCATTTTTAAATGGCGTCCGTAGACAGGAAGATGGAAGATTTGTGGTTAATCTGTTGTTTAAATCGAATGGCGATAAATTAGGAGACTCGTTCGGTCAAGCTCAGAAGCGGTTTTTTAATCTAGAAAGGAGATTGCAAAATAATAAGGAAGTCAGAGCACAATACATTGATTTTATGAATGAGTATGAAAGCTTGGGTCATATGGAAATGATCCCTAAAGGTCAAACTGATCAAATAAAATACTTTGCTCCCCATCAGTATGTGCTTAGACCTGAATCGTTGACTACAAAATTAAGAGTTGTGTTCGACTGTAGCGCAAAGACAACATCGAATCTTTCGTTGAACGATCTTTTATTAAAAGGTCCTGTGCTCCAAGATGATTTGTGCGATATTATCCTTCGTTTTCGTACATACAAATTCGTTATTACCGCCGATATTTCAAAAATGTATAGGCAAATAATCGTGCACGATGAAGATCAATATAGTCAATGTATTTTGTGGAGGTCTTCGCAGTATGACGAACTGAAAGCATTTCGATTGCGAACCGTGACGTACGGTACGACTTCAGCTCCGTTTATTGCAACAAGGTGCTTAAAATTATTGGCTGATCAAAATGTATCTAGATATCCCTTAGGCGCAAAGGTAATAAATGAGGACTTCTATATGGATGACTTAATCACTGGAGGAGATTCATTAGAAACTATCTCAAAAATATATTCTGAAGTTAAATTGATTTTGTTGAGTGCAGGCTTTGATCTTAGAAAATGGTGCAGTAATAATGCCAAAATAATGGAAGGAATTTTACATAACGAGAAGAAAGAAAGGTCAACGTTGAGAATTAATGACAAGGATGTTATTAAAACACTAGGTATCGTTTGGAATCCGGGAACGGACGTGTTCCAATATATAAAACCACGAGAAATTGTCTCCAAAACTATTACTAAGAGAGTAATCTTATCAGAACTTTCGCAGATTTTCGATCCACTAGGTCTTATCAATCCAATTGTGGTAAAAGGTAAAATCGTAATGCAAGACATTTGGATCATTAAAAGCATTTGGGATGAATCCCTGCCCATGGGAATACAGACCCGTTGGGAAGAGTTTCGCAAAGAAATATCGAATGTAGACCAAATTAAACTCCCAAGATATATTTCTTTCTCGAATATAGAGGACACTAAGGTTGAGATACATGGTTTCTCAGATGCCTCTATTCGAGCATATGGGTGTTGTTTGTATTTGAGGTCGATTGATACTTTTGGGAATATCAAATGTTGCTTAATTAGCGCGAAATCTAAAGTAGCGCCCATCAAGACCAAATCCCTGCCAAAATTGGAACTCTGTGCTGCTACTTTACTCGTTGAATTGACTTTAAAAGTACTACCTAACCTTAGTTTTTTGATAGAAAATATTTATTTGTGGACGGACTCAGAAATTGTTCTTCGCTGGATCTCAGCATACCCATCCTCGTGGGAGGTATTCGTAGCAAATCGTGTCTCAACTATACAATCGTCGTTACCCTCAGCTATTTGGAAGTACGTGAATACGAAAACCAACCCCGCTGACATTGTATCCCGCGGCACCTATAGCACGGAACTTGCCAAAGGTATTTGGTTCAATGGACCACAATTTTTGTACCAGACTATCGAAAACTGGCCAAAACAAAAACCTATAATTTCGCTCGTTGCTGATGAGAAAAATCATACTGTTACCCTGCTGACGAAGACAGATGAAATTGTTGAATTTGCTGAGCACTTTGTACGCTACAATAGCTTTCAAAAGACCAATAGAATCTTTGGATACGTACTGAGGTTTTACAATAATTTGAAATCGAAAATATCCAAAATATCCAACCCCCCCAAAAAAAACTTCGCCTGTACAACACTAACCTCAGAGGAATTGGAAAAAGCCTTTATTCGAATTATCTGGACTATTCAACAGATTCATTTCCTGGAGGAAATTAAGGATTTGACTAAAACAAAAATGATTAGCCCAAACCGTGTTATCAGTAATCTCAATCCCTTTCTCGACACTGAGCACGAAATTGAACTCCTAAGAGTAGGTGGGCGTTTGCAGAATGCAGACATACCATATAGTTCCCAATGTCCCATCCTTCTTCCAAAAAATTCCCTTTTTGTTAAAAATGTCGTTGTCCATCTACACATAACTAACTTTCATGCAGGTCCCCAAGCCTTGGTTGCGATTATAAGACAGCGCTTCTAGATCGTTAACGCACGCCACTTAGCCAAAAAGGTTGTAGATGGATGTCTCCATTGCTTTAAATATCGGCCCAAATTGATGCAGCAAATCATGGGTGATTTACCTGCGAACAGAGTCAACACTAGCAGGCCATTTTCTATCTCTGGTGTGGATTTCTGCGGGCCGTTTCACATCTCTCAAAAACGGCGCGGTTACTGTACTCATAAGGCGTATGTCGCAGTCTTTATTTGCTTTGCGACGAAGGCGTCGCATTTGGAGGTGGTTTCAGATCTTTCTACCCAAGGTTTTATAGCAGCGCTGAAGCGATTCGTTGCAAGAAGAGGCTTATGTAACGAAATCCATTGTGATAACGGCACAAACTTCGTTGGGGCTCGGAATGAGCTCAAAGAACTTCGTCAACTATTTTTGGAGCAGCAAACGCAGGATGAGATCCAATCCTGGTGTGCTGCTAAAGGTATCCAGTTCATTCACATACCCCCTAGATCCCCCCATTTCGGAGGTCTTTGGGAGGCAGCGGTGAAGTCCGCTAAGTCCCATTTATATCGGACTGTCAAATTAGCGTATCTGACGTACGAAGAATTCTCAACTGTCGTTGCTGAAATCGAGAGTATCATGAACTCTCGTCCTCTCTGCGTTCTAAGTCCGGATCCAAACGACGAAAGAGTTTTGACCCCAGGTCATTTTTTAATCGGTATTCCTTTAAACTCCATTCCAGAACCAGCAGTTCAAAAGGAAGTTCCATTACTGGACAGATGGCGAAAACTCACCCAAATCAAACAACATTTCTGGGCAAGATGGTCGAAGGAATACGTACTGGAGCTTCAAAGACGAACGAAATGGCAAAGGTCAAAGGAAAACATCGAAGTGGGAACGCTAGTGTTAGTCGCAGAGGACAATCTACCTCCCCAGCAGTGGCTGTTAGGTCGTATAGAACAGGTCATCCCTGGTGCCGATTCAAAGATACGAGTTGCAGATATTCGAGTCAAGAAAACTATACTTCGACGACCCATTCATCGCTTGGCGCCGCTACCAACTCATTGAAGAGATCTTTTTTTTTTCAGTCCGACTCTTCAAGGCGGGCAATATGTTTACGCACACTTAAATAACTATAACAGACATGAACTTATAAATATAAAACTTAAAGCTACATAAAATCCTCAACCAAAACTATTGTAATTGTGAATTATTCAAAACTCCAGTTCGCTGTGAACGCTTTTAATGTTAGCAAAATATCCCTTCAGAATTTCCCATTTTGTAAACTACCAAATCATTGTAAAAGAAAATTGGAGAAAGTTTGCTCGGTCTCTTTTGCATTCGACCGCAGCCCAATAAAGATCATCATTGAAATCCGCCTCGGACTTTTATTTCTTTGGATCGCTGCTTTTCGTTGAAGTCCCAAAAACTATTGTGGACAATATTTTTTTTTTTTTGGATTTGAATGAAATCGGGTGATCCGTTGAGAAGTTATGGTGGCCACCGCAAAGTACTACTTGTGGACTAGTGGCCAATACTGATAGTGATAACTTTTTATATAATCAATATTTTCTTTCAATTCGAAACATAACATAATCATGTAGTATTGTTATTTTTTATAAAAAAAAAACAAAATTTAAAAAATACTCGTTTTTCCGTGCATCTGACTGACCCCAACCCCTTAATAATGGAGAATTTAAAAGTTAGAAAAAGTTAGAAAATTGTTTACACAAATGTATAATTTCGACAAAACTAAGAAGTTTTCTTTACATCGTTTTTTATGATAAATTTTTAAGCTAGAGAGTTCTATTCTAAAAACGACTTTAATTACTTTTGAAATTGAATGCTGTAATTAATTTTTATCGGTAGTTAGCTAGTGTGATGTAATTCCAACACTGCAAACCGAGGAAATGAAATACAAATTTAATAAAAAGAAAAAGGAATGGGATTATTCCTATTATACAGCCGTATTCATTACATTTACTTAATTGGCTTTTGATTCATGATTAACTAATTATCAATTAAAAAGTTGATCATTGTTTTATTCACAATTTTAATCCTGTACTAACTGATTTTGATTTGATGAACGGTTTTGAAAACACTGATTGAAAATTATACTAAAAAAAATTTCAAACTGTGTATTTCGTATATGAAATTTCATTTCAAAACAAAAATATTAAACCATACACACGAAAAACGCACATATATTTACATATATAGAAAAGTATAGAAATGGTATGACGATTTGTTTTATTAGGTATTGTATTCAGACATGGTTAGTATTTAAATAGGAAGGCTGATTCATAGTCATACAGATCGTATTCAAAATAAAACATAGCTTTTATGTTAGACAATTAGGGCGATTTAAACCCATAAATCTGTAACTGTCTGTGCTGCCAGGATAATCTGTATCAATATATGAATCTGTAATACGAAGTTTTTTTACTTCCAAATATAGATCAGATTGATAATTATCGTTTATTTGTTTGTTCATACTTTTTGGACAGTAGGATTGTAGATCTTGCAAAATTTACATACCACTCTGGTATATTGGGCTAACCAACCATCTGCGTTTTCTATTTCTTTGCAACTTCATCACCTTTAACACACTAAAAAAATGAAATAAAATAAAACATCGTACAAAATAGTTTTCTGAAAATGATTGCCATTCAGTCCGAGATAAGTAGCACGCCTTTCACCTCCGTTTCGACAACTATAATTCAGCTTAAGATTCAAAAATTCAAATATTCAAATTCGTATTGTGGAAGCTCTTATTTTTCGATACTAAAATATTAAATTTATTTTTAAAACAGTTCAATACGGTTGGCAACGCGAAATGTCATCTCAGGCACACAAAAACTATATCCGTAATACTTCAAATTTGACAGCTTAATGTTGTGTTTTTCTTACAGATTCATATATATTCACAGGTTCCAATTTGTTTTTCTTTTACAAATTGTTTAGTGCGTCATGTTTAAACTTGTAAATGTAAAATGTCTTCGGCGAGAAATTTCATAAACATATCCAATAAATATGATCGCGTTGTGTTGCTTGTCGACATGGACTGCTTCTATTGCCAAGTGGAGGAGAAATTAGATCCATCTTTGGCGGGAAAACCACTGGCTGTTGTACAGTACAACGCCTGGCGTGGAGGGGGGTAATCTTATTTAACTTATCCAAGTGTTCTGTCTGCCATTTATGAATTTCGAATTCACACAGTATAATTGCAGTTAACTACGCAGCCCGAGCTAAAGGTGTTACTCGTCATATGCGGGGAGATGAGGCCAAAGAACAGTGTCCCGAAATCGTACTGGCTAAAGTGCCAAATGTTAGGGAGAAAGCTGATTTAACAAAGTATCGTGATGCTGGAAAAGATGTCGCCAAGGTTTTACAAAAATTTACTTCCCTTCTTGAGAGGGCCAGCGTGGATGAGGCGTACTTGGACATTACCGACGAGGTTAACAAAAGAATGGAGAATATGAATGATGTAGGTGATCGTTAAAATGCAGTTGATTTAATTTTAATGTTTTCTTGTTTTTAGGGCACATTTCTTCTGGGGCCAGATAAGTTGTTAAACACTTATGCCGTGGGTTATGAAAGTATTGGTGAATACATTAGCGAAATTACCACCAGGATCAGTCATCCTTGCGACGATTATGAGTACAACATTACCTATGAAGTCGACGATACTCCTGCTGTTAGAAAAAGTGATCTCCGATTACTACTCGGTGCTGCAATAGCTAGTGAGATCCGAGCTGCTGTTAAGAAAGAGACCAGCTACGAATGCTCGGCTGGAATAGCTCACAATAAGATTCTTGCAAAACTTGCCTGTGGAATGAACAAACCAAATAAGCAAACTATTCTACCTCTATCTCAGATTTCACCATTGTTTCGTACTCTACCCGTGGGCAAGATTAAAGGACTGGGAGCAAAATTCGGCGATGAAATTTGTGAGCGACTGAAAGTAAAGTGTCTGGGTGATCTACTGCATTTTTCTGAAGCCGATCTGCAGCGAAAACTCGACGAAAAGAATGGGTAAATGATTTCTCATTCATCAACCGCATTTCATATTGCATAAATGTTCTATCTGCAGTTCATGGATTTACTTGATTTGCCGCGGGGTGGATTTGGAAGCAGTCACACCTCGTTTCTACTCTAAGAGCATTGGTTGCTGCAAGAAGTTCCCCGGGCGAAACTCGATTACTGGACTCAAAACGCTGGAACACTGGCTGATGGAACTATCAAATGAGATTGCTGATCGCCTGGATAAGGACGTGGCTGAAAACAATCGCCGTGCTAAACAAATGGTAGTAAACTATGTTCAAGAAATCAACTCTGAAGATATTTCCAGCTCTAGAAGCTGCCCACTGACCAATTATGATCCCGAATCGGTTCAGAAATCAGCTTTGGAAATTCTTAAACGTAATACTGATCAGTTCTTTAAAGCTGGTAATGATCTAGCGCTGAATAATCCAATCAAATTCCTCGGCATAAGTGTTGGCAAGTTTGAAAGCATCAGCAGTGGCGCTCAGAATACCCTTCAGCAGATGTTTGCCAATCAGAAGAAAAAGGAACCTTCCTCCATTGAAAAAAACGAATTAGAGAAACCAGCGGTAATTAAAAACACGAATGCTCTGGAGAAAATGTTTTCCACTCAAAGAGAAAAAGCGCCAGCATCAAATGTATGTACAGAGGTCTATGTAAAGTCGAATCCTCTCGAAAAGATGTTCGCCAATCAAAAGGAAAAGGCTTCTCCAAGTCCCGTTACATTTTTATCACTAGTTGAAGAACCTGCAAAAACAAATCTAGCCCAAAAGAGTTTCTTTGCAGCACATCTGAACAAAATCAAGCAGCAGTCAGAGGAAGTTTTCCAGTCAAAAGAGGACGTAAAACTGTACTGCGAAGAAAGCATATCGGATCTGACTTCAGAAGAAAACTCTTTGTCAATAATTTCGGTACCTTTAGACCAACAGCTATCCTCTAACAAATATTCTCCAGAGGTACAGCTTCCCTCATCTGCTCTAAAGAGAAAATCACAGTCCTTTGAGGAAACTTACGCAGAACTTGCTGTACCCGAACTGAAAGAGGATTTTTTCACAAAATGTGAAATGTGTGGTGAAAAAATATTAGCTGACGAAAAAGCAATTCAATCTCACCAAGATCGACACATTGCCGAGAGTTTAAGTCGCCAGCAAAGAGAAGAGTATCGCCATGAGATCCAATCAAAAATTTCACTGAATTCCACTGAGAAAAAGCCAAAGTCGACAGTGGTAAGCAATGCAACAAAAAAGAGTAAACCTAACACACCGAAAGCTGCTGACATAAAGAAGTTTTTTTTTATGCAGCCGCTAATGGAACAGCCATCAACTTCGGCACAAATGGCTTGTGATAAATGTGGTCGCAGCATCCACAGAGATCAAATGCCTGAGCATTTGGACTATCACTACGCTCGGGATCTTCAACTTAGCCTGAATAAGTCTGAAATGATTACAGTGACAACTAATGGTTCCGCATTTAATAAAAGTATGAATTCCCCCAGCAACTCAAAAAGATCTTCCTCCAATGTAGTTACCACAATCAAATCAAAGCCAATTACACAGTATTTTTCTCAAAAATAATATTTTTTGGTAGCCTTATGTCGGTGCAATTATTGTTAATTATAATAAAACTATCATAAAAGGTTAATATTGCGACTTAAATGGGGTAAAGAAGATATCATTTAGCTTGTGAGGAAGTAGATGTGAGAAACACTATTCTGCTATTCTCTTGCTTTGAACTGGTCCTTCTTCAAAATACACATAAGTAATTGTCCATTAATAAGTAAGCAACGATTGCTGCAGTAACGGACCATACCTTTTTCCAAACGCTTTTTTTAAAACAAAAAAAAAACTTAAAAAGATTCTTCACAGTTGTAATGAAATTGATGTTTTGTTTTTGTACTCAACTGGAAATAACATCTCGACAAACGTTTTATGTATGTACTATTACTAGTTTATCTGTTCTCGAGAACAGAATTATTAAACCAACGACTCTGATAATTACCGGGATCTCTTACTGGTCTCGTCCAACCAAATTGTCTTGCTTGGCTTATAAGCGCAAATGTTGGACATAAGAGCAATAAGATATTAAAAAATAATAAACACGACAAAATTAATGTTGCATATCTGTTGGCGTTTTGTATGCCGCTAACGCCATTTCCAGTGGAACATTTTACTCTTATTTTTTACTGTTATTCCAATAAAAAAAGATTTCTAAATGCGACCGAAAGAAATGAACCTTTCTTTTAATTTTTTTTACCCCGTTTAACCCTATAAGGTTAACAAAATAAGGAACTTTTTCGCTGTATTACGCTTGAATATACAAATATAAATTGTGTCCACTCTAGGCTTACAGCGCTAAGGGGCAAGAAATATGAAAGTAAACTACCTGTACAATTACTAGTCTTTGATATAAAAGCTTTTTCCGTGATACATACCGCGATTCAGGATCCAGTTCGTAAAAACTACTAACTGTGTGCGGTGAGAGACATAATATATACCAATTCGGATTTAGGCCAGCAAGATCATCATAACAAGATCACCATGGGACCTAACAAGAAGGATATAACTATGGCTTGCTTTCTGCGCATCGAGAACTCCAGATAAGTGTCGTGTGATAAAGGGCTTAGGCCAAGTCTTCAGAAAGGATATAATACTGTTAACGATGTCTTCAGTTAAATGGATGAAGGCCCGATTACCTCAGGGTTGAAGCAAGACACTTCCATATGCCAACAACTCCGTACCTACGCTACTAGGCTGTCACCAGAGGAGGCTACCCGAAGTGTCGATATTTTGGGAAACTATAGGATAGCAACTTAAAATGGGGGCTTAAAATAAATTGTATAAGGACAAAACTAATCTTGCCCAAATCTAGTGACATCTTAGCTTGTCAACGGAGGGGGACAGTGGGTCCAAAATAGAGTTAAAATCCCTTGAACCCGCAAGGCGTTGGCACCGAAGGTATTGTTGTCAAGAAAACTGTTGATATAAAAGGTACCTAAAACAAAACAATAAATTTGAACCGGGGACCACGTTTTTAAAAATTGTGTCTTGCAAGGTGTTTCTAAAATTGCTAAGCTTTTAGAGCATGTAAAAAAAAATATGCGCATTTCAAAGCATACATTGGCTGAAATTAATTTGATTAAATTAGATGACGGAGAAGTTCACATTTTTTTGCTTCAATGTCTAATTATTGAACTACATGGTCTTTTAAAATCAAAATCAAATATTTTTAGATTTCACGAAGCTGAATTTCAAGGAGCAGGCCTTGCGAATACCTAAAAAAATTAATTAATATAATCCGTTCACCTGTTCGCTGTGTAGGTCCAGTCAAAAGAAGTTCAACTTTGTTTTATGTTATTAGTGATGATGATTAAACTAACTTAAATTAATAATGTGCAGCTTATCGTTTGTTCAGCACAAGCCTCTATTTTAAGCATCGTCTGCCCAATGTTGGTTGTAAGTCTTCGACCCATCTTTTGTACCCCATTAATAAGGTGGAAATTAATTTAAAAAAATTACAGAGTTTTCAAAAACTAATAAAACTCATTCGTAAACACGTATGACGCAATTGAATTTGCTTGAGGTACCGTTTTAGTGGTGTTAAACGAAAATAAAGTTTCCCTATGCTATGTGTAAATCCATGCAGTTTTATTAAAATACAATTCTTTTTAATTTAATTTTATTTTTTATTTCAATTTGGCATCTACTTAAATAATAACTATTTGTTTTTATTACTTAAAAATTACACATCATTCGGGGGATTTATATCTATATTTTCTTCCTAATCGTTTAGAAAACGATTTTTTTTTGTTAATACTATTGCACTAATTGAGCGTTTGATCAATTTATAATCCTTTTAAATGCAAATGTGTCAATATTATATTTGTAATATAATATGCATGATAAAAAACGCAACATATTCCTAATAGTTCGAACCACCGAATAGTAGTCGTCATACAGATAGTCGACTGAGAGAAAAATTTACATGAAAAGAGAGCAGAATCTCATCTGCATACTTTCTTCAGGCCAAGCAAATGAGCGGGTTCAAAACTCGCCGCCATTCAAAAAAATTATTTTTGGATTGGGAGTCGACTATCTGTACGTGTATCTACTGTTTTTAGACACCAACTAACTAAATTTATTTTGACTAACAATAACAAAAAACTTAATTTAAAATTTATAAATAAGCAACTTAAATTTACATGCAATGGTACATTTTTTAAAAAGGAAATCCAAATCTTAGAGCTGTTAGACTCGGTATTGCCCATTTTACTTCCAGACAGAAATGTTTTTTTTTGTGTAATGGGTATAGAAATCAGTTGTTGTTTTTTCACTTTATTTATGAGTGACTGGCTCTAGTACTTTATAAATTAATTAATATTTCTTTGAACATAAAACAACCCAAAGCTTATAAATATAATAGTAAAATTTCTTTAAGATACTTCCAATAGAGATTTGTTGGGAAAACACTGCTTTCGTTGTTTTAATATAAATCTTGCAATGTTTCGTTTGCATTTCTTTTGTTTTTATTTAGTTTTCTATGTTTCTTTTACTTTCAACTTTATTTCGCAGTCTTAATTGAGATTAATCTAACGAAAGATTTTCCTTCTTGTAGAGGGTGGATGCCAGGGCGCAAAGGGATCGACTGTAGATTTTTTTTTTGTTAATACAAATAAATGGAAACCATGGGGACTGATATAAATATTTTATATCTAATTTCGTCGGCATTTGTAGGTCGACTACAGTTTTTCTTGAATTAAATTAAACTGAACGGTGTGCTTAATTATAAAATACAAACTCGTTCTTTAACGAATCCTTTATTTTTTAGGTCTTTTTTCGCTTGAGTTTTATTTTCTTAAATGTTTAATTATATCGTTAATTTTATAATTCTAAATTTATGATTCTCCCGTTTGAGCTTATTTAACTACATGGTGTGTGTATGGGTATTTTCAAATAGTTCTTGTTGGAGTGTTTACAAATTCTTTTTTTTTTTTTTTTGAAAAATCTAGTTACGAATTGTAGCTTATGATTGGAATACCGATATTTAGGCTAATACATTTTCTAAATAAAATTAACATATACAAAATAAGCATTACTGTGATGTGATGCTACTAATAAGTATATAATCAATTTATCTTTATTTTTTGTTAACTTTCTTTTCATAATTTATTTTCCTCGATAGATTTCAATGATTCTGTCTTGATCGACGTATTCGAAGATATGTGGAGCATCCATTAGGATGCCGATAGTACCAGCGGTTGTTACAATAAAAAATATGTATAATTGCAAACGATCAATAACCATTGCAACGTATTTCCAATCTTCACGTGTCTAAATGAAAATAATTTAATGTTAAAAAAACAAAAAAGGAATGAAATTGAAACTAACCTGTATGTAAAGATCTTCATTGCGTAAGTGTTCGGCAATAAATTCGACGGCTTCTGTTGCCTTACTCGCTTCTGGCGAAAGCAATATCGAGTCGGAGGATTCACTTTCTCGGCGACAATCTCCGACACCTAAATCTCCACCGCTGTTTATTTTACGATTGATTTTGCAATTCGGATGGTGAAGATCGGATAACTCCATTACCTCCATTTTAGATTGTTTACCTCCAATGGCACTAAAAATAATAATATGTCATGTAATAATAATAGGATTATCATAAATAAATCTTGATGAGATGGGATGAAATAGATACGGATCAGTAATGTGCCCTCTCACTCAGGCAATTTCTCCTTTTTCCTGTTGCAGCAGATGAATTCTAAGGATCGACCGACGTTGGCGATCACTGTTCTAGTTAGGTCCAACAAGTGATGTCCCCATATGAGCTGTTTCGACACATTTAAATCCCACCCTATAGGAATCTCCAACACTAAGGGGGTTGGAAAAGAGTTAGTGGTGGAAGAACCTAGCCCCGACGCAAACGTGCGTTTTTTAACTTCACAGGCCCGCAGCTTTTGAAATACATAAGTGTGCACTTCTCATTTACAAACCGCGCACAGAAGACCGCAAACAACGGTCTATAGAGAAAAGTTCGACGTGATCTACAGCTGCTCGACGCATCGGCACCGCAAGTACTCTTGTAATCTTGGTGACAGAAGATGCAGACATCGGAATGCTTCAGCAGAAAACAAGGGCAGCAAGGAAAGAGTACCAAGTCAGGGAAAAGGGATGAAGAAGATTTTGCGCAGGAATAAAATAGAGTACGCAGTCTCACAACTCAAGGAGAACGAGTCTCGTGATCGAAACAACATTCGGAATTTTTATAAAAAAGCCAAGCTGCTGATATTAAGCCCGGAATGCAGGCTCTTCGAAACAGCCAAGGAAACCTAGTCACCATCACGCAGGGAATAGTATATGTATTTAAGCAGCATTTACAGGGGCTTATCGTGAAGTGATCAATTAAGAACCAAGAACTATCGTTGTTAAAGCTTTGAAATAAGGCCAACCTTTAAATTTGTTTCCAAATGTGATAGAATTCGAATTTTCAAATATTTGTCTTATTTCTGAAAACTGGCCTTATTTCGCGACACCTTATTATACGGCGCCGAGTGCTAGTACTTCGTACGTCGTAGAACATAAAATAACAGTAATTAGAACATTTTGGGTACTAATTTTTCTTATGGAACACGAAATACATCAGTGTAATTTCCAGTGCATGAAACACCCCTAATTAATTTCTCTTTTAACTTACCTTATATGTTTTGGCAGTTCTGTGGGTGATCCATATGAAGGATGCGGATGTGATGGCATACTCATACCAGGCATTTCCATCATCCAGCGCAAGCGTGTTTTTCGCGGACGCTTCATTAACAAAATCGCCGGCAAATAATGTAAGAATACACTACGAATCCACATTGGCATTCGATGAGTTCTCGGTCCTCGGAAATTCCAATTGATAATAACCACAGTGACCAAGATTGAAACCGTATTCATGATGAATGTAAATAGCAAATATTTAGCAATTAATGGCAGTACAAGCGATGTTGGAGGTAATATCTTTGACACGAGCAACAAAAACACAACCAGTGACAGTAAAATACTAATGCCAAGCGTTACCTTTAAAAAAAATTAAATGCAATATTTCATCATTCCATAATTATAAAGTTATACCTTTTCTCCAGCTTCAGCTGGCAGATAAAACACCAACACACAAAGGAACGAAATGAGCACCGTGGGTAGAATTAAATTCACCGTGTAAAACAATGTCTTACGTCTGATAATAATATAGAACGTAATATCGGTCTCTGTCGGATGATTACCATCACCTTCATAAACATTTAAATATGCTGGCACCTCGATAATATCCCAAGTACCCGATTTCCAATAATCTGATAAATCTACAAAATTCTTATTGTTGTACAAGGCCAACGAAACCTGATCTCCATTGAAAGTCCAAGATCCAAATTTCATAATACAAGTTTGCTGATCAAACGGAAAGTATGTGACATCAATGGTGCATGAACTCTGGTAAATAGCAGGTGGAACCCATAAAACCTCACCAGTTGGATAGATTAAGACGTTCGACTTATATCGGACTTCGTAGTTGCCATCGGCGCTGAAAGATGTATGCATTGTAAATATATTTTAGTTTGTTTAAGCTAAAACCACCTTACTTATTGAATAACACAATGTCGGGCTTCCATACTTTGTCAGGCGGTAGTCGAAGTACTCCAATTCCACCATAGTCGGCTTCATCCCACTGCAGCTGATAGTCATACCAGACCAAACGTAGCCACACATTTGACTTCATGATTTGATTTTTTTCGTTCTGTAACAATATTATAATTGAAAATTAAGATTTTGTTTATTGATTTATATAAAATAACTACAAAGTTGAATACCGGTGCTTTGCTACAGAAAATTTTTTTTTTTCATAAAAACTATCAGATCCTTGTCGCGGAGTGCTTATTGCAAGCAGCTGTCTCGAGCAGAAATTTCACAGCACAAAAAGTGCTCCCACAGGCTCATCATTTAGAACTCTTGTTAGTATATACATGCATACATAAAACAAACATATACAGTTAACACTAACACAATATAAATTGCTATAAGATGCTGTAAGAAAACTATATCATGTCAGAAAAGTAGTCAGCCTATGTTGAGAAAGGCGTATAATGATACCAATCCTAATGTCGTTTTCGTTTGGTAATCCGGAAGACTTCGGACTCTTGTGAAAATGATCGTTTGGTACTAAAATGACAGTTCCTCTCCTGGAAAGAAGAGAGATACGCTTCTGACTTTGAATTCAGAATCAAAACCAGAAGCACTAACCCATTCAAACACCATAAACGTCATAACCGATGAATGTGATATTTTTTGCTGATGCATTTCATAATTCTTCAATTTTGACGAGATTGGCTGAAAGTTATTACCAAATTTAACTAAACAAATAATAATATAACATTGGGTGTACTTTAATAACTAATACTATAATAACTATAATGACTAATACTATTTGTCTACCATACCCTTTATCGTCAGCAGATTTTGACAAATACATATTAGGACCAAAACCTTGTAAGACTATTTAGCAATGTCCATCCGTTTATACGCAATTTTTAGGCCATTAAATTAAAACTAGGAAGCTGCGATTTGGACCACATATTCCCTAGAGCTCCGAAATGGTTAAGTGTAAAATAATTTTTAAATACGCCCTTCGGAGATGCCCTTCTGTATATGTTTTTTATATAGAAACGCAAAAAAGGTTTAAAAGATATTTAGCCAATATTTTTTCCAATATATAGCCCATAAAAAGTTTTTGCCGTGTTTACGTGTTTTAGATAGTAAGTCATCCTATAATTTAAAAAAAAAAAACAGTTCAACTTTGCTTTAGATTTTGTTTAAACACTGTTTTTAGTAACTCATCTTTTTTTTCTTTCAAAAAAAAAAAGAGAATTCTCCCCGACGGGGAATTGAACCCCGGTCTCCCGCGTGACAGGCGGGGATACTGACCACTATACTATCGAGGACATTGAAACTTGTGTGCCAAATTCTACTGCTAAGCAAATTGATGCAAAACTTGAGATATCAATTCAAATTAAATGTTTTTTCACCCTATCCTAATGGCCAAAACACATCTGAAGAATTATGCTAACAGTGGAAATAGGAAACACATATGCATCGCAGTACTGCAAGTTGTCTCTATTTCTAAATCCATTGCAACTTTTCGCAGGTTTAGGTAAATGTATGATAAATCCACTGCATTGAAGTCAAACAAAGGTGCTGCGCGAGTGTCTCGCTTGCAGTACTGCGCGCTTCACTGCATCCTACCTACACATGCTGCACATGTGTTTTGGGCAGGTAACATTTAATATTCGTAGTCCCCTAAAAGTATATATCAACACAATTTCTCCACATATCTATGCCAGAAGTTAGCATTGAGAAATTGGACCGATAATCAATTGACAATTTAACGTACAAAAATATTCAGCACTTCAAACCCACAACAAGTAAGTGTAAGTGATGTCATTTTGCGAAAACTGTCAGTTAGGTATTATATGCAAACCTTTTATTATCAACTAAAGGAAATTTCTCTTGCGAGTTAAGAGCCACACAAGGGCTTTTAAATTTAACATTCTTTAAACACTTTCATGAATTAAATGTTCGTGAGACAGTTACATGTTAAAACGTGCAATTTTGAATGCGACTGCATTTTACTTCTTGTTCTACTGAACGTTATAACATAATAAATAAATGTGCAAAACGAATTCAACTCTTTTGCATGGTTCTGTAAATACGCTTGATTAAACGTACATATGAGTTTTTTCGAAGATTAACGCATCCAATGTGAGATTCAACTTATGTGAATGATGTGAACTAAATCTATTTCAACTAAATTTTTTTTTTATACCCTATCCTAAGGGAATATTAATTTTGACACATAGTTTGTAACACCCCTTAATATTCGTCGTAGACCCATAAAAGTATATATATTTATGATCAGGACCAAATCCTAAGACTATTTAGCAATGTCCGTCCGTCCGTATCAACTTTTGAGGCCTTTAAAGTTATGCTAGGAGGCTGAAATTTGGAGCATATACTCCCTAGGGTCCCGAAATGGTAAAGTGTTAAAAGTTTTTAAATCCGCCCACTGCCACGCCCACAATTTAGAAAAAACCGTTTTAAGGCTTAAGTTAGAGAGATAAAGTTGTAAAACCTTCACAAGATATGTAGGTACTGCCTACCTTTATAAATTTGTCATATAAAGTTTTTTGCCACGCCTACTTTTTGTGGGCGTTTTTCACTAAAATGCTGTTTTCTTTGAAAATTTTCATAGAAATCGAAAAAAAATGTTTAACAATATATTTAGCCAATATTTTTTCCAATATATTGCCCATACAAATTTTTTGGCCACGCCCACTTTTTGGGGGCGTTTTTTCAAAAAAATATTTTTTTTTCTTTAAAATTCATAGAATGAAATAAAATGCTATCCATAATCTTCCTAATGCTTTTTTTCTTTGGGGTACATAGGGATAAGGATAGGGTATCATACTGTTCGCCCCAAGCGGACTGTAGCCTTTCCTTATGTTTTTTTTTGTATTTGTGAAACTAAAAAGTTATGGTCTGATGAAATGTAGATGGGCTTTAAGCGGTTAGCTTATTTTTATGAAATTAGAACATTTTTTTTGCTGTTGTTTCCTTTTTTTTATTTTCCTTATAGAATGCCGTAGGGAATTAGACGAAATGTTATTTGGGGAATAATTGATAAAAAGAAAATTCGAGGTTTTTGGCTTTTTTAGATATAAGTTTGTTGGAGTAATTTCAGGGAGTCACCATATTTTATTAAATAAAACACATAAACTGAAAAGGAAAAAAATATTTTTTTAAGCACATGGTTGCAATATCTCTTCCATCGCTTGAGGAAGACATCTCGCTTTGTTCTTGGCATCATCGCACATGTGGTCATTCCAACGGTCATCAAACAATCTAATGTACTCTGATTTCTGCTCTACAAAGCTATTCTTTTAAAATGGCGATAGGTCCTGTTCACAACGTTCATGGCAAGAGTTTTTCTCCCCGTTATAATGCAACAACTCAATTGAGCGGCCAATCAAATATTTTATTAAGAAATTCTTTCAGTTATAAATATTTCCTGTAAGTGTTTAAATGAGAGCATACTTGAGAGTGTACTGACCTTCCTGAAGTGTCAATTCAATTCAAGTTACAAAAGTTATAGGTGTTTACTGTTTTTTTTTTAAGTTTTCCATATTAAAGAATCTTTAGAAAGAATTGTCATTCATATTTAAAAAGCTGCATAAAAAAAGTTCCTTATCTAAAAGTGAATTCTCACATCCTATACCAAGATTACGCCTATAAATATGTAGATGTGATATATATATGTTTGTAAATGCTTGCATGTTAGAAAACCCGCATAGGTGGCAAAGAATGCACTTTGTAATACTAAAAGCAATATATTGAAGATGAAGGGCACACCCTTAAATAAAAAACGGCATGGCAAAGAAAATTCGGATTTGATTTTAATTTAAATTCCTTGCCTCTGAAATACAATCATAAAAAAATCACTTACCACATTAATCAATTGAACGAACGCTAATCCAAAGCGAACTCCAACTTTTTGTGTCATATTTTGTACGGGTCTAATCAATTTGTTATAACCTCGAAAGAGGTCCCGCACCAAACGTTCTTCATCCTCCGACGCTCGAACTGAAATTAATTTTTCTCCGATTAATCCATTTTCATTTAAATCAGTAAAAGAAGGCTCCAAATACCTGCGGCTAAGGCAACAAAGAGTATAAAAACTCGTGTTAACCATTTAATCTGCTCCATCTTTTAAATTTCTATATTTCAAGATATTTAATTGCGAATCTTTTTCTCACATTTCACCATTTCTTCATTAAATAAAAAAAACAGGTCCACACGAAGTCACAGCATCTTTTCGTAAGGACTACGCCTAGTTTGAGTATTCGGAGACACTTTTTACTAACATTTTCTATGTTTCACGCTTTTTGACAATTTACGAAATTTGTAAAATAAAAATAAACCTATATTATCATTTTGGATTAGGAATTAAGGCTAATAACAAGTTACAGTTGCAAATGTTTTCGTTTTTTTATGGAAGTAAATATACTACAGGATAACCAGTGTGCCAATTTGTTATGCTAAAGAGAATAAAATCGATTCCGAAAGACTTCGGTAAGCCATGCGCATTCCCAATCACATCCTTAGGGATGAAGTTCGCGGATAAAAGAGAACAACCCTTCTGTTTTATTAGTGAAACAAATACTTCTTAATTTTTGTTGTGCTTTTTGCATTTTCCTTTTGCTCTTGTCAACTATGATTGGGGGTAGTCTTGTTTATTTTTCTTATATATGCTTCTCATCAAAATATAATAAATGATTGTTGGACTATGCGAGAGCAAGAAGGTAGAGATGCTTCAAAAAGATGCTCTAAAATGGAAAATGGAATGGAACAAGTTACTTAAATGTATTAAATGCCATTGACTCAATTCATAATTGGACTTTCTTTAACATAATCTACAATAAACCATGTGTTTATGGCCTGCCATTTCTTGACCTACATATAAATCGTCAAAATTGTTCAAGAAGATTATTTTTTTAGGCGAAAATAGCAAATCACAACCATTCCAGTAATTTAAATGTAAGTTAAATCGTTATAATGAAAATGAATTAATAAGGTATATACGTATAAACTTTTTTAGATTCCTACACATGAAAAACAGTATATTTCGGTGTTTCCTTTCTTCGTGTAGGTTAAAAACCACTCATAGAGAATGAAATCGTTAAAATACTTATAAAATAAGGTGCTCGACTGAGTCATGCGAAACTTTCTAGTTATATTAAATGCATTTTTGAGTCGATTCTTTAAAAAATTTATCGAAAATATGAAAAATTATGTGAGTTATGTTAGATCACAAGCAAAATTGTTTTAAATCGCCTTGCATTGGTGTTTTCCTAAATAATTTATTTGACTTCTTAGTACAAACTCTTCTTACACTCATCTCAGGTATCAAAAATACAAAAACAGATCTTAATCATTAGAGCCGTTTTTGCAAATATGAGTGCTTCATAATTGGATTTAAAAAAAAATTAAATTATATTTTTAAAAAAACTTGATGTGTAAAACTAAATAACGGTATTCGCACCAAATTGACTCGTTTGTGTCTTCAACATTTTTTTTGTTGAAGTGCAACAAAAAGTTAAAAACTATAGATTATCTATACAATAAAGAAAAAATAAAACGATTTTAAAGGTCTCGAACACGTTCCAGGCGAGTCTAAAATGTACTCTACACATGGGAAAAATATTGTTTGACGAAATTATGTTTTTATATACTTTTAATAATAATTGGTTTTTACTAGTTCTTTTATTATTGCTTTTATTTATTATTTCTAAGAACAAAAGATCTTCACAAAACTCAACCGAATTCCGAGATCTATTTTTTCGTTTATAAATTATAATGCTCATTTAGGTTTTAAAGGAGGGCACATGGGAGAGGTTAAGGGAGAAGCGGGAATGGGCTACCCCTTTAATTATTCGCCTGGTCTTAACAATTATTTCCAAGTTGTAATTGTGGAATCAGTATAAGTTGCCCAAAATAAAAGCGTTGTTAGGAGTTTATTAGCGGTTACTTAAGGATATTTTGACACGCGTGCAGCGACTGGATAGAAATATTCCTGCGGGCACCCAACAAAAGTAGCGCCTTTTTTTATGTTATATTAAGAGTCGTTTGAGGTAAGAATGCGCACTTTGGGCTTAAATTCTGAAAAACATATTTTTTATAATCAGGATCAAAACCCAAGAGAATTTCAAAATGTCCGTCCGTATTAACTTTGTATATCATCTATTCCTCTATGCAAATGTAAATGCAAATGCATGTAGTATAGTTGCCCTATTGCAACTTTAAGCCCATCTTAACATTTCTATATGGGAGGAATAGGCACGTCTTATGTTTCCATCCATAACATTTGAGAATCCTTATTTGTAACCACAGATGAGTTATTACACAGATAGTCGACTCCCATTACCCCATTCCCCTAAACACGCAAACAAATTTTAATAATGGCGAAGCCCGGTTTGACATTAGTGATACCTACATCCTTTGAGCTTGCTCAATTTGATTTACATGCAAAAACTTACACAGATTGTAACTAAAACGGATTTTGAATCTCTCTCAGCTCTTGCTTTTAACGTTTAAAAGAGCGAGAAATTAGGATCTAGTGATAATAATTAGACACACATACATATTCTGTAATCGGCTTTTGTTTGGAGCACAGATGAGTAATTACACATTTGATCGACTGAGATAATGGCCGCGAAATCCTCTTTCATATTTCTTATCTGTGAATACGTGTGAGCCAGAGATTCGACGCTTGTTTGGTGGTATTAACGAAACTGGACGAGATTGTTATGTAAAATTACAATTCATGAGGGCGGGAAATACATAAACTCATAGTAAAGTGCTTTAAAAATGCATATTATATGGGTATAAACACCTGAGTTTATCTGAGGGCGAATTGAGAGACTCTTTCGGAGTTAACTATCTGTGATAGTGATTTTCTTCACTAACATCATGGAAATGGAAAAAATATACAAACCAAGTATGATTACTATATATTTAAACGGCGGAAAAATGGTAGAGAAATATGTATGTCTTATAACCACAAAAAATACTCGCATCAAATTGCAAAAACCTCTTATTTATTATGTAACTAATATGTTTTTCTTTGTAAAATTAAACATTAAAATATCTATAAAAAATTAATAACTTAATGGCAACACTTCTTAACACCTCCCCGTGACCAACTGTTTTTTTGTTGCCATTCGGAAATGTAACAAAACTCACCTCGCTAATGTCATATTTTTTGCCATCCAACTTCATGTCTCTGGTGGTTCACATGTATTCACGATAGGAAATTTGGGAGGGAATTTTGCGGACATATTATGCACAGTTATGTACTTATACAGATAGGAAACTTAGAGGAATTTTGACTCTCTTGGCCACACTATTTTATTTGCTTCAAGACGACTACATTGGCTCGGCCACATCGAGCTAAGGGACACTAATGCTTCAGCTAATTGTAAGAGAATCTTTGAATCCCAGCCCCCAGATTCGAGACGACAATGAGGCCGAACCTCCATTTAAAGACCAAGCCATCGCGGATGCCAGAGGGCTTGATCTAAATAATTGGAAGCAGCGTGCCCGGAATCTGCATAAGTTTTCTACACGCAAATCAAATTGACCCAGGTCACGTACACAATTAAAGTACTGCGCCATGGAATCTATTTTGGAAAAAATTTTATGTAGGTATTTTTAATGTCAAATTGGGCTTCAAAATAGAGCTGTGTCAATTGTTTAATGATCGAATCATTCAAGTATTGGTGGAAAATATGAATCGATCATTTCAATTAATCATTCAATGACAGATACGAGTCTAGTATTGTTGCAATACAGAGTTTACTATCTGGTTAACCCTTTCGTTATTATACCCTATCCTAAGGGTATATTAATTTTGACACGTAGTTTGTAACTTAATATTCGTCGTAGACCCATAATGTTATATATATTTATGATCAGGACCAAACCCTAAGACTAAATTAAGCTAGGAAGCTGAAATTTGGACCACATATTCCCTAGGGCTCCGAAATGATTAAGTGTAAATTTTTTTTGAAAACGCCCACTGCCACGCCCGCAATTTAGGAAAAACCGTTTTAAAGCTAAAGTTAGAGAGATACAGTGATACAACCTTCACAAGATATGTAGGCACTGTCCTCCTTTATAAGTTTGTCATATAAAGTTTTTTGCCACGCCTACTTTTTGTGGGCGATTTTTAATAAAATGCTGTTTTCTTCGAAAATTTTCATTGAAAACAAAAAAATGTTTAACAAGATATTTAGCCAACATTTTTCCAACATATTGCCCATACAAAGTTTTTGGCCACGCCCACATTTTGGGGTACGTTTTAATAATAGAATGAAATTAAATGCTATCCATCATCTTATTAATGCTTTTTTCTTTGGGGCATATAGGGATATTGATAAGGTATCATACTGTTCGCCCCAAGCGGACTGTAGCCTTTCCTTATGTTTTTGATTACATATGGTATCATACATATTTTTAGGTAAATTTTCTCTGGGTGTGAATCTTCTTATGTCAGGTTGTCCGTGAAATGAAATCGAAATTACAAACCGATTGAATTCATTTTGAGTGTTCCAGACTTCGATAGTTTTACTAATATCGTTTTTTTTTCGATTTTAACGATAATGAGTGCTGTTTAATAACTTTGGTCCTACAAGTTGAAGAAAAGTATATAGCCGTGCGCAGACACTAAATGGAAATTGAAGATGTTGCGTATGGCAAATATTTGCAGGGAGTCATGTCACATTACCAACTTAATAAATGTGTAAATGAGAAAATATCTTTCCCCATATGAATTGCTTCGATAGGTATCGATTGTAACAGAAAATTTTCCTGAACGCAATGATTGCTGTAGGTATACAAAATTTTCGAGAGTACAAATGGGGTCATAATACAAATTTGAATATATACATATATGTACATATATGTTTTTACAAAATTGTTATATACGCTGTTGTACTAAACTGTTTTTAAAAAATAAATTAATGACCCACTATAGGAATTGAAAAGTGATTCCAAAATAATTTCACCTCCATCGCCTTCGCCTTCGTTGAGATCTTTGTGCTTTTCAATGATATATAGAAATATTTCCTATTGTGCATAATATGTGTGCTTGCTTCTATTTATATATATCATTTATATTAAACTGAAGTATGAATTAACAATAATTTACACTTCTAATCGCTTCCTGCTTGTTAATACATTTCACATTGACTGAACGTGATCGATTTCAAGTCGATGTAATCTAATTGTGGAACACGACAATTTCACTTTGTTCTAACTTCGAAAAATTTCGATAAAAATTAAATGCGGAAAACCAATTTTTAATTTAGTTCGATTTCAATTTCATATCGAGTGAAAGTGAAATGTGGAAGGGCGATTTTAAAAAATTGAGTTGTACGATCGTCATCGCAGCGGGTATACTTTAGTACAATTTCTCGTTCAAAAAGGCTAACATGTCAATATATTATACATAAAAAATAATGTTATATTTGATGTTTAATTTTATTTTGGCTAAGAAAAATAACATACATTTAATAAACAGGAACAAAAAATATATTCACCGAATTTCGATCACTTTTGTAAATGCTTATCCCATGCGAGTTGTACCCAAAAATGTTCTTAAGGTGCGATCAGACGGTCATCCTGACGTCACTTTGATGTAGAATTTAAACTAAAGTTGTCAGCGAGTACAAATTCTAATTCGTCGTGACGTCAGGATGTCATCCGGATGACAAGTTTGAAAGATCGTTTTATCGCATCTTTACAGAAAGAAAAATTAAGACTTAGTTATTTTTGTTTAATATAATATATTTCAATTTAGGTTCAATTAACCTTACTTATAAAAACTAAGCTTTTAGTTTCCAACTTCTACCTTCTTCCTCTGCAGCGACTTTTTCTTAATAAGTTGGTGCCGCACGAAGCTACACATCAGACGGTACTTTAACATTCTCGTCACAATTAAAAAACATCCCAATCTACCGTAAACAAAACTTTTATTGGTTTCTTTTCATTCTTTTCATTTGCAATAAAAAAAAACACCTAAAAAATAAAAGTACTTTTAAAAAGGAATTCCAATGCGTACAGTATATCAATCCTTTGGCTCTCTGCATATCTTCTCGTGCTTACCGATGTTTCGATTAAAAACAGGAGCAAGAACTGGAGAATCTTCGTTTCTCAATTATTTACCTACGATCAAATATAATGCTAATGCTTTTTAAAAAAAATTGATTTTAATTCTTGGTTGTTCTAAATTTGTTGTTTTCTCTATTTTAGAAGAATAAACATAATTTAATTTAGTTTTTGTTCTTGTAATTTCCATTGTATATACTAATCACATATGAACCTATACAATTTTTTTTTTTTTTCAAATTTTCCTAAATGTTGAAAATTCAGTTTTGTTGTCATTTATCAGTGATGAATTTGTTTTGTTTTTCTTTTTGTCTAAATCAATCAAACTAAACTTAAAGTATAAATAAAAATGCGTTTAGCATTCAAAATTTAATAATTAATTGCACAGAATATTACAACACACAATCCTTTCCTGTTTTGTATCTTCTTCGTTTACTGTTTTTTTTCTACTATTCTTAAATTAACTAAAGAAAGGACTTTTGTTCATTTTTTTCGTTTGTTTTGAAAATCATTTTGATGGGAAACAATATTTTATAATAATATTAATAATAATAATTACATCATGTTTTTTGTTCTTAAAAATTATATATATATTTATATAGGACACGTTATATTAAAATATATACTCGTATGTATGTATACCTAAATTAGTTAATAGTCCTAAAAAAATATTTATATTTAAATATTTCTTGTTAGGATGCGTGTGTGTGGGGGAGGATGTGTATGTGATTTTGTAGGGTATGTGTTTACAGTGGTTGCAATAATATTACTTTTATTTAAAATAACAAAGTAAAAACCCTATAAGTTTATGTGTTATTTTTTGTGATATAACCTAAGTTATAATTATAATAAAAAAAAAAACAAACAAAAAATAATAATAAATGTTTATAACGTATTTTATGTGGCATACGTTGTTGTAAGTTTGTTTAATTTAATATTTTGTTTATTCCTAAGAGCTTTTTTTTTATATTTTATACTGCTAGGTGTGGCGTAAATTACTTAGAAACGGTAATTCTCGTCGGCCATGTGGATGGCCCAATTGAATTTCTCTCTTTGAGTTTTGTTGAAAATCTTTTCAATTGGTACACCAAACTTTTTGCACCTGCGACAAGCAAATCAAAATTAAGTGACAAAGTCCGAACCGAACGCTAGAATGATGGAACTTACCATGCAACCGAAATTCTAGGATCGAGATAATTTAATTTAGATGTACCCAAGGCAATGGTCTTATTCTCATCTCTGTCAGTCTCTTGCAGTTCTAGTTTCTTAAGTTGGTCCTTTATTCGTTCAATTTGTTTGAGTTTCTTATCAGCCATAACTCTCTCCTTAACCGAACCCTTTCTGGCCGCTTTTTTCAAATCCTATTAAAAATAAGCAAACATTATTGCCAAGAAGAAAAAGCTTTAATCATACTATCAATTGTACTAAATGTCAAGATATCCCAGCAATGAGGTCTACTTCCTGAAAACAATCCAATTCAAACATAGTCAACTTACCCCATATTCACTCTCATTGTCCTCGAGTTGTTCGCGTTTGAGACGAATTTTCTCCTTTAATGTCTCCATACTCTTAGCATGTCCTTTTGGCACAGAACGCTGATGGTTGCATAGAATTGCAACCGCACGATTTGCTCGATTGTAGACGAGAAGTTTCTCCGGAATCGTTGCATCGGGATCAGTGAGCAAATCCAATTGGTTTTGCAATGTTATCGAAGCGTTGTATGTACGGAATACCTTTGCAGTTAGACCTAAAGTAAACCTTAAGTTATAAATTCAGTAAAAAATATATAAGAAAACTGTTACCATCCATGAGCTCCTTTAAGTGCTCGTTTAACACCTGAGTGTTTAATCTGTCAAAGAGATCATCGCCCGTCTTCTTATTTTCCATAAACAGTTCTAAATTTTTAAACACCCGCTTCTCGACCTCGACTTCGTTGTAGTAACGAATGGAATCCTTACCGGGAAAGTCAAATACCACCACATTCTCCATGCCGTTAAGCTTCTTGTGTAGACTGACGTGCTCTACGCGCAACGAACAACAGCCCACAGTGTCGGCCTGATCTTCATCTTTCTCGTTACCTGCCCTAAGGGCCAACTTATCAATAAAGTACAAAGCGACAGCTCTCTGTCGCACTCTCATCTCCTTGGACTTCCATTCATCGCGATATGTCGAACGGATCTTGTCAATCTCTTTATCCAGGCGCCTGGCAGTTTCGTATTTCACATGATCCTTCTCGCCCTTGAGTTTCGATGACGGATTCAACATGATGTACTTCACCTGCCCCTGAACATTCTCTGTCCACGAGACCAACCAGGTGACTGTGTTGTCGTGACGCACCTCCTTCCACTTGTGGCCTGGTGGAGGCACTGGAATTTTACTATCTTTTGAACAATTAATTGACACATCTTCGGCCTCGATGCGCCGCTTAATCAGGCCCATCTTGGGATGTTCACCACGGCCACGGAACAAATTTGGAGGTTCTAGCTTAAAGTTACCAATGCGCTCCTTGTGACCGTCGATTATGCAAAAACCGTACTCCTTTATCAGGGCTTCGTTTTCCTCCTTTCTTGCAAGCTTCTCCTCCTTGGACGAGTTCTTGCGCTTCTCCGACTCGGCAGTGAAATATTGGAACATCTCGTTAAAGTTGCACTTCCGCAAATCCTTGATTATGTCTCTCTCCTTCGATGTCATAGTTTTACGGAAATCTTTGAAGAAGTTATCATTAAACTGTTTCTTGGTCACGTAATCGTGATTCAACATTTTGGCGTAGAATGTTGCCGCCTCCTCCGTATTGGTGGATAGTTTCATTTCTTTGCCATCATAGTAGAACTTCACATTGCTGGGCAGTGGCTCGTAGGGAGGAGCAAAAACCGGTCCTTTATGCTCAAGGGAGTTCCATTTAACGCCATCGGCACGTTTCTCTTCCTCCCACCTGAAAAGAGGTAACAACACATTGTACTTGGAGCGACGTCTTCTTTTCTTTGGAGTACTTGTAGTAGTGTACTGATGGATGCCTTGGATCACCGTCGTTTCATAGTGAGGAATTAAGGTAAATAATACAGTGCAACGTTGAAATCGAAAGAGTTTGGGAAGAATTCGTACGAAATTTTCCATTCAGAGGCAAATTAAAAATCAAATGTCAATTCTAAATCATAACCTGCAAATGACAGCGCATGTCATGTACCACAGCTGAGGTGTACGTCGGCCATCTGTGTTTTGGTAATGTAAATAGATTTCAGTAATGACACTTTTTAAAAAAAGGAATAGTACATTCCGATACGAATTTTTCTCAACGGAAGCATTGTTTATAGGGTTTGAAAGAGAAAAACCACCCAATGGCTTATAAGGATTACATTTGATTTTAAAAATCGGTAGGCAACTTGAGAAAATGAGGAGTTTCTAAAACCTACATACATTCTTATGTACAAGAAACAAAAACAGATAGATGCCCCACTGAATTCACCAAAAAGTTCCCAATCAAAGTCGGCGTACACTAAGAAAGCGTCTGTAATTTGCTTATTATTTGCTTGAAGGTAAAGCAATGACCGTAAAGTATATCAGTTAATATTTGCTAATGATGAGGGCATCATAAGCAAGGGTCAAACATTCCTGCACCGAACACTTGATATTTGGATGGATGTCTTGGAGCACTTTTATTCGCGTTATTTATCTATTAAAATTGTGGCAACAGTTTCCTCGGATTGGCGAAAAGTTAAAAAAAAAGATTCCAATAAGAGCCAACAAATATTTGTAAACAAAAATAAATGCCATCGTTTAAGCGACGGTGAATCACTCGTTTTATTTCTGTAGACGTCAATAACCGACGCGTGACATATATTTTCGTTGCACTTCAGGGTCAATGATTAACAAACTCGTGAATGAAACTGTTTAACTTGGGGAATGTATATAAGTGATTAAGCAAATTTGGCTTAACGAAAGTTGGGTTCTACATCTGAATTTACACAGTATGTACAACAAATTAATACAGAGGTGCTGAAGAGTAGAAATATTTTAAAACGAAGTGGAATTAACCATTAAACATTAAAGAGAGTATTCAGTATTTGTCCAAATTCAAAGAATAAAGATATAATAGTATCGCAAGCAATCAATCGGAATTTTCAAAAATTGAGGAACGCTGTTCAACAATTCATCTGAACGGCTGTTTGCCAGATTTGATACTATAAGGTCCACATCGAATAAATTATTCTTACATTGAAGAAAAAATTAAAAGGAAGTGTAAAAACTACGAGAATTTACGTATGTAACTATGATGCCAAGCATAACATACATGAAGCAAATCCATTGAACCACAAAATGCTTGTTTTAAACATACGCGTATACAAATTTTCCTTGTTTAGAATACACAATTGCAAAAATTATGAGTATTCTGTTCATAATTGATTTGTAATTTTTCGCATATTTTCGTATACAATAAAATTACGCAGGACTTTTAGGCGAACATTCCTTTCTTCACAACCTCTGTCATTTTCTTTCTAGTCATTACAAGAGCTCGGATACACATCGTAACTAGCAATAAAGTTAACGTCGATTACTCTTTGGAAGCAAAAAATACCATTTGCTAAATAACTAAACGCCTATAGAGGCGTAGTGTGATTCACACAATTAACTTCGTAATTATTGAAAAACCCAAAAACCCTTGACCCGCTTTTACTTCTCATCAGAAACTATGACCGTGTTGTACTTCTATGTAAGATAAGAAACCTTAAACACATTTTAAATATGTACATTCAGACCACACAACCGCTTCTACGATATGAGCTAAACTTATTTTTTTGTTTTGTTGACCTTAAAAAATACTCTCTAATACTAATACCGCTGTTAGTACCAAAGGAAACATCAATTTGTGGTGCTTTGAGCAAAACAGAATACTTTTTCGGCCCAGACTTAAAGAATATACTGAAAAAAAAGACCGCACTTACCATCGCCAAACTTCTTGTTCTTCCTCTTGGGCCTTACCCCTTTTCTTGGTGGGAGTTGTAGTTGTGGTAGTTTTTACGGGCTCCTACAACAACAAAAACACAATTACAATAAAATCTCGGTGGTTTCAGAAGCCTCCTGCTTACCTTCTTAACTTTCTTCTTTAAGGGTTTATCATCATAATCATCCATTTCTTCCTTAATTTCACGTTTGACTTTTTTTCCTTTCTTCTTGTCGAGTTTCTTCTCCTTTTCCTTTTTGGAAGTCTTTTGTTTCTTTCTGCTCAACAATGGAATATCTTCATCACTTTCTTCAGCAGCAATCGGAGCTGCTTTCCGCTTGGCCAAAGGCACATCGTCCTCATCATCCTCTTCCTCCTCTTCTTGCTGCAACGTTGTGGACTTGCGTTTTGCCAGTGGAACATCCTCATCGAAATCAACCGACTCTAAGGGATCAGCACTCTGTTCGAAATTCTGATTGGTAAAGTTCGCCTCATTGTCGGACGCTTCTTCTTTGATATCGAAAGATGGCTCATCTTTCCTAAATTGTGACATCGAATAGTCACAGGAGCTGGCTTGTGACATGTTAAAAACTTCGTGCTCCGTCTTGATAGGCGGTTTCGCTTCAAAGTCTTCCTTTTCGTTACTGTTCTCAAATCCTGTGCACGACTCTCCGTATTCATTATTAGATGCCTGCATTTCTAAATGGTTTAGATTTGTTTTTATGTCAGGCTTCTCATCGCCATTCTCCACGATTTCGGGCTTCTCCTCCTTCTTTATAGGATGATCTTTACTGCTTGAATGATGACTTTTGTCTCGATGTCTTGATGACGAACTGCTGCTGGAATGTTTATTCTTGGAACTAGATGATGAGCTTTTGTGGCGATCGGAACGGTCCTTATCTGATCGGGATTTATCATTTGAGCTGCTCTTGTGATCTTTGCGACGATCCTTATCTTTCTCTCCATTACGCTCGCGATCCTTCTTATCCTTATCTTTTTCGCCATTCTTTTCGCGTTCCTTGTCTTCGCGACTTTTCTCCTTGGATTTGTCCTTATGGCGATCTTTTTCACGTTCCTTATCCTTGTCACGTGAAGAAGACTTATGCGATGATGACTTGTGTTTATCGCTGCGATCCTTGTCACGATCTTTTTCACGCTGCTTGTCCTTCTCGCGGTCTTTGTCGCGATGTTTGTCTTTGCTGCCCGATGTTGAGCTGTGTTTTCTGTCAGACGAATCCTTGTCACTGTTTAAATTATTGCTTTTTACTTAATATATAATTTACAATATTATACAAAGAATAATTTACCGACTACTGCCACTCTTAGAGCTCTTGTGATCGCGGTCCTTATCTCTGTTTTTATCCTTGCTTGAAGACTTATGCTTACTGCTGCTGTGACTATGGCCGTTGCTGATGCCATTCACCTCGCCGCCATTGGCATCCCCACCATTTTGCGGTTTACTTCCCTGAAAGTAAAAGGAAAACTTATTGTTAGTTTATATATATTTGATTGTCGATGGAACAGAGGACAGAGATGGAAATAAAGAATAATTATATTTTATTTGGTTTTCCTCCAAAAAATGGGATTTTACTCAATGGCATTCGAAAATCAAAAATACCAATGTTTCTTCCTCACCATTCACCCTCCATACAAACAGAACCATATATTATTCGAATAATTTTTCTCTTGAAAAAATTAATCATTAGCTCTCCTTTTCTGCGTATCATTCAGCACTCAGGAATATACAGCGTAACTGAGAACAAGTTAAAGGTTTTTTTTAAAGCGATGTTCTTGCATAATTCTTAGAATTATCAATTTACGCAACTTAAAACTATTTTTTACTATTTTATTGCGTGATAATGAATTACCATAAAATAAACATTCACAAATACCACATTGTGGTATGTGACCGCAATTAATCGGAAAAATAA
Organism: Ferdinandea cuprea; assembly: GCA_963576555.1. NCBI lineage: Eukaryota > Metazoa > Arthropoda > Insecta > Diptera > Syrphidae > Ferdinandea > Ferdinandea cuprea. The sequence continues at coordinate 124,181,074 of OY754958.1, read as the reverse complement.
CTTTAAGCATTTTAGTTTTTTTTAATGCCGACATTTGATCGTTTAAACATGATAGAACAAGTAATCTCTGAAGAGAACTTGTGGCCCCTTTTTCGTTTGCTACAATTCTTGAAAGCACTCTCAAATGGATTCTCACCATAAGCGTATTCAACTTATTTTCGTTGTTTTGGAAATTCAATATATGGTCAATATATGGCAACGGAATTATTAGTTATACCAAAAATTAGAGTTATTCCTGAAAAAGTATGCCCGACAACGGTATGTTTCAGACAAATCGGTAAAAAATGAGTGGCAAGGTTTGTTGTCTACTGGCAGTAGTACTTTTCCATTTCAAAGTTAGTACAAGTAACTTTCATGCATATTTTAGACTGTTTTAGATCAAATTGTATCTGTTTCTACATCTACATCTGCTGCCTGCAACGAAATTTTTTATTTGTTGAAGTTTTACCTTTACAGTCAGAGTTTCAGTGTAACATAACTTTGACTAAGGAAATAGAGAAGAATAGGGCGAGTGTCATGAAAATGTGACCTGCAGGAAACCTTTTATGAGAGAATTTTGCATATTGGACACTACTTTTAACCTATTTGTCCAAAATACAAAAATAGATAAAAATCATTATTGCCGTTCTTGAGAAAATGAATTTAATTAAAATTTAGAAATTAAAAAAAAAATTAAAAAACAAATTATTTCAAAAATTTATGAACGCAGATGTGTTCAACCTTATACATAGTTTATAAAAATTAACTATATAACTTTCCAACGGAAAGACAGATAGACAGACCGACGGCCAAAAGGCTTACTTTAGTATATGTACTAAACTTAGGCATACGAGAAATTTAATAAGTAAAATAAAGACTAAAGAGGGAATTTATACTAAGAATTTAATACATATTTGTTATAAAGTAACTGAATAAAAAAGTAGAAAGCAAAGAAAGAGAAATGATGTCATAATCAAACGAAAAGTGGCTTAAAGTTATGAAAATTTCCACAAGTTGAAAATCAAATATTAACTAACTTTACGATAAATAAACACATATTTTGGGTGATATTCAGAGTTTTATTACATTTTAAATTTACGTACTAAAAGTGGATTAGGATCGCACATTTCGGACGCGAAAACTCGAAGAAACAGAACAAACCGTCAGTATGGTTGTACCATACAAATCGGATGTGTTCGCATAGTTCTGTACATAGTCGTACGTACTACGTCGCTTAATTTGCATTATAATAATCTAATTGTAAGACAAGCACTAGCTACCAAGCCTTTCAGATGGATTTTGAAAAAGCTATGGGGGCGATCCGAGTTCGAAGGGTTCGCAAATTCAAAACAATCAATTCGCAAATCCGTCGATGTCCGACCGCCCCGAGATATATATTGGAATTAGTTAGCAGAATATGTTATATATTCTGCGTGTTTTCTACACGAAGTACAAAGTACAAATTACATGCACATGTACATAGTCCGTGTGGCAAACCTATTGAAGTGTATCACGTTGAGTAAGACCTTCTGGTGTAGAATACTATTTTGATACTACTCTTACCAACGTGATCATTAACCTACTCAACGAAAGGAATATACACCCAAAACTAGTTGACGCTTATAAATACAAGAAATACAACATTAAGTTAGAACCTAAACCCAAAATAAATCTGTGGATAAACACGGTAATTTAACGATCGATACTTATATACGGCAGTATAGTCTGATGGCAAGCCCCAAACAAATCAACCAATCATAAAATATCGACGAAAATACAGAGACTAGCATGCTTAGGGACCTTAATAAGCGATGCTAACCGCTGGTTTGGAATTTTACAGACCATTCTCCTGCTTCTACCCGAGCAAGAAAGAATGGAACATCAATGAGATGGACAACAAGCTAACAAGAAATGAACCCGAAATAGACCATGACCGGGCAGTTCAGTCGATCATACCGCCGAAATGCGATCTCAGAGAACAGAATCAGAATGAATCCAATAACATGTGAAAATCTAAAACTACTTGTGATATATTATGAGACTTAAGACTTGACATAACTGAGTTTTTTTTCCATATTTAGCTTACAAACTGGTTTGGTAAAGAAATTCGGAAGAGAGAATTAAGGAATTTTGCGACTTAAGAAAAGCTTTCAAAAATAAGTGGTTCTTACAAAAGTGCACTTAATGTAAGCTTTGGGTAAAATCAGCTCAGCTGGTATTTTGCATACAACACCCTTTCATCACCTTGAGGAAAGTGGCTTTTGCCAATACTTGTTTTCTGTATACAACTTACAGACTATAAGAATCGCTAGTTTTCTTTGAGAGAAACCAACCATGACTTTTCGATGTGTCACTGGTCTACAGGAACGCCGTCTATCTTGCATGAGAACACACTTTTTGGACAATAATTATTTGGGCCCAAGTTAAACTACCAACTTATGGGCTACCAATGACAAATGTTAAATATAGAAACTGAGATTACATAGCGTTTGTGTATTAAGAGCAGTACCTTCCGTGAATCGGATAACTCGAATCGGATCACTTAAATTATCGTCTACATATTACTATATCCTACAAAGGATGTACATACTTGTAAAGGTTTTCAAAATTAGCTTTTTTGAAGTAACTATTCAGATGACTTTTCAACAAAAACGTGTAAATTGTTTTCCATCAACACGCACTGAACTAACCTCATTTTTGAACTTTTACTCTCTGCTATAAAATTATTTACCTATTACAAAATCTCAAACCAATGGCAACTTGCTGACACAATGCGGATTGTAATTGCACTACGTATTAAGTCAATTTCAGGCGAATATCCGTGGATTCTGCGCAAGGTTTTCTAAAAAAACAAAAATTGCATAGAGACAATGAATGAAATTTTGTATGGCAAGTGTTAACAATAGGTGGCCAAAGTGTCTCCCGAGATTTCATTAAAATGAAAAAAAAAAGACTAACATATATGTACAAATGTACATATGTACATATGTACTTTCAAGTGGCAGTGTCTTCGTTTAATCATCTAAAAATACAAAAAAAAAAGATTTGTCCACACGTGGGTTTCACCCACTCTCTGAGTGCGAGCATTGATTTGGCTAACAAATTTCAACCTAAAAAAAACATGAAAATAACCTAAATTCGACAGACAACTACGAACGGTTTGACGTTGTCTCATTGTGTGGCAGGCCAGCCAGATAAAGATATACAGTGAAAAAAATTAACAGATTGTACCTATGGAAGATGCTACCGCAACGAAAAGGGTTCGTCCCATTCCTATTCCAACGAATACGAACATTCAACTCTTTTTTGTATTCGCTACACACGATGGTTCCTCGTTTTGCCCTCTTAATTAAATTCTACGTTGAAAGGAAAACCTCGCGAATGCACATAGGAAAATTATATAAATGGTCTGGCAGAGCCAACGACTATTAATTTTCTCTTTTACACTGCCAAAGTCATGAGAATTTTAACTTTTTTTTCTACAAATTGACTAAAAAAATTTAAATTTAAGAAATTAAAAGAAAAAATTCAATGAAACATAAAATAATGAAAATAAAATGAAAAAAACTTCGCATGGTTTGCCTTCATCGCTGAACAGAGAACAAAATGAACGTCGACTGCAAAAGGCGAAAGACGACGACGACGTGGTGAGTGAGTCTCGACTCGGTTGTCTTTGTCGCCATTTTTCAGGCCTTACGAATATTCAACTTAATTTTTTCACATTTGTTCAAAATTATAAAACACCAAATAGTCTATTTTGTCCAAATTACATTAATTATTGTGTCTACTTACTGTGTGGGGATCTGCAGGAGCTTCGGCAATTTCCACACTCATGATATTTGCCCTTTAATTTGAGTGGTGCGTTTGCAATATGTGTGATGATGAAGATTGAAGAAAATGATGAAAATTTTTCTAAGTCCCAATGGCAAATGGATTTTTAATATCGAAACACACGTCTATACTGCACAAAACGCAGAAAAAGACAAAGTCGATTCTGTCCGACGCCGATTACGACTTTGTTAGAGTAGAGAAATTTTTAAGTCCTTTGTGATGCGATGTTAGGCGTCGGCAATTGCTGGTGTGGCACCAAAAATTTCCAAGTGTTGAATAAAAATTTCTAAGTACTTCCCTGGGCGATGGAACGCGATGGGTTAGTTAGTTTGGTTTGCGTTGTCGATGGGATATTCTTTTTATATGATATTAGTTGGACTTTTGTTTGGGTTTCACAAAAATATATTATTTGATTGTATGGACATCAGAGAATTAATTGTTAAGTATAGAAAATTACATGATATGTTCGATTTTTTCAAGTAGGATTGTTAAAAAATGATGAATTTGCGAATCAAAATACCGACCGCAAATTTTCTGCGGCGTTTCACTTGTCACTTCGCACTTCAAGCTGTTACGAGTGGTTTACATAGCTCAGCTGAAAATTGTTTTTACAGCGGCTTTTTCGTTAATATAAAAAAGGATATTTCTTCTGCGATTAGTTGCTCTAGTACTTCCGAGTTGTATAGAAAAAAAAATGTTTTCACTTTAACGCGTAAAAGCCTCATAATAAACGGCAGAAATAGAAATGAATAATAAAAAAAATAATATCAAACAAAGAATAACTATTTTTTTTTGTTTATTTCGCTGGAAGGAAAAAACGTTGGTACGTGCTTTTCGCCTATGGTATCAGTGCGGGTTGGCCTGCCAGGCGCCAACATTTTTTTGCAGATTTGAGTTTACTGGAAAAATTTGAGCGATTGTAAAGGTGGTGCAGTCAAGTAAAACCGAACCATATTTTCCTCGACAGTTTAGGCTCGGAAGTGCATAAATACAATACACACCATATTATATCGGCTGATTTAAAGTAGCTGATTTTTAAAATTGTTCCTTTTTTTCTCTGTAAAAGAACAGTTATGTGTAATGAGAGAGTAGTTTGGTGTTTTATAGACCATATAGAAAAATTAATATAAAAAGCTAACATAATATCTTGAGCCCATTTTTTCTTAATGAGTCTATAACGCATAATGAGAATATAACGCATTTAAATTAGTTCATAAGAATAGAAACACCTTTAAAATCAATGAAAAATATATAAGATATTTGGTTTTTATGTAGAAATAAAATTTTTAGTTTTGATCGCATTTGGTATCGCATTAGCCATTTTAATCGTTATCGCTATTGCAATTACAATCGCAATCGCCATTCTTAAATTTAATTATTTATTATCTTTGTTTAAGATATAAAAGCGATCTTTTGAAATATAAGTTTATGGGTTGTTTACATGGCCACACGCAGGATAATGATGCACAGTACCAAAAAGTCTCCTGCAAGGAAGGGACAGCACTACCAAACATGCAATTGGTAATGTTAATTTGTGTGGTAGCAGCCGAATGTAGACTCTCTGATCACACTCTTACATTTTTAAAATTATTGTCGACAGAGATTTCCCTCTAATCTCGTGCAAAAATGCATGTGTGGCCATGTAAGCCAGCACATTTTGCAAATTTTTAATTTGGTTTATTTGTAGGAACATGCTTACCGACGACGCCTGCCGGGCTTTACTAGTACAGCACATGGGGAGAGCTTACCGAATATATTGAAAATAAAATGAATATAAGCATCTTTTGGGTATCGCTTTCACTTATAATGTAATCATTTTTTTTTCTATGCGGTTGCTCTTGCTAGATCATTACGGACTATTTTTTTTATTCGTCTATACATGTACCTCAACTCCATTGCTTCAAGTAGCCCTTTATTTTTTTATTAGAGTTGGTTCAGATCTTCACATTGATTGGCCATATTTAAGAGAAATATCACATTATAGACATATTTTGAAATCAAATTGTTGTCATTAAATTACCTAAACATTACAAAAAAGTTTTGTTATTGTGATTGAGACTTTAACCACACTGCGGCATCGACTCCCGCTGTAATCCGTCAGTTTTCCATTGCAAACTGTCAAAAAAATATTATATTTTTTTTTTTTTAAATTTTCATTTTTATATCTCGTCCGTAGTTAAGTTTGTTGAAATTTTTTTTATTAATTTGTGTACGTGCGATATTTAAGTCAATACAATGAGCGATTCCGAAGCTGGAGACACTGTCGAATCACATAACAACGACGATATCGCACATCCAACCCACGGAACCGAACACTCAAAGGTAGTAGCCTCCCACTATAATAAGCTTAAAGAAGCTGGGTTGGGTGAACGATCCAAGTCCCGAATACTGTACATGCGTAACTTCAACAACTGGATGAAAAGTATGCTTATCAATGAGTACTTAAATAAAATAAAAAACAACCAGAAATTGGGGGATCCTATTCGTGTGCTAGATATGTGTTGTGGCAAAGGCGGTGACCTATTTAAATGGGAGAAAGGTGGAATAACCCACTTGATCTGCACGGATATAGCGCAAGTGAGTGTAGAACAGTGCAAGTCACGCTATGAAGGTTTAATGAACAGGAACAATAAAATGGGGACTCGTTTTTCGGCCGAGTTCTTTGCCTGCGATTCGACATTAGTTCGATTGAGAGAGCGCTACAAGGATCCTTCGTTGAAGCTACATTTGGTAAGCTGTCAGTTTTCTTTTCATTATTCATTCGAGTCCATGACTCAAGCCGACTGTATGGTACGTAATTCGGCTGAATGCCTACAGCCAGGCGGGTACTTTATTGCCACAATTCCCAATGCCTATGAGATTATGCGCCGCCTTAAGGAATCGAATAATGGTCGATCATTCGGCAACGACTTGTATAAGATTGAGTTTATGTGTGACACAGAAAGGCCGCCCTTGTTTGGAGCTAAGTATCAATTTCAGTTGGAGGGTGTAGTCGACTGTCCAGAATTTTTAGTGCATTTTCCAACACTGGTGAAACTCTGCAGGAAGCATGGGCTCGAGTTAGAGCGTAAGAGCACATTCTCGGAGTACTATAAGGAGTCTTTAGAGGAAGGTATGTTTAAGTATTTTCAGTGGCAAAATCAATTCATATTAAACACATTTATTTGCAGGTAGATCTCTTTTAGAAAGAATGCAGGCTTTGCAGTCATACTTTGTGCAAAAAGCGCCGAAGGATGACGAAGAATTCGCACACGTAAGGAAGGTGGCCAGTGCAACCAATTACAATTCGAAGCCATATGGAACTCTATCGAAGTCCGAATGGGATGCAGCTTGTATGTTAACGCAACAGATAAATTTACTAGAGGTTCTAATTGAATTTTTTTCTTTTACTGTAGCACTGTACTTGGTGTGTGCCTTTAAAAAATGCAAGAACACTTGGGATGCCGAAGGAATGCCTGTTTATGAGTTTGAAAGTTAGTGCGTACTGAAATGCACTAATGGATATATACGCTGTTTTTTATACATAAATATTGTAAACTTTTACAAACCGTTAATGATTTTTTGACGAAATATATTATTACACTGTTAGTAGCTTGCGATTAACTTATTTAATGGATTTGCTGAAAGGGTGATATGCTCAGGGGATTGTGACTAATAATAACCTGATTTGCTTTTTCAGACGTTAGTTCAACCGGAGAATTGTCTTCAAACAAAAATTTAGTTAAACAATGTGTGTTAAAAAAACGTTGTTTAATAATGTTGATATGTAATCTATTAAAAAGCAGAAAGTACTACAAAGTTTTTTTTTTACAAAACATATATTAACTACTTCATGGTTAGTAACACGTAAGATTTGGAGAATATTATCTATAATAGTTGTTCGAACTCGGTGTCACACGGTTTAATTGAATATTTTTATCTCCAGTGGTTTAGGCTGCGCATACGAAAATAAATGAAGAAATGATGTAGAGATGAAGAAAAGCAAATTAAGTTACGAATTGTATTTCACGATAATAACAAACATGTAGTTAACTTCTTCTTCTCTTGTTGACAGCGAAATTGTCAAATATTTTACCCTTGGTTGTAAATAGAAAAAATATTTAACCGTTAAATGCTAGATTTTTTATTACCTACTTTTAATTGGAAAATAATAATATGTAGGTACATGGGTACTTATAAATTCTCTTCATTATTATTTTAATTAGTGCATATTCCGTATATAATAGGAAATAATTTGTAAGCAATTGTTCATTTATAAGATGATTCATGTATGGTACGATGCTTATTAAAGTGTAAAACGGAAATTAACTCCGAACACATTAACGATAACTCCATATTAAAATTAGTATATAAACCATACGCTCCTGAATACACTCACCTTGTTCATCGTCTCACGCATATTGACATTAGTGACTGACATTTTGCCTGGGCAAATACGTAATGTCAAAATTTCTGTCACTCGGCCACAATTTCCCCTCAGTAGTTTTGTTTAGCGTTGAATTTCTTCTTCGTTTTGCTGCGGATCAACTTATCCTCACACACAATCTGGTAATTTCCACTCTAGCTGCGTGGCATTGGTATTCATCGAGAAATGCGAATATAAACAGTTTTTTCTATTTGGAATTGATTAGCATCAATTTATAACCTAATCCAACATGTCCAACCACCGAGGCCCTGGACCAATTCCGAATCGATGGCTGCATTGTCCACGCAAGAGTGAAAGCATCATCGCGGACAAATTTATCGCATTCAAGACTCCGCTGAGCAATCTATTCAAGGATCAAATGCCTTTGGATTGTATGTTTCCACCCGAAATGATATTCGGCTACGTCAAGACATTAAAGGTAAGTTACAATTTCTTCCCTTAATAAGTAGTCTCTTTTTTTATTGGTGAAGCAACGATTAGAAACAACCATCCCACTTTACTGCACCCACATAAATATATATATTTTTTTTATGTCAGTTGATGCTGGGCCTTTGGATCGATTTGACCAACACAAAGCGGTTCTACGATCGTGAGGTGATCGAAAGCAGGGGCACACAGTACGTAAAATTACAGTGCCGTGGGCACGGAGAGACACCCTCGATAGAACAAACGCGCTCATTCATTGAGATTGTCGATAATTTTATAAATGATCGGCCATTCGACATGGTTGCGGTTCATTGTACTCATGGATTCAATCGTACAGGTAAGCAATTGAAAATATTTATTTCTGCCTTAGTATACGTGTATCACTTTTGCTAGGCTTCCTCATTGTTTCCTATATGGTGGAGCGACTAGATTGTTCAGTGCAGGCGGCCTTATCGGCCTTCTCTCAGGCACGACCACCTGGCATCTATAAGCAAGACTACATAAATGAACTTTTTCGAAGGTATGAAGTTGAAGAAGATGCTCCACAAGCACCTGCACTGCCTGATTGGTGCTTCGAATTTGACGATTCTAATGGTCATGGACCACAGAACGGGCCACAAAAACGGTCATATGTCGAGGAACCAGAAACAAATGACGTGAGCGCTACAAATAATGGCGCCCAATCTGGGTCGGAAAAACCTACGAACTCAAAGAAAAAGCGACGACAAGAGAATATCATCAAAGATGCGAAATTCATGGATGGCATCTCTGGGGTACACCAGCTGACTGAGGAACCTACCTTGGGAGAACTTCAACTCAAAGCCCAGGAGATGTGCGGTTGGGATAACTCAGGATTCCCCGGTGCACAGCCAGTTTCTATGGACAGGAAAAATCTGAAGCTTCTTCGCGAAAAGCCATACCGAGTGTCTTGGAAGGCTGATGGCACTCGGTACATGATGTTAATCAACAAAAAGGATGAGGTCTACTTTTTCGATCGAAATCATTCCTGCTTTAAAGTATACAATATTGTGTTTCCTCAACGCAAGAATCCAAATGAACATATCTTTGACACACTATTAGATGGGGTAGGTTCCATTGCCATAAACTCAATGAGATCTTTCATTTGTTCGTTTGTTTTCGTATTTTCAGGAAATGGTAATTGATAAAGTCGAAGGAAAGTGTATACCACGTTACCTTGTATATGATATCATCATGATCCAGGGCCACAAGATTGGCAAAGAGTCGTTTGAAGACCGGGTTAACTGTATCAAATATGATATCATAGGTGAAACTAGTAGTGATATATATGTTCGATTGGTTTTTTTTAATATGAATTATTTGCAGAACCTCGACACAAGGCTATGCAGAATGGGACACTCAATAGGAATTTGGAGCCCTTTAGCGTGCGTTTGAAGGAATTTTGGGATATAACGCGAACAGCATCGCTTTTAGACCCGAAGTTTACCAGATGTCTTCCACATGAACCCGATGGATTGATATTTCAGCCGCTTCTTGAGGTTAACTACGCTATTTCAATGTCTTTGGTGAATAAACTAATTTAGGTTCGATCATTTTAGCCATATATTGCAGGAGTTTGCAATGACATCCTGAAGTGGAAGCCACATAGTTTGAATTCCGTCGATTTTAAGCTAAAAATCGTCTATGAGGGCGGTGTAGGGTAAGTCATATCCATTAAAATTAACTTTGTGCTCACTTAAAAAACTATAAACTCTTGTCACCAGAATGCTTAAAGAAAAAGTCGGTCGGCTTTACGTGGGCGGAATGGATGATCAATGTTACGACAAAATGAAATATTCAAAAGACATCAAAGACCTGGACGGTAAGATTATCGAATGCACCATCAAGAACGGTCAGTGGGTGTTCTTGCGCGAGAGGACAGACAAAACCCACCCAAACAGTTTTAAGACTGCAGATTGTAAGTATTTTTTTTAACGTTTTGAGTTTGCGTGTATTTTAAGATCTTTCTTACTATTTTAGCCGTTTGTAAAAGTATAAAGTTTCCTGTCACCAAGGAAGATCTTCTTATGTTCATTGATAGTCATCGGTTCCGTGGGGATAACGAAATAATGCCACCACCGCCATCAGCCGGACCACCACCCAACTTCCAGAGGGAGATGTACAAGAATAGAGAAAACTAAATTGAATCCCATCCACACAAACAGTCAAAAATCATAAAATAATTAAACTAGATGTTTTAAATTGATATTTTACTGAAGGTGAATAAGATACACTATAAAGTTCGTCATCTCAAGATACTGCCATTTTTTATCAGTTCACTTTCTTCGATTAGACCCAAATGTAGAAGACAGACAAGCGCGGCGCCTTGTTCTGCATATTTCTTGTTCTTTTCCCAAAATGTGCTCGCATATTTCTTGCCATCGTAAGTGCATATCGAACGAAATAGTTTATCGATGCGTTGTGTTTCGTATTTGGCCAGGTCTTTTGCATTTTTTATTGCATGAGTGTATAGAATGCTTTTCGGCATTTTTGTATCTGAAGTGAAATAAAGTAAAAACCGGTATGATAAAAGAAAAATCAATTATGTGTACCTGCAGGGTAATTGGAGCGAAAAAATGCAATATTGTGTTCGAGAAGATCGGATGGGTTGACAATTGTGGTGTTTTCTGTTTTCTGCTTTTTGTTTATCGGTCCATTCAGATCTTCATCGCCGGGAATGACACCAGGAATTACTTCACGACGACCAAAGTTACCTTTTTTTTGGTATTCCAGTTGTTTTTTGTAACAATAGTCGCCAAGGTCCCATAATTCACTAAAAACATTGGGAGCTAAGACATAAGTCACACGATTTATGTTTTCCCAACAACTTACCAAATCTGATGTAATGTCTGACATAAAAGAAACCGCTTTCCCAACGGAGTTTCTTGTAGTTCCTTCAGCATGCTTTGGACGCAATATTTTGTATTTGATGGTGGATTGTCGTAGTCCACGCACAGGCGTAAATATTGCTTGATCACATCATGAATTGGTAGTAAACCTAAAAAAAAACCGAATATAATTCGGGGATCATACTTTTTAATACAAACTTCAAACCTTGCTTCCGAAATATGGTCACGTTCAATTGAGCTGCGCGTGCAACCATAATGCTGTCCACACCGCATGAATCTCTGAACTTGAAAATATCCCTATAGGTGTCAATTTCCCTGGACCCACCATTTGCGATAATTGGAATATCAACAGCTTTAGTGACTTGCTTTATGACCTCTGTGGAAGTTAAGTTCCTATTTAACAATTAATGGATATGCCAATTTATACCAAAGAATTATTACTAACCAGGATGTGGTTGATGCTGTGGTCGTTCATCTTTTGTGCGTGCATGAATGCATATAGCTGATATTCCGGTTGCAGCGAATTTGGTTACCAAGTTGATTGTCGCATCGACATTTGGTAGTATTCTAAGCGAATAGTTTCAATTAAACATGTATTCCGCCGCCACAAAAAAAAACACTTACCTTATTTTGCATGTAACTGGTATTTTAATATTGTCTACAAGTGTGCTAAGTATTGCAGTGGCTTTTTCGGGTTTGGCGAGCAAAGCAACACCCATTCCCCCTTTTATTGAGAATTCCTTGGGACAACCCATGTTTATGTCCAATCCAGCGACATCATTTTCAATTAATCTGCCCACCTGAAGAGCACGCTCAGGGTCACTGGTACCCAATTGTAGAACCACTTTTCCCTTCTCCTTTTCGCATGTCCGGAAAATAATGCTGCCATCGGAAGGGTCAACAAAATCAATAGTTCCCAAGACGGCTATTAAGATGAGTACATCAACTTATGTAACTTTAAAAAAAGTGTAAACTTATGCTTTACCATTAACCCTACGCTTGGCCTTGATCAATTTTAAATCAATTAATTCTTCTGAGTATACAATTTCTGCACCATGTTCGAGAGCTAATAACCTCATCGGCAAGGTACCAACTCTTACCATTGGAGCAAGAATTATCTTATTTCGGTAAGATAGTCTTTCTTTGTCCACGGTCATGATTTTAAAAATGTTATTTATATGTAAAATGTAAAATAAATCAAAATTTATAAAATATGTCCATTCATGCACTCTCAAGAACTGTCAATTTTGACATTTGACTGTGAAAGTTGTAAAATTCTTGCATGTGTTCAGTACACGAGTTTAATTTTGATTCCGAAATTGAAGTATCTACCTAGCCATCAAAACGATACCTTAAAGGGCTATTCAGAATGGAGATCCGAAGTTTAAATCTGTAGCTTAACGGAAAGACAAAAGTTTGATACATGAGTTACCGTAAAGCTGCTTTGTCACAAACAACAGCAATAGAAACGAAACACAATCTTTTTAATGCTGTTGAATTCTAAGAAGTCTTTAATCATTATTTCCTATTTAATATACTTAATATACCTCTAGATCTTTATTTAAATAAAAAAATCTATCATAACAATAGTCTCTTTCTAAAAAAGCAGAACCTTCATTCAAAATGACTAAAAGCGGAAAAAAACAATTGTTTGCTTCAAATTGAATAGGGAAAAAATGGAAACAGAAAACTGTACACACACAGAGAAAATCTGCATGAAAATTTTAGTGATGCCATAATCCCATCAAATACAGAGAGTTTAAGGTTACTTCTACAATGTGTCGCCGTCACATACATATTTGGTTTATTTGGTCAATTATGCCAGATCTATCATTGCCGAATTTAGAAATACTTCCTCCTGGTAGGGTCGCAGCTTACTCTGTGTTCTAATTATGTCCAATTCAGTGTACTTTATATGCAAATTTCCATATAATTTACGGCAGAACATGGCTGTTTTGTTTTATAACCCTTAAAGTGTCTACTTGAAATTTTTTTTTAAAACAAAACTATCGAAATATCCACCATCCTTTTCAGTATCGTAGAAACGATAAAAAACGTCATTGTGCCATGAACGTTTGCAATTTTAACTTACGTTAGCAAAACAATAATTTATTCATACCGATTTGATGCAATTTTGCTTTGTAACAACCTTATACTCGAAGCAATTGCTCCAAACGACCCATTATTTTTGGCATTTAAAAACAGTTGTAGGATTGGGAAGCAGAATTATGTGCGTTAAAAGATTATTGCATTACAAAAGCAATCAAAAGGGATTATTTCGTTTACAGCAATATAACATTGGCTTCATTAAATTCAACATAAAAAGCTAATGAAATATGCTAGAGCTTCGAGAACAGCGGCGACGCCAAATAAGAAGAGCGGTTAAATGAAACTCACGTTTTCTTATAACACTGCGCGTGCAGCATACATGCTGTATTCACATCACCGCTATCTTCGCAGCTTGAATAAAATTGCTGATACGAATTGGTACCAACATGCAAAAACTTGTCGTTAATCCCAACGTTTAGTGAAAAACAAAAGTCAAATCTCGTGGCTTAATTACAACATTTGTTTTAGGAAATTCATTTGTTTTTAATCTTAAATTACAAGTACTTAGAGTCTACTTAATTTTTTGTTTGTTTTTCTTTTAAACTCTTTATTTTTTAACTTGTATTATTTCATTGTTTAAATGATTTATGCCATCGTTGCTGGGCAAACAAAAAGCCAGCATATAGCGGCAAACACGTTTGAACAGCTCTCTAGTTCTGTGGAAGGAACCTACCTAGATTTTCGTAACGTTGCCAACACTGTCCTACCGTATTTGCTTCGTGGGTCGACCTCTTTTAGAGTGTTGATGTCTAAGGCTGACAACTTTACAGCGGGACTCTTATATTCGCCAGACTGAGTGGGGTCAAATGCACTCCGCACTTGTCCGTCATTTGATGTTTTGGTTTGGACCACTCGTCTCTTTGGCCAGCAGTTCCTTGAACTAATTGGGTCCACAATGAGAACAATATTTCCCACCTCGGTACGATGGGTAATTGTTGGAAGGAACTCATTCAACAAGCGTTTCCAGAAGCCGCCGCCGCCTAGAATGTCGTTATTGAATAGGACGACGGAACAGGAGGGGTTTGGAACAGTAACTTTGAGTGTAGTACTGCAACTCGTCCAACTGTTGAGATTGGCTTTTGAACATTATTTTCGTCGCTGTGCAACAGTGAGTGATGATTAAAGGAATATCCACTCTTTCCGCAAACGAAAGATAAATGACAATTTCGACTATCGTGTTGTCCTAAACAGCGTCGACATAAGTGGTTATCCCTTACTGTTGATCATTTTAAAGTGCTTGACACTTTACTATAGTGGGCTTTTAGGGACCCCTTTTCTTTGCCATTCATTCCTTGTGACTTAAGTTCCGGACTGGAAAAATAATATCTGGCACAAGGCAACACTCAGGCAACACTGTTGGCTGCATCAGCTTTTTGGCAAACCATGTATTGAAGTGAGAAAGATTACATTCTAGAAGTTCTCGTTTGTATCTTGGCTAATCGAGGTGGACTGCAGGATGTAGATTATTCACAAGTCAATGTAACATTATCGCATTATTTAAAAATCACTATTGTCTCCAGTTTTTCGGCTTTCGGAGCTGGTGTTGAATAAATCTTCTGAGAGATCATGTGCATGATATGTTCCGGATCTCCATATAGCATCTTGAGGGTTGCAATAACTCAATGCACACAGTTAGGCTGTACTAAAAATATTCTGACTGCCTCCAAAGCCTTCCTCTTTAAGGCTCTCTGCAAGGTAACCATATTTCCTTCCTCCGTGAATGCACATATCTCGGTGCTCCTGTAAAAGTTCGATCTAAACAATGACCATTCGTCGGGACTCCCTCCGAAATATTGGTAGTCTCGAGATATTAATTGAGGTGCCGCTATATTTGCTCTCGACAACCCATGGATTGGTAACGTAGGCAAGATTGGGCCCGGTAGCGTATATGGAAAAGATACTTCAGGACGTCCACCCCATACAAATAGGTAACATACAATACTATATGTGCCTTTGACAGCATTACCTTGGTTGCACAATACGCTGAATGTATGAACATACATTTATAGATTCATGCGGAGTTTCAGTTCTCTCCAGTGTTGCCAAACTGCGACTTAGTAAAATTAGTCTGCAAATTTAGTGTCAAAATCACCTGAGAAAGGTGATACAAGAGCCGATAATGTTGATAACATTTCAATATCTTCAAAAACAGACAAACTTCGTGACCAAATTGTTCATCAACTATGGTTGAATGATTTTGGTTTCCTTAAGAAGTAGGTAGACAAGCAGTCATTATTTTCTTTCTGTAAAACTAAACATACAAACAATGTAGACAATTTAATAATACACAAAAATTAAAGCATCACCGAGAAATACTTATTTCACGTAAACAGCAACCACAACTTAAGGAATTTTATTTTAATACTTATTTTTAAAGGCTTAAATATGTCCTTTTTTCGCTTCTGCACTACTTTTATCGTGCAATAATTCTGTGCAGTTATTAAATACGACGTCAACAAAATGATCGCTGTTAACAGAAAATCCATTCCAACTATTCCACTCTGTAAAAAACATGTTGAGGACTTAAAAACCACTCCAGTGACAAGTTCGCATTATAAAATATGAGAAATGGAAACAAAAGACGCGTCTTTTTCTTCCATATAAAAATGTTTACAAGGAAAAAAATTGCAAGAGGTGCTCTATACTAATTGCATAGGGGAAGTAGACAGACTGGATTGTGTCTACAGTTAATTCAATTTCAATATATTTCCTAAAACAGGTTTATAATTTAAATAAACTGAAAATAAGAGTCATTTTATGTTGTGTAGCGAAGAGAGACAGAGGAAAGAGGAGTGTAGACAAGACTGAAATGCGGTTTGGCTATTCAACAATTTTTCTCTTAGTTTTATTGTAAGCTTTGTAGCTTTTTTTTCTTCTTTATTTTTTGGGTAGACATTGTCTAAAATGTCTCTATGACGCACCATTACTGCTCGTATTGCTGCTTATATTGTACGGTCGAATGGATGAGCTGCGGCGAAAAAAGTTTGGTATTTTTTGATGGTAAGCCTTTTTGCGGTCCACAATTTTTAAAGTGAATCTTGCGTTTGCTTTAAGACTCATAGAAACTGGTCTGAAAATATACAAATGAATGGAATGGCGATACTATTCTGAAAGCGGCGAAAACGAACGGCGGTTACAGAACGGCTACACAATATTTCATTTCCGGATGATAACCGGTTTTATAGGCGAGAAGTTTAGTTTCGTTATCGAGCGAGGTAGAAAATACAACACCAAAATAGTTTGATAGTTTCTCATTTCATAATTAAAGGGTGATTTTTTAGCTGGTTTGGTTTTGGCAACACTGGTTTTGACAGCTGACGTGTGTTTAGTACCTTGTGTCACTGTCAAACAGCTTCAGTTTGGTTTGCAATTTAACCATAGATCGTCTTACAAATGAACAACGCTTGCAAATTATTGAATTTTACTATCAAAATTCGTGCTCGGCTCGAAATGTTCATCGCGCGCTGCTTCCATTTTATGATCGGCATTCTCGACCTTCTGAGCAGTCTATTCGGAAGATTGTGACCAAATTTCGCACCAAATTTACTTTGTTGGACATTAAACCACCAACACGTTTACGTACTGTGCGTATTGAAGAAAATATTGCGGCCGTATCAGCTAGTGTGACAGAAGACCGCGAAATGTCGATTCGGCGCCGTTCCCAGCAGTTAGGCCTTTGTTACAGCACTACGTGGAAAATTTTGCGGAAGGATTTGGGCGTAAAGCCTTTTAAGATATAGCTGCTGCAAGAACTAAAGCCAGCCGACCTACCACAACGCCGAATTTTTGGTGAATGGGCTCTTGGAAAGCTGGCCGAGGATCCGCTTTTTTATCGAAAATTGTGTTCAGCGATGAGGCTCATTTTTGGTTGAATGGGTACGTAAATAAGCAAAATTGCCGCATTTGGAGTGAAGATCAGCCAGAAGCATTGCAACAGCTACCAATGCATCCCGAAAAAGCCACTGTTTGGTGCGGTTTATGGGCCGGCGGCATTATTGGGCCATATTTCTTCAAAGATGATGCGAATCGCAGCGTTACTGTCAATGGTGAACGCTACCGAGCGATGATAACAAACTTTTTTTTTGCCCGAAATGGAAGTTCTTGACTTGCATGATATGTGGTTTCAACAAGACGGTGCCACATGCCACACAGCACGCGAAACAATGGCGCAATTGCGAGGCGAGTTTGGTGAACAGTTAATTTCACGTTTCGGGCCGGTCAATTGGCCGCCTAGATCGTGCGATTTGACACCATTAGATTATTTTTTGTGGGGGTATGCCAAGGCTAATGTGTATAGGGACAAGCCCGCTTCGATTGACGCACTGGAAGCCAACATCCATGCATTCATTCGTGAGATACCGGCCGATATGTGTGAAAGAGTATGCCAAAATTGGACTCAGCGGATGGGCTACCTGAGACGCAGCCGCGGTCAACATTTGCATGAAATTATCTTTAAACATTAAATTGCAAGGTTCAAACTATCGATTCAAATAAATATTTCATTCATTTTTTCGAATTTTTTGTGTTTTTTTTTTTAAAAAAAGTTCTAAACCTCTTAAAAAATCACCCTTTATGTGCAAGCATTGAATGTCGTGCATACGCGTTTAAGATGAAAGCTCCATAAAAATACAGAGGGTGACGTGAAATAACGCCAATCGAAATAAAGCCAAATTATACAAATTTAGCATTATTTCCATTCCAAAATCGAGCCGCCTGCGAAAAAAAATTTTGACAGACAAGTCTTACGAATAAAATAAATATGTAAAGATTAATGAAAAATTTGCAATATGTTTACCTTCATCTGAATTTTATTATTGCAACTATTATTATTGTGGGTGCAGTGGCTTAGTGGTTAAGGGCGTTGGACCACTAAGCGAGAGGTCGCTGGTTCATATCCCGAACTGTACCACCTGAAATTTTTTATTCACTGCTTCTCATCTTATTTGCCTCCTCGTCTGACAAACATCCAAGAGCTTCTCCAAAATGAATTGCCATTGCGAATTAGCATTAAACTGTAGGTCCCTTCCATTTGTGTCAAAAAATATATCTTCGCACACACAGTGGTTGGAAAAGCTAGGTTTTGGGTTCTGTATGGGCCGTTTACGCTATCAATCTATCTATCTGTTATTATTCAATTTATTTAGTTTTTTTTAAACTGTTTTTAATTGAAAGTTTTATTATATGAATTTTTTATTTAAACAATTTGTCGTATCTATTATTATTCAATTTATTTAGTTTTGTTAAAACTGTTTTTGATTGAAAGTTTTATTATATGAATTTTTTATTTAAACTATTTGTTGTGTGTTTTTCCGCATTTTCCAGTATGTACACTACAGTTTACTAAATTTTTAAATTTTCTACGCTACATATTCAACCAGTTGGGAAGCAACACTGATACTGATTGTCTCGTTTTCTCTTTGTACAGAATTCGCCATATTGAATAACGAAGAGTGTAAAAATAGGACCATTTAATTTATAGGTCGTTTCAACTGGCTTTATCAATGTATAAACACTCAAACTATTCGAAGGCAAGAAGAAAGAGGCAGCACAATCCGCACAAGCTTTCTGCAGCTTCTGCTGCCTTTTTTATTCTTACAAGCTAGACAGAAATGCTTAAAACTAGCTTAACTAACTTAACTATGATGTTTTAACTTTAACTTACTGCCCCTATGCGGGCGCCCTAAGCTTATTTAATAAAATTGTCTTTCGGCTCAACCTAAATCACGTTTAAGTATTTCAAATTAAATAATTATAACAATAAAATAAGGAATAATCTAAAAAAAAAAATTTTAAAAATAACTTGGTTTTGGTTTTTGTTTTGTCTTTTAATTAAAACTTACATGCTATCTTAATAAAAAATCTTAACCTAACAAAACTGCTTTGCATAATTATTTATATATGTCACAATTGATGTGTATGATGTTGACATGGTGATGTTTTTAAACATCCTTTTTATAGCTACCCGATACAGACCAAAGGAACCGGAGACGCTCCTTAGCGCCAGTAGTTGAAGTCCGGGCAACGTGGAAGATTAACGGTACCGGTATTAAGGTGCACCCTCTCATGGTACCTATACTTGGAGTAATAAGACCCAACGATCAGGATATTCATCGACATCATTGCCCTCGCAATGTGCCTTCGCGTCATCTTGATCGGGAAATTGTCCACTCTTATCAGTGGACAGAATTTTATGAGACTCTGGTGTTTTGTAAAGTGAACACCTCAAACACCCAATCTTTCCATACTGACTATGTCAGTATACTATGTTGAGCCACACGGGATATCCATATGCGACATGGGGCGAATGGGGCCCTGAAGCAGATTACCTTCACCCTTGCATCGAGTTGGCTGCTATAAAAGAGTCTCCTTGTAAGGGCAATAGCACCTCGGGCTCTGGAGAGAGCAACATCTACATGTTAATAGAGAGCTTTAGCCAATTATTTTTACTATAGAATGGTTTCCGGCTTGTGAAAGTTGAAGATCATTCGAAGATGATCGAAGATCAACTTGGCTGGAGCGTTGTTGTCCATTCGCTCGATGTGGCCGAGCCAATGTAGTCGACAAGTTTTGACTTTTCGGACTACATCCACATCTTGGTACAGCTCATAGAGTTCGCGGTTGTATCTTCTCCTCCATTCGATCTCCTCGTACACAGGACCAAATATCCGTCGAAGGATTTTTCTTTCAAAGGATCCTAGTATTAACTATCCTTTCCTGCTTATCGTCTAGCACTCAGCGCAGTATAGCAGAACTAGTAGGATAAGGGTTCTGTAGAGCATGCACTTTGTCCTTCGAGTTAGAAATTTTGAACCCATTTGTTTTGCCAAACCGAAGTAGCAGCGGTTTTCTAGGGTAATTCTTCGACGGATCTCCACTAAGATGTCATTTGTGGAGTTGATGTTCATCCCGAGGTAGATGAACACCTTCACTACCTCGAAGTTGCTGCTATCAATAGTGACATTTTGTCCTAGTCGGTGGACAGATGACAGTTTGTAGCAACTCGTTGGTCTTTTCCAGGATTTTATTTAGTGTGAAGATTTGGTCCACAGTTAATCTGCCGGGGTGGAAGCCACACTGGTACGTGCCGATTATTGTGTTGCAGAAATGTTTGAGAAGTTCACATAGTACGTTGGATAGGATCTTATATGCGACATTAAGCAGGGATATGCCTCGATAGTTCTTGCAAGACATAGAATCGCCTTTCTTGTAGATGGGACATAAATGCTGAACGTTTGCTCCATATGTTCCACTAGTGGTTTGCTTATGCCCAACCTGCTGAACTTGTAAAATCATCTGTTATTGTTTTTTTCGAATACCTTGCTGATGTTTGGAAGGATACTTTGCCGGATTGCGGTTGTTCTTTCCCCTTTTGGGAATAGGGTGTACCACAGCAGTCTTCCAGTGATCTGGATAATGTGCATTATTCAGTGTATTGTTGAAGAGGATGGCCTAAATTTCCACCGCCTCTAGATGAAAATGTCGAAGCACAATGTTTGATATTCCATCGTTTGGAGTTCTATCTTCGATACGTACGGAAGATGAACCCCTTTCATTGGCGATTGCATAGTTTGCCAAGTTGTAGTTATTGAACCCGGTAAGACCGGCATTCTCTGATTCGCCAGGTAGAAGTTGTGCACGAGGACTCCATTTCCAAGGTCGAGGCTCGGGCGAATGCTAGCATTAACGTTATACACTTCCTCAAAAAAAGTTCCTATACCCTCCACTTTCTTTTGCGGATCTTCGATTACGACAAAGTCGTCATCATCAGTGTTCCCCGGATCTATTCGTGCTGCTGAAAGTAGTCATTCGTTGTTAGGGGGATTTTCAAACACCTCCTAATTGTTTTATAAATCTGGGGGAACATACTCGGGTCATCGGACTAGATAGGCATTGAGATCCCCGGCGCCATGAGGAAGCTCCGATATAAATGAAGTCAATTGAGCGGCTTCGACGGCATAGTGAGCGACCATGTACAATCTCTTTCCACTATGGAGACGAATGCACGCGATCCAGCTATTAAAACCATCGCACTTTACCACTATACACGGCCTTATGTGAGTTCTTTACGGATGAAAGCAGTCCGCAAACCGATTTTTTTCGTGGAACAAGTGGGCTTGCCTAATTTTGTTCATGGCAAAATGACAAAATATACTGAGCGACCAGAAATCATTTTTTAGCTATTGAATATCCTTTTACTAGAAACAGTGGTCGTAAATTCAAAAACCAATCCTTTATAAAATACTTTATACATAAAAATACTAATACTTTATACAATAAAATGCAAAATAAAAATAAACAATGAAATTATAGATATTTGAATGTTGAGAAACATTCGTGGTTTCTCGCATTCAAAATCAAATATTTTTATTTGGCTCTTGTGGATTCCAAACAAAAAAAAAGTAAATAACTACTAAAATCCATTCAGACATTTGCTGTGCAGGACCTTGCGAAGGAATTTTTAAGTTATTTTTGTATTCTTTGTATTAGGGGTTTTTAGACTTCTTTGATTTTTGTCACTCTTTTAACTTTGTGTTGTATTTTTGAGATAGTAAATACAAATTTTTAAAATCAATTTTTGATTATAAGTTAAGTATGCCCAATTGTTGCTACCTACTTGAAACAACATATCTCTACTTACCTTATTTGTATTACTCTATCCTAGGAGTCTATTCATTTCGAAAAAACCTTTTAATATTCGAAGCAGACCTCTAAAAGTATATCTAATATATTTATGATCACGATCAAAACCTAAGACGATTTAACAATGTCCGTTTGCCCGCATAAATTTTGAAGTCTTACATTTAAGCTAGGAACAGATATTTAAAAATTATATTCCCTTTCATAGGGCTGTGAATTGGTTAAGTATTTAATAAGCCCACTGCCACGCCCACAATGAAGAGATACCTTTCTAAAGCTAAAGTTGAAGTGATAAAGTCTTAGAACCTTTACAAAGTATGTAGAAACTAACCTCCTTTACAAGTTTTTCACGCCTATTCTTTGTAGGCGTTTTTTAAAGGTGAAATGAAAAATAAATGTATAAATGTATATAAAATATTAAGGTTTTTTCCACGTCCAATTTTTGTGGAGGTTTATTATTTTTTTTATAAATTCAAAGAAAATTAACCAAAATGTCATCCACCATGTTCTTAACGCCTTTTTTTTTGGGGATATATATTGGGTACCATACTATTCGCCCCAAGCGGACTCTACGAGAATTAATCCTCATTTCTTAAAATTTAAGACGTTAGAAAAAACTAGAAAAAAAAAATTATGGCTGAAGACTGAATTTGTGATATTCGGAAAAGTAATTAACGTGAACTGCTTATGGTTTTATTAGTTCACTGTAAATACACATTGTTTCACAGTTAATATTTTCCGCAAGAATCATTGCCAACAGCAAACCTGTTAAATGTTTTTATTCTTAAGCTCCCATTAAATATGTAAATGTATGCAAGCATTTAGTAACAGCAACTTTTTTTTCACACCGCAGTGATTTTGTTATGGCATAAGTCCTTTTAATTTTCAATTCTGTAGGAAGAGGATATCCGAGTTAGTTTTTTTTTTAGAAAACCTTCATTTATTTATGTCACATCTTTGTTTTACAAGCTCGTAAACTATATTAAAGTTATCTTTATATTTCTTTTATACTTAAGGGAAATTTGCTTTCATTTTTTGATGTTTTTTTTTTTTTTTTGGTTAAGTCCGTAGGAAAAAGTTTGTGTATACATATAATTTATTTATCATATCTTGTAATGTTTTTTTTTTGTTGTATATTTTTTTAATTTATATAATCAGTGGTTAAATCGCGATGGTTAAAGAAATACAACGCTCGCGCCACAATGTTTTTCAATCAGCGGCGAATGATCGAAAGCTTGGAGCACCAGGTTCGATTGTTATAAGTTTAAATTGTTTTATTCACTTTTAATGTTAATTTTACACTAATTATTATTTTTTTAATGTATGTTATATTTTCGCTATATAAGTTTATATATGCGTATTATTTTGCTTTCACATTTAACATATCGTATGTGTACAATTTTTTTTTATTATTATTCCATTTTTAATGTATTTCTTCTTAGAAAATGTGTATATCATCGTGAGAGTGTATGTGCTTGTGTTTGTGAAATGAGTATAATTATAATAATATATTTTTCATATAATATGAAGGGTGATGAGTGAATGACAGTTTTATTTTCTTGTGGATGAGTAAATACAATATTATCGTAATTATAATAATTAATTAGCTTAAGACTGTACGTTTTTTGTTATTATAAATCCTTTTTTTTCTATTCTGCACGAAGAACTTCGTTTTTTTAACTTCTTGTATTTGTGGGAAACGTTTAACAATTCTTAACGGTAGATGTTTACAATGTAGTTATTATATTATTCCTGTAATTTATAAAAATGCTTCTTTTCTTTACGAGAGTAGTAATAGTAGAAATAGTAATAATAGATAAAAGCAGCACTCAATCCGCTTTTTCTAGTTTACAAAATTAATATGTATCCATACAAAGTTTGTTTTAGCTAAATGGTAATTTTGTGTGTCCTAAATATAAGTAACAACTTATTTCAGTTAAACAAAAAAATTAGAAATACAAAATAATCAAACTTTACGGCCTAAATAAATTTAAACTACAGATACAAGTGTACTTTACTTTCTTCTTATACATCAATCTTACCTATTTATGATAAATATTGGTTTGAAATCAGTATTAATTGTTGTTGCATTTTTTGTTTGCATTTATTAATAATATATATATATACTAAGGATATAATAATTAATGTTAAACTCGTATATATATATGTGTTTGTGTGGAGTTACGAAAAAAAAAATATTTGAATAACATTTTGCTAATGTTCAAATTCCAAGACTGTAAAAAAAAAATAAAGAAAACAGTTAAAAACCATAAACACAGTTGAATGTTTTTAGTCAAATGATAATAATGATTTGTTTATTATAATTACATGGCAGTTGTTTTTTTATGAGGGTTTTTTGTTTTGTTAAACAAAGCCTTATTTTCAAATATTTTGCTGCAAGGCCATTCAAATTTGAACATTTATTTAGAAAAAAAAGGAAGAAGCTCCTCTAAAGGATTAAATAATTCATCCTGGGGTTTTTTAAGAACACATTTTGAAATAAAATTGTGAAATACATACACACAATTATAAAACTACGTGTTTCACGCCCTCTTCGCTCGCCTTCACTGTAATTTTATAGCGTTATAAGAAGTTAAATTTGTTCTATTCTTCCACATAATTGACTTCAATGCAGGAAAACATGTTTACTTTAGAAATATGTATCAAGAGACACGAGTGCTTCAAAAAAAAAAAATAGAAATATTTCGGATTTGTTGGGAAGCACCCCAGCTGGAGAAGGTATGAAATTTAGACCGCGGATGATTCTGTATGGGCGTTCAAAATTAATTTAAAAAAATATATATGGCCGCGATTGTGAAATTTAATAACACCGCGCGGTCTAATGTCTTTTTCGATCGGGGCCAAATTTATATCATCTGAAGAATTTAGTTCGCGCAGTTTAATATTAAAAGTGAAAAGTAAATTCAAGATTATTTTTCGGATTACAATACTTTACAACGGGCCACCCAGTCTCCCAAAGCACTTGCATGTGACGCCAAAGGCCGTTCGATAGTGCTAGAATGCCACTGAGCATCTACACAATTATCAATTGTTTTTGACGCAGTTTAATAACATCACTTTCTATGGAGAAAAAAAGGAAAAGCATTAGAACAAATTGCGCTATAAAATTGTAGCTGAAAATACAATCAAAAACATTGAGCTAAATCAGCTTCGAAGAAACTTTAAATGCCTTGCGAATTTTCTTATAGAGGGAATTTATGCAAATATGTCTATGCACTTTATATAAAAAAAATCCCATTACGGCCACATCAACATTCTATTTATTTTCATTAAAAATTGAGTTTAACATTGATTTTACTACTTCACCTGTTGTAAACCAAGTACAAAAAGGCATTCGAAATTGAAAATAGAAGGAGATATCGAAAAACAAATCAAAGCATTTTGTGGTTAGTCATGGTTTAGCAGATAGTAGAGATATCTAGCGTTTTGTTTAATTTTAATAAACGAAATGAAAATTCAGGCAAGCTTTTTCATTCTCAA
The DNA here is from genome assembly GCA_963576555.1 of Ferdinandea cuprea. Classification (NCBI taxonomy): domain Eukaryota; kingdom Metazoa; phylum Arthropoda; class Insecta; order Diptera; family Syrphidae; genus Ferdinandea; species Ferdinandea cuprea. The sequence goes on along the minus strand of OY754958.1, from coordinate 124,155,298 downwards.
CTTTTCATTAGGAGCCAAAAGTCACAAATATCCAACATCAAAACCGATTGGATGCAACGAGCATGAATCATAAAAGCCTGAAAAGTTTTGGCTACAACCGTAAGTCAAGCCTTATTAAATGCTCTGTGAAATGCAATGGAAAAGAGTACATAAGTTACTACGAGAAAATCTGAATCCCTAAATAAAGAGTTATTGAATCTAATAATCTGAGTGCGTAATTATAAAAACAAAAAACAAAAATATGTTAACGATTCAAATGATGTTGTTTGATTTAATGTGTTTTGATGAATTAATTTCATGATGAACAATGGCATTGAGATGAAAGAGCATCATTTCGATTAAGTGTTTTGCATATAAGTTTTTTTTCTTCAGATATTACGTTTAACAAGAAGATGAGGAACATGGGAAAGAGGAGGTGGTGTAAAACACAATAATACGTCGATTTGTGCGCTATTTTCACATGTTTAATTGTTATAACGGTTTTTTTTAATTTATTTGGTTCTATATTAATTATTATAGTTTGTTTTTCTCTATTAAATATATTCACTTATTATGTATTCTTTATTACGGTATATCATTTTAGATTTAAGTTTACTCTTATCACCCACCGTCAAAGACATTGATGTTTTTTTTACTTGTTCGGTGGGAGAGTGGGATGTGGTATCAACTCCACTTTCGAGTTTTTTTTTTTGTAATTTGTTTTATTTTGCGTAATCTACGAGTAAGTGCCGCGACAATAACGAACATTTAAAAATTAAAGGAAAAAAAAATATATACTCCCGTTCTTTTTATTCGGGATAAGAAATTAACTTCTTTTTTTTTTAATCACGTTTTCGAAATATTCATATAGAAAAGATAATATAGAAAATACTTTCATTATTGTTTCAGTTTGTTAATTTTTTTTCGTTAAATTAACCTACAATTTGAATTATACAAAAAAAAAAAAAAAACCAACAAAAGAAAATAATTATTATTATAGTCATGTCTTACATTCTAGAGCCTTTCTGTTGAAGTACTTTAGCTCTATCGTTAAGTTCCAATTCACGACCGGCTGGTGTGACACAATCCTTCGCAACGACACAAAGGTATTCATTGTTTTCGAAGGGACCATAGTTGGGGTATTGCATGCCAACATTGATCAATTGCTCGAATCGCCAACCATCTGAGAGGGTTGATATCATCTGAAATGAGAACAAAGTCGGTTTCGTATATATGTAGAAGATGTTATGTGAAATGTATCAAATAAAATTAGTTTTGGGTAAAATAAATAGTGGCGGATGATCCATTAAAAAGAGTTGTTGGCAGCAATCACATCCCCGAAGTTGGTTACTGGCTCCGGAATTTGTCCGGTTCCTTCCCTCCAAGGAGTTCAAAAAAGGGCCTGGTCCTCCAGGTCGTGGGGTTAACAGCCCAACCAAGATAAACAATCTTGTTACGAGGCAACAAATATCCTAAGATATGGACAGTCCACTGTTGACGACCCTGCAAAACGAACAGAGAACAACAACTTTCGGATCTGCACGTGGAATGTTCGGACCCTGACCAGACCGCTTGCAGGCAAACAATGATGTTTACTACGGCGATTGCTATGGGGAACGAAAGCAGCGTCTATTTGGGTGCGAATTTGTTGTAAAGCAATAAGTATAGAGTTTTCGACACGTGAGTGAACGCCTTATAGAAATCCGTATCAAAGTTAAATTGGTCAAAATCAGCCTTATATGCGCTCGCGCCCCTAAAGAGGAAAAGGACGATGCTACTAAATGAGAACATTTTTACGAGCTCATCGACAAAACCTACGAGCAGTATCCCAAATAAGACGTTAAAATCGTCCTAGGCTTAAAGTCGCCAAAATTGGAAAGTAGGACATCTTTGGTGGCTCAATCGGATGACATAGCCTACACGGCACCACGTCCGGAAACGGACTTATGTTAATCGATTTTGCTGCGAGAAGTAACGTTACTATAACAAGTACACGATTTCCGCACCTTAATATTCATAAGGGAACAATGCGGTCAACCAGATTGATCATGTTGCTATCGAAGTAAGGCAAGCCTTCAGTATTTTAGAAGTCCGAACATTCCGGCCGGCCAACATAGACTCGGACCACTACCAGTTTCAGCTAAGATAGTAATATCAGACGCCACAAGAATATATCAGACGCCACAACAACAGGGAGCGGTTTCAATCGCAACAATCCGCCAGAACCTTTGTCGATCGCGTATCTCTTAACCTTTCGAAAACTCCTTCGCAGCCAGCATCAAGTGCTAAAGACCAGTGGCTTAGATGCTGAGAAGCCATCATAAATGCCGCAACTGATGTTCTGGGTTTCACGCGCCACGAAAATCCTGCTTTGATGAAGAGTGCCGGCAAGCATATGCGGCAAAACAACATACCTACTAACTCAAGAGAAGATAGAAACGAGACAACAACAACACAGAGCCGAGAGAAACAAAAATTTTAACAAGAATATCAAGTTAGTTTTAGATGAAACTAAATTAATCTACCATAGAACAAATATTCTCGCTGGTAAATATTGCAGATGTATATTAGAAGAAGAACTCAAAATTGTATGCCTTTTACGTCGACCTTCATGCGGCTTTAATTCTATTGCTTTTATTTTAGATATATAATTTTTTAAAGTTTTAAGATCTATGTACAAAAATAAACAAAGCTTCTGTCTGTGACCTCATACCAGGGTATGTAAAATGTTCACGAGAATGGAAAGCTCTGGGATCGTGGAATGCAGTTACATCTGTACATTTATAACAGGCTCCACTTATGCAAACAGTAAACACACTACTGAGCAAAACTGGGCAAAGAATTATGAGAAATTTTTAATTTTTCAAGCTCGACATCCCAAAGAAAGGTTAGACAAGAAATTACCCACTTTCTAAAAAAATTTTAACAGATAGGATACACACTATCTTTAAATTAATGGGTAAATTTTTAAATCTTGATTTAATACTACTTTTGCAATAGCGAACGCCGAACGAGAGGATATCTTTTACTTCATCGCCAAATGTCAAAAACTAAATGAATTCCGAAACATTTTTTTCGCAGTTCCGAAACTGGAAGTTCCATATCCTAAATGGTGGCACGGGTTGTGATCTGCTTTATAACTACCCGCTAGTAGAACTTAACTACAGGATTCGCATAATCAACTTTCTCGGCACATAAGATGCGTTTTTGAATCTCAAAATGAATCGAAAATTAATGGCGAGAAATTTATTTAAATCCCTTTTTATTTTTTAAAAAAATTGATTTTCCCAAAAACGGCACCTACGGCTTTGATGTAATTTCGCACATTGGACACTTTTCACATAATTGTTCGAAATACAAAAAAAATATGAAAATCGTTAGAGCCGTTATTGAGAAAACGATACTGATTATAAATATACACATATACTTTTAGGAGTCTACGACGATTATTAGTTTTATATAAACTATGTATGTTTGCCTCTGTTGGATTGCTAAAGAACCTGCCGGCGTTTTATGGATTCTTATGCAACTTTGTAAACTTTGACAATTACATATAAGTGAACTGCTTTGAAAATGAAGTTGGCGACCTTCAAAAAATATAGCAACGACACTGACAAAAAGGTAACAACACAGAATAGATTGTGTAGCTGAATTTAGTGGAACTCTAAAGAGAAGGCAAGAAACCTTTCGAATGCGAAGCGTAAAATAACCTAAAAATTAACATGGGTAATAATTTGACACCTTTCTCTTGTAAAAGGACATGTAAGATAAAAATATTCATGTCATAACGACTAAGGACATGACATGGAAAAAAGGACATGACTGAGCCCAGCAACACATTTTTAAACCTTAATGTTACTCTGCAAGTGTGTATTAATGTTGATTTTTTTTTCATTTGAATGTCAAAATACAAGTTTCTTATGAAACAAAAAACATAAATTTCTGTTATTTTTTATATTCTATATAATCCAACCGAAAAAGAAGGCCAATATGTAAAAGCCATTAATTTAATGGATACTCCTGAAGTAACACAAATGTTCACATAATTTTAAGTGAAACAAAAAGTTCGAAATAAAGAAATTTCCAAAACGTTAAAAATGGCATTTATACCGCAATGCGGTAAAGTTTCATCTCCACCCTAGTTGGAGGGGAAGCAATATGAGGACAATATCTTTATACAATAAAAAAAACCAATGCAATCAGCTTTAAGAACACTATTGAATTGGTAAAAAAAAGCTGGGCCCAATTTAAATCAATCGTAAACTGAACTACTCCTAGTCACTAGAAAAACTAAAACCACAGCGATAACACTGCCATAGCTCAACAAAGTTCAAACCACTTTAAGTACATGGCAATAATATAGATAGCCAATTTTGTTCTACACTGATAAACAAGGACCGTATAAAGAAGCATTAAGAGTTAGTTTACTGATTGCAGATCCAATCATTATTAAAGAACGAATTATATAACCGATACTTTTGCAACGTCATTACATTATAAGAAAATCGAAAAGCGTAAGTATGCACCAAACCCTGTCCCCTGGGGGAGTAAAGAGATTCACATCTTGCGACATATTGCAAAAAAAATGAGAATTTTGTAAAAAATATCTAAATAGTATCGTATTCTTTCTATCTATCTCAATTGATAAGATTAAAACAACTACAGAAAACAGATTAGATATGTATTATTTTCCAACGCATGTAATTTTTTTTAATAAATCATTGTTTTAAAATCAATATAACGCTATCAAAAGATAGCGCATTTGTAGAATAATGCAAATGTATTTTTAACGAACCTACAAAGATGTTATTAATTGGTACAAGTTCTCAAGTTTTATAAACCACCAATATCTTGATATCTCAGTATTAAAAATCACAAGTCCGTCTGCTCGTATTCACCTGCAACAGATGGATGTGAAATAGAGATGTTTCTGACTCTCTTCTCTAAGCAAAGCAACAATCCAAGTTGTCTATCGTAGCGCATTCAAAATTATAATTTTACAATATTCTGGCTTATTATTCATTCATAAAAAAGAACGTGAATTGATTAACCAATTGAAGCGCGTAACCAATTTCATTGATTTTTTTCTATTTACATGACAATTTATTTGTTGCTGCTTTCATTGTTAATTCTATCGACAAGCAACTGGAAATTATGTGTGCAAATAAAAACGAGCCTTACCACCCATTTATGGGTATGGATACATTGTTCAAAGAAATATAATAAATACCTGTGTCAGTTCGTGCTCACGGCACTGCAATACTCTGTAGACTCGCTTTTTGTCCATATGTGGTCTCTGCAAAACAAAACACACACCCCAAAACAATTAAACGGAAATAATAATAAAATCAAAAACAAAAAAAACAACATAAGGAATCCAAAAATAAATGTGAGAAAAACTTCATTGACCATCAAGCGTGGTCAAGAAGTCTCTTTTTTCCTCTCCACACATTAGCACACATACCTGATCTCTGTGATTTATGCATTCTTTAAGTAAAGCTATTAGTTGGGTAACGTTATAGAATTCAGCTTCTTCGAGGACACCCTCCTCTGAGACGCCGTCAAGTACTAGTTTGCCATGCCGTAAATAATTTAGCACTGGTGCAAAGTATCTAGGATCTCTGTCAATCAAGTATGCTCCAGTTTCGTCCTTATTTTGTGTGCGTGTTTCATTTTTTAAAAAATAATACATGAAATGAAAAAAGGAGAAGGTAGACAGATTAAAAAATGTATTAACACTTTACATAAATAAATATTTTTATTTTACTGTTCGCATCACAATCGCCGATATTTGAAATCAAATCATTTCAATTGGCAAATGTGTTGATATACAATGTACAGTTGGTCAGATGTTGAAACAAATTGAATTTTTTGGGTTTTTTATTTTAAGGAAAAGGCTTTGATTAGAAGACTCGGTAAGCACTAAGCGAATATACTGCATATTATCATTGATCATTACTTTCACTTAATGAGCCTAAAAGACAAGCTCAAATTGAGATTGTATACAGAATAGTGCCAAAGGAGAATTGTTAGTATGTAACTTTCAGCGTAAAAAATACATGATTGGAGAGCTTGTAAATTACTTCGGAAAGAATCAGGTTACTTAGTTATTTACCCTTTTAACTTAAAATGACACATCTAAATTTATTTAATTGTTTTATTTGTTTTTATGTAATTTTAAAGATATTGTTAATCAACAATAGTTAACATTTCACACTTTTAAAGAGTTGCATTCTTTAAACTTCCCAAGCTCAACATTTTGTTGTATTTTGCAAACACACCCGCTTTGACCAGCTAATCTCATCTGTGGACGAAATTATAAGGACATATACTAATAAAATTAAGGAAAAAACCGAGTCCCACAATATGAAGCTAATTTTTTTTTTCAAAAGAGACACATTTTTACATATAAAATAAATAAATCGCAACTTTCTCGGTACATGAGATGCATTTTTGAATCGCATAATGAATGGTGACAAATGTATTTAAATCACGTTTTAGGATTTGAACAATTATATTTTCTTAAAAACGGCACCTACGATTTTGATGTAATTTCGCACATAACATAATTGTTGAAAATACGACTATGAGAAAACGAATTTAATGAAGTTATATGAAAACAAAATTTAAAAAAAAATTATTTTAAAAATCGAAGTATGCAAAATTATTTAACTTAATAGTATAAAAAAAAAACTGTAAAATTTTTTTAGAATTCGCTTCGTTAGCTTTTGAGATATTGGCGGTTTTATAAATTACCGTTAATCGATTTTTTTTACAAAAACTGAGTACGCAGTATTTTTGGCCCCATCCCAAGTATCCTTAGTACAAAAACAAACCAAAATCCTTATAACCATTTTCTAGAAAAATAGTGATAAGTGATTTTCACCAAAAAAATTGTGTTGCAGGTACCGTTATTTCAAACGATAAACCAAAAAATAAAAAGATGCCCCAAAAACCTTAAACCTACCTTTCGCCATACGGTGCCCGGACCGACACACAAACAGACCGATGGACGGCATAGGCGGACCCACTTTTTTGGACTTCTCTATAGTCGTAATATCATCCCTCATACTCAGTTTGAGTTCGAAATTTCCGCACGATCGCAATAACTTTCTCTTTAGTATACTAATTTAAACGAGAAAGTTAATGTTATAATCAAGGCATCGCCAAACATAAAAATCGTCTTGATCACAGATAAGGTTCAATTAGATAGCTTAGGTAAGGTTAGGTTGAAGTGGCAGTCGGTGAGTCCGGCTCACTTGGACCAAAAATAGATCTGTTGTGATACCACTTGGATCTAAACATTTACTACTCTACACGTTAAATAAACCATTTGGAGCTCTGGATATAGCGAAAGAGATCTTTAACGTTAGTAGTTGACAGATCTTCAAGATTGTCATGGGAGGAGGCACCTAGGTGGACCTTACGTTTCTGGGAGAGAGCAGGACAGGTACAAAAAAGGTATAGGATTGTCCTCTCGGAAGCTTACACACACAAAATTGTTAATAAATAGTCCAATGGAATGTTAAATGTGAACTTCACACTTATTAAGAATGCTTTGTGATTCTTCAACTGCAAGAAAGTGGAAGAAAGCAATTATTATCTCATTTTGTCGATTTAGGGTAAATACCTCAAAATGTGTGACAGAGGAGCAGCTACTTATACTACCACTCTGCTACACCTTCTTCTTCTCTTCATTTAACGACGAGATTATGATCAGGATTATAGGGATCATAACCCTCCCACTTTACTGCATTCCTAATGGTTCGCCTGTGGGGTTCGCCAGTACCGCACTGCTACTTCTAGCACTTTTAATATGTGCCTTATGAAAGAATATAAAATGGGTTATTTTTTATCATTTCATATCCTTGAAAAAGAAATGAGTACAATATAATACATTAATAAGTGATGTGAATGTCAAAACAGATACCTTAAAAAATTGAAATTTTAAAAAGGTTCTCACCGCGTTGCTATCCCTTTGAAACAAAGATGTTGTTCGGTTGATGGTACTAAATCACAAGTCTCAAAATTCTAATAGACCTCCATGGGCTAGCTTATTTTCAAGGGGATAGTGGCTCGTGGATAAAATATTACATTACCATATCAGTATGAAAGTCTTTTCTATTCCCGGCGGGTTGATGACTAGGAATATCGGATCAAAAATTGCGCACGGCATACTTACTCATTCGCCGTTTCGACTAAGAAGTTCTAGTAGAAACCTCAGTTTTGAATAATTCAAAGCGGAGGCCAAACAAATGCCAGTGGCTTATATCAATCACTTTTCCGATGATTTTTTATCGATACGTACATGCACCTGTTATTTATGTTTTTTTTTTGCCCACCGGCGATCTCGTCTTGTCAAGGCCACTTGCATGTACAATCTCGTGGTGTTACGATGTTGTTATTTGTTGCTAGTTTCACCTGAATTACTAAGATATCACTTTTGGCATCTCCCTTTTAGTTGATTTTATAGACAAGCACTGAAAATTACGGTATCTCAATGTTGATGTATTTTAAAATAACGCACTAACATATTCTAAAAAGAAGTCTAAACAACGGACAGAGTCTCATATCGGAATAGAAAACTTGCACGTAGCCAAACAATAAAAAATCTCTTTAATAACAATTTGTGAGGTTTTTTCCTATTTAATCTCCATAAACTATTCATAACCAACTTATGCTGACCAACTGTACAATCTGTGTGTTCGTCGCACCTTGCTACATCAATCGCACTTAGTTATTCTTTATCTTTATCTCTATCTCCAAACAATTAAAACAACCACCTCGAATATATCGTTGTTAGGTGATTTAAAAACAGATAAATAAACATTAATGAAATTCCAAAATGTTTATCAATGGAAATCGTATCGCGCCCACATTGTTTTCATGGGAAATATTCTCAAATAAAAATTATTAACAAGAAACGAAAAGCTATACGAAATAAAAATTTCTGCACATACCCGATCGGATATCAAATCACAATCCTCTTGAATTAATCGCGACAGGAACGAATTTGGATCACGGGATAATGTCGTTTTCGTCGTCAGGAAATATGTCCCACCGACGTTCAGTTTCACCCATTGATCGGTGCCTTGCTTTTTAAGGATGTTCGGGCTTTTTCTCGAGTTTATATTCACAGTGGTCATTTTGGACATTAAATGCTCAATGGTTAAAAAAAACTTACAAATTAAAATTAAAAACCTATAATTGTACGCGATGTCAGACTCAAAGAAAACGAAATGCCAGTGGTAGATTGCCAGACTAAAAGATGGTCGTTTCACTCTATCAAGAACATGCTCAAAAGAGGCAAACGAAAACCTGTATCTTGGTGATGTGTTGTAAAAATGCATAATATGACAAAATATCGATAAATGTGTAATTCTATCGTTTGATATGTAGTTTTTAGTTGATACGAATGCATTCCAGCTTATGGGAAAAGAATTAGTAATCGTCTACGGAGTGAATACCATTTAAACAAGGCACTCTTGTATAATTATCCATATAATTTATTGGAGAAAAAAAATTATTGTACATATGTGTAAACAATGATATAAGACAAAATTATGATTTCTCAAATAAGGTAAATCTGCCTTTGAACAATGTTTTTCTTTACTATGCGGTTTCCCAGGAACACTCTAACAACGTCAATTAGATTATGCCGGGTATCGACACTCTTATTTTTCGTTTCGATTCGTGTTAGCTGCAAGATATAGTATGAAAATATATTTTTTTTATTTAAATTTCAGACTTATAAAGAACATTCAAATTTTAGTCAGCACAAGAGCGGACGTGATAAATTAAGATATTACACCTGGCTATAAGGAACTATCTTGTGCAATTAATTTTTAAATAAGTTTTAAATATATACGTATTACACTGAAGGGGAAAATGAATATATTAATTAAATTAATTTCGTACTTACTTATACTTATAGGCAAACGATCTCACAAAAAATTTTAATCTTGAAGATAACTACAATAAAATTAAAGAATTATTTAATATATTGTCTGGTAGTAGTTAACTTCGCTATTGTTCCAAAAAAAACGCAGACGACAGTTTTTGCGAGGAAAAAACAAAATTAGATACAACCGGCTTAAGATCATTCGTCAATTATCAGTTTTCCAGCATTTAAAACGCAAATAAATGAAAAATATTATATAAAAGTTTAAAAGAAGCCCGTATATATTCCGGTCTATGTGAAATTCTGGTCTATATGTATCATATATTTCTCAGTATTTAACCAAGAGACCTATTTAATATCTCAGATAAATGCATGTATTGGGCATTATACTAGTAGTCCACATTAATGTCGATTTCCATTCCAGTTGGAGTAGTTCATACCAAAATGACACTTCGGTTTCTTCTGTAATTTTTTGCGGTTTGGTTTTTCAGTGCTCTATTTTTGACAGGTCTCGCGTGATTCGTGACATGTGCAGAAGTTAGAATTGCCAATTCATCATGCAAACAATTTACACCCGAACAAATTGCACGCTCAGAAATTTGATAATTTTTTTATAAAAACTCGTGTTCTGTGAAATATGTCCTTTGTATTTTCTGGTTGAATGGATATGTTTTTAAACACAACTGCCGTATTTAGTGAAAAGAGCCTCAGGCAATTGGGACCCGGTAAACTGCTTTGCGCTACATCTGCTGGTCATTTTTTGAGACAGTGTCTACATGCTTTTGACAGCTGGTCGGCCCAATGTAATTTGTATATGAAAACAAATAATCGGTAGTAAATGAACTTCACATTTTAACCACAATTTTAAATGAAACGTGGTAATTTTTTTTGCGTAACGTCTTTGGAAAATGTGTAAGTGTATAAAATCGGTGAAAGAAGTGAAAATTTCAAATAGGCTTCGGCTTAAACTAAATGTGAAATATGTAAACAAACTGCGTTTGTGTAGCATAATTTTTTGTGTATTTCGATGTTTTGCGTTTGATATTAATATAATATTTTAATAGAAACATAAGTTCAACAAGAACATCAAACAACAACAACACTAGCGACATTGAAGACGATGGAGCAACAATTTTAAAAATTTATATGGACAAAATTGTAACATATTTTAAGGACACTGTTCGACCATTGCGAGAAGGCGAAAATTTGGTGGATGCTGGATGGGTATACTCCATTGGCACTGCTTTGTCCCACAAAGACAAAATTGGCTACGTTGTTCAAAGGACAAAAATAAATGAGAGGGCCACATGAAGTTGAACTGAAGCATCTGGCATTAGATCCGAACGGAAATGTGTGTGCTCATGTAAGGCTGGCGTTGTATTCCAACTATAAAAACATATAAATGTATAAAGAAATGCATTTATTAACGTAAACAAATAAATGTTAAACTATCATTTTTTCACATATTACAAATTGAACAAATTATAGTTGGTACTGGTTGATTTATTATAAATTTCTTTTCCTCAAAAGATCTTACGTATTTCCTAGTTGATGTCCACTGATTAATTTTTGAATACGCACAATAGTTTTTTAACAATTTGAATTTTAATTCAGAAAGTTTAAAAAATCTACAAAATTCAATACAAATTGACCGCATCTGACAGGACTGTATACACTTTATTATTTCATACTCTGTGAGCTAGGTGGCAGGTTACCTGGTCCCAATACAAGCGCTGCAAGTGCACTTGAATATATGCACCGTTTGGAGCTGTTAATCATTGGCCTGTATTTTTTCAAAGACGTCACATATCGTATTCGATTCGTCAAACTCTTTCATCTTCTGACACTATTATGTATGAATGGATTTTCATAAACTTTTTGGTCTTAATTTAATGTATATAGTTACTATGAACGTAAAAAATGAGTAGTGTTACAGTACCCAGTAAATATACTTGAAAGAGGTACTTGGAAAAGGACATGTACTTGGAGGTTTTCAAATACCAAGTACATTTTACTTTAATTTTTTAAGTACAAAGTACCAGTAAATGGTACTGATAACTGGACTTGTACTGTTACTCTAAAGCTTACAGCTCCGTTGCTAGTCGCCTAATACCCTATCCACACCGCACTAAAATGTGAGGTGTCCGTAAGACGATCTCGATGACGTTTCAGTTATAGAAAAAAAAGCGAATAAACAATTATTGCGATCTAGTTTGCAAGTGCACTGCAAGTCCACTATAATATAAGCTAAGAATCATTTTCGGATTGTACTTTTTTTGCAAACAGGAATTGTAACTTTTAGTAGTGAAATGTAACTTTTCTTCTGATGATTTGTAAATGATACACAGATTATATAAAATGTTGCATACATATGTGCTTAAATTTTGCGTTTTTTTAAATGTTTGCATTTGTGCACGAAACGCATAACGAATGCTACCATTTTACTTTGCACGTCGGGTTAAATTCCATTCTGTTTGTGAACACTGGTCCTGACAATAAAATTCAAACCCAAATTAACAATCCAAAACCAATTCGGAAGACGCAAAATAAACAATGAAAGAATATACATATTTTAATATGTTGATTGTGATCAAACGAAAATTCTCCAACTGCATAAAAAAAATTGTCTAAAAATTGCTATACAAAATTCCGAATAATTGACACAGACGACTCATAGTAAATTTAATAAAATATTCAAAACTTAAGCAAAGCTTCTCAGAAACTCTCCTTGTCACAACAAAATGCTCAATGCTGCAAAATTGAATTGCTCGCTGGCTTAAAATACTTTGGATCATCACTTTCGATCTGCGAAAGATGGCTGTTTGTAGTCATCATTCCTTGGCCTTTTCGGTATGGCACCGGTCGACGGGCCTGGTGCAGTTGAGCTAAAGCTGCTGTTGTTATTATCAGTGTCTTCGCTATCAACGCCACGAATGAGACTAAAAAAAGTATGCCATCAGCACAACATAATTTGAATCATTTTGCAACTCACCGAGATTTGGATGCCAGAAAAAAGGCGCCCTCGGGAGAGGTGAGTTTAAGCAGGAATTGTTTTTTCAAGTACGATAACATCGATGGCAATGCATCAAATTCACTGACCCCAAAATGCAAAACAGATGTAGGAACGCAATTTAGTTCTATAAGAGACTTCTCGCAAGGAAGCAACTTCTTTGGTGGGATAGTAACTGAAAGTTTAAAAGAACGGTCTGTGAATGAGAGCAAAACTTAAAATTAAATAGGACTTACATAAGTGAAAGTCCAAGTCCTCATTTGTAAGAAATCCCCTGACAAAGCTGACAACATCTTCAACATTATCGGTGGGGTTGAATATTCCCTGCAGAACATATCTGTCGGGAAACTGGACACGTATTATGCACTTCTTGTACTGCGCAATCTTCCTCAGTATAGTCTTGCTTTCCTCGAGATCGCGCAGCTTTGCAGTCAGTAGAGGTGCATCTTCATTACCCTCTGCCACCTTTTTAAGATCCCGCAGTACCAATTTCAAGTCAGTTACTGTCAAATCGAAAAACGAATCGGGCAGGTCCTCCATTTGTTTTTGAGTCGAATCCAGAGAGTATATGACTGCATTCCGATCTCCTATCTACGAAGTCTTACAATTAAGAAACACATTTTAACAAGTTCCAAGGTTTTAAGCAACAAACCACATTAACTTCCGGATCGACCTCCATTTGATTGACATTTATTCCATTTTCCACTTCAACGGCACCAGTAGAATTAATAGTACGGCCGGAACCACTGCCCCAGTCGTATTCAACTTTTGGTTTCTCAATTTCCTTCACACTCTCTAAAGTTTCCATTGAATTTATTTCAGTTTTGACAGTCATATGAGCCTGCGGTTCCTTACTTTTTAGAGACTGAAGTAGTTCAGAAGTGATGGCGAATCCTCGGTTTGCTTGCTTATTTGTTGTCTTTACCACGTTATCTTTTGGGAGCTCTTCATCTTGCTTAACTGCCGGGGGGACATAGACACCCGCTTGGCTGGAAAAATAATTATATGAATATATACATACAAATATTTACAAAACAAACGCACGTTTTTACTTCATTGGGATTTTTGTCAACCAACCGCATCATAGTCCGCCCGCCAGTTATGCCCAACGACTTAAGTGATGTGTTCCTTAGCTCATCACCGAATATCTCCTTTCGCATGTACACAAAGACGGGACTTTTATCTGGTGCAGCGTATTCTGGACAAACTCCAGTAAGAATATCCCATAGATTGGCACTAGGACTAAACTGTCCTTGACTACGGGAACCGTCTTCCAATTGCACACAGATGTCAGCAATAGATTCCACTCTTTTCTTTGTGCATTCAAACATTTCCAACAAGCAATTGTTTGGCAACCCAGTGAAACGAAACATCTGCATGAGATCCAGCTCTTTGTTGTGGCTTTTTAAGCCGTACTCATCGCTACGGAATCCATGTTTTTGACTAGCTTCTTCTAGAATCTGGGGGAAGATGTTAGAAATTGGTTTAGAGTTAAAGCTTCCTTACCTGAAGTAATGTGGTACTAGGAGTGATTTTAATATTCTGCCTCCTGCCATTTGGGGTGAGAACTGTAACTTTTTTATTTAAATCCATTTATTTGTTGTTTAGAGCACGGCAAACAATTACTATACTTTTCTTGATAGCAAATTCATTATTTTTGACAGTTGCTATTCGTGAGAAAGTATGTGGTTGTAGAAATATGAATACAATGAGGGCATTCCGGGTCTTTTGAATATAACAGCATGACTTCTGATTGGTTGAAATACTTAGGAAGTTAGCGAATGACATCTTAGCAGAGTTGTAAATGAATGAATAACATTGGTACTGCATTCAGTTAAGTCGCAGTCAATTGACTGCAATTTTACTTAAATACTTTAACTGCAAAATTGCATTCATCAGTCATTTTTAGCATTCATAACTTGTAAGTTAATACAAGCAGTCAATTGAAGTCAAAAGACTTACTGACTGCAAAAAAGAATTAAAAAATATAGGAGACTTACAGCTGACTTAAAGTCACAAAGTACTGAAGTCTTTTAACTTACAGTCAATTGACTGCTTGTATTAACTTACAAGTCGTCAATGCTAAAAATGACTGTTGAATGCAATTTTGCAGTTAAAGTCATTTAGTAAGTTAAAAGAGCTCATTCTTGTCCTTAATGGCTGGTTTACATGGCCACGCATGCATTTTTGCTCGAGATTAGAGGGAGATCTCTGACGTCAATGATTTTAAAGATGTGAGAGTGGGATCAGAAATCAAACAGTCTACATTGGGCTGCTACCACGTAAATTAATATTACCGATCAAAACACGCTGTCTCTTCCTTGCAGTAGACTTTTTGGTATTGTGCATCCCACTTATCCGCTTGTACGGCCATGTAAGCAAGCCATAACTAATATTTCTATAGATTGTTTTACATTGTGGTTGTGCAGTTTTAGTTTTGTCGAATGATGAAAAATTACATTTCTTAGATATTAAAAGTGTGTGATCAATTTATGTGCAATTATAACGTTCAAACTACAGAACTTGAACAGAAGGCTCGATTCGAATTCTAATCGTAATGTAAATATACTCAATGGCGCTCATGCCTGGCGAAAAAAGCGGTTTATTTTTTTCAGAATAAGCGTCACTAATTTCGGTATTTGGAATTTGAACCTGGGACTAGCTTGTTAGACAATCGCAATAAACCATTAAGCCACTGCACCAAGAAATGTTGAGCGTAAGGTTAATTGTGTGTTCACTTGAGTAGGTCGAATTTGTTTACCTCGTCCGCGATAGCTTTCTGATTCAGTAGTATTGTCTCCACTTGAAATTAAAAGTGAGCGCAAACGTTTCAAAAAATAATTACTATTTTTCTACATCCCAAAATTTACTACTCACTCCAAGTTCGGTACATAAATTGGTGACGTTTATGTCATTTGAATGCAAGCGTACTTCTGGTTTTGATTCTGAATGCAAAGCCAGATGCAGATTTCTCTTCTTTCCAGGAGAGGACTTTCATTTAACTATGAAATGAACACTTTCAGAAAAGTTCGAAAGTTATCCGGATTACCAATCGAAAACGACATTAAAATCTATCGAACTATATATAATGGAAATGAGCTGTTTATGTCAGAAGGATCTTTATAATCTAAATCTCCTATTTTGGCCTTGCAAAAGTGCTCTTCAACGAAAGGTGTTGACACATTTGCAGGGTGAAAATAGGCAACTTATTTTTTTAGGCTCCTTCTGACATTAATATGTTTTTTCCAATCAGTTATCCACTTAAGCCGAGAGCTTATTTTTAAAATAAAATTAAGAGCAAAGTGGCCACTAATTTAAATGCAATAATTAATTTGTAATTTTGTGTTTTTCATTTAGGTAAGTAATAATTACAAAACAAATGAAAGTGTGTAACTGGATGCACTTTCTGTGTACTCCACTAACCTTGAATTTTACTATTGTTTTTAATTTTGTACTCCACTGTTCACTCAGCTGTTTCCAGCTGTGAAAAATTACAAAAGAGTAAAAATTAAAAAAAAGTCTAGTAGTCATCGTAATAATAATTACATATTGAAAAAAAAGTATAAGAAAAATAATACGGTACGAGCGTTGCTATATTTTCTCAAAATAAAACCGATCAAACTGAGTACATTTCGTGTCACTGTTAAAGTTAATCTTAAGTCAATCCGGAGCATGGCTTGGAGATCTAGTGGCGTCGACAACTCGGATTTGATTCGTCAACTTCGGTGTATGTAAATAGAAAATGATTGATTGATTGCATTATTGTCAGTGACATTTTCCTCTTTAAATAGCCAATGCAATCATCGTTTCGGACGAAGTTGCTGAGGCTATGACCAAAACCGATCGCAAGTTCTATTGCCCTTCAAATCCGTACGTCGATAGACCCCAGAGCATTGGAGGTGGAGTTACAATCAGTGCACCACACATGGTATGCATTTTTCGGAATAAGCAGCATTAAATACTTTATATTATATTCCTATTTAGCACGCTTTTGCGTTGGAGTACCTACGGGATCATCTTAAACCTGGTGCCCACGTTCTAGACGTGGGTTCTGGATCTGGATACTTAACTGCATGTTTTCTGAGGTATATAAATTCAAAAGGGGACAACGCTGATACGAAAGTTGTTGGCATTGAACATCAGTCACAATTGGTCACCCAGAGTAAGTCAAATCTACGTGCCGATGATGCGAGTCTGATGGATTCTGGGAAACTTGTTATTCTTGGTAGGTAAATGCATCCGATTTAAAAAGGGCTTAAGAAGATTTTCTTTAAGAGGGTGACGGTCGTAAGGGCTGTCCAGACTATTCTCCGTACGATGCAATACATGTTGGTGCAGCCGCTCCTGAAACACCAACAACTCTCATTGCACAACTAAAGAACGGTGGAAGGTTGCTAGTACCCGTAGGCCCAGAAGGCGGATCTCAGTATATGGAACAGGTGGATTGAAACAATAATGTGATCCATCAATAATAATTAAGTTAATCATTTTTCAGTACGACAAAGACGAAAATGGAAAAGTCAGCAATACTCGCTTAATGGGGGTTATGTATGTTCCGCTAACCGATTTAAATAAACCCTGATTGATCGTGGCCTTTAAAGTAAGTCTGGTGATGAGTCTCTTATTGCTGGTTGTGTGGCGAATAGCCAAATTGGCAAATTAAGTTAAGTTTCTTTTCACGTTCTGTAGTGATTCGTAAAGTATTATGTCAAATTGTTTGTTTGTGTGCTAAAGAGGTTCAATAAATCATTTTTATTTATTTATTTAAACATTTTTTTTTTTTAAAAATGTAATATTTAATTGGCGATAATTTTTTGTGCTAAAAGAGGTTCAATAAATCATTTTTATTTATTTATTTAAACATTTTTTTTTTACAAATGTAAGATTTAATTTGGTGGCGATGATTGTTTTGTGACAGATTTTAGTCTTCAATATAAGATCCCTAATGGTTTTCTTTTAAATGAGAAATGTTTTAATATGTATTGAAAAAGGATCCCTTCTTTTGTTTTTTACCCAATGGGTTTGTTTAAAAACCTTTCAATTTATATCAGGTTTTCTTGGCAAAAGCTTTTTTTTCTTAGACTTCGTGGCCATCACGCCATTTTCGTTGAAAACATTATTTCAAATTATTTTTTTTTTGTAGTGGTGAACTTCTGCGTATAGTTCGTTTCCATTGGCTTTGCCAATTTTAATTACATAAACTGTTGGAAGGCAACTGGAAATACCGTCACTTGACAAAGGAACAGGAAGCACAAGCTGCAAAAACAACAGTCAACGAAACTATACCTGTCAAATTTGCAGTTTGAAATATGGCCAGTTGAGAATAATTTTACAATTTTTATTTTAACATTGTGTTTTAAGGTAGAGCAGTAATTGCGTCGGATTCTCTTGGATTTATTAGCCAAACTCGGGAAACGACTCAGAATATTGCTGGAACAGACGTGTGCATTTTTATCCGATCTATGTTGACTTGAAACGATAAGAATAATAAGTTTTTGGAAGTGTTTGGTAGTTTTGATTAATGAGGTGAAGTTGGTTTATATTGAGTTAAAGCCCTGAGCCGCGCTTTGGGATTTATGGCACCTTACTGCTCCAAACGTAGTGCGTAGATTTATTGTTGGCGCGAATGGAAGGTACCAAATTTGTGAAGCTTATGACCGTTTCTTACCTTTTAAAATTTGTTAGACTTTTGTAAGGTACCGCTCACGCAACTTAGTCGCTCCGCTCGGGGTATGTGCTTCTCGCCAGGCAGGCGATTATGGCAACAGTACCTGAGTGGACCGCCACGCGGGGTTAAGGGATTTCAACCATCTTTCCACAGGCGGTTTGATTTTGAAATAAAAATAATGCTAAATTTTTAGAACTTGGCTTAATTTCACGGCACCTGTAGAAACTGCGTGAAATAAGGTATTTGAACATGGGATTTAAGGGTTATTCAGATAAAAACGATTCAAATAAAAGTGTGTTTTTTGTTTGTCTTTTTGTTAGAGATTATTTATTAATTTATTAATATAATTTGTTTTTTTTTTTAATTTGTATTTTAACATAAATTATTTTATTTAGAATAATAACAACATTTTTTCCGTTCGGCTTATATTTATGCATTAATAATTTCAATTGCGCTTTTAGTTTCCTGTTTGTAATACCTTTCCTTTAACAATTTTTTAAAATTTAATTTAATAGTTTTTTAAGTGTATTAGTATTTTTTTTCTGTAACTTTAAAATGTTAACCGTTATCTACACACATTTAAATAAATTTTAAAAAATATAATAATTGTTAATACCTTAAATAATTTAATAGGTAGTGACAAATGTGACAAGTGGAGGATTAGGATTGCTTTAAACTTACCTCCACAGCATTGAAATTTATTAAAAAGACGAATCTAAGCCAAAGGAAAAGGATTATGAAATTTTCATAAAACCATTCAAATTGTGATTTTTACCTTAATAGTAATTGAATTCATTTTACGGAACTCTTCGTTTCAAATTTCACTCTAAAATTTTTTTTGTTAAACTATTTTTCTTAACTTTATGGAAATTAAACAATTTCGCTAATTAGCTAGATATAATTTTGAGTGCATTTAAATCTAAACTCGTATAATAAATTTACATAAATAGTTTGGAAGGATTGTGGAAATAATTTATTATTAAAATTAAATGAGAGAAATAAATATTCACAAAAGATTTAGAGAGGCTGTTGTTTGAGGTACTTAAGGAGTGGAATGTTTTTTTTATATTTGGATAGACAGATCAAAAATCACCAAAGAGCAAAAAATAACATAATACAAATAACGAAAGGATTTCGGGAGTGATCTTGTAGTAATAAGCTTAGAAGTTTAATGTTTAGTTACAGAGAGGAAGGAATATAAAAGCATCGTATTTTTTGAGCATTTGGGAAAACAAATATTATTCGGCTGCAATTAGTCACAGGAAAATTAATTACGTATGTAATAATAATAAAAATTGTCCGATTCCTCTCTGGGGCCAAATAAATTTCAGCTATTCGTACGTCGCACCATATTTGAAAGAAAATCATTCTTCCTCGGAAGTTAGGTTCAGTGGGTCATATAGAACGACTAGCAATGGCTAGATCAATGACACAAGGTTTAAAGGAGACGCTGAAGATGGATGTTGAGTACCATTTTCTTGTATGCCAAATTAATAAAGACAGCGCAGCAGAAGAACACAAGTTGATGTTTAACTTGCTTGGTAATATCACCACCATTCGGACACTAAAGCTAAAAGATCACTTTATATAAATTATCCGAGACTATTTTGATTATCCCAAAGTGTAAGTAAACTTAAGATACACCCAATTCATAGTAGAAAATGGGAGTCAAGCAAAGCGACCAATGAATATTAACTATTTTTTTTACATACATGATGCATGAGGGGAATTCGATTGAAAACTTCGCCTTTCTGACTCGTGCAGCATTTTTCAAACGCAAATTCAAGTACCCACTTTCCACTCGGTATAAAGCAGCAAGTTGGTTATTAGGACTAAATGTTGTCCAATTGCCAAAGTCTTATCTGATGACATAGCAATCTCATTCAAATCAATGCATGGCTAATGAACAAATTTGTTGTGTTCTATGCGCATTGTTCTCAAATACAGGTCACTCAGTGTTCTTAGTGTAAAATGTGATTGCTTAGACGTTAACAGTATAGGAATAGCTTCGTGTAGGAATAAATTAAAGCTTAACTGAGCGAATCTAATCATAATCATAATCAATGACTCATTGCACATATAACGATAGTGATGCGCAACAATTGACGGCGATGTAATGAAAGCATCTATTATTCTCGTCATCGTCTTTTCGTTGAAATTTCTGAATTTACGTATAAAAGCAAAACGACTTTCCAAGCTTTACGGTGAAGTAAAACCTTTAGGTTATTAAACGTGTGTCATGATTGATTTAGCATTTAAGAAGCAGTGATGCTTTTCCACATTCAATTAACCAACCATTACACTTGATCCCAATCATCATCAAAATCCTTTCCTTTAAATACTATCTAACAAAATTTATCAACTTTGCACAAAGAAATTACTTTGAAATAACTAACACAAACTACTTCTGCCATCAATCACTAACATTGAATTTCACAAACTAATAAAAATCCGTGTAGGTACTTTATCCATGCATAAAAATTAAGTCTCACTTCACGCACACTCTATCCATGCATACTCACACTTAATATGTGTCGCTTAAGATATTTTATAGCTATAAGTAGAGCTTTTTAAAAACAAAAATATGAATTGATTTCGACATGATGCATACAAAACGAAATGCAAACAACATTATTCTCAACTCTAACAACTTTGTCGTCTTCGCCGCAACATGGAAACGGGTATTAAATTAAAAATTTGCATTATTTTTTTTTTATAATATAGAATATTGAATATGATAGTTTTCAAATGTTTTATATTGACTTGAGTACTTGAGTTATTGTTTTGTTAAATTTTGTTTTATGTTTTAGAAAACGTCGTTGAGCTCAACAACGGACATATTTAGTTCTTTCCCGAGTAGTTACTTCATGTCAAGACCACCCTCTTCTTCCATCTTCGAGAGGAATTTTATTGCACGATATTGTTGTTCGGTCTGGCGAGCCATGTCGACCAAGCCAAGTAGTTTCTTGATGCCAATGAATACTCTGAGAAGGAATACTCAATGCAAGTCAACTGGAATAATATATGTTTTCAACTATAGAACATACCTCTTTCCATTCATTTTCTTGCCCACAGCTTGAAGTTCACCCTTGTTGAATAGATCAACATCTTCGAGAACAGCCACAACATGATCGGGATGTGACAAATTCGGAACATGCAGAATAGACGTGAATGCCGAAAGCATTTCCATATCTTCAAGAACTTGTCTGTTGTGACAACAAATAACCAATACTCAGATGGATGTCATGGCAAAAAGTATTTGCAAAACTTACCTCCTGCTGCTTGTGCACAGAATAAGTAGCTTACGTCCTTTAGGTGGTTGTTTCTTCAACAAAACAAGCAACGCTTGCAGTGTAAGATTGGAATATCTTGGACCAATAGGACCATAATCCAATAGCCGCTCGACATTATCCACTACAATACAACTGAGCGTTGAGCGATAAGCATCATCGAATATCTACAAACACACACGTCCAAGTTATATAAATAATAAAAATAAATTAAGAGTTGGGCTTACCTTACGAATATGAAGACATTTGGCGGATTCTGTGAATCCAACCATATCTTCGGGTGAGCATACTTTAACAAATGGAAAATCTGACATTTTTGCCAATTTGGCGGCCAATGCAGTTTTTCCGGAGTTCGGTGAACCCTCAATGAGTACCGAAACCAAGCCGGAACTCTCCGTTGCCTTGGCTTGTTGGACGTACAACATACCATCTTCGAGTAGATTAGATACTGGAGTACCCCAGTTAATGATGCCACGGGAAAGCATGTTGTCGAGAATCTCTTGAGCTGTGCCAAAGGCCTAAGAGCAAGGTTCAACTAAGTAACGGTAAAAGTCAATGTATTATCAACAATCTTACCGGTTTAATATCGTTGTCTAATGCGTGAAGAAAGTCTCCTCGATTGACCATTAACTTCTCCATAGCCTCGGGATCAACCTCTACCTTGGAAGCTGCTTTGATTAGCCGATTCATTGCTGTTGATTGAGCCGCACGCACCAATCCTTCTAACTCAGCACCACTAAAGTTCTTTGTCAGAGTGGCAATTTCCTGAAAAAACAAAACTATGTGACTATCCTATACGGTAATTCATATTTCGTGGAAACTCACCTTACAATCTACATCGGGAGCAATCTTTTTATACTCCTTCATTCGTTTTGTATGAATATTTAAGATTTGAACACGTCCCTCTTCGTTTGGTAGACTGATTTCCATTTGAACTTCCAATCGACCTGGTCGAAGAAGAGCCTCGTCAATCATGTCACGACGATTTGTCATGCCAATGACTAGAATATTATTAAGTTGTTCGACACCGTCAATCTTGGCCAGCAACTGATTGACAACAGTATCATGAACCCCACTGTTTCCGGCGACTGAACCACGAGCCTTACAAATGGCATCGATTTCGTCAAAGATGATTATGTGGAGACCGCTGTTTGGTCCAAGCTGCAAACAAAATGTATGTTAAAAAATTACAGGCATATCATTGCCCTTACGTACTCGCTTCTCCTCTTCCTCGGCGTCGGCAAACAAGCGACGAATATTCGCCTCGGATTCACCGACGTACTTGTCCAAAATTTGGGGACCATTAACAATCTTTGGCTCACGGGCATTAAGCATGTTTCCGATTTGACGTGCCATCAGAGTTTTACCAGTACCAGGAGGACCGTATAGAAGAATACCTTTGACGTGCTTGCAGCCCAGCTGCTCGACCAATTCTGGAGGGAATACTCGAGAGGCAAATGCACGACGGAAGATCGCATTGAATTCCTTGTCCAAGCCACCAATACCCATTTTGCCAAAGTCCCAATCCGGATTGATGATCGATTGGCGTACAATTTTTCTAAAAGATAAATTTACGGTGAAATTTGGTCACGGTAAAATTAAAAGAATATGGATATGCAGGTTCTTCGAAAGTAGTTCATAGTAATTTATTACTAGATCCACGGGGCAATTAATTCGTTTGATTGCGAATATTTGGTGTGAATCAATTTTTTAATAGTATGTGGTTGCTGGGTTCAGCTCGTCAGACAGATGTTTTTCTTAATCCATTACCGTGTAATTTATTCATGCCAACAGTGTAAAACGGAAAAAATAAAGACAGGTGGATGACATTTTATGCAGAATTCATCTGATTCAATTAATTTGTTTGCGTTTGCAAATCCTTAATTTATGAATTTCAAACTAAACTCAATCGTTTAAAAATGTAGCTATGTATATAGCATGGAATATAAAAGGGAACAAACATACCCTTTAGCCTTTCCGACCAAGTTCAATGAGGAATTTTCTGCCTTCTCAAACTGCACCACTGTATTGCCAAGCAATCGCCCAAATCGCACCGTCTTCGTTGTCATTTCCTTGTTCTCCTTAAGTGCACTTGAGTCCACAGCTGCAATGTGAATTCCTCCCTATCATATTAACCGATCTACCTCAAACACAAATCACTCACCTTCCAAGGTCTTAACGGCAAGTCCAAGTAGTTTCTTCCCTTGGAACTCAAATACCAACGTCTGCCCAACGGTTAAAGCCAGTCCAGAGAACTGTAGCAAAAATTCCTTCGCCATCTGATCGGAATCATATGGCTCTTGGGTTATCCTAAGTACATGTTAGACATCATTATGTAAAAAATCAATATTTCTCTACTTCGACAGTCAAACTTACGTTTTCTTTTGCAAAAAGTCCGTTTCTAGAACCACTGTGCAGATAACATCCGCATTAACATCGAATCGATATGGGCGGACATCGATATCTTGATTAATTGATAGAGTAGCCCATTTTCGCTGCACTAAAGAGAAGCCTACATGTCCCCGTGGCACCTCGGAGGTCTTTTCTAAAGCAAAAATGAAATGTTGTCCTGGTCCAGTCGATATATCTGCATATCTGGTAATCAAGCAACATTAGGAGTAAAGAACACTTGCAAGCCCAAAATAATTCACTTACTTGATCTCGTCGGGAAAATCATTAATATTCACAATGGCCTTATTAGTCAGCGATAGTTCGTCTGTGGGGCACTTTGTTGCTTTCAGTCGCTGCAAAATACAAATATTATTCACATGGTCTAACTTGTATTCAAATTATTACTCACGTATGACATGGTTGCGTTTCTTAGATGAGTTTTTTTTATATAGATTTCTTTTGCAGATTTTTCTAAGCAAATTACCTATCCAAAATAATCGATATTTTGATTCTGGACTGTGAAAACACTTCAATGAAAGAACGAATAGCGTTTGGGGGTTTTATCTTCAATGATTTTCTTACGAACGTCCTGCCAATTGATGACCTGTATTAATACTGAATTAACTGATGATTTATGTTGCAGTGGAAAGAAGTATTTTTTTCAATAATCACTGAAATTGATTATTTTATTCCAAAGAGAAACTACACTAGTTCAATCGATGCGGATAAGAAACACCACCACATAAATTAAACATATTACGTCAAATTCATGCGCGTTTGCAAAAACATTTTCTGGCGTTCAGGTTAGAAGTCAATTATGGGACTGGGCATGTTCGCGTATATTTTGTTTACAAGTCGTTTTTATAGTGCTTTGGAGTAAATACCTAGGTACTCCAAACCCGAAAAGAATATCCTTTGCAGAGGTGTTTGGAGTTATTTTTCAGTCTTGAATTTTATTAGAAGTTTACTTAATGATTTTCACATAGGTATCTATTTCGCAGCATTTAAGGTAAGAAACAGAACAGCAAAGTCTAGTTTGCAAAACAAATCCGTGTTTGTTAAAATATGTTTTTAATGTGGAGTTAACTTTAACATCGACTTCATCATGACAGTTCTTCCAGGATAGAAATTCGTTTCTGACTTTGAATTCAGAATCAAAACCAGAAGCCCTAATGCTTGAACTAGATGTACAGCGAAAGGCATGCAGCGAATTGATTTTATATGGATTATGACATACAGCTGCCTGCATGTCAATTCGTGTTGCAAGTTGTCTCTATTTCTAAATTCGCTGCGCGGCATCGTTGTTCTTGTATTGTCATTATTTTTGTATTTATGTAAACAAAAACAATTTTTTAAAATGGAAGAAGAATTATTGGAGTTTTTAAAGAAAAATAGGTTTTTATATGATAAAACCTGCTCATCGTATAACATTTTATAGTTGAGGGATGCAAAATTTAATAAAAAGTAAAAAAAAATTAAAAAAAAAAATTGAGTTTTGACAGAACTTTTATCATATTTTTCTTAAAATATGCACGTGTGTCTCGGGTGCAGCGAAGCAAGCAGCGATAAATGCATCCCTTCTGCACATCTGTTTCAGGCATAACGAACACTTCAAATACCATAAACGTCATAATCTATAAATGTAATATTTGTTGCTGATGCTTTTAATAACTCTTCAATTTTGCCGAGATTATCTGAAAGTTATTTCCAACTTTAACTGAACAAATAATGAAATAATATTGGGTGTAATATAAACATATTACAATGGCTAACACTACTTGTCTTCCATCCTCTTTATCTTCACAATTGGTAATGAGGCGGTTGGAAATAGATATACACTAATACAACGACGAATACACTTCAAATTCAAATGAAATATGTTTGCTTGTTCGATTGGCATCCCGGATCGGAGAGCTCTTCCGGATTACCAAACGAAAACGACGTAAGATTGGTTGATTTGTCTACGGCTTGTTACCAGACTATACTGCCATATATATCATACTCTTTCTATTTATTTCATCATTTATAATACTTTAATTATGATGGATATATCAAAAACAAAATTCAAAATATTTTGTTATACAATTTTATTTGTTTTCAAAGCAGGGGTCAGAAATAGATCTCAAACATTTGAAATGTTTTTTAATAACTCTTAAAAGTCACTCAGTGACCTTTATTCTTTAAAAAAATATTTTCGGTCGATGTATGAGACCTTTAATTTTTTTGTTTGTCGGGTATTACCCGGAAAGTATGCTTTTTGGGGACTTAACATGGCTTGGGTGTCTGGTACCTGTTTTATTTTTTATTGTGTTGCGAAACACAAATGATCGTACGTAATTGCTTCATATATCTATGTATTATTAAACATGGGGATGTTCATATGTACATATATACAATATGGTAATTTTATATCGTGTTTATGCATTTTTAAAGATTTTTAATTTCACTAGTCTAATTAATTAACTAATTAAAAATTAAATATTGGTATGAAATTATTAAGATTTCTAGATGAATAGGTCTGACGAGTATAGTTTAAAGCGCGGAGTTTAAATAAATTTCCACCAGGAATGTCCTTGGAACTTTGAAAAGGGTTCTTGAAACATTCGAAAATGATTTTTTTTTAAATTCCTCAGAACCATCTGAAAACTTACAGTTGCATTAAATTTTTAACGTTAGGTCCTTGAAACATTTGAAAACGTCCTTGAATCCTTCAAAAATGACATTTTTGGAATATATCCTTAAAATCATCTGAAGATTTGCTGTTGCATTAAATTTTCACTTTAATTTCAAAGAAGTAGTCCGAGTATTGCAGCTATCAAGTATATCTTACGCTAAGGTCCGTGAAACCTCAAAGACTCATAAAAAATGGACATATCAAAGAATTTATCAGTTATTAGTTATCATCCTCAAGGAAGTATACATATATATTTTAGTAACGTTTTTAGAAACTTCTGTGGATTGAAGGTTCTCGAATGTCCATGCATAGCTTACCTTATTGTACTTTTCAAAACCTTTTATTTGTCACATATTTATGTTGTTTTCGTTTGGTAATCCGGAAGACTTCCGGACTCTTCTGAAACTTTGGTACTAAACTGATAGTTCCTCTCCTGGAAAGAAGAGAAATTGGTCTCTGACTTTGAATTCAGAATCAAAACCAGAAGCCATAACGTCATAATCGATAAATGTCATATTTGTTGCTTATGCATTCAATAATTCTTTAATTTTGACGAGATTAGCTGAATGTTATTACCAAATTTAACTAATGAAATAAAGTAATAATATTATGTATAATATAAACCTATTTCAATAGCTCATATTGTTTTTCTTTCATCCTCTTAATAATCATCAGATTGGCAGTGAGGCGGTTGGAAATAGTGGGCAAATAAGAGTTACCACCAGAAAATTTCAACTTCAAAACATCGCTGAGACTCGAATAGTTATTAAATTAACCTTCAAAATAATAGTATTTTGCTGTTCCAAACTGTTCATTCTAAAAAAAATCTTTTTTTTTGAAGTCTTAGTTTTTGTGAAATAGTGTGGTGGTAACTTTTATTATTATTATTGACCTGATTGGACCATGTTATCCTTTCAATCGAGCGTTTAAGATCGACTTGGCTGTAGGTGTTGAGCAAAGAAGTGGGGGCAACACAAACTGAGTTTGCGGCTGATTGTTGCCAGATCAGAAATATTACTATATTTTCGACTGCAACATCTTGGCGTCCTTGGAGTCCTATTAAGTATTTGCCAAAATACTACCACTAATTCATTGACTTAATCTCTCTAAGTAAGCTTGCTCACTTAAAAAATTAAAACAAACATTTGTTTTTTTTATATATTACAAATAGTTTAATTAACCAATAAGATAATAAAAAATATTGTTATAATAATGTTTATGAAATATATCCTGTTGTGAATATGTACAAAAAAACAGCACACAAAACCCAAGAGCCTTAAGTATTTTCTTACTATGTTCTCTGTTTTGGACTAATAAGCTATAATGTTAAAACAAACAAAATAATAATCTAAGAAATGACTTTTATTTTTTGAACTCTAAACGGTTAATTTTTTTTCCTTGTAGCCGACTTTCAGTGGATGTGAGTGGGTAAAAACAAGTGAAAATATAAATCTAAACTAAAATAAACAAAAACAATGTCCTAGTTGTTCAAGAACTGAGTTCATAGTCTATTATCAATCATCGCAAACAAAAAACGTTTTAAATTGAATTCAAAAACAGACCACAGGTACATCCAAAGAAAAACAATCGACATGTAACAATTTAATGTAAAAAAATGATTCGCGGTATATTGTTTGTGTAATAATCTGTTCTAGTAAAACTTTTTTGTTGTAATAACCTACGAAACATATCAACAACATGAAGACTTTTCCGGCTCCGCCACAACCAAGTTAAAGTCAAGGCTACTGGGTCGGGCAAATCCAGTCTTTATGCCATCCCAGC
Source organism: Ferdinandea cuprea (assembly GCA_963576555.1). Taxonomy (NCBI): domain Eukaryota; kingdom Metazoa; phylum Arthropoda; class Insecta; order Diptera; family Syrphidae; genus Ferdinandea; species Ferdinandea cuprea. The sequence goes on along the minus strand of OY754958.1, from coordinate 124,126,603 downwards.
CATCCTCTACTTTGTACTCGCCAGAGCGAATGCGAGTGTACACTTCCTGTGTGACCATGCGAAATGCTTCTTCAACATTGACACCGCTGCGTGCTGAAGTTTCGACGAAATGCAGTCCATGTTGCTTGGCAAAAGCTTGTGCCTCCTCTGTGCTTACTTCACGATGACTACCGGCGTTAACTAGATCCAGTTTGCAGCCAACCAATGCGAACACTGGCCGATGCGGCTCGATGTGACGCTGCGCCTCCATCATCCACAGAGGAATGTGCTCGAAGCTGGCGTGATTCGTTATATCGTAGACGAGTAGTACGCCAACTGAATTGCGATAATAGGATTTAGTAATTGATCTAAAGCGCTCCTGACCAGCTGTGTCCCACAGCTGCAGTTTAATTTGTGTACCATCCTTCATTTCGATAAGACGGGCGAAAAAATCAACTCCAACTGTTGGATCAGAAAGCTATGAAAAGATTATAGATTATAGATGTTAAAAATAAATCTGCGATCCACAAATTTTTTTTGAATTTTTTTGAACCCTCGATTTAATCTCAAAAAAAAAAATATAGCTCAGGACCCGAACACATGAATTCGATGGCGCGACTGCATGAACACAAGATTCGATGGCGCGACTGCGATGGATGCAGACAGACCAAACTAGTTCATCCGGACATTTGCAAAAAGTTTGTGTCTTTCCTTCTATCTCTCAGAAGAATCGACTGCAGGCTGCTTGTAGGCGTCCTTTCGGGCCACCGAGCTTTTACTAAAGACTTAAATGTGTTGGGCTTGAGCGACACCACCACCTGTCCCGCATGTGGAGAGGAGAACACAGACTTCCTCTACATTTGTCCGGCATTTGCTCATATCAAGTGTTCGGGGCTGAACATCGAAGCTTCTTCTCCGAAAGAGAAGGTTAGTTAAAGTGAAAATGTCCGATTTTGAGATATAACTTCTCCAAGTGATACAACTTCAGAACTATTAGACGTAGTAACAAAATCTATTTAACATATTTTGTAGACCTGTCTTAAATTACGCAGAAAAAGTTTATTGCCTTAGGTAAAAAAATAGACTACTTTTTTCAGCTTTTCATTTGAAATGCATTTAAAATGTCGAGCACTGTATAAATAGTACTTCGGTGGCCCGCTTCGAGGGTAAAAAGACTTCAACTCGAGCCTGTTGTCCTCGGCTGCTATCAAGCGGCTTACGGCCTCACATGCAGATGCCCAGTGTGGCCCTACGCGTCATGGGGTCCAACAGAATTCTTATTGTGATGCTTAACACCCTTTCCGAAAGCGACAGTTTAATCACACGCAAATTAGTTGTCTGTTGGTGGTATGTGGTTTTCGACAAGATTTTTGTTATGCCTTATCTCGGATTTTAATGAACCGATTTTGATGAAACTTATTTTATCAATTAACTACACATTTCACAAGTAAAATAAAATTTATTAAATTCAAATAAGAATAATTAATTGAAACATTTGGACACTCCGTTCTAGAAATTGTTGTACCAATATATAGGTCATTTTCTAAACTTTGGTGTTTGCCACGACCAAACAGTACGAAAGCGCCGACCTTTTTTCAGATTTAAATTTATTGCATGAAAATCAACTGGATTACAAAACATGTGTGATTTTGGAGATGGGACAGAAAAGTAAAATCTAGTCAAAATTTGTTCAGTGTATTATTCGATTCTAAGCCACTGCCCAACTGCATGAATCACATGACATATAGAATGCACATCGGATCACAGCTCACTTAATTCGACCGATGCACTTACAATGCAATATGTAATTTTGTTTTGATTATAAACAAACACAACGTCGCAATTGGAGTGCGTAGGACAAAGTAAATCGTCTTATCAGGCAGATCGCTGTCGGACATACATGTATTCATCGTTTTGCTTTGTTATTAAAATTAAAATTATATAAGCTGTCTATTGTTATTGTTTAGAATCGAATAAAGTACACAAAACAACAACAAACGAAGACAGGTGTTAAGTTTCGATTACGAGCATCATCAAGCATTTTGGAATTAAATTTGCGAAATACATTTTTTTTTCTTACCTCGGCGAATTTTCCATCTGTGAAAAACTTCAGCAAAGAACTCTTGCCGACAGTGCTATCGCCAATAAGAATCAAACGAAATTGATAATCGAAAATCGGTTCAACCATGTTTTCGGCAAAGCAACTGAGTGCTTTTTCGGCCTGTCGAATCCTGGTTTATTTATAGATGTGTTCTGGAATTTGGGGAATTTTTTCGCCTCTGCAGTTTATTTCGAAATACGGAGACAAATACTTTCGCTTTCGGCTTAGTTTAACCGAATGTTTCTTTTTTCTCGTTCGACGACGCAAAAAAAATGTCACCAAGAGATTAATTTTTTAGTTCATTCTATGACGATTTTTACATTGTTTTTCAGTCTTTACGAACGATTGATGGTAGTATTTGGTTTGGTATAGGAATTAATTGGATTTATGTAAACAATACAGCAATTGGAAAAATTTTATTGGATTTATTTTCTCTCTCAAAACACTTTTATTTTTCTTGCCAATTGATTTGTTGTTGGATAATGGGATAATATGCATAAATGCCCGGATTGGAAAAAAAAGTGGTTGGCTTCACAACTGTCAAATGTCAAATTGAAAAGTTTTCTGATGCGTTCCATAAGTTCGGTTGCTGTAGATCACAATAGGAATTTATTTTGAGTTTGTGATATGATAGAAAGATAAACGTCGAAGCGATGTTGTCGGTTCGCCAATATCACTCATAGAAAATCAATCAAACCTTTTTTATAAAGCTGTGTGCTTTATAACTGAAAATGAGAATTGTAAGAACAGGATGTAACTGAGATATAAAGGGTGTAACCTAGTTAACTTTATTTTATTAACATGATTTTATATTATCATTATAGACACCCATCCTACCGTAAGTCTACTACTATAACATAAAGCCTACTGTAACAAAGTGACATCTTAGCCTTAAAAATAATGAATTTTAATTTTATATAGTTATATTTTTTCCGGAACACTTCAGAAATTTGTAACTAAGTAGTGCACAATTTCTATAGGACAGTTACTCACATGTATAGACACTCCTGATGATATTCGGTCAACATTAAGAAACAACCACTTAGATTTATCGACATTCAAAATCGAACGGTTTACTTGTAGTCACATATATATTGCACTTAAGTCACTGTTAATGTTTTCTATGCATTAATCTAATTTGTCACCAGATATATATATAAAGTATCATTGGCGAAAAGAAATAATTTTGAGAATTTAACTACTTTTCCAATTTCATTTATAAATGAGAAAAAAAATTACTCCTAATATTGTTCCTTGAGGTATCCCCAAACTAATATCTATTGCTGATGATATATTTCCATTTAAGAGATATTTTTTGGAGAAATGTTCGAAACCAGTTTAATTCTATCGTTTTTACATCATGTTTGTAAATTCTTTTTTCATATAATTTTAAATGATCAATTCCCTCAAAAGCCCGTTGAAATCTAAGAACACCGATATAATTATTTTTATACCCTATCCTTAGGGTATATATATTTATGATCAGGACCAAATCCTAAGACTATTTAGCAATGTACGTCCGTCCGTCCGTATCAACTTCTGAGTCCTTAAAATTTATGCTAGGAAGCTGAAATTTAGGGCATATACTCCCTAGGGTCCCGAAATGGTAAAGTGTTAAAAGTTTTTAAATACGCCCACTGCCACGCGCACAATTTAGAAAAAACCGTTTTAAGGCTAAAGTTAGAGAGATAGAGTGTTAGAACCTTCACAAGATATGAAGGCACTGCCATCCTTTATAAGTCTGTCATATACAATTTTTTGCCACGCCTACTTTTTGTGTTTTTTTTCACTAAAATGCTGTTTTAAGCGAACATTTTTATAGAACCTGAAAAAAAAATTTTAACAACGCCCATACTAAATTTTTGGCCACGCCCACTTTTTGGGGGCGTTTTATTCTTAATTTATTTTATAAATTTCATAGAATGAAATGAAATAACATCCATCACCTTCTTAATGGTTTTTTTTTGGGGTATATAGGGATATGGATAGGGTATCGTACTGTTCGCCCAAAGCGGACTGTAGCCTTTCCTTATGTTTTTTGGTCTTTTTATGTTTCCACTCAGTTAAAAAATAATTTATGGAAGTCGCACACGAATGCTTAGCACGAAACCCTGATTGGTAAGTTGACAGAATTTTAGCGTTATAAAGGATGATTTTTTAGCGTAGTTTTTTTTTTAAAATCGAATAAAACAAATCATCATATATTCAAAATTTTTATTGTAATCAATAAATAGGCCTTTGCCATTTACGTTTTAAAGACAACTTCATGTTAATGTTGTCCGCGGCTCCGTGTCAAATCGTCCAATTGGAAGGTCCAATTTTGCGTCACTTTATCGAGCATTTCGGCCTGTATTCCATGAATTACGCATGTTATGTTATCCTATAAGGCTTCAATAGTGTTCGGCTTGTCCCCATAGACTTACATAACCCCACGAGAAATAGTGATGAGGCGTTAAATAAACTATTTCGAGAGATAAGCTGCTCACGAAATGCATCCTTCAACATTTCAATTGTTTCACGACTATTATTGTGGCATGTGGCACAGTCTTGATGAAACCACATGTCAACCAAGTTCAACTCAGCCAATTGAAGCAACAAAAAAAGTCGCGTATCACGGCTCGATGTCGTTCACCGTTGACGGTAACTTCATGAACCTTATCGCTGAACACAATTTTTCGATAAAACAGCGAATTTTCACATTTTTCACAGAGCACGAATTTTGATAATATATTTAAATAATTTGCAATCGTTGCTCGATTGTAAGTCTTTTCATGATTAAATGGCAGAGTATAGGGTTGTTCGCGAAATATGTAAACGTCAGTGAGAAAAAAGCCAACAGCTAAAACGACGGATGGAAGATAAAAGTGGCAAGATTATTCCAAAAGTTGAAATAGAGTGGTATTAATTATTGTAAAAGATAAATACAATATTAATTAAGTGTTTTAGTTGTACTGTAACAAAATCGAACAATCAGTGCGGAGGATTGTCTAAGTAAATACAAATGAATTCCCATTAAAAATGTAAATATACCAGCATGTAGATGAAGAAAATTGTAACTTAATAGTGAAAGATTTTCCTTAATTGGATAAGTGGTTCAGAAGTTACATGAGTTTTAGTTTAAGGTAGGATATTCAGCTTCGGTGGAATATTTACATTTTTAATGAGAATCATGTTTTAAAAGTTGGGTACTCGGTTCAATGTACACTTCTTTCATTTAACCAGAAAATAAAAAAAAAATCAATATAAAAATTCTTTTCACTATTGTGGATGCATGATATCACTTTTGGCTTCTCTTTGTTTGCATATATATTTCATAAACTGTTTACCTTATATTGGTAACTACACATTTTCTTAATTTGCACCATAAATTATTATTTTAGCAGAGCATACAAAAACCAATTTGCTGCCGCAATTCTTCCCCGGAATATTACCAACATATTTGTATTTACTTAGACAATCTGCGGCACTGATTGCTCGAATTTTATACAGTGCAATTAAAGCACTTAATTAATATTATATTATTTCTATGACAGTAATTAATACCACTCTATTTCAACTTTTATTTGTTTATCGAATACTGCCACACAATCTTGCAAAGTTTTATTTTCCTTCCAATGATTTTTTTGACACTTTTTTTTTTTCTCAGTTGACACTGACGTTGTCACAAAAAACCCTATACTGAAAAGTTTTCACTTTTAAAGGTGACGTTTTGACGGCATTACTAACCCGTGCTGCAAAACTTAAATCTTAAAAAATCACCCTTTATAACTGATTTTGCAATTACGGTTAAAGACGTTAGAGTGAAACAGCAGATTAAGCACTCTAAACTCGGCTGCCACCACACAAATTAAGACTACCGACTAAAATACGTGTCAGGCATATTTACAAGTCCCTCACTGGCATTGTTAATATTCATTTCTTTTAAATAACGCATTATCGTTTTTGATTCGAGGCATAATTTCCCCTAAACAAATTGATAGCAGTGGAAGTACGAAATGCTGGCTAATGTAAATGATTATTGTGAACCACCACAACAAAATAATTACAAAAGATGAGCAATCCTTTCACTGTCATTTTCTATACTGCAACAAACCAAAGCGCAAAAGATAACATAAAAAGTAGTGGTAAAACAGCTGTATACAGTCATTACTTATCGGAAATCACTAAAAAATAGAATATTATCTTTAATAAGGAAGTACGAGTGTAATAGACTATTAATTTAGTTCTTATTCGACCACAACTGCCTTAATAATATGCCGATTAATAACCGTGAGCTTATGCAAGCTATTTCAATTGTAGCTGATAATGCTGATGTTCGTGCTTGTGTTAAGCAATCGGGACGTGGTGCAATAGTTTGCGGAGCAATGTGTGCAGCTGGCGGACTTATTTTAGGACCCGTGGGCTTAGCCATTGGTGGAACTGTTGGAGGACTCACCGCATATAACATGACAAAGGGTGAGTCAATTACAAAATATATAAAATGAAACTCATTGACGTGTTTTTGTCTGATTTGTTGATAACGTCTAAAAATAGACTTGCGTTATGTTGAACCCCATCAAGATAGTAAAAGTATTGTATTTTTATTCTTAGGGAAATTCCGTCCCGTTGCCGAGATCCTAATGAACGACCTGAGTGAACAACAAACAGAGCAATTGGTTCGGCACGTCCAGGCTGCTGTAGCTGACTTCGGTGTTGCCGATTTAGCGCTTTTAATCCCTCTGCTGGCCAGAAATGCTGATATTCAAACGGCAGTGCTTCGAACTGTCACCTCCTTCGTAACGAATGAGCTGAGGATGCAAATAGTTGACTGACATCAATTGCTGGTGGTAAGGTTCGTCACATAGGATGCGGAATGAGTACATGTATTTAGTTGCCTTTCATTTGTTTATATGTATTTTGTATTTTGGTTAAATAAATAAATTTTATAACTTAGGCTAAGAATTCGACCATCGTATTATTCCCAGTCGACGTTTACTTGGTCCCAGTCCTCAACGAATGGCTGGTCAATCGAATCGATCATAATGCCGCAGTACAGGCAGTCGGACGCCAAAATATTCTCGATTTCGGCTTTGACTTTCTCGCGCGATAATCGCTGTTGGTTGCTTCGTTCCGCCATTGCTATAGAGTTGGTGAGCATATTCTCAAGCTGCTGCTTCAGGCTGGTCAGGCGGCGGCTTTGTTCTGAGCTGAGCATTGGAATGATTTGCTTCTCGAGACAATCACCGTGAAATTTGTGGCCGCAAGGGAATACAAAAAAAGGCTTTAAAAGAAGATACTCTTCACAAATGCCACACCGCTCCTGTGCTGCGATACGGACGGATCGGTTTCGTAGACCCTGCAGGTCGCTGCGAACGCGTTCCGCTGATTTGGACGACTCCTCCATGTCGTGTTGGAGTTCCTGGATTTTTTGGTTGTATTCCTGGAGGTTGTGTTCGTAAGACAGAATATGGGCTAGGGAATATTACACATCTTACCTTTAAAGCGAAGCAGATCGCCTCCTTAAAGTCGTCAATCTTTTCGAAATCTGAGAAAAATGGCAGAAGATCCTCAATTCGAAGGAGATCACATTCTTTGAGTAGTTGCAACGCCTTTTTCACGTCATTTGTGCCACGAATATCGTGTTGAGCTACAAAGAAAAGTTAAATTTGCCCATTTGACATATATGGAAAAATTAAACTTACCAATTCTCAACCACAATTTTCTCCGTACCTCATCATCGGTTGGCTTTGATGCGGTGGCCTTCGCCAGTTGGACATCGAAAGTGAGCGCCAGTTCAACAGCCGCCTCCCACATTTGCAGCAAACACTGAATGAACACACATGCAGCTTTTGCATCATGCTCCAAGCACACCCGCAGCGCATACTTGACGTCGTAGTTAACCGACGTTATGTCCGCGCCCTCGTTTTCCAGATACTTTTGCAGCTTGTCAGGTTTGTATTGAGCATACAATCGCAGCAAATAGTTGTGCACAGCCGGTTTTCGTTCGCTTAGCGAGTATACCGCATACTCCAAGTATTTAATGATTTCTTCGATGTGCTGAGCGCTGTCTAAGCAGATCAAAGTCGGCATCAATCGGTCCACGTTAATTTTCTTTCCCTGTGTCATAAGGACAGGCACAGTTTCTTGTGGAATCTCTTCCATAAAAATTGGCGCGTATTTGTAGAACATGTCTAGGTTTTTTTGCGCGTTCAGCACACCCAATGCTTCGGAAAACTTGCGCTGATTAATGAACTGATTGATGACCGACTCGTAGTCGTGATTGACCGCTGCTAATATTGAAAGGTTGTGGCTGTCGCCGTGCGAAGCCATCAGATCATATATGACAGATCGATTGTTCCGGATGCATTTGTCCACACGTGGCGTATGCATGAAGCTGTCGAATTCCGCTTGCCAGTCGTTCTTTTTTTCGTCGTCCAAGCCGGGCCATGAGATCTCGGTAAGGTACAACTCCACCAGCCACACGACCAACATAGTAGTCTGGGTAAGGTCTTCCTCACGCAACCTTTCAAGACGATTCCTCACGTACGTCATCAGAGGACGTTTGTCCTCCAGCGAGAGAAATTTCAGGCAAATCTGTTCAAATGTTATCTGAGTGTTGGAGTAAATTTCGGCGCTGCGTAGGTACTCTTTTTGGTCAAAGAGTACTTCCGCCTTACGGGCCAACACTATGTCCATTTGAGCGGGATTCTCAGCGTTTTCCTCGGCAAGTTCGTAGAGACCCTTCTTCAGATATAGTTGCCAAAGATTCCGTCGCTCGTGGGTAACTCGGTAGTGGAATATCTGTTTTGAAGTGTAAGCATAAATGGAACCGTTGAACGGGTCTTTTACGATGCCCAAAAGTTTGCCAAACTGCTCCGAAAAGTATTCCTCATAAATAACCTCTTGGTTGAGGAGGCAAATGCCAGTAATGTGATCGGGGTAAACAAGTAGAACATGAAACTGAGTGAGCATTAGCGTCTTTGGGACCAATTGACTGAGCTCCTCAGCTGCTACCATCATCGGGTCTTTGGTATAAGGAATCTTTTCCTCACCGACAATGAATTTTTCTTGCGTGGGATCTTTATCAAGTTCTCCAAACCGTATGCCCTTGCCATTCAACCATGCATAGCGTGTAGCCCATTGAGAATCGACGTGGACGCTCAACACCGAATACTTTAGATTTGTCGTGATTTCTTCGGCCAGATGAACCCGTGTGCCATTGACATAGCAATTAAAGATTGCCTGAAGAGAGAACTTCTCATCCGCGCGAATGATTTCATGGAAGCCATACATGCAGTCCGGAGCTGTTGCAATCACCACGTACTTGTTAAAGTTTGGCACACGAAATAGCTCTAGCCCGGTGATGGGGTACTTCGTACGTCCTAGACCCAAGTCATAGATCTAAAGAAATGGAAAATGAATGAAAATATTCCTAGAAACGTGATTTTTGGATAGAAAAAAGCAGAGCTAGTTATGGGAATGAATGTTACTACAGCAAACCAAGTAGAACTAGTATTAGTGGAATAGAAGAAGCAATAAGTAAGCCATTTACCAGTCCATCGAGTTCCCTTAAGCCATATAGGGGAATGTATGAAGGCAGCTTTTATCATTTATTATTTTGTACGGATGTGATATGTGAGAAAATGATTTCCAAGGTGGAATAAGACAAGACCAACTAGGTATATCAGCGTACTTACCTGCTTTCCATGAGATCTGTAGCCCTCTTGCCCAAGTTCCACTTCAAAAATCAATCCTCGACTTGTCCCAAGTAGAATCGATCCCGTGTTGGTCTCATCGCCATGGTACATATTGAATCCGACAGCAGTGACCTCGTGGTCCTTAAGTTTTTCAACTCGCTTGACTTTATTCAGCTTTCCATTTACATATAGCAGTTCTGGTGACAGACCTATTGTCTTTGATGCCAGCGTTATAAGCAGATGTTGTCCAGTGTGGTCGAGGAAAACTTTTGAAATCGCATACCCGCTGGTGTACTTATCCAGGGGTATTTCTAAGTGAAAAGAACTCCGATTATATTTGTATTTCTAATTGTACGTGAACCTATTACCTATTGGAGGATTCGCTTTTGGTAGTTGGAACTTCAATAATACATTCCGAGAGACAATGCAAAAGAGCCAATTGCGAGCGACAGTCAAATGTGTGATGTCCGAGTACACTTGTGGAATGTTAAGCAGCATTTTGCGTTTTGTAAAGATCTGCGGTTCCTCCTGCATCCTATAGGTGACGTAGCCCGAACTTGGTGGATCATTAGAGCTAGTCAGGAACTTAGCTTTGGACTCATGATGACTCATTTTTGAAAATTGGGTGCTTCACACTGTAGGTGTCGATGTTGAAAAAAACTGCAAATATGCAGTACCGAATTGTAGTCACCAGACTACAAGGGATTCGAGTAAAGTAAAATTTTAACTATAATGTAAATATGATGGCGAAGGAGTATTTTATCGTCTCTTCCGTTTTCCTATGTTTTGGTTTTTCTTTATATTTCTTTGCCTCTTTTCTTGCGTTAAATGTCAAAATATTGAATTTTTTCCGTTAATCGACTGTGGTGACATCTTACAGATAAGTCTAATGAGAGGAACGGATGTGCCACTTGAAACATTATTGCAGGCCCATGCAATTTCAGTTTTTTTTTTAATTTGAGTATCAGAATAATTTTAAATAGAATAACAACTTTTTAATTTACAACATAATGGTAGGCTTAGATATTTATGTTTCGTTTGATGTAAAATTAAAATATTTGTATGTTGAATTTTAATTTTCCATAAAGTAGGGAAAAATATATTTCTGTTCCTTATTTATATTTATACTTTCGGCAACCAAGGAACGTTGTTTCACCATAAACACCATATTGATAATTTCCGTATTGTTTTAAGTTAGTATGCAGTGTTGCAATCATGCGTTAAAACGTTTTTTTTCGCAGCCTTTTATTTATTATGTTTTTCCTTACAATGTTTACTCAATTAGTAGCTTTTCTTACACAAATTTCCTCCGTAAGAGAAACTGTCAAAATTGTAACCATTGCAAGAAAAAATAAAAAAATAAAAATTATAAATCAAAAGATAAAAAAGATCATATTTTTTCCGGTTTAGAAAACGGAAGTCACATCCAAAAAGTTTTTGCTCTTTTAAATTCTCTTTAAACTTTTTTAAAAATATTAATTTTGGTATCTATAATAGTTTATAGGATTAAGAGTAGATCTACCTCCAAATCTTAAATGTTTACTTTGTAGGTTTACAACTGGAATGGGAATACTAATATACCTATCCACTATATCATGTTTTATTTATCGGAACTCCAGAATTACAGAATTAATCAATATGTGCGTCGTCGACTTCATCTGTTAAATACAAAATTGAAACAAATTTTCAATTCATTTACAAAAAAAAAAAAAAACAATATATTATGTTTTATAATCCTATACCGGAGCAGCATATGCATATAAAGTTTTTTCTTTGAATAATTCATAAATGTTGTTTGAAAATGGTCTATTCTTAGAGAAGTAACAATGTGGCGGCACCTACTGGCATCAAAAATTTGTAACCTTAAGCGCTATTAAGTTGGAACTTAAATATATAAGTTTATTCCGGTAGACCATGTAGTCTACCATAAAAATACTTAAAGAAATCCCAAACATGGACATGTTTTACCGCATCCCTGGTATAATGGTTAGGGAGTACATGGTCTTCAAAGAAACGGGCTGGCTAGATCTGGGCCAGAATCTGCGTTCTTAGGCCCAGAACCCTACTGCAAAGTCAATTGGGCTGCCTTAAGGCTAATTAATGAACTACAGCTTCGTCTGAACTGGGAAATTGTGCCGGGTTTAAGACAATCCAAAAGATGACTTAAGTCCTACTTCTACAAGGAAATTCTAATATTAAGTATCATTACTAATATCAAGCCATTGCGGCCTGAGATATCATCTTAACAGAATGAACTTGTGCCCAAAAACTGCAATATAATGTTGTTAAGATAAAGTTAATCGGTCCAGCGATTTGGCCCTGATGAAGTAACACACATACGTACAAAAGATTTTATATCAGCGGCTTATCCAAACTAGGGAGAGCAAACACAAAAACTATGTAAAAAGGTTGAAGAATATTTCATTTCTTTTATTGTGTAGAAAAAAAGGATATATGACAACACACAAGTCATATTTTGAATTTTATTACAAACAAGAAAAAAGTGTTTTGGTAGGCTCTAGGAAATAAGGCCCCAAGAAATAAAGCCCCAAAATAAAAACGAGATAAGGCCCCAAAAATATAAACGCGAGACAACAAAAACATTTTTTCTTATTTAATTTTTTTGGGGACTTATTTCGTTCTTTTGGGGTCTCATTTCATTTTTGTATTTGAATATTTTTTATGTAATAATGTCACAAGTTATCATCGGTTCAATGACTACTGCGAAATAAGGGCTTTATTTCGTTTTCAAAATTCTTTATGATTCGTGGTTTCGTGGTGGATTTAAGACTGCAACCCACCTGCTTACTTACGCTGTTAGATTTGTAGTACGCGCGAGGTTGGCTATAAGCAAACTTTGTTTATATCCAATAAACCTTTGCATATACCCAACCTCGCATCTACTCCATTCGACGATTCTTAATAATTGAAATAACATAAATAACTTTATGTCATTATGAAATAAAGCCCAACTTTTTGGCCTTTATTTCATTTTTATATTTGGATTTTTTATTTAATTTCATTTATAATGAAACCTAATTTTGGGGTCTTATTTCATTTTTATTTTGGGGCTTTATTTCCTAGAGCCGTTCTGGTATAGTTTGTTCCTTCTCCTGTAAAATTGTCATTTAAGGTGTTGCCGGCATATTGAAAATGAAGATAGGCGCTTGACACTCTAAGCCAACGATATATTACATTTTTGTATATATTTTAATATGGCGTTTTCTTCGAAAAATTGCTAGAAAATAAAAAAAACTTGGGACAAAATATCTTTTACCAATTAGAGAACATCTACCTTAATATTTCACCTAGGTACTCTGTCTTCACCCACTTTTTGAATGACCCAAATCGAAAAAACGATAGAGTTTGCCAAAAGTTATCGTCGACGTCTGCTGTCATTGAAGCTAACCCCTAATTCTCTGCCATTATCCATGAATGGCACTTGCATCGCTGAAACCGAACGACTTTCCATTCTCGGTATGTGTGTTAATGACAACCTTCGTTGGAATGACCACATATTTGATGTCGCCAAGAACGCTGCGAAATGTCTAGGCTTCCTTAAGCGATGCAAGAATGTTTCACTCTTTCACACTTCACGAGACATTGCGAGATCGCTTGACTCTCTAAGTCATCGTCGCAATGTCTCCTGCCTATCGTTGTTTTATCGCTACTTACACCATAAGTGCTCAAACGAAATAGCCAATTGCATTCCACCCCTACAGCAGTTCTCCCTTTTCCTACTGCCCGCACTGCGTCACTTCATTATAAGGGTATCCAAAGTCCCTTTAGTGCGCGTACATTTAAAAAAAAAAAGATTATTATTAACTAAGTTCGTTGCCTGTTTGTTGTTTAAGAGAACAGATGTTACATTAAAACTTAAGTCTGTCCTCTCGTGCAACAGAACGATCAGGAATTATGAAAAGACCGAATTGCGATATTTACAAAAGATTTCATGTGCTAGGATGCAGATTCATCGTTGGAAATCGGCTTAAGTCATAAGGTATTGATATCGAGCCGATAAGTGAACGCCCAGCTGTAATCCACATCAGAGCTACATTCCAAAATATTAGCCTAATATGTGCACATGCCTACTGACGACACTATGGACCCTATCAAGGAGGAATTTTATGAACTGCTGAACGGAGTCTATAGGCTCGATGTCTGTCCGGAGTATGATGCCAAAAGTCGGAAAAGAAAACAACATCTTTTGCGGGTTAGTGCTTACCAACTAACAGCCTCCATGAAACGAAAACAGATAACGGCTACCAACTAACTGTACTTACTGCAGCTGGTAATACGGTGATAAGTAGCACTAGATAGTGGAGATAGTGCAGGTGTCAATACCGAAGGCACTATCTTCAACATATCCTTCCAGCTACTGGGATATGCGAACGCAACATCATCGGACGCTCTCAACGTGCCGTAATAGAGGCTTTATTGGCTATTAAGGAACAGGCGCTGTAATGGTAAATGAGCACAAGACTTAATACATGGTATCAACAAACAAACTATCAAACATACATATGTTAACCGACTAGTACAAAATGTCACTATTAATAGCAGCAACTTCGAGGTAGTTAAGGAGTTCATTTACCTCGGTGTGAATATCAACTCCACTAATGACAACTTGGTGAAGATTTGACAAAGAATTACTCTAGAAAAGCGCTGCTACTTCGGTTTGGCGAAGCAAATGGGTTCAAAATTCTTAACTCGAGGGACAAAGTGCATGCTCTATTGAACCTTTATTTTGCCAGTTCTATTATAGAAATTTGTCCATTGTCGGCAGCTATGTTTTCTTCATTTCGCGTCAATCTCTGTTCGGTTGCTGGCTTAAGGTACACAAGAGTGTACTCACGCTCAATATTTTTCCGGTGCGACGAATTGCCTGCGGACTGTTCGCAGCTTGGGGCGAATAGTATGATACCCTATTTATATCCCTTTCTGCCTGAAAGAACAGTTACTAAGAATATGACGGATAACATTTTATTTCATTTTCTATAAAATTTTTCTTTGTAATGTTGTTTAAATAAACGTTCACAAAAAGTGGGCGATTTATTTATTTAAGAAATATTATGTCTAAATATCTTGTTAATTTAATTTGGATCGAAGAAAACAAAACAGTTCGGTGATACTCGCCAGAAAAGCTTTATATGACAAACTTGTGAAGGCGGTCAGTTTTTACATACATTTTGTTAAGGTTCTATCTTAATATCTCTTCAGATTTAAACGGTTTTTTCTAAACCTTTATCTCTTCAACTTTAGATTTAAAACTGTTTTTTTTCTACTTTAACGTTAGGTTTCAGTCCGCTGGGGGCAAACTGATTAATACCTAATCCGAATACCTATACGCGCACAAGTAAAAGGGGTTGAAAACAATTTTGTACGGATAACATCTTATTTCGAATTTTATTAAGTTTATAAAAAAAACATTAGGAAAGGCTACAGTCCGCTTGGGGCGAACAGTATGATACCCTATCCTTATACCTATATGCCTCAAAGAAAAAAACGTCAAGAAGATGATGGATAGCATTTCATTTTATTCTATTAAATTTTAAAAAAAAAATATTTTTTGAAAATACGCCCCCAAAAAGTGGGCATGGGCAAAAATCTTTACATGACAGACTTATAAAGGAGGGCAGTGCCTGCATATCTTGTGAATGTTGTAACACTCTATCTCTCTCACATTAGCTTTAAAACAGTTTTTTTTCTAAATTATGGGCGTGGTAATGGGCGTATTCAAAACAGCCATAGGGAGTGTATGTTCCAAATTTCAGCTCCTAGCTTAATTTAATTTTTCTAAAAATTGCGCACGGACGGACGGACGGACATTGCTAAATAGTCTTAGGATTTGGTCCTGATCATAAATATATATACTTTTATGGGTCTACGAAGAATATTAAGAGGTGTTACAAACTATGTGTCAAAATTAATATACTCTTAGGATAGGTATGGTTTCAATCCCGACCTGTACCACCTGAAAGTTTTTATTCGCTGCCGCACCTCTTGCAAACGTCTGACAAACATACAAGAAAAGCTGTCAAAATGAGAAGCTTCGCAACAAAAAAAAACTTCATTACATCCCAAAAAATGCACATTTTTGTAAGGTCTGACCAGCGGTGATTTCTGGTCTTCAGTTCTGGGTTGGCTGCAAAATATCCTTTGATGTTATGTTATAAAAAACATAAGGAAAGGCTACAGTCCGCTTGGTGCGATCAGTATGATATCCTATCCATATCCCTTTATGCCCCAAAAAAAATTCATTTTCATTCTATTTCAGTCTATTAAATTTTTTCATTCTATTAAATTTAAAAAAAATATATTTTTTGAAAAAACGCCCCTAAAAAGTGGGCGTGGCCAACAACTTTGTATGTGCGATATATGGGAAATAATATAGGCTAAATATATTGTTAATATTTTTTTTCGGTTTCTATGCAAATTTTCGATGAAAACAGCATTTTAGTGAAAAACGCCCACAAAAATTAGGCGTGGCAAAAAACTTTACATGACAGACTTATAAAGGAGGGCAGTGCCTGCATATCTTGTGAATGTTGTAACACTCTATCTCTCTAACTTTAGCTTTAAAACTTTTTTTTTCTAAATTGTGGCCGTGGTAGTGGGCGTATTCAAAACAGCCATAGGGAGTGTATGTTCCAATTTCAAACATATGCGTACATATTTTTAAGAAGTTATTAAATTGCAAATCTGAAACTTAATGTCACTTTTCCGCTATTTCAATCAAAAAATGAGTTCCGCAGCTAAGTAAGGGTATTTCGCTAGTATATAATGAAATTGTGTTTGACGATTAATATTTTGTTAATCGGTAAAATAATGTAGCACATACGCTCCAATGATTTTATATATAAGATTTATCATAAAATATAAACTTCACAATACAACAACAGCTGTTTGCCATTGACGAACAAGACCTATTGCCGCATCCTATTCGCAACTCGAGCAACTAACTCATCATCAGAGAAGCCTTATCGACCGTCGTTTTACCCAATTACAGAGCAGTTTACCACCACCCAAAATACCGTTACCAAAGTTATACACCCTTCTCCCGTTTGAAATGAAATGAAGAGTTTTTTCCCAACCGACTGTAGTGTCGAGACAGATGTTGCTCCCACATTCAAGTATATGAGATCCAAAGTTTTGTTTGTTGAGGTACAATTTTTCCATGAAATATGCCATCATTGCCAACCAAACGCCACAGGAATACCGACTTGTCGTAATCTGTGTGGAAAGTTAGTTTTACTGAAAATATTTAAAGGAAACATCGCGCCGTCCCGCAGGTTTTATCGTAAAATGATCAATTTCTTAAGTTTGTTGTACAGGTGACAATGGGAATGCTATTTTGAGTTCATGGAGTTTCATTTAAACTTTAAAGACACGATGAAAGCCGAAATACACTTGACTTCCCAAACAATGAACGAATTGTCGACAGATTTCAACAAACCGGACATAATCGTTTATTTAAATCAAATCAAAAGCAGTGAATAGCGAATACCCAGACAAAGGGACAACACGCAAAAAGAAAAACTGTACGAAAAAAGGATTACGCAAAATTTATTTCCTACTTCATCCTCTTGCATTCAAAATTTCATAAACAGACAATCAGACACCACCACTACCACCAGTTTCATGTGCACGTTTCGCGACGATGTGCAAAGTCGCATGAACATTCCCATGCACACCGTGTCTGGTAGTTATTGATTTTTAGCCACTAGCCCAGCAGGACCGGCGCCAAATTTAATCTTGGCCGTGGTCCGAAGCGGTTCAAAACCCAACTCATCTGTCGGTATACCGAACTGCCTTAGTTTTGCTTCGTATGTTGCCAATAAATCATCATGTGCTTTACACACGCGTGCCAATTCGTATCGCAGTTCCTGAATTGTATCGTTCTTTGACTTAAGAAGGTTGTCGATTTTCATTCGCATGTCGTTGGGATTCATGCCCGAGGCGGTAATTGTCTCATTAAGTAGGGCTTCGCGTTTTTCGGCATCGTTCTCAAGTTGGACAATCTTTCTCTCAAGGATCACATTACGAAGGGAAGTCTTCTGTTGTAGCTCAACGACAGCTTCTTCGAATTTGGCCTTGAGGTTTTCACGTTCTTCAATAAGGGTGTCGTTGCGCATGAGCAGTGCTTCAGTTTCCCATTTAAGTTGTCTTAATTGTTTATCGGACGCAGCATTTCGCGCCTTTAGTCGTGTCAATTGGTTGCGATCTCGATCATAGTGCTCCAGCTTGCGTCGCATATCTGCTAATTCGAAACGCGCTTGATTGAGTGGTTCGACTAGTTTCTTATTCTCGGCAATTGTTTCACCGTAAAGACGGTCACTGCGCTCGGATTGCTTGCGTAGTTCATCCATTTGTTCTTTAAGGCTGCTGATGAGGGACAGATTGTTGAGTGTTATGTCATTATAGTAGTTTTTCATGTCATTGAATGCGATGTCATGGGCTTCGTTGAGTTTTTGGATCTGCGTGTCTTTACGCTCTTCGACTTCAAACATTTCCATGCGGTATTTGATGTCCAACTCTTGGCGTAGCATATCAACTTTCTTCTGGTGTAGATGCATCATATCTCTGGCCTCAGCTTCGAAGCGAAATGTTGTTTCACTAGACAAAAGGGGATAAGAATATCACAATTCATAGTTTTGGAAAGAAAATTAATTTAAAGTGATGAAGGATCATTATCCTGCGCGATAGTTTTTTCTTTTTAGTTTAACTTTATTAATTGCTCGAAATGATACACTTCGTAAAGTGTACCCATTACAAGGAGTCATTAGCACTAGTTAAAATTAAATGATGTTGTCTATTTAAAGTTAGACAACGTACATATTTATGAAAATAGTATACATACCACGTTTCCTCACTGTTCTTCATTTTCAGCTGCTGCAGCTGCAACTCTGCGGTTTCGTCCTTCTCTCGTAGTAAATTTTTCAGTTCACGTTTATCCTGCAACAGCTCCTGTTCCTGTCTGACATGTTCCTCTTGAGCCAATTTCAATTGCGTCATCGCCTCCGCTCGTATCTCGCCTATTTTCGTATGATTTTCGTATTGCAAATGTTTCATTTGCTGCACAACATGTCTGATCTCATTTTCGGCCTTCTCCTGGGCGTTCTGAACTTCTCGGTCCTTGTTTCGTAATTCGGCTCGAGCATCCTCTACACAAAACAGAGATACAAAATTGAATCACTCAATGAACATCAAATCAAATTACGGGATTCAATTTTAATTAGCTTTGTAATGTTGGCACTATGTATTTGAACTTTTTGTGACAATTAACTCTCACCTAATTGCTCTCGGGTGATTTCCCAGAATGTTCGTAATTTATCTCGCTCCAATTGGAAGAAATTCCGTTCTTCTCGTTCACGTTCCATTTCAGCCTTAAGCCGAAGGGCGAAAGCCTCAAGTTGGTCTCGATTCATGGTGGATGTGTCCACTCCATCGATGAGGTCTGTAAATGAGAAGATGGTTGAATTATAACGAGTCCTACGAACTAGTACCTGAAACATAGATAATGCATTCGAATTTACGATCTTAATTGAATGAGAGGCCGAGATTTTGGCCGTATATGTGTGTGTTGAAAAGGAGACGTTCTTATTCGGCAAATTTGACTCTTAATTGATTTATTGGATCATCCCATTTGTTGCCATTACAGATGCTTTGATGTTTAATTGTTTTGAATTATATCCTCAACATTAAACTTGATGAAATTTTAGCTTGGGTGTTTGGTTGGGGTTCAATTTGATATTGAAGGTGTTTAGTAAGTAAGAAAACCACGGTAAAATATATTTTCTCAAATTAATATGTTTTATAAAAATCTTCGATTGAAAAAAAAGAAAAGACAATTTATTCTCGTGACAAGTGGTGACGTCTTTAATCGGATGTTGTGTTCAGATGCCCGAGTCACTAAGTACATTCATTGTACCCTAACTTTTGCATGGAATATCTATGCATTTACAAACAAACAACAGTATGAGTATAAAATAGTATGTATGTAGCACTTTAGTTTGAAGTTGGAATTGTGTGAGATAAGTAAGTCACTTGTATCTACGTATATCAGTTTTTAATGGAAATTAATTTCATTTTTAATGAGGAGTGTAAAGATGCGAAATAAGGTTCAATATTTCATTGAAATATTCGATAGCGTCAACCGCAGCCAAGTATCTACTATTTCAAAAATGAAAAATTTGACAAATGGTCGCCCAGCCATATTTCACCAAATAAAAATTTGCTAAGTGGCAAGCATGGCTTTGCAGAGTGCAACTTTTTGCCAGTTTGCAAATAAATCCCAATTTTCATTTCACCAATGTAAGATTGTCAATAATTTGCATAGGAGAACAATTAATTTGCAATTAAGGATTTATAGTCAAAGTCTGTTAAAGTAATTCAATAAAGTGCATGACTGCGTCAAACAACGAAACAACCGAAACTCCCGCTACAAGATGTGCATTTTTAAATCGCCTCAAAAGGAATAGTAACATTTGTTAACATACCAAATTTATTTAAACCACTTTTTAGGTTTTTAAAAATTCGATTTTCTCAAACACGGGACTTACGATTTTGGTGTAATTTCGCACATCAGACACATTTAAGATAATTGTTTAAAATACAAAAATTGAAATTGATAGAGCCGTTTTTGAGAAAAACACCATTTGGGAACTGCAAAAGAACTGAAAAGAACTATGTAATATTTTGAATATTTAGACATGGAGAGCATTAAAATAAATGCAACGATGATTTGTGGGATGGTCCTGCTGTTAAAATAAGCTGGCCAGGTAAATAGTGTGCGAGTTGCAAGAGAGTTAATGGATTTTGGATTAATTTTTGTTTTTTAAGGTCCCCCAACGCTTACGCCAATTAGTTTGCCTTATATGAAAAATATGTATGTTTCAATTTTAATATTTGATTGCAAAGCAGCGTAAGGTAAAAAGAGGTTTGTGAAATAGGGTCTGAAAAATGGCTTTATCAACTTTGTTCTGCTGTCGTATTTTGAATATCCAAAGTGTTCAAAATGTTCTTTTTTGCGAGCGCATAAAACCGTTTCAAACGATCTGATTGAACTTTATCTGGTAAGATCGCAATTGGCCACGTATTCTAACCATGCTATATCCTTTAGAGAACTAAAGAAGTTCTATTACTATTTTTTAAATACTGTTCAATTACTTGCATACTGAAGGGGCAAAAATGCGTCTAGCGGTAAACGAGGGCAAAACAAAGTACATGCTGTCAGCAAGAAGGGACACCCAACATCGATTAACCTTAAAGAAAAAGATAGTCCCAGTCCTGATCTCAATGGATACGAAGTATTGATCGTTTCTAAAGTGGAAAAAAAATATCAATGGTCGTTTCGTGAAAAAATTATACAGCAGATTTGTGGAAATGTTCATTAAACGATTCAACGACAAACTTTACGACGACACCGAGGTGCACCCTAAAATGTCGATATCAAACTATGAATGATTATCTAAAAATGTTAATTTCTCTGTCCGTCTATCTGTATCTCTGTTTGTCTTTTTAGAACCCGTGTGGCAAAACGGCCCAATCTATTTCTTTTGGGTGAAGACTTATCGATAATGTGAATGTTGTGTATGAAACCTGTGTACTTCATTGAAAAATTTTAATTGCTGACCCAAGTCCTCAAAGAAACTCTTGCTATCGGACGTGGTACATAGAACTTGATGAATGGAAGATTCAGTCACTTGAGAATACTTATACCAAAGGCTTTTAAATGACATATACTTAGCTCAAACGCAGAACATTGATAACTTAATTTTGCGTCAAATTGTCTTGCGATGCGAAATTTTATCGCAACAAGAATGGTCAATTTAATTTTCAATAAATGGTAGTGCCCTGAACGACAAAGCGAAAAAAGTGAGAGAGACCAGGATCCAGGACACAAGGCAGTTGCCATAGGAATTCTGCGAAAATAGTTTCAAATTTTTTTTATGAATACGAGCATCACACACATGTGAGTACATGTTTTGGAATGGTATAGGAAAGGAACTACCCCATCCGCCGTGCAGCAGCAGTAAGATGCATCATTTAATTGCCTTCTGTTCGTCCAATTGCAATGAGTTCATGGATTCTTTTGGCTTTTTTGTTTAGCTATACCAGTCCAGAGCATTTTACAACCCTTTAGCGGACCACTTAACTGCGGTACTCCATGGACCACTGTGTCGCTGCGATAGTGGCAGAATGGCGGTTGGGTGACAGCCGCTGGCCGTGTCATGAAGTTAAAAACTATAATGGCCATTGCCTTGTCCACGCCATATATTATACACATATATATATATAGATATATAGGGAGAGTCTGAGAAGGACATAGCCTAGCACTAGTTGTCCGCCATTTATGGTTCGTAAAATTGTTGTCTCATATTGACTGTCGGCGGAGCGGCGCAGTGCGGGCTCATCGTGTGTCTTCGTCGAGTGGCATGTGCCAATTGGAGCATCAACGGAGTGCCGGAGCCGGACTGCTGGGGGAACTGGGATTAAAAGGTTTAATTGAAATAATGAAGTCGCCTGCGATGCGTGCTAATAAGTGTATTTAATGGCTGTGGAAGAAGGAACGGGAGAGCGGTTGCATGTGTAGGGATGTAATAAAAATACATTTCGTTACAAAGTGCCTGTCCTGCGTTAAAGACAAGGAAACGAATAAGCGATATAAGTGGTGAACACTACTAGTAAATATGTTGCATCAATGTGTTTTCGATTGTGTACTGGAAACTAGATGCAATTTACTAATGCGGCTGGGACAATAAAATGGAAAAGTTTTGTGCTATTTTTTGGCAATACAAAGTGAAGTTTCTGTATCGTACAACATAAAATGGACATCAATGACTACTCTTTAGTTTTGATAATTCTATGACAATGGACGTACCCAGTTTATTCGTTTCATGAATATAACCAAACCAGTTTGATATTTACAAAATTCTTGTTGGCAAGTAAATGAGAAATAAAGTGCACGACTGCGTCATACGAAACCTTCTCGCTACATGATGTGCATTTTTAAATTGCCTCAAAAAGAAAGATAACATTTCATCAGATACCAAATTTATTTAAATCACTTTTTAGATTTTGAAAATTTGATTTTCTTTGATTTAATTTCGCACATTGGACACTTTTTACATAATTGTTCAAAATACAAGAAGTTATCAAAATTGTTACAGCCGTAGAATTTAATTTAAATTTAAGAAAATCGTTACATGAAAAAAAAAAAATTATTTTAAAAATCGAAGTACGCAGATTTGTTCAACTTAACATCAACATAACAAAATAGCAAAATTTTTCTGAATTCCATTTATTGTTTTTTTTAGATATTGGGTTTCATAAATTATCGT
The DNA here is from genome assembly GCA_963576555.1 of Ferdinandea cuprea. Classification (NCBI taxonomy): domain Eukaryota; kingdom Metazoa; phylum Arthropoda; class Insecta; order Diptera; family Syrphidae; genus Ferdinandea; species Ferdinandea cuprea. Next base: position 124,103,504 of record OY754958.1, on the reverse strand, counting down.
TATTCGAATATTTTGCCTAAAACTGAGTATGCTGTATTTTTGGCAACATCCCATGTATCCTTAGTACAAAAACATAAGGAAAGGCTACAGTCCGCTGGGGGCGAACAGTATGATACCCTATCCTTATCCCTATGTACCCCAAAGAAAAAAATCATTAGGAAGATTATGGATAGCATTTTATTTCATTCTATGAAATTTAAAGAAAAAAAAATATTTTTTTGAAAAAACGCCCCCAAAAAGTGGGCGTGGCCAAAAACTTTGTATGGGCAATATATTGGAAAAAATATTGGCTAAATATATTGTTAAACATTTTTTTTCGATTTCTATGAAAATTTTCAAAGAAAACAGCATTTTAGTGAAAAACGCCCACAAAAAGTAGGCGTGGCAAAAAACTTTATATGACAAATTTATAAAGGTAGGCAGTACCTACATATCTTGTGAAGGTTTTACAACTTTATCTCTCTAACTTAAGCCTTAAAACGGTTTTTTCTAAATTGTGGGCGTGGCAGTGGGCGGATTTAAAAACTTTTAACACTTTACCATTTCGGGACCCTAGGGAGTATATGCTCCAAATTTCAGCCTCCTAGCATAACTTTAAAGGCCTCAAAAGTTGATACGGACGGACGGACGGACGGACGGACGGACGGACGGACGGACGGACGGACATTGCTAAATAGTCTTAGGATTTGGTCCTGATCATAAATATATATACTTTTATGGGTCTACGACGAATATTAAGGGGTGTTACAAACTATGTGTCAAAATTAATATACCCTTAGGATAGGGTATAAAAAGACCAAATTCCTTGAAACTAGTTATTTAAAAGTATAAATAGTGATAAATGATTTTCTCCAGAAATTGTAATGTCAGGTACCGTTATTTCAAACGATAAAACAATTCTATGAAATTTATAGAATTTTTTGGAAAAAACGCCCCCAAAAAGTGGGCGTGGCCATCAGGACCAAATCCTAAGACTATTTAGCAATGTCCGTCCGTCCGTCCGTATCAACTTTTGAGGCCTTTAAATGTATGCTAGGAAGCTGAAATTTAGAGAATATACTCCCTAGGATCCCGAAATGGTAAAGTGTTAAATTTTTTTAAATCCGCCCACTGCCACGCCCACAATTTAGAAAAAAACGTTTTAAGGCTTAAGTTAGAGAGATAAAGTTGTAAAACCTCCACAAGATATGTAGGTACTGCTTACCTTTATAAATTTGTCATATAAAATTGTTTTGCCACGCCTACTTTTTGTAGGCGTTTTTCACTAAAATGCTGTTTTCTTTAAAAAGTTTCATAGAAATCGAAAAAAAATGTTTAACAATATATTTAGCCAATATTTTTTCCAATACATCGCCCATACAAAGTTTTTGGCCACGCCCACTTTTTGGGGGCGTTTTTTCAAAAAAATATTTTTTTTTCTATTAATTTTATAGAATGAAATAAAATGCTATCTATCATCTTCCTTATGAATTTTTTCTTTGGGGTACATAGGGATAAGGATAGGGTATCATACTGTTCGCCCCAAGCGGACTGTAGCCTTTCCTTATGTTTATACCCTATCCTAAGGGTATATTAATTTTGACACATAGCTTGTAACACCCCTTAATATTCGTCGTAGACCCATAAAAGTATATATATTTATGATCAGGACCAAATCCTAAGACTATTTAGCAATGTCCGTCCGTATCAACTTTTGAGGCCTTTAAGGTTATGCTAGGAAGCTGAAATTTGGAGCATATACTCCCTAGGGTCCCGAAATGGTAAAGTGTTAAAAGTTGTTAAATGCGCCCACTGCCACGCCCACAATTTAGAAAAAACCGTTTTAAGGCTTCAGTTAGAGAGATAAAGTTTTAAAACCTTCACATAGGTAGGTACTGCCTACCTTTATAAATTTGTCGTATAAAGTTTTTTGCCACGCCTACTTTTTGTAGGCGTTTTTCACTAAAATCCTGTTTTCTTTGAAAATTTTCATAGAAATCGAAAATAAATGTTTAACAATATATTTAGCCAATATTTTTTCCAATATATCGCCCATACAAAGTTTTTGGCCACGCCCACTTTTTTGGGGCGTTTTTTCAAAAAAATATTTTTTTTTCTATAAATTTTATAGAATGAAATAAAATGCTATCTATCATCTTCCTTATGAATTTTTTCTTTGGGGTACATAGGGATAAGGATAGGGTATCATACTGTTCGCCCCAAGCGTAGCCTTTCCTTATGTTTTTTTTATATATTAGGTTTCATAAATTATCGTTATTCGAATATTTTGCATAAAAATGAGTATGCTGTATTTTTGGCAACATCCCATGTATCCTTAGTACAAAAAAAGACCAAATTCCTTGAAACTATTTATAAGTATAAATAGTGATAAATGATTTTCTCCAAAAATTGTATGGCAGGTACCGTTATTTCAAACGATAAAACAAAAAATAAAATAATGTTGCGAGATGTAACCCCAAAAACATTCGAATTTTGAAGCAAATCCGTCGAATCGTTTCGCCATACGGCGCCCGGACGGACAGCCAATGGACGACTTTGGCAGACCCACTGTTTTAAACTTCTCCCTCATACTCAATTTGAGTTCGTAATATCCACATGATCGCAATAGCTTTCTCTTTAGAAAACTAATGTGTACGAGAAATTTAAAAAAAAAACATAAGGAAAGGCTACAGTCCGCTTGGGGCGAACAATATGATACCCTATCCTTATCCCTATGTACCCCAAAGAAAAAATTCATAAGGAAGATGATAGATAGCATTTTATTTCATTCTATAAAATTTATAGAAAAAAAAATATTTTATTTAAAAAACGCCCCCAAAAAGTGGGCGTGGCCAAAAACTTTGTATGGGTGATATATTGGAAAAAATATTGGCTAAATATATTGTTAAACATTTTTTTTCGATTTCTATGAAAATTTTCAAAGAAAACAGCATTTTAGTGAAAAACGCCCACAAAAAGTAGGCGTGGCAAAACATTTTATGTAACAAATTTATAAAGGTAGCTTCATATCTTGTGAAGGCTTTACAACTTTATCTCTCTAACTTAAGCCTAAAAACGGTTTTTTCTAAATTGTGGGCGTGGCAGAGGGCGGATTTAAAAACTTTTAACACTTTACCATTTCGGGATCCTAGGGAGTATATTCTCTAAATTTCAGCTTCCTAGCATATATTTATAGGCCTCAAAAGTTGATACGGACGGACGGACGGACATTGCCAAATAGTTTTAGGATTTGGTCCTGATCATAAATATATATACTTTTATGGGTCTACGACGAATATTAAGGGGTTTTACAAACTATGTGTCAAAATTAACATACCCTTAGGATAGGGTATAATAAATTTGAGTATGTGCTTCGCGATATGCTTTTCATATGATTGGGCAACAACCATTACTTACAAAAATATTTTCTCAGGAGGTGAAGCTAAAAATTAAATGGCCAGATTCTGAGAGACGCTAAGATATAGAGGTAGGTAAGGATTTAAATTATCTATATTTCGTCTCATCCATTAGACCAATTATGACGAAGATACAAGCTTTTTAAAAAACACATACAAAATTTCTTTTAATTCTTTCTTATTAGCGTTTAATTTTGTACTGCCATACTTACAGGGTATTTCGACACTTGAACTCTAAAAAATGGAGGAGTTTATAACGCTTAGTTGCATAAGGAAAGTGCAGGATGTCCCAGTTTAGCAGTATAATTCTTTTCATGTTATAACCCGTTAAAGGAGTTTCAATTTGACGATTTACAATTTTACAATTGTTTGTTTCTATTCGCCAATTAACTGTTAAGTGCTTTGCGCATAGGTGCCTACGTTAGTTTATTGCCGGTTCCGAACGGCATTTTATTTTTGAGAAGCTTCTCATGACATTTCTTACTCTTCAATGTTTGTCAGACGTTCGCAAAAGGTGGGGCAGGGAATAGGTCCCTCCATTCGTGTCAAAAATATAACTTCGCACACATAATGGTTATAGAAACTAGGCTTTAGGCTTTGGGTCCTGTAAGGTCCGTTTACGCCTAATATTTATTTGTTTTACCTACGTTAGTTTATTATTCTCATTTAATTTTGCTTGACCATTTTTTGTCTATCTTTCGTTTGTCTGTCTATCCTGAAGCCGTGCGACAAAACCGTTCAACGCATTTGATTCAAAATTCGTATATAGAGTTTCTTTTATACTATATTGCGCTTTTTAATTTGTTTTTTTGCTTTATTTACTTATTTTTTAAGGTGAGTTTTGAATTACTTCAGACGCAACATTTTTGAAAATATGAGAAGGTACACGTGATTTTATCGACTACAGCAGTGGCAGTAAGATTTGTATTAAGTTGTTCACACAGAGCTTATGCGGTAAAATCCCGTATTTAAGAAATTTATTTCCCGTGTACTCGTGTAATTTCGTGTTTATATGTATTTAAACGGCGTTATTCACTCCAATAAGGTTTATAAAGTGTGTATGTATAAGTAAAAAAAAATTCGGTAAAATCGTATACGTAACGAAATTAGTATCGAATTAACGTCGTAGTCTGAAAAGGAGTTTAGTGTAATTATGATTAGAGGCGTCTAAATTAAATTTTAAACATATTTTTTCTAAGTAAATACTTAAGCAAAAGTTTATTTAATAACGTGACAATGTTACTACAGTCTTCAATATAAAAATAACTATAGAGATAAAATAAAATAACTTACTTGGACCCTTCTTTCCTTTTTTTCCTTTTTTTGGTGGCTGTAAATGAATAAAACAATGTAAAAAAAACATTTGGAATACATTTTCAAAAAAAAAAAATTCTGTGAGTGACTTCCTCCCCGTCACTAACCACCGCGAAACATAATACGTCATTTTAAACGCCTGAACTCCACTGAACTCGTTAATTAATCAATTGATTACCCCAAAAATAAAGGAAGAAAAATCCATAAAATATTGAACATTTGTGTTTCCATAATAAATATTTATTCCGTCCGCCGTGCACCCATTCCGACCGCCAACGCTTGCGATTTATTACACTTCGCCGGGGCATGCAAGTGAAAATATGCGGCGACATATTTAAAACACCGTATAAATACTTCCTTACTCCCACGTCACACTTTCCCTTCTCCAACCATAATGCTGAATGACGCGGCTCTACTTCGTGGCGCTGTGTGTTTATCGGTCAATCACCACTTGCTCCCGGTAGGTAGCAAATAAAAAAACCCAACCCCGAATTAAAGTGGTTTCAGAAAAGTAGCGGCAAAACTATTGATTGCATTATTTGTTGTTGATATTATAAAACGCAGTCATGCGACCATGTTTTAATGCAGCATTCACCCCATTCCCACAATGACCCTATACAAATGTCAAAAGTTAGCGAAAAAGTGCGGCGGCATAATACGACAAATAATAAAAAAAAAACCGGACAAACTACCGACGAAAAATTGACTTGTCTGTTGTTGATGATAATTCATTAAATTTTGCGGAAAATATTGCACCACGGTTGAATGGGATTTTCACTTTAAAAGGGTTCAGCACACGGACTGGTGGTATCAGTGGCGTTGCGCCACGATTCGGGCCCTTTTCAACCTTGTAAAAAGCAGGCAACCTCCTTTTGCTGAGGATGTTGGGTGTACACACACACAAACATCCCAGTTTAAATAATGTGACGGCGGCTTTCAAAACAATTTCGCAACATCTGTTGGCTTATTGCATATTTTATGACTGCAAATTATTCACAAAAATCTCTTCACCCTGCTCTAGCTATCGTGAGCTGCTGCTGCTGCTGTTGCTGTTAAACTAAACCCGGCAAAGAGTGTTGGTCTTGCTGCATATTTCGGACGAAATGATACTTTTGAAAAATTGCCACCAAATTTGTATATTATTCAGAATGGAAAATGCTTGCGAAATACAATCAAAAACAAGGCAGAAACGATGGAATAAGGATGCGGCCGTCTCCTTTTAAGAATCAGGAAGGCGATAAGATTGCACGCAAGCACACAGAGAATGATGTATTATTTTAGCAAGAGGCGCGAAAAAGTTCTCACACGAGTATATTGAATAGTTTTGCGACGCTTCAAGACTTACCATTTTTCAAAAACTGTCTTTTATGCAGTTAATGGGAAAAGTGTCACTGCCACTAGCGAACTGACTATTTATTTTGATTTGAAGCTTATAGCAAAGTGAGTGCTGTCAAGATTGTTTAGGAATATCGATCAAATAGTACACTAGTTGCATGGTAACGTAAGTGGTAAGTTGAGTAGTTAGATAGGGTAGGGATGAGGTGAGACTTTCTTCGGCTGGTATATGCAAAGTATTGGCGATATATCATAATTATTATGTATTTTTATTAGAAATAATAAATAAATTAATAATTAAAGTTTAAAAATAGTGTTTAAGTTACTTTACACATAAACCTCAATAATATTACATATCGTCGGCTTAGAGTGCAAACCGGCTTAAGGAGTTAGCTCTAATGCCATTTTGAGAAGGAAAAACACTTTTTGCCTCTTTGTAATAAAATTCAAAATATGACTTGTGTGTTGTCATATATTCTCATTCTACACACTAAAAGAAATTAAATATTCTTCAACCCTTTAACATAAAGTTTTTGTGTATGTTCTCGCTAGTTTTGATAGGGTAAGTAGTTTAGTTTGAAAGTAAAGGACTCGACTGTCTTACTCATTTTGCTATTTGGACCACTTTTACTTCGAATTTAATTTTTATCTTTATATCAGACGATGCGTCTCCATTTGACCTTTCTAATGCTGTTATAATCTCATATATCTTGAAACTGGAGTTGAACGTTTTACATTCTAAGCCGACGATATGTATGTAAAGCATCTCCTGTACTGTCGTGTTAAACAAGAAAGTCCTTTATCCATTTTGATAGCTTTGAGTAATTTCACTTTTTCTGATTCAATCGATGTTGTTATACCGGGTGATTTTTTAAGAGGTTTAGAACTTTTTTTAAAAAAAAAACACAAAAAATTCGAAAAAATGAATGAAATATTTATTTGAATCGATAGTTTGAACCTTGCAATTTAATGTTTGAAGATAATTTTATGCAAATGTTGACCGCGGCTGCGTCTCAGGTAGCCCATCCGCTGAGTCCAATTTTGGCATACTCTTTCACACATATCGGCCGGTATCTCACGAATATCCATGCATTGATGTTGGCTTCCAGTGCGTCAATCGAAGCGGGCTTGTCCCTATACACATTAGCCTTGGCATACCCCCACAAAAAATAATCTAATGGTGTCAAATCGCACGATCTAGGCGGCCAATTGACCGGCCCGAAACGTGAAATTAACTGTTCACCAAACTCGCCTCGCAATTGCGCCATTGTTTCGCGTGCTGTGTGGCATGTGGCACCGTCTTGTTGAAACCACATATCATGCAAGTCAAGAACTTCCATTTCGGGCAAAAAAAAGTTTGTTATCATCGCTCGGTAGCGTTCACCATTGACAGTAACGCTGCGATTCGCATCATCTTTGAAGAAATATGGCCCAATAATGCCGCCGGCCCATAAACCGCACCAAACAGTGGCTTTTTCGGGATGCATTGGTAGCTCTTGATCTTCACTCCAAATGCGGCAATTTTGCTTATTTACGTACCCATTCAACCAAAAATGAGCCTCATCGCTGAACACAATTTTTCGATAAAAAAGCGGATCCTCGGCCAGCTTTCCAAGAGCCCATTCACCAAAAATTCGGCGTTGTGGTAGGTCGGCTGGCTTTAGTTCTTCCACCAGCTGTATCTTAAAAGGCTTTACGCCCAAATCCTTCCGCAAAATTTGGTCACAATCTTCCGAATAGACTGCTCAGAAGGTCGAGAATGCCGATCATAAAATGGAAGCAGCGCGCGATGAACATTTCGAACCGAGCACGAATTTTGATAGTAAAATTCAATAATTTGCAAGCGTTGTTCATTTGTAAGACGATCCATGGTTAAATTGCAAACCAAACTGAAGCTGTTTGACAGTGACACAAGGTACTAAACACACGTCAGCTGTCAAAACCAGTGTTGCCAAAACCAAACCAGCTAAAAAATCACCCTTTATATAAAGCTTTTTCGCATAAAAGAAACAACTGTGTGATTCAGTAAATTCGTTCAAATTTTTACACATGCATATATAGATATGATTAAAATAAGTGTAAGCCTTTTCAAGAAGCTCATAACATCACCAACAAAAAAAATCTGCAAATGTTAAGCATGAAAGCCCATATCCATACAATTATCTGAACTAAAAAGGGGTACGGTAAAGTTTATAGTTAACTTACTTTTAAGAAATAAGCTTCTGAACAATATTTAAATCAAAATTTAAATCGTTTTATACAATAAAGTTAAAATAGTATCTACGTATACGTCTGCGAAACAACAAAGTGTAAATGCTACTGTGGGTGCTTTTGTTTTCCAGAAAAAAATCAGCTCTTGATATTTAACATTAAAGCCTTACGATAACATTAATAAAAACTGTTTAAATTCTATCTATATATACTGATAGATTATAGATATAAATATATCATATTATCTACAACACCGACTATAGGCTGTACATTATCCTACATCCATTACTATGAACAAAGACTTCCGCATCAACTTCCAAAATTTCTGTTACAAAAAAAATTATATTTTGGGTAAGGGCGATAAAAAAATACACTGGGTGGTGGTACTAGTTCTTCATTGACTAGACGGGGGTAGGTATATTTTTTGAAATGTTTGGGAAGTTACCCCGACGGCACAACACCCAACCTGGAGGTCCAGAACCTGGTTTTGACCCTGGGACAACAGGCCGGTAACCCACTTTGGAAACTAAGGGTTTATGCGCCATTGAACTCTTCCAACACTATAGCTTAGTGTTACTCTTTGTGACATTTAAAACTGTTAGAAACTTGTGTGCTTTTCTGCTAGAAGACAAAATTCTTTAAAAATTATTGTTAATGAATTGCTTAATGAACTTGCATTTCATCCAATGACTCAATTATTTATGCGCCTTTCAGAAGGTCTTTAGATAAACAAAGACGGCAAGATAAGTGCTTTATTAGTTCACATAAAGAACAATTTTACGCCTAACGTATTAAAAGTAACTTTGCTTCGATGGCCCAGAAACCGGAATGTATTAGAAAACCAAATACCCTCTACAACGATTCGTCCGCGATAATATTCATGCTTCTAAAAATTGCATCTTCTAGTAATTTCTTCGAAATTTGTTTTAACTTCAATGCTTCGGGGACTATCCAGCGCGAGAAAAAAGATAAGTTGTTTTATTTATGTTAGTTCTACAGTTCGAATCTTACATTTTGGCGGAAGTAAAATCCACAACCCAACTGACAGACCGAAGACAAATAAATAGACAAATATATAGTGCATTTCGGCAGACACAGTACTCGAACCGGTTGAAATTCATGAGAGCTTCTTTTATATCTAAAGAAGAAAGTCGAATAGCGAACAGGACCAACCCTTGCAATAACAACGCCAGGAAGTAGCGCGAAGAATATCTTACAGACTTATGCACAAGAAATACCAATGCATTGGGAGAGAATCAACATGCTATTTGGTGGGGAGCAGGGAGTTATAGATGGCGTATAAATACTTCAGTTTGTTGTGAACACACAGACTGTGTAAATATTATAGATGCGGGTTATCAGTACTTAAGCCAGTAACTGATTTCTATAGAGGAACATTTAACATTGCATTCAATTTGAACTGGTATACCAAATGGCGTTCTTGGGCTGTAATTCTGTTTTCATTTAAGTTAAGTTTCCTAAGAAAGAAAGTGCGATAGTTGAGTATTGTATTGTTGAGGTAATGGATATTGTAACACAGACAAAGAAATGCTTCAGATTAAAAAAAAACGTACCTTATATTATAAGAGGATAAATTGGTTGATTTTAAGCAAAGAGTTGGTCAAACTGTGTTAAGTTGTTATTGAATACAGTGGTACCAGTTAACTTATTTTGTAACATTATATTTGCTAATTGCCAAGGAAAAACAAAAGGATTAAATAAATTATTACGGTCGCTTATTTTTTTTTTTTATTTTCAGGTAGAACGGGGCGGATTTGAACCTGGTATCTCGCTTAGTAGTTCAATGCTTTAACCGCTAAACCCACTAAACACTACACGCCACTTTTGTTAAAGTATAGAGTTTGCAATATTCTGCGATTATGGTTGACGTCATGCATTTGGGTTTATGTTGCGTATGTACCAAGGTGCATTTATAGTTAACAAATTTTTGTTTACGTGTTCAAGGGGTTAGGGGAATGTAGAGTTTAATATCTGTATATATAGACCACATTTGTGGTCTAGACATAGAGTCAAGCCTAGATATTTCGCTGTATTTGAGTATTCTACTTCTATTCCACTTCAGTTTATTAAGCGAGAAACACAAAGCTTATTTTGTGTTAGCGTTGATTTACGTCTAAAGTTGAAACATAGGAATCGCTAAAATGCTATCATAACAGAACTTCGCACCTCAACTTTGAATTTGATATATTCAAAAAAGTATTATCTAGCAAAAAGTTTAAATGTTTTCTACTTTTATTAGCAGGCTTAGGTTTTCAAAATTAGATATAAATAATGAATGAATCAAAAAGTCAGACAGGTAAATTTTACGACTTTGGAATTCGTGGATATAAAGGCTAAATGATTTTTTTTTGGAATACTTCATTGTCACTAAGTTAGGAGAAAAAAGTAAAAATATGAAGTGTAAACCGTTCATACAAGACCTAAAGCTTAGCTTCTTCAACCACTGTGTATGCGAAGATATATTTTGTTGATTCGAATAGAGGGACCTACAGTTTAACGCGGATTTCGAACGACAATTTTATTTTTGAGAAGCTCATCATGACATTTTTTACTCTTGGATGTTTGTTAGAATTTCAAACGAGATTGGCCAGCTAAAAAAAACTTTATGGTGGTGCGGGGCGAAATTTTAAGCAGCGACCCCTCGCTTAGTGTTGACGTGTATATCAAAATTTTCACTTGAAGAATTGACCGCCCACAAAATTTTCACTTCGAAGACAATGACTGTGGACCGTTTGTCATTAGAACATTACGAGTACTAAGTACTAAGTTATAAAATACCAAATCCAAATCGTACAAAGATTGGTCTTGAAGAGCTGTTGCTTGGGACAATATAAGATGATAAAGCAGGGACCTAATGCATAAACGAAATAAAATGCGGCTAGGTAGTAAAATCCAATTTTCCAATTTTCCAGTCCAAGAGGACATTGCTTATATGTATATGTGTTAGCCATCAAAAGCGCCAAAACAGTTGTGCAATTTCTATAGCACTTCAAAATCTGATGCGCTCGGTAAAAGGTCATTAGGCCCCAGTAATAGTCATAGGTAAAATGCAGCCGGAAAAAATATCTTTTAATTTTTTAGGACACTTTAAGTTAAAATTTTCACAAAATGTTTGTCTCTAAATGTAGCGTATAAAATGCAAAACAGAATTATAAAAACAAAAGCCCATGTACGTATTGATTCTACTTTAGTTGAAATATTTTTACTGTTGCAGTTTTTACATATGGACTATAACTATATAACTGGGACCTTATGCAATCCCACAGTATTATAAACAATACTTGCGACTGTGGAATACTCTATGCGAAACATCCAAGTTAGTACTATTCCTCCTTATGACAGATATCTTTCAAAAATAAATGAGTGATTTAAGAACGAATAATATATGCTGCAAGAAAATACCCAATAATAAAAAAAAAACATAAGGAAAGGCTACAGTCCGCTTGGAACGAACAGTATGATACCCTATCCCTATCCCTATATGCCCTAAAAAAACCCTTAAGAAGATGATGGATAGCATTTTATTTCATTCTATAAAATTTAGAAAAAAAAAAAAAAAAGTGGGCATGGCCAAAAACTTTGTATGGGCGATATATTGGAAAAAATATTGGCTAAATATCTTGTTAAACATTTTTTTTCGGTTTCTATGAAAATTATCGAAGAAAACAGCATTTTAGTGAAAAACGCCCACAAAAAGTAGGCGTGGCAAAAAACTTTATATGACAAACTTATAAAGGAGGGCAGTGCCTACATATCTTGTGAAGGTTATAACCCTCTATCTGTCCATCTGTAGCTTTAAATCGGTTTTTTCTAAATTGTGGGCGTGGCAGTGGGCGTATTCAAAAAAATTTTACACTTAACCATTTCGGAGCCCTAGGGAGTATGTGGTCCAAATTTCAGCTTTCTAGCTTGAATTTAAAGGCCTAAAAATTGCGTACGGACGGACGGACGGACATTGCTAAATAGTCTTAGGATTTGGTCCTGATCATAAATATATATACTTTTATGGGTCTACGACGAATATTAAGGGGTGTTACAAACTATGTGTCAAAATTAATATACTATACCCTTAGGATAGGGTATAAACAGCCTCGATTGGTTTTTGATTGATTTTTAATATTTGATGGGATTATAAATATGTTCTGGATATCGTTCCTTCGTCTGTTCAAAGTTCTAGGCGTATAATCCAGTTTCATTGTTAAGTTCTTCTCACGAACTCCATACGCTTTTTCGACAAAATCCCAGTAGCATTTGAAGCTATAATATGCCTCATATGCTCTTTTGGCAACAATCGTCATCCTTATTTATCATTATATTTACTGTGAGCGTTGTAAGTGAGTAAACATTTAGCAAACATTTGACAAATATTTTTGGTTGAATTATTAAAAAAAAAAACACATATAGATAGTTATTCATGAAGCTCAGACGAGTAAAATGTGGACAGTGGAGGGTTTTATCATCACACCAACTCAAGTTATATGAATTTAAAGTGAATATTTCCAACTTTGAGGTATAAATAATCTAAATGTGTGGTTCCCAATCTTTTTTAGTCGCGGAGCTCAATTTTTCGCAGTTATGTATGTGTAGAAAATGCAATAACTTTTTTTTATATTTTATTAAATTCAAGTAAACAACAACTTCAACGAAAAAACAAGAACAATGTTAATTTAAGAACATAATGAATTCAATAATATTATAAAATTATATATACATAATGGTATTTAAGCTCAAAAGCTCACTAGAAGAATAAAGCGCCTGTTTGGTTTTGCATAATGCTGGCATATCTGCGTTTTCGTTCACTGTCTTTGAGTGGTTAGAAATAATTGTTTGAGATTTTGTAGGTTCACCATACTTCCTATCAAAGAAATCAGTCGGTTTGCTTTTGGATGAAACCCCTCAAAATGACGTTTTATTTTTGCTGGAAACATCGCAGTATTCGGCAACACTTTGCCGCAAATTACGCATTGGGGTTTCTTGTCACTTGTCTCAGCAAATCCAAGATTCAAATATGAATCGTGGTACTTGATTTTTACTGTTGCAGCACTGATCACCATAGAATTAGTACTAGCCACATTGTCTGCCTCAAAATCTTCAGAAAGTTCTGATGCCGATATTGCGTCATTTTCCTTCGCTCTAGAATAGAATAATGTATGGAAAACGATCAAATTCACAAATCTGAATAGAGGATAACAAAAAAAAAATAATATAAAGCCAACAAAACGGATCTAATACAAAGCGGTTCTAGCGATAGGAAACTTTCTCATTATTACATAAATATTATGGTTTTGTTTGAAGTAGTTAGTAGTAACTACTGGGGGTGCTTTTAAGGTGCTGATCTCTCACGATCTTTTGACCTTTTCACGTCGATAAATAGATTAATGAACAAAAAACAAAAAAAAATAAAAATCACGAACTAAAAGCAAAATATAGATTAAATACACCGCACTACGATTCGTTTTAATCTGTGTGAATACTGACCGAACAAAAACCGTATCTATTGCGTGCGCTTAAAACACACCATTTCGGAAGAGTGTGCTCTAAAAAAACAAGACTCGCCTACTTGCATTAATTGCAAGGGAAAACACCCGGCAAACTATCGCGGCTATGAAGTAGCTAAAGAGCTGCAGAAAAGGCGCGACTTAAAGTAAAGAAAAAATCTTTACCGATCGAAAGTCGATCCAAAGATAAATTTAAAAAAGAAAACGGAAAACCTTCTAAAGAAAGAAAAACAAGGACTAAGGAAATATCCAAACCACCGCAGACGACAGTACGGAAAATGTACAAAAGTCGACGAATCGCGGCCCGCAAACGTACGCTGAAGCCGCGATACAAGCAAACAATCGAGTTGTTTATACGTTTAAGTTTTTTCCGAAATACTTGCGAGACTTGAAGAGCATAGCCAAATTAACGTATGTTCGCGAAACTGGACAAGCTCGAAAATAAACTTCGAGGCTCACCAACTCCCGTTTAAATTATGAAAAGCTTTATAAAAGTAGTAACATGGAATGCGAAGGGCCTTCTGCATAAAATCGACGAGTTAGAAGCATTCCTTCACAAAAACGATATTGATATATGCCTGGTATCGAAAATGCATTTGAGGAAAGAATCAGGTATACAAATTAGAGGTTACAGCGGTTATCACGCATATCAGCCATCAGAAAGGGCCCGAGGCGGAGCGTCCTTTTTTATAAAATACACCACTGATCAATCCCCTGGTGAAATAATTGAGCTTGATGAAATGCAAATAAGATCGGGTAGCGTAAGCATTAAACGCATTACATTTAACTTAGGCGTCTATTTATTGTCCTCCATGAGGAGGACTATTTATTCCTTCCGCCGTTAGGAAAAAATAATTTTAGAGGCATAGAGGTCTTTGTAATTGGCGAAGATTTCAATGCAAAACACACCTTCTGTATCTCACGAAAAGGTCTAATTCTATTCGAAGCCGGTATGGAGTCTGGGGTAGAATTTTACTCTTCTGGCAAACCCATGTATTGGCCTTCGGATATGGCAAAACCACCAGACCTCATAGACTTTTTTTTATCGCAAAGGAGTATCTGAAAACTCAGTCAAAATTAAAGAAAGTTTTGATCTCTCTTCTGACCATTCGTCGGTCATTCTAATAATTGCGAAGAGGACGGTCCACCAAAACTTACTAGCAGAAGAACTAATTGGGACTCCTTTAGAAAAGACTGCATAAATAAAATCGATCTGAAAGTATCCCATCGAACACCATATGAATTCGAAGACGAAGTGAATCAATTCATCGAAGCCTTGCTAAGTTAAGCGTGGAACAATACTCCTCATAAAAAGAGAGTAACTACAAGTAACGAATTAAAATATTCCCGCGAAATTACTGATTTAGTAAAGGAAAAACGAAGAGCGCGTAAAAGATGGCAGCAATCTCGCGCTCTGCAGGATAAAAGAATTTTAAATAATCTTTCCAGCAAACTCAAAAGATACATTCAGAACTTTAAAAATCGTGAAATCTCTATGTATCTCGAAAGTCTAACGAGGGATAAGACTTCTAACTTTTCGCTTTGGAAAGCTATGAAAGGCATGCAAAAGCCAAAGATTCTAGCCCCACCCATCCGGAAAATAACGGGGAATGGGCGAAAGGAGACATAGAAAAGACCGAAATATTTGCCGAAGAGACGTTTAAACCATTTGACGGTGAAGCGTTGGTTGAAGATACTGTTCCTACAACGGTATCTGACAATTTTCAAATTAGACGAGTATCGCTGGTCGAACTCTGTTTTGAAATACAAAAACTTAAATTAAACAAAGCTCCTGGATATGACCTAATTACGGGACAGTTCCTTAAAGAGCTGCCCAGAAAAGCATTATACTTTTGTACGTTCCCTGGCAATGGAAGATAGCTGAGGTGATACTGATTTCTAAGCCAAATGACAAAAAATCCTATAGACCAAATCCTATATTCCAGATCACTAATTCGGATTTAGAACGATTCACTCTACAATTGACCAGGTTTACAGAATTACCGACGAAATTGAAAAAGCACTAGAGGAGAAAAAAAAATGTTCTAGCATTTTCCTTGACGTCTCTCAGGCCTTCGACAAAGTATGGCATACGGGATTAAAATATAAACTAAAGCTCTCCCAAAGCAATTATATCAGATCCTAAGCTCTTATTTAGATGACAGACTCTTTCGTGTTAAACACGGGGGCGAGTACTCCGTATTCAAAGAAATCGCGACGGGAGTTCCACAAGGAAGTGTTTTGGGCCCGATTTTATTCCTATTATACACTCGCGATATCTCACAAGAAGACGATACTATCGTAGCAACTTTCGCGGATGATACGGCTATTCTAGCTGTAGACAATTCGATTCAGTCTGCGACAAATAAGCTTCAACGATCTATCGACAGAATATGCTTGTGGACAGAAACTTGGCGTATTGTCCTCAACGAGACAAAATCCACGCACGTTAATTTTACTTATAGAAATGTAAGCAATCTACCTATTTATATTGACTCGGTACAAATTCCGGACGCAAACGAGGCTTAATACTTGGGAATGACGTTGGATACAAAATTGAAATGGAAATCGCATGTTAAAAAACGCGAGGAGCTCGTTATCAGATTTAATAAAATGCATTGGCTGATTGGAAGATTTTCTAAACTCAGCAGAGATCTAAGTATAACTACCGTTGAAGACGAAATACGAAATTTCGGGCGTAAACAACACACTCGCCTAATTGACCATTGCAATGACGCTGTACTACAGATTCTAGATCAGAGAAATCTTGTTCGCCGATTGCAAAGGATAAAACCTTTTGAATTAGTGCAATAAAATGTAACCGCATGTTGTTGTCAGTATAAGCAGGTGCTTCCGCTTGCAGGTTTCCTGCCAAACGTAATTAAATATTTATTTAGTAAAATTCCGCCAGCGCTAATATTTCTGCTAACCAGAAAATCTTCACAGTACAAATTTCAGTTAGCGTTAGCGGATATGGTTGGCTCTGGAAACGTGTCTTTCATAATTTTCATTCGTCTGGGATTCCATGTACAAAATGTTGATATTATCATTCATTTTATTGCACTTTTTCCTTCAGCTAACTTTTTGTAAGGAGTATTATACCAGGCATGACTGATTAATTGATCGACTTCGTCTTCAAGTTCATATGGTGTTTGAACAGATACGTTAAGATCGATTTTATTGGCGCAGTCTTTTCTAAAAGAGTGCCAGTTAGTTGTCAAACTAGTTAGTCCGGGTGGACCGTTATTTTGCGTAGGCAGCCGCTTATAATCACAATTACTGGCGAGAGCTCAGAGAAGAGATTGAAGCTTTCCTCAACTTTAATAGAGGTGTCAGACAAACCTTTTGCGATATACAAATCTAACATGTTTGGAGTTTTCCATACGGGCTTCGCATGAAAATGATTTAAAGATACTTTTAAAATTATTTTTCACTAGTTTTTCACTGGTAGGGATATAAATAAAAGCAATATGATAAGTTTTGCGATTCTTTTTCACGCAAATAATTACATATGCATATTATCGAGCTCAATTTATGTACTTAGTGAATGTTCGATGGTGTCTTTTATAAGCACAGACTCTCCGCTTCTATCCCTTTCCGAAGGGTGATATACGTTATAGGCGTTTTATGCACTATTTTTATACTTAATTCCTTCGTTAGATACGTTTCATAAATATGTATTAACATATTTCTTTTGTTCGAATGAATACCTCTAGCTCATCCATCTATTGCAGAAGACCTTTCGCATTCTATGTTACTACTTTTAACTTAGTTGCGTCTTTCATATTTATATTGTATGATGTGTGCCTCAAAATTTATGTTCGAGCTCATCTATATTGCTGTGAATAATTGAGCGACCGAGTCAGACGTTATTTCATTTTGTTGATTCGCTGCAACATGGCGTCGGCATAAGTCTGTGGTCGAGTATTTAACGATTTTCATTAGTAATAATTTGTTTTTTTCTTCACTGTTTTAACAATTCCTTAGCTTTCCAGAATTTGACGACTTTGCTTAAGAGGACCAAAAACCTTCTTAAAAACCGAGTCCGGGTTTCGTAGCATCAGGTCAACTGGTGATTTAATGGCATATTTAACTGAAAAGTGGAACCAATCTATTCGCCGTGGAGGTGAAAGTAAGTCGTTGCGCTTAATATTTCAAAGGCATTTGACAGGGTTTGGCTTCAAACTTATTTGTCAAAAATGCGTGCATTTGGTTTACCTTTCGGACCGTTCAATTCCCATTTTTTATCAATGATCTCCTATCTGTCACTTCTAATCCAATCCATTTCATCGCTGATGACAGTACGCTTAACTTCTCATATTCGTTTCCTTATTTACTTCGATTATCTTCGGGCATGGAGCTAGAACGGTGTCGTATGCTCATTAATATCTGATCTTGAAGGCATACTCAAGTGGGGTAAAACCAATAGAGTAGAATTTAATGCTTCCAAAACTTGAACTAGCATCGCTGAAACCGAAAGGCTTGCCATCCACGGCATGTGTGTTAATGAATAATTTCATTAATGTTCTATGGTTACTTCCATTAAAAGTGCTCGAAAGAAAAAAAAACCTAAATCCTTGGAACCGTCTTAGAGAAAACTATTCATAAGTTATTTTCACAAAAAAAATTGTATGGCAGGTACCGTTTTTTAAAACGATAAAGCAAAAAATAAAAAGATGGCCCGAGATGTGACTCCAGAAACCTTATATACGAACTTCGAAGCAAATCCGTAGAACCGCTTCGCCATACGGCGCCCGGGCAAACAGACAGATAGACAGACAGGCGACATTGGCGGACCCACTTTTTTGGACATCTTTATAGTCGTAATATCATCCCTCACACTCAGTTTGAGTTCGAAATTTCCTCACGATCGCAATAACTTTCTGTTTAGTATACTAATGTATATGAGAAAGTTAAAAAAGTGGGTTAAGCCGGTTATTAGAATGTTTGGACTTGTAAACTCTATAAAGAGTCTCAATCTTGCTTTACACTTTATTATGTTTTAAAAACAATAGATACATACATATTATACAATCGAATAATAATATTGATAAATCGAATAAAAAATAGAATAGAATACACTTTGGAGATATCAAAATCCTCAAGTACATGGTCCTTCGGAATCTACGATTTTACATGGCATTGTACATAACGGTTCTATTTACTATTTAATTCTTGAAATATAATATATTTGTTTCTATACTTATGTAGTAGTAAAGTACGAAACACTAGGTACGTGAGTACAATTACTTTGGAGGCAACGACTTACTTAAATAAAGAATAAGAAAATTATTTTGTTATATTAATCCAATTTTTTTTTTTGTGAAACACAAAGTAAACGGTTTTTAGTTCGGATATGATCAATAGCTTTTCAATTTTGCGACTGCCTTTATGACAGCGAAAATTCGATTTGGCATTAGTAGGCATCGACAAATTTTTGTAAGGATTTCGAGCCAATTCCATTTTTTATGCGCTGGAACACACTGGTGTACTGTCTCCCGTTTAAATTATCCTTACTAGCAAAAATGCCCCCACAGTTCTCGCCCCAAATTTGCTTTATGATCGTACCACATTCCCTTTGCTTAATTCATGCAAATAACTGCTGTAGAAGTCCGACTCGTTCAAATGTAACTCATTTGGACATTATCAAAAATTTTAAAAATTTTAAGAATAAGTTTTATCGACTAATCTTACCAAACAATGGCATTAATCACCATGGTTTTTAAGTGTGTTTTGTTAAGCTAGAACTAAGTTTGATTTTAAAGAAAACATTAAAAATTTTATTTTATTAATGTTAGTATTGGGTTAAAAAAAAAACAACATTTACATGGCTATGGACTAATTCGGGATACAGTCAAAACTGAACCAAGTGTGTCGCGTGATGCTGAACAAGCGTGTTGTTCTAATATATTTAGACTTGTAATGGAGCTGAAAATACGAAGGCACATGCGATATCGACATCAACATCAACGGCCGGTCCAAGCCGATGAGAGATGCTCTCGTGATAATTAAAGAAAAGGCAATTTTTTTTAGTTTAAAAGTGAACAAAAATATCTTCGCAATATTTTCCAATATCCCGGAAGATAAAAGTTACAACTTCAGAGTCAATGGGTTGTATATATGTAAGTAGATATAGCCCATATTAAATACATGCGATATCGACATCAACATCAACGGCCGGTCCAAGCCGATGAGAGATGCTCTCGTGATAATTAAAGAAAAGGCAATTTTTTTTAGTTTAAAAGTGAACAAAAATATCTTCGCAATATTTTCCAATATCCCGGAAGATAAAAGTTACAACTTCAGAGTGAATGGGTTGTATATATGTAAGTAGATATAGCCCATATTAAATACATGTCAGATAATTGGATCGACCACGTCCAGTGGTCTTCTAGAAATCATTTTATGAATATTTCCAAGCATTTCAATTAAGAGACAGAAGTCCATGGATCGGGAGAATTGATTTATTTTAACATTTACTTTCATCACATAATTTGAATAAATTTGTAATTTATATAATTGTACATATTAACAAATTTAATTATTCGTACTCATAATTAAACCCCTGATAGAAGGTACTTTCGCTGGCACTTCCGTTATGGCACTTGTGTTAGTTGGTAAACATGGGCAACACGGTGGCATCGTTGAGCTTTCATTCATACAATTATCAATCGATTGCGTCACAACACCAATGGTGACTAGAACAGTATTTTCCGTCACAAATGAACATTGGATGACATCTTTATTGATATCATTTATTGAACATTTACTGGCTTCCAGGTTTTTATCCACAGTTTGTAAGTTCTTTTGAACAGATCTTGTGTAGTAATTAGCCTAAAAAAAAATTATATACAGACTTGTCCTACCCCTACGATGGCAGCGTAAACTCAAGTGAAGTTGGCTTAAATGAATGGAACCTTTTTGTGATAGTCAAATATGACTATTTAGTGAGGTTTAGATTCGTTTTCGTAAGGTGATAAATAAGGAGGAACGACCCCAAAAGAGTTACATGAAACAATATTAAATCAAGTCTATCAACCCTTAATTCTTTTTTAAGCCAATTCCACCCCTGCACACCTTTGCAATAAAAATCATATTAGAATTTGTGAAAAACAACAATACATACTTCATACAGAACACATTCCTCCAGTCTGGTTTGATTTTTGGAATGCAACGTATTGCAGTTGGTAACATATTTCGGTAGTTGAGTGTTAGTACTAGTTTTGGCATCGGACAGAGGGGCCTGAGTACTTGTCGTTAAGCTGTTAACTCTTTTCTGTGCCGTTGCTATGCAAGTGGCAAATTGTGTTCTTGCCTTTGTAACACTCACTAACAGTGATCTATATTTTTGAACACATCTCTTATAATCTGGACTTAATGTTTGAAGTGCAATAAATTTGTCATCAGTGTTTTGCATTTCATCTAAAATAACTTCATGTTGCTGCTCAAATACTTGAAGGTGTTCATTGGCTCGTGTTTCAACAGCAGCTACTCGCTGTTCGGCAGCAACAATGTCATTTTGTAGCTTACGCTGGACCTCTATGAAGTAATCTTGCGTGGAGTTTGTGACAGCGTAGGTGCACTGAAATTTAACACTTTAATAGTAGTTTATGTGTTCTTTTATAAAATAATAATACGTGCTTACCGATAGAATAGAAACTATTATTATTGTAAAAGTAGCCACAAAAGTTGAATTCATTTTGCAAGTGTGATAATAAAATACTGAAAGACAAAATATTGATTTGGTAAGACATATTTATACTAAACCTTAGTCCACTAGATAGCGTATTTTCTTAATAAATTGCTCATTAAAGATAAAAGAAAACACTTCAATGGATTGTCAAGAGCTTTGTTCCCAAGTCAATTACTCGAATGCACTTTAATTCGATAAAAATAGTCTGTATATACATGCGTATGAATTATACACTGTGAAAATAAATGTGTGATTAATTTTTATTGAACTCTTTTATAAAAGTGATAGGCATGCAAAATTCTTCTTTTAATTATTCCTATACTAGCTGATTGCCAGGCCCAGCCCTGATTAAATGATTCACTGAGAGATCATCAAAACTATGGAGCACTTCCAATTATCGTAGAACATTGAAATTCGGCACAGTAATATGATTTGTGGAGTAAGCCCAAGGAAAATTAAAATTTGTGATTTTCCATCCAGGGGCGTGGTACCCGCCAAATTTACTTAACTCAGCACCCGACAGACTTAGAGTTATCAATTAATACGTGGAGGTAGGATTTGAAGAAGTATGGCAACCGCCCATATATTTTAAACTCATTCTACAATTATGACGCCCAGAATGTGGGCGTGACCAAAAACCAATATATGGGTAATATATTGGAAAAAATATTCGCTAATATTTTTGTTAAACTTTTTTTCTTTTCGAAGAAAACAGCATTTTAGTGAAAAACGCCCAAAAAAAGTAGGCGTGGCAAAACCCTTTATATGACGAATTTTTAAAGGAGGGCATTGCCTACCTATCTTTCGAAATAACACTCTATCTCTCTAAATCTAGCTTTAAAACGGTTTTTTCATTCGGTATTAAAATCATAAGGAAAGTATACAGTCCGCTTGGGGCGAACAGTATGATACCCTATCCATATCCCTATATGTCCCAAAGAAAAATGCGCCAAGAAGATGATGGATAGCATTTTATTTTATGCTATGAAATTTAAAAAAAAAATATTTTTTGAGAAACGCAACCAAAAAGTGGGCGTGGCCAACAACTTTATGTAACAAAATTATGAAGGAGGGCAGTGCCTACATATCTTTTAAAGGTTGCAACACTCTTTTTGCTTAATTTTGGGCGTGGCAAGGGAATATGTGGTCAAAATTTCAGCTTCCTAGCTTGAATTTAAAGCCCAAAAATTTCGTACGGACGGACGGATGTTGCAATAGCCTTTGGTTTTGGTCCTGATCGTAAATATATATACTTTTATGGGTCTATGACGAATATTAAGGGGTGTTACAAACTTTGTGTCAAAATTAATATACCCTTAGGATAGGGTATAAATATTTGTTACATTTCGATCAATATACATCACACATTTTACCAAACAAAAAAAACAAATTCATATATGAAGCCACCGACTTTTTGTGTCTTGAAGAGAATTATTTTTTTTTATTTTGCAATATCCACGTATGTATGACACTCAGAAAATTAAGCTTTGAGAGCAATTCACTTTCCAGTTAATTTAAAGTTGAAATTATACAATTAAAGGTCAAGTTCCTCATTAGCAAGAACAAAACCAACATACAGACATCATTCAATTATCCTCGAGGAAATTTGTCCGGATGCCAAATGTGCAAGAAACTTGACCACACCGAGTGGCGTCATCTAGGCATCCAAAGTATTTGGTTGGTTTTTTTTGTTCATCTTTTGTCCCTTAACTTAACCACATGCCATGTTTCAACTTTCAAGTGTATAATCGCTTCGAAAACAAGGCACCCTTCTCCCATGGGACATAAATTACTTCTTCATCCTTTAAAAGGAAACCCCCGACATCGCTTAGGATCCTTATGAGCTATATCACTGCACTCACTGCTAAAGATCCCTAAACGGAGTGAAGAGTCACCCTTCACGAAAGTGGGTTGAAGTGGAGTAAATAAAACAGAGACAACTATTGGAATTGTAATGACGAACATTCCTCCAATTAAGAAGATATAAATCAAACAGTTTTGGGCAGCCCAAAGAAAGGAGTATCATCTCGTTGTTGTGGGAATTCCTTTTTGGGAGATAGGGCAAGAGTTTCGGTGACATTCCCATGTGGTAGTCAGACGGCAGTTACATTGGACAGAATTCTATTTCACTCGCCATGTGGTAAAAGGGCTTTTGTTAATCAAATTTAAGGATTTTAGTTCTATTTTTTCTTCTGCACTATTCTACTAAGACGGGGAGATGGAAACGGGTCTTTTATATTTCAGTGTTTTGTGCATGTACAACTATTTTACTGGCGGAAGAGCCAACGACGTATGTGTTTGTTCTGAAAACTTACTCGAATTCGTTTTATATATTCCATTTTTGGTTAAATGAATGTGCATCTCGGATGCTTGATTTCGAGTAATCTATTTACAATGAGAGAAAGTTCAACAACCGAACAGTGCTGTCATCACTGAGGAGAAAGAACCATACAAATGGTTTTGTCCGTTGTGTTTGAAGGTATGAGCACGGCCTTACAATTTAATGGGAAATCTTTTCAAGATGGGGGCAACGTGTTTTCAATAAGAAACCAGCTGCCACTCCATAAAGAAGCTTCAAGATATGATGTCGAGAAAATATCAGAGCATTGGTCCTGTTTGTAATTAATGCAAATTGGAATATCGTAGCTTGTTTGGACAACATCGTAATTCAACTGGTTGATTCAAAACTTCAAGCAATTGAAAAGTCATAGTTTAAAATTTTACAAATTCGTGGGTGCATTATTATTTTGCAAAATTAAATGTCCACGAGTTTTGCAGTAATAATAGATACTATCCTTACTATATACATAATATCTATATACATTTTAGTTTGAGGTGCCGGTTTTGTGTGGTGTGACAAGAAATTAAATGTGAAATGAAGATCCGCGGGAATAAGACCCTCGTGGGTTATACGCAGATTTTCGGTGCCACAGAAGCTATCATTTTGCTTATTCACAGCGATGGAAATCGGCTTCGTCGCTCAATCCTACACGTGGTTGGCGGTTATGACAGCTGACAGCTGATGCACTTATTCGCAGAACCTTAAAACAAAATATATTTATTCAGAATTCGAAGACTTGGGATCGAGCTTTTTGTATGTCTGATCCTCAAGGTGCTTTTGACTCCTGCGTGTAACCTTAATCCCGTTGAGAATGTTAATTAATCTAACTGAAATGTTATGGTCGTTCTTACTGCACTTGGTGTCCCATTACGTGCTAGTCTTTGTATGACAAACATACATCTGCAGATAAACTAGAGAAGCACACTTACATCGACCTGGTCTGAAAGCTGCGCATTATTTGTTTGGCATGTAGGGCAAATGAACCAGTCTTGGTGACATGAAATAACGCCAAACGAAATAAAGTCAAATTCCAAAAATTTTGCATTATTTCCATTCCAAAATCGAGGATTGAAATCCCTTAATCCCGCGTAGCGGGTCACTCAGGCACTGTTGGCATAGGCGCCTGCCTGACGGAAAGCACATACCCCGAGCGGAGCAACGAAGTAGCGTGAAGGTTGAAATCCCTTAATCCCTTTAACTTATTTGGCATTATTTCGTTTGGCTTTATTGCACGTCACCGCCAGTCTCTTGATTGTATAGTCCGCAGTGACAATGCAATAAGGGAAGGCCTAAATCAAGCTGACCTTCACAAGCGGAAGTTGACCTTAACAAACTTATTGTGCGCAACTGGAGGTAGTTAGCAAACGACGGCGCTAGTTGTAATGAGACTATTGGCCCTGGTCCTAAACGGATGGTCCCCAACCTAAATAAGTAAGTAAGTAGGTACCTGATATATCATTATAAATAATAGACGGATGAGAGAATTATTTATGTATTTTTTGATCAATAGTCACCACATTCAGTTGATCTTTGATATATTTCCACTTCTACAGGATAATCTGCCGATACAGAATATATTTCAACTAATAAAGATGTATAATACTCGTAGCTACACTAAATAACAGCAACGAAACTTTAAATGGCAATACAGTTACTTGAAAAGAACTAAGGGCTTACTTCTGTTTCAGTTTTTCAGTATATCTAGGGGCACAATATTCTAATTGCTTTCACATTACCTAAATTGTGGCAGGTTCATAATTATCGATATTCCTCATCTTTCAGTAAACATAAAACGTTAAGTTTTGCTTTGTAAAAGGTAAATCTACAAAGATAAGTGATATTGTTTTTCTTCCATAAAGAACTTTCTACGCAATAAATCTCAAAAAAACATCATATTTCTGGAGATGGCCTGAGTTGTTAAAGATTGTTTGTTTCGTTCAAATTAGTTTTCCAAAAAAATTGTATTCTTGGAATCAAATTTTATTAGAAGAAAAGAAACAATTAAGATACAAGTAATAAACGTGTTCGACATAAATCGGGTATTTTTTTCCTCTTATCATCAGAATCAACAAACAATACAGTTGGTGGGTTCATAATTTTGCCGGTGGAGTACCTATCTTCTTAGATAAGAAAATATGGGGGACACTAGCTATATGGATTTATTCATAAATATACTCAATGGCGAAGGTTGATGTGCCTTAAATATAGGTTTTGCATTGGTGGTCTCAACTTACGATGACACTAACGAGGAAAACTGAGAATTAAAACTCTAAATCGGAGCAAGCCCGAGCAGCTTTTTTCATATATGGTGAAAAGGTTGAGAAGTTTGCTTACGATAATAATAGGAAATCAAGCCATCAGACAAACAGCAAAACCCCAATCGGCACTCATGTTAGTTGAGTTTGCTAGAGAGGACCGGCAAGCCACAGTGGTAGAAGAGTTCTCCATAGATAGCAACCCTTCCATGATGGTCATAAACCATAATAATCAAGGCAGCCTCTCAGCCGCTTTAACTTAGCCAAGGTCAGCAGAGGGTTGAGACGGATGGCTTGAGTCTCAAGCCGCTAGAGAGCGATCAGAAAGTGATCAGAGAAACAACGAAACACCATATCTTGCTGCTGCTTATAATTAAGGATGGCTCCAACGATGGGCTGCAAACTTCGTGTTGGCATTTCAAATGCAAATATCAAAATTGATAGGTTCTCAGATCAGACAGACGACTTAGATGACGTCGACAACACCAACAAGTTGTTATAAGGAGAGGATCGACACCATCCAATCCAAATGACTCAACCCACTTTCCTAAAGATGAAAAGCATCGACATAGGCATTGTCCAAGAAACTTGAGTAAAAGGCCCAAATATAAAGTGTCAGAACTACAATCTGTTCAATGTATTCGGTTCTACAACCTTTATATTAACAATTATGTAAAGCCAAGTATAGTAAAGGTGGACATGTTTATCGAATCAGTTTATGTTACATACGATTGAAGAAAACAACCGAAAAAAGTTCACGAGCTTATAGTTTACGTGACAAAAAACACCCGAAACCAAATCGGAAAACAAAATAAAAAAATTTCTGATGTGACACTTTGTCAGATCTAACAAATTAACCAAATTGAAATGACTGGCAACAAATATTTTTGGGGGATTATAAATTATATATTTATATATTAAGGTCTCAGCACAATGTTGGTTCTGGTTTGTAAAAAAAAGTCCGCGGTATTTATCAACAAATCCGCCAAAGCATTGAAGCCCCCGACCGCAATTTTGACATCAATTTAACATCAACATTTTACAAAATATGTTAATTTACTACGAAAACTAAAACTTTATTTATTCCAGTTAATATATCCTCTTAAGCTAAAGAAAAAAAAAACATTAGGAAAGGCTACAGTCCGCTTGGGGCGAACAGTATGATACCCTATCCATATCCCTATATGCCCCAAAGAAAAAAGCATTAAGAAGATGATGGATAGCATTTTATTTCATTCTATTAAATTTAAAAAAATGATTTTCTGAAAAAACGCCCCCAAAAAGAGGGCATGGCCAAAATCTTTGTATGGGCGATATGTTGGAAAAAATATTGTTAAACATTTTTTTTCGCTTTCTATGAAAATTTTCGAAGAAAACAGCATTTTAGTAAAAAACGGCCACAAAAAGTAGGCGTCGCAAAAAGCTTTATATGACAAACTTATAAAGGAGGTTTTAAAACGGTTTTTTATCAATTGTGGGCATGGCAGTGGGCGTATTCAAACAAAATTTACACTATTTCGGAGCCTTAGGGAGTATGTGGTCCAAATTTCAGCTTCCTATCTTAATATTAAAAACCTAAAAATTGCGTACGGACGGACGGACATTGCTTAATTAGGATTTGGTCCTGCTCCTAAATATATATACTTTTATGGGTCTGCGACGTATATTAAGCGGTGTTACAAACTATGTGTCAAAATGAATATACCCTTAGGATAGAGTATAACAAAACTTGTACCCAAACGGTAAACCGAAATTGAAAGCAAAGTAATATTTAGCGGAATACTTTGTATGGAATTAATATAGCACATAGATGTTGAAGTGAATGACCGGATTTGAAGAGATTTTGCTGTTATATAAAGATTTAAGGGCATTGGGATATCATGTTTTGGTATTTAAAACGATGTTATGTATCCAAGTTTTAATACAAAAAATTCGTTTGTAGTACATTTATTTAAGCTAAAATTTTAGGTTTGGCGCTGCCAACATAGCCAACTGAGAGGAATCGGCACTGGGTCATCGAATTATATTTTTTCAAAACCCTCTGAACTCAGCACTAGGTTCACCAGGTTAACCATGAAAATATACATTTGTTTAAACTTAAATAAATATCCAATTTTCTGAGCAGTATGTTTTCATTGTAAACGTTAAGAGGCAAACACACAGAGAGTATCTTGATAAATTCAGAGAGTGATGTAAATATGTTATTTCTTCTAACTTTTTCCAAAATTGATATACCTAATTGCAAATGTAAAAAACACGAAACTCAGTATATTTTGAACATATAAGAGGAGTTGTCGAAGAAATGAGGGGAAGACATTTTAAATTAACTTTTTGATGTTGATTTTGTACATAAAGTAATAAAAATAGTGCGAATAGTAATAAAAATAATAGCCGTTAAAACATACTTATATGCGCTTGTTCGCAATTTTTTAACTTGCGAAAATATAACTTATTTATATATATAAATATATTAATAAAGTAAGATATTCATGAAAAGTACATATATTTTTAAACGCCCCACCCCCTAGGCTACGTGAAGTATGACCCCAAACCAAAAAAAAAATGGTCCCAAAAATTATATTGAAAACAACAACACAAAAATTTCTGTGTTTCGGTCGATCATTTCGCGTGACTATTTGCAGTGACAAGGTCAAAGAACTCAAAGGTACAAAAATTGGTACTAATTAAAAGTTAAAAAATCTGAAATAGTAAAAAATAAAATGAATAACGACAATAGAAACAATTATTCGGTAAACCTCCAGACTTAGAAGTACTCGACGCAAGTGGAGAATGATTGGCAGGAGTCAGAAGTTTTGAACCCATTTGTTTTGCCAAACCGAAGTAGCACGGTTTCCTAGGGTAATTCGACGGATCTCCACTAAGATGTCATTTGTGGAGTTGATGTTTACCCCGAGGTAGATGAACTCCTTAACTACCTCGAAATTGCTGCTATCAACAGTGATATTTTGTTCAGTCGGTGGACAGATGATTGTTTGTTTGTTGATAACATATATTTATTCTAGTTTCGCCTGTTCTTCAAAAGCCGTGAAAGCCTCTCTTACGGGAAGTTGGGTTCGACCGATGATGTGTGTATCGTCCGCATACCGCAGTAGTTGGACTGATCTGTTAAAGATAGTCCCTTCCGTGTTGACACCTGCCCTGGGTACTATCTGCTCAAGAACAAGTTTGAAGAAATCACACGACAACGCATCTCCTTGCCGAAATCCGGTGCAGGTTTGAAAGAGTTCAGACGAGCTGCTGCCAAACTGCACATTGCACTGCGTCTTATCTAGTGTCACGCGACACATCTGGATGGTGTGTCTCGACTTGAAACTAGTTGGTATTTTCCAGAATTTGCCTTAGTGTGAAGATTTGGTCTACATTTGATCTGCCGGGACGGAAGCCACACTGTTACGTGCCGATTAGTGTGTTTCAGAATGGTTTGAGACGTTCACACAGTACGTTGGATAAGATCTTATATGCGAAATTAAGCAGCGATATGCCTCGATAGTTCTTGCAAGACATAGGCTCGCCTTTCTTGCAGATGGGACATATGAAGCTGATGGTCTAGTCATCGGGCAAGCTTTCCTCCACCCAAACTTGGTTGATGGTTTGGTGCATACGCCCTACCATGACTAGGTTTCCATCGCAGTTGCGAAGAGCTTGCGTCCCGGTCTTTAAGCCAGCAGCCAGTTGATTGGCTTTCTTATAAAACTGCCGGATGTTGTTTCGGTCGCGGGACTCTCCGATCTCCTTTTGCATTGATTATATAACGTTTAATATTGGAAAAACATTGATTGACATTCCAAATAGTCAAAAATAACTATTTTAGTAATAGCATTGACTGTAAAATAGTTGATTTAAATTAAAAAATAAATATTAATATTAATTATCGAATAGATAATTTTGAGAAACAACTACAGACATATTATTATTATAAAAATAGTTAAAGAATAGTATTAAATAATAATTTTGTATCTAAGTGTATGTGATCAAATGATATCATTCTTACCGAACAAATTTAGTAAGACGCAGTCCTGCATTTTTTTTTGTTATATTTTGTAAGGGAAATCATTTCGGTTAACACTTGAAGACTGTAAAGACTCAAAAAGGCGATTTTGTAGAAAATGCTTTTAAAGTTTTAAATTGACTACCGCCTTGCAGAAAAAAGGCACTTTTAAAATAAATGCTCAAAATATTAATAAATTAATTAAGCGAATAATTCTGAATTAATAATTCAATTGAGTTTTTTGAGCTTAATCCAATTTCAAGGACGATTAGTACCCATTTGCTTAGACGCGTGGCAACGAATTGGCGCGAATGATAATTACATAGTTCATGATTATTGTATTTCGGTGAAAGCACACTAATTCCGAGATAGGCATTTATTTAATACGCTTATAAAACTAAGTACCTTAAGAATTATTTAAGTTTCTATGTTGTTAAAAAACAAACACAAAATTAATGTTAATAAATGGTAGGTATTTAGACCCCTTTGTCACAATAAAACATTACATATTTGAGTAACTTTCTTTGTCGCAGCGTATAACGTTATAACGGGAAACAATTGTTAATTACCACCCCTAAAATTTGCGGAAATAAAAAATAACCATCAACTTAGGAGTGCTTTCCCAGAATATCTGTTCAAATATTAACATACGCCTTATCAACTTTAATTTGTAAAATCTTAAAGTTGACTATCTTTATTTCGAGTCGACATGGATTTGATATAAATACCTTAACCCAAAACAATACATAGTCATTCATATCAACTTCTAGATTTGGTGCTAACGTTTTGTTTACAGTAAATTAGCAAAAATGCATTGTGCAATTATTTGTTTGGTGGTTTTGGCTGTCATCGCTGTGCCTGCTTCTGCGGTAAGGTCTTAGTTAATAACTTAGGCTTCGTGTATCCAAACACTTTATCTGAAACCATTGACAGGCGGAGCACATTTTTTTTACTTATATTATTTAAACTCGTTCCGATACTACATACTAAGAAATCTAAATCTATAGTAGTAAAAAATGCTAAATACGTAATTTTTCCTAATATTAATTTTCTATTTAATCTCCACTGTTATCTAACATAAGTTACTGAACTATATACATTTAAAATATCTGTCATAATATTTAAATTCCAGGCAAATGAAAAAATCAATGCGACTAGTTCCATTCAAAACTATTACCTCCTTTCGGATCGTCAATTACGAAATACAATTGCAGTTTCCGAAGCAAATATTTTGGCTCTCAATGTGCGAGGGGCTGATCATATAAAAGTATTTAGCGGACAAAGACAAGTTGTTCTAAAAGAAGTTGAACGCGTCGAACAGAGTCTTGTGCCCTTGCAGGCTTTGAGCATAACCAATAGAAAATGCGTTCAAAAATATAAACCACTCTTGTTAACTTTGGATAGCGTAAAAAAACAACTCGACTCCTGTTTATCCACCGCTCAATCGAAGGTTAATTATCTGGCTTCAACTCCAAACAGTTATCTTAATTCTGCAAAATCGAATCTAGACTATACACTGTCGCGCGCAATTGTCTTGTGCAATACTACTTACGTGTACAGTAATCAAACTCAAGAACTGGAACAGTGTGTAATATCAAATGTAAGTGTTATAATTGGTTTCGTGTTTGTTAAATGCCAAAGTGGTCGCTAAAGCCGACCGCTTCTCCAAAAATACTTTACTTAAAATCTATATTTTGTATTTCATTTAAGGTTGAAGCTCAAACAAAGAATGTGCAGAGCAATTTAGGCTATTTGGAAAAATATCTAGACACCAGTCTTTGCACATTGTCGGATCTGACGCGGGATGCCATTTTGTGCGCATTTAACGTGGAGAAAAATGTTCTGCAATCTATTGGCAGTGTGTTGAATGCAATTGATAGCTGCTCAAAGGAAAATCCTATACCTTGTTCTTGTAACAATTCAAATTCTACAGAAGCATTTTTAAACTAGCCAAACGTAGCAGATAAGAATTTGATGTGTGTCGTCGACATGAAAACGACAATGAAAGAAAATTATAGATACATTAAATTCTTTCTCATTTACTAAATGCAGTTTCAATATTTATGCAACAGAAAACTGCCGTTCTTTAAACAATAAGCAAGCATTTCGTTTAAATTTAAATTATCGATCATAAACAAAAGTTAATCCTTTCTTCCTTCCCTTCACTTTAAATACAATTTAGGTAAATCTCCGCCAAGAAACAATAGCAAACAATCAATTCAAAGCAATAAACTTCTCATGGCTACTTAAACGTCAAAACATTAGGCTTGTAGACTGTTTGACGTTTCAACCCCTAAACCGACTGACACCCTAGTCGCATAAGACAAAAGTTTTCTCAACAAAATTAATAACAAAATTAAATTGCCTCCAATTAAAAAGCATTTCGTGTGACCACCAGTCCCCCATCATGGGGTAGATGTAAGTTATCCCTCTGCCATCTTCTGCCGCATCCCATCAACGACAGGCAGCGGTGCCGCGTAATACCATAATGGGCAATTAGACATCCGCGGGTGCCCAATGAAGCTCGTCACTGCTACTGACTGACTCTCATTGTGGCAACGAATCATGTTTTACGGTTAACTTTGTTCCCGTGTATATTTTAACTGTAAAATGTTTCCAGATATTCGACGAAATGGTGTTTGCCAGATTGACGGGTATATTTAGTTGGCCATTCGGCGGAAGGAGTAGACCAGACCGAGAGTGACTGAATTAATTATTTCGAAATTTCCTCTTTGAAATTTAGATATTTTGCTGTGGATCACTCTTGGTATTGTTTTAAGTCGACGACTACTACTAAAATAATGCATAAAGTTGCGGCAGTAGATTTCGACAGAAAGTGTACAACAAATTTTTCAAGGGGTGGTTTTGGAAATTATATGTAGTTTCCAGCATTTAATAGAATACTTAAACATTTTAATAAATTGCGGTGTTGTTTGGGATACTTAAAGATTGCGATTGTGATAACACAAAATGTTGCTTAGTTCCAAAATTTACTAATAAATAATATATGAAAAAAATATTTTGACAATATTCTTTTAAATATATCACCAATAAAATGTTTATAGCCAGGGCCCAACGTTTAAGGACGTTTTTTTTCAATGAATTTAATAAAAAAAAAAATTGAGGCCTTTAACCCCAAGCGGAATGTAACTATTCACTATGTTTTTTATTAAGCATATATTATTTAGTATTTATTTTAAAAGTTTTAGGCTAAAACACAGTAAGATATAATATCTTAGAAACTAGTGAAAGGCATACAAACAGGCATGGGAAGTTACAAATTTAATGTTGATGAAATAAAAATTTAAGGAGAGATACGATATTTTCATTGATGACTCTGACTCTGTCTTCTGAACCAGGATAAATCTACTCCTTAGTTGACACCAAAAGTGACAGTAAGCACTTCACAGGCTTTTAATTCAGAGTCATTGAAGACAAACTTGAAAAATCTCGACGACCTTTACAAATACTACAATTGTATGAGCTTGTACAGTCGTGGCTGATATACGTAACTGAAAAGCATTTGGGACACAAGTTATTGGTTTGAATGAAGTTATTCCGAGATTGAACTGTCATTGCTAGAAACTTGAGGCACTTGCATATTGGATGACGTTCGTTGCATAGCTCACATAAAAATGTGTATGACTTTGCATAATAGCTCTGAACTTTATTTTTATTTGAAGAGTTATACTTGAACTTGACGTCACGTCCGAGATCGATTTCAGGATTCGATAAGGAGAATCCAAAAAATAAATAAATGACTATTGTATATAGTCAGTATTAGTATCAATTTGGTGAGAAAGTAGCGCTGAAATAGAATCGTTGATTGAGTTTTGTAATATTTATAACGCTTTGGCCGATTCAGCTTAAACGATCGAAAGATTGAAAATAACTTTCACTTGGTAATTCACAAGGATGCGCTTCTGTTAAAGTATTTTTTTCAAAGCTTCCCATGCGAAAGCTCATTCGTAAGCGGAAACTTGCTCACAATATTATCAACTCCGCCTATCTCTGAAAGTTGATGACGTACCGTTATTAGAAAAACAACCCATATTTAAACTCGGTTGTGACTCCTTAAGATTGGAAACTATTTCTAATAATTTCTAATACCAAGACATGAAATATACGTTTCATTTGACAAGTAAATGCAGCATAAGATAATTTTACTCCGTTCCACAGTTCCTCTAATTCAATTTGACGCGCTTCTAAATTCGAAGCCGTATTTTTGGCAATGGCAATTGCGAACTTATTGACAAATAAATAACAAGAGTAATGCTATCTAAAGCATTACAAGATATGTAAATGAAACGGAATGAATACTAAAACTACCGAATATGACATTGAACTTGGTTTTGTATATTTAATGTTTACCAATTTCGGTAAATGATGTGAGATACACAAGCAAAATAAGCCAACTAATAAATAATGTTTATCCCTGAGATATGAGAAACAATTTTCTTATCATTAAAACGTTGACATTTAAAGGTACAAATTATTTTCATTAATTTTTGTTCATCATCAGAAGAAGAATGGACAACAAAAAACGTCAGCGTCAAGAATTGCCTTGCGAGCAAAAAAACGAAAAGCCGGTTCTTCGCCAGAAATTGAGGTTCCAAAAAAAGGAGATTCTAAAACTGTGCTTTTGGGTAACCATGAACATGAACTGAGGTCGAAAAAAAGTCAAAACAAGACACACCTTCTGCCTCCAATAACGGTTGTTGGAATACAGATTATACCAAAATTTACCTAAGGCTATCCTAAAAACAACATTTAAAGTAACATCTCTAAATTAAAATATTTGGAAAATGAATGTTAGCGACCCGGACAGCTATCGCGCAGTTTCAGAAAAACTAAATTCAGAAGGAATCCAATGGTACACTTATGAAAATAAGTCTGAAAGGCCACACCGAGTTGTGGCCAGAGGACTTCATTCTTCGTGCCGCAAAGACGAAGTCATGCAAGACCTTAAAACTAAAGGTTTCAAGATAATCGATGCCGTCAATTTAATAAGGAAAGAAAAGCGACAAACTGAAGGAGAAGACGGAGTTATAGTTAAGCGCGGACTTCCGTTATTCATGCTTAGCTTCGAGAAATCTGAAAACTTAGATAAAATGTATAAAATTAAATCTATACTTAATATAGTCGTAAGAATTGAACCTACGCGCAAAAGTAGTGAGGGCTTGTCCCTCAGTGTAAACTTAAAGAGTGCCGATCTGCCACCCGACGCGTGCACACACTTTTTAAAATCGCTCCGCGGTCAGTTTGCACACACAAAAAAACCAACAACAAACAAGTGTGCAAAAGCATAAAAACAAAAAAAAAAATAAAACGCTAATCGCGCGCGCGCTGTGCAAAAACAAAAACAGTGCAGTGTACAGTGCAGTGAAAAAAAAAGTGTATTGTGTTTGGGCACTCCATCTGGTCCCACTCCCTATCGTTTGCTGCTGCTTTGCTTGGCTATGGCTGGGTAGAGTATCATTTGGCGAATAGCGGGTCGCGTTGTGTAGATTTTGTTGGCAGACCAAAGCAATTCATTGTATGGGCATAACACCTGCAGTGATTTGTTTTGGAAAGCTGACGTCAGGATCTACACGGTGCGGCCTAGCTTAGTCTGCGTCGGAGTTTAGTTTTTTGTGTTTGTTTTTTTGTTATGCGTGGGAATTTTAGAGTGGACGTGAGTAACATTCGTGGGTTGAGATCCAATTTTTTTTTATTGTACGCCCATACGATTCACAATAAACCAGCTGTTTTGGCACTAAGTGAAACACAGGTCAGCATTGATTGCGATTTAACGGAGTTTAGTCTGCCTGGATATAACTTGGTGCCATTATTCTTTTCCCATCGTGGTATCGCCGTTTATATACGTAGTGATGTAGCCTACCAACTTCTACCTCAATATGGCCAATGTTCCAATCCGGAATTTAACTATATTTGGCTAAAATTCCATGTCCGTAGGCAATTAATCCACTACTGTTTTATTTACAGAAGCCCTAACCAAGACAGGCATTCAACTTATAATGAGTTTGATGCACTGTCTGATTCCATCACCAGAATTGTAACCCTTTATCCTCATACTGAAATCGTCATTGCGGGCGATTTTAATATACACAATTCAAGTTGGCTTCGACATTCTGGACAGACAACACATGAAGGAAGGTATGTTGAGATATTTGCTGAGGTTAATAGTTTAACCCAGATTGTAAATGAGCCGACACGGATACCGGACATTAGCGGTCAAAACGCCAACACTCTGGACTTGTTTCTTACCTCTCACCCTGATAAATACACTTTAAATGTATTATCGCCTCTAGGTTCGTCAGACCATTGTATCATATCGGCGAATTTCTCGTACTCCAGCCACACAGTTAAAGAACAAGCTCCTAAAAGAACCGTATGGCAATACGAGAAAGCCAATTGGGAAGCTTTAAACGGTTTCTTTAGGAGTTTTAACTGGTCGTTGTGCTTCCTCAACAACGACGTGGATGCCGCTGCCGATATGATTACAAATTTAATTCACCTGGGTATGAAACGCTTTATCCCTAACAGGATAAAGTGTATCAGACCTAAGGAAAACGCTTGGTGTGACTTGAGCTGTAAAGAAGCTATCAGGGCTAAAGAGGCAACTTTTCGGACATTTAAGTCCAACCCAACTGAGGAAAACCGAAAAAAGTTCAAACGAGCCAGAAATGACTGCAATGCCCATATTAATCGTGTCAAATTCTCCTACGACCAAAAGTTGAGGCAAAAAATACTACAAAGTCCCTCCGGTAGTAAAAACTTTTGGTCGTTTGTTAAGAATATTAAAAATTCGGCCTCGTCATCTATCCCGACACTCATTTACAATGGCACTCCAGCTGTCAGCTCTTCGGATAAAGCCAATCTGCTCGCTGCTCATTTTGCAGCTAGCTCAACGCTCCCAGATTGTGCTTTATCTCCCCCAGTACTCGAGCGCATAGAACACTCCATGGGACAAATCCACTTTCGCACCCGTACTGTGGCAAGAGTACTTCAAGATCTCAACATTCACAAATCCGCTGGCCCAGATGGTATTTCCCCTATAGTTCTGAAGAGGTGTTCTTCCACGCTGGCAAAACCACTGCGGAAGCTTTTCTATCTGTCCTATTCTTCAGGGCTCTTTCCGAGCAGATGGAAAACAGCATTTGTCCAGCCCGTCCCAAAAAAAGGCGAATCTTCCTCTCCCTCCTCTTACCGACCAATTGCACTTACGTCCCTTCTTTCCAAGGTCATGGAAACGCTGATAAATCGTCAGCTTATGAAATATCTCGAATCCCGAAAACTTCTTAATGACCGGCAGTACGGTTTTCGCAGCAACAGATCCACTGGTGATTTGATGACATATCTAACCGAAAAGTGGAACCAATCTATTCACCATGGTGGTGAAAGCGACGACGTGGATGCCGCTGCCGATATGATTACAAATTTAATTCACCTGGGTATGAAACGCTTTATCCCTAACAGGATAAAGTGTATCAGACCTAAGGAAAACGCTTGGTGTGACTTGAGCTGTAAAGAAGCTATCAGGGCTAAAGAGGCAACTTTTCGGACATTTAAGTCCAACCCAACTGAGGAAAACCGAAAAAAGTTCAAACGAGCCAGAAATGACTGCAATGCCCATATTAATCGTGTCAAATTCTCCTACGACCAAAAGTTGAGGCAAAAAATACTACAAAGTCCCTCCGGTAGTAAAAACTTTTGGTCGTTTGTTAAGAATATTAAAAATTCGGCCTCGTCATCTATCCCGACACTCATTTACAATGGCACTCCAGCTGTCAGCTCTTCGGATAAAGCCAATCTGCTCGCTGCTCATTTTGCAGCTAGCTCAACGCTCCCAGATTGTGCTTTATCTCCCCCAGTACTCGAGCGCATAGAACACTCCATGGGACAAATCCACTTTCGCACCCGTACTGTGGCAAGAGTACTTCAAGATCTCAACATTCACAAATCCGCTGGCCCAGATGGTATTTCCCCTATAGTTCTGAAGAGGTGTTCTTCCACGCTGGCAAAACCACTGCGGAAGCTTTTCTATCTGTCCTATTCTTCAGGGCTCTTTCCGAGCAGATGGAAAACAGCATTTGTCCAGCCCGTCCCAAAAAAAGGCGAATCTTCCTCTCCCTCCTCTTACCGACCAATTGCACTTACGTCCCTTCTTTCCAAGGTCATGGAAACGCTGATAAATCGTCAGCTTATGAAATATCTCGAATCCCGAAAACTTCTTAATGACCGGCAGTACGGTTTTCGCAGCAACAGATCCACTGGTGATTTGATGACATATCTAACCGAAAAGTGGAACCAATCTATTCACCATGGTGGTGAAAGCAAGGTCGTTGCGCTTGATATTTCAAAGGCATTTGACAGAGTTTGGCATCAAGCTCTCTTGTCGAAAATGCGTGCATTTGGGATCGATGTTACCCTTCTTCAATGGATTAGAAATTACCTTTGGGACCGTTCAATACAAGTTGTTTTGGACGGTTTCAAGTCTGCAACTCACCAAATAAATGCTGGTGTCCCTCAAGGCTCTGTTTTGTCTCCGACTCTCTTTCTCATTTTTATCAATGACCTCCTGTCTGTCACTTCTAATCCAATCCATTCCTTTGCTGATGACAGTACCCTCAGCTTTACATATTCGTTTCCTGGGCAACGCCCCTCATCTTCGGGCGTTGAACTGGAACGGCAACGTATGTTAAGCTCATTGAATTCCGATCTTGACAGCATTCTTAAATGTGGTAAAACCAACAGAGTGGAATTTAATGCTTCCAAAACGCAATGCTGTCTGCTGTCATTGAAGCGAACCCCTAATTCTCTGCCATTATCCATGAATGGCACTTGCATCGCTGAAACCGAAAGACTTTCCATTCTCGGTATGTGTGTTAATGACAACCTTCGTTGGAATGACCACATATTTGATGTCGCCAAGAACGCTGCGAAATGTCTAGGCTTCCTAAAGCGATGCAAGAAATATTTCACCCCTTCTGATCTGGCTAGAATCTACAAGGCTTTTATTCGCCCAAAACTTGAGTACAACGCTCATATCTGGTCTGGTGCACCAATAACATATTTGGAGCTACTTGACAGGATCCAAAAACGTGCGGTAAAACTTATTGGCGATCGAGACATCGCGAAATCACTTGACTCTCTTAGACATCGTCGTAATGTCTCCTGCCTGTCATTGTTTTATCGGTATTTCCACCACAAGTGCTCAAATAAAATAGCCAGTTGCATTCCACCCCTACAGCAATTCAACCGCAATACTCGCCTTGCGAGGAATGCACATCAGTTTACCCTTAAGCCTGTTTTCGGACGTACTGTGAAATATAAAGATTCCTTTCTCAACCGTAAAATACGAATGTGGAATGCTCTACCACGCTCTGTTTTTCCTTTGCATTATAATTTACAAACATTTAAAACCAACGTGCATCGGTTTCTCCCTTTCTCTAATCCTTCATTTCCCTAATACCCGCACTGTGTCACTTCATTATAAGGGTATCCAAAGTCCCTTTAGTGCGCGTACATTATAAAAAAAAAAAACGCTGCCAAGGCTGTAACCATATGCACGCATACTGCCAAAAGGAACCACGTCGCGTTAAATCCGCGGGTAAACACTTATTGGAAGAGTGTGCTCTAAAAAAAACAAGATTCGCCGACTTGCATTAATTGCAAGGCAAAACACCAGGCAAACTATCGCGGCTATGAAATAGCTAAAGAGCTGCAGAAAAGGCGCGACCGATCCAAATATAAATTTAAAAAAGGAAACAGAAAACCATCTACAACAACGAAAATATGCAATGGAACAAACACATGGAATTATTACTCCAGCTGGCAGACCAGTTACACTGGAAAATCCACCCTCTACGGAAGTCGGTCCCTCGGATTCTGGGGAAGACCAACTATTGCTTCTAAGAGACCCTTTCAGAGCGAAAAATAGTATGCTAAAATTACCACCGATAGGGTCAAGGACAACTTCAACAATATTGCCTATAGAAAAAGAAAAAACATATATGGATCTCCAACTGGATCGCATGTCTCTGGAAAAAGAAATCCTCCGGTTAATCAGGACTCAGTGAAAACACAATGCTTCGTTATAGAGAACAACGAATTTCGAGCTAAACTTTATAAAATGGAGCGACTCTTCTGTGAGCTTAAGAAGGAAGTAGATTCTCTGCGAAAAGAAAACGAGGATCTTAAAAACCTTTGTGTACAGAAAGATCTCGAGACAATGTCGAACTGTGCAGCAACGGAATATTCACGGACGAAGAAGGACTTGCCCGCGAAACCAATCCGGCCGTTAAAAAACGACCTAGCAAAAAGCGTAAGGCTGTAACCTCACCCGAAGTCTTACAGGAAAAATATAAGGCCGCTGTAACAAACAAGACAAAAACTCAAGCGAAACCTCGCCCTCCACCCGCAATAAATGTCGTCGGGATAGAAGACTACGGAAAACTTCGCAACCTTCTCAAAAATACGCTGAAGATGAAGTACAATATAATCTCACGCCGAAACAACGTGTGGAAAATCAACGTAGAGGATTCCGATTCTTACCGAGCACTGTCTCTTAAATAAAACACAGATAATATCCAATGGTTTACTTACAAGTTTACTTATAAGTACGAAAAACCGATGCGAGTCATCGTTAGGGGACTCCACCCGACCTGCATAAAAGAAGATATTATGGAAGACGTGCAAACACAAGGCCTTAAAATTATTGACGCCGTGAATATTATCAAGAAGGAAAAGCAATGCACGGAAGGAGACAAAGATATCGTTATCAAACGCGGCCTTCCACTATTTATGCTCACCTTTGATAGGAGTGAGAATGTGGAGGATATTTTCAAGAACAAGACAATCCTAAACATAAAGGTCAAAATCGAGCCATTGCGTAAGGGTAGAACGGTACCTCAGTGCAAACGTTGCCAAGGTTTTAACCACACGAAGGCATACTGCCAGAAAGAACCACGGTGCGTTAAATGTGCCGGTAAACATCTCTCGGAAGAGTGCGAAAAAACCAAGCAGGTCCCAGCGGCCGGCGCAAATTGTACGAAAAACCACCCAGAATTATAGAGGTTGCGAAATCGCGAAAGAACTACAAAAAATTCGCGACACTCTCTAGAAACCGGTACACCCAGACCTAAGCTTAAATTATCATAAAACCGATAATCCGAAAACCGCTAGGGCAGTCAAAAGGACGAAACCGATACAGAAAAATAAAGAAATTGTACAACAGAATGTCGCTGGACCAAGTACAAAGCAAAATCCGGCGTTGGCGGATGCGAGATCATACGCGCAAGTCCCGATACATGGAGACCAGTCAAGATCAGATACAAAAGATCCGATCCGCCAATTAATAACTGTGATATTAGAAAAACTTGAGCAGCAAAGCGAGATTAATTAAGTTATATTTGACAAATTGAGCAAGCCCGAGTTCAAACCTCGCAAGACTATTAACAAAACATGAATATGATATAGTTTCTTAAAATACTGACTTGGAACGCAAACGGCCTCCTAAACAAAATTAACGAACTAGAAATATTTCTACGGAAAAACAATATTGATATATGCTTGATATCGGAAACCCACTTAAAAAAGGATATAGACGCACAATAAAAGGTTACAGAGATTATCACGCGCATCATCCTTCGG
Organism: Ferdinandea cuprea; assembly: GCA_963576555.1. NCBI lineage: Eukaryota > Metazoa > Arthropoda > Insecta > Diptera > Syrphidae > Ferdinandea > Ferdinandea cuprea. The sequence continues at coordinate 124,061,777 of OY754958.1, read as the reverse complement.
AAAATGCCAGAGGCGGATCCTCTCTTTACTTCAAAGATTTTATCAAGCACTCAACAGACATAAAAATAGAACTCGATTCTATGCAAATAAGTTCAGTCTCCGTAAAAGTAAACCATTTAGACTATCTTATCAGATCTTGCTACTTCCCACCAGGATATAGACTGGCAGACGACGACCTCGACCACCTCTTTGACTCATCTAGGTCTAATTTTATTATCGGTGGGGACTTTAATGCCAAACAAAATTTTTGGGGTTCAAGATGCAACTCAACGAAAGGCAGACTACTGTACAAAGCCAGTGTGAAGCGTGATGTGGACTTTTATTCGACGGGAAAGCCAACATATTGCCCAACTGACAAAAATAAAATCCCTGACCTCGTCGACTTCTTTATTGCAAAAGGGCTAAACAAAACTCTGACGGAAGTCGAAGAATGCTACGATCTATGCTCAGACCACTCAGCAGTCACCCTGAAAATGGGTGGAAGTGTAGCAACAAATGTAAGACCGCCCAGGTTAAGTAGTAACAAAACCAACTGGGACGTTTTCCGAAAAGAGTGCAAAGAAAGTGTCACTTTAAATGTGCCACTAATGACACCGCTCGAAATAGAAGATGAAGTTGACAGTCTTGTGGAGGCCATTCAGAACGCAGCGTGGATAAACACTCCCTTCCGAAACACTTCCCTTATCTGAACCATTTTTGCAACAAACTTAAAAATGAACTACAGGATCTAAGAAATTTCGAAACTTCAACTTACCTAGAAGGCTTGACTGCTGAAAAGAGCTCAATCTACTCACTTTGGAAGCCTTGAAGTCCATAAGGAAACCAAAAATGCACTTGCCACCAATAAGAAAAAAGCTCCAGGATACGATCTAATCACTGGCGAAGTTCTGAGGGAGCTACCGAAAAGAGCACTAGTTAAGCTGCTGTACATTATAAATGCTTCCCTGAGACTTTCATATGTTCCCAGACAATGGAATGTGGCCGCAGTCATTATGGTTCCGAAGCCAGGGAAGAATACAAATGATAAGAAATCATATAGACCTATTTCGCTACTGCCGATAATATCTAAGGTTTATGAGAAACTTCTGCTAAAACGATTACAATCAGTAATTGAAGAAAGACGCTTGATACCAGATCATCAATTTGGCTTCCGGGTCAAACATTCCACAATCGATCAGGTGTATCGAATAACAAATGAAATTGGAAAAGCTCTAGAATGCAAAAAGGATTTGCTCTAGCGCTTTTCTCAACGTATCGCAAGCCTTCGACAAGGTATGACATAAAGGCCTAATGTATAAGCTAAGGACAATCCTACCGGAAAAATTACACAAAATATTGAAATCCTACCTTGAAAACAGACTATTTCATGTTAGACATGAGAATGAATTTTCGGAATTCAAGGAAATCCACGCCGGTGTTCCGCAAGGAAGCGTTCTCGGCCCAATATTATTCCTGCTCTACACAAGAGATATACCACAAGATGAAGGGACCATCGTAGCAACGTTCGCAGACGATACGGCTATCATCGCAATGGATGAGTCAGTCGAATCATCAACTGAAAAACTCCAACGGGCTCTTAATAAAGTATGCGAGTAGACAAAGACCTGGCGAATTGCCCTTAACGAGACCAAGTCGACGCATGTCAATTTCATGTACAAAAGGATAAACAACTTACCTTTCTTTATTAACTCGGTACAAATACCATACGCAAACGAGGCGAAGTATCTAGGTATGACCCTAGACGCAAAACTTAAGTGGAAGCCACACGTTAAGAAAAAGCGCGACGAGCTCGCAATCAGACTTAGAGAAATGTATTGGCCACTCGGAATATATTCGAAGACAAGCGTATACAACAAACAGCTCCTGTATAAGCAAGTGCTAAAACCTTCTTGGACATACGGTATACAACTTTGGGGTTGTACCAAACCAAGCAATATGGCTATAATACAAACATTCCAAAACAAAATGCTAAGAACAATCGTGAATGCTCCATGGTATATAAGGAATAGTGATATTCACAGAGATCTAGGAATTGCTACCGTGAGTAACGAAGTAACAAATATTGCTCGCAAACTTCGTACTCGCATTCATGGTCACGGCAATAATGAAATAATTCGTACTCTGGACGTGACATACCTTGAGCGCCGACTACAAAGAATAAGACCGTTCGACCTAGCACCATAAGGAAAAACCGCATGTAAAAAAGCTACCTACCAAACGCGATTAACACTACAGAAGCGTAAACTATTTGTTAAGGTAACTTAGTCGTAGTCATCACTAAAATGAAAAAAATTAGAGGTAAAAATTTCTTACTACTATGAGCGCGCGCGACCGGATCTCATAGTGCCTCTCTGGGGGGTGAGTTTTAACCCGTAGGCAGACTAGATATATCTGAATCGGGCATAACCAATGGCACGGGCCATTGGTATCTTCTGAAGATTACTCACCTCCAGGCGCAACCAAAAAAAAAAAAATGTTACTCCTGTTTAAATTATGAAACGTTTTATAAAAGTAGTAACATGGAACGCGAATGGCCTTCTGCATAAAATCGACGAGTTAGAAGCATACTCAATAACGCCTGGTATCGGAAACGCATTTGAGGAAAGAATCAGATATACCAATTAGGGGTTACAACGATTATCACGCATATCACCCATCAGAAGGCCCAGAGGCGGAGCGTCCGTTTTTATAAAATACACCACTGAGGAGTGACCTGTTGAAATAATTGAGCTTGATGAAATGCAAATAAGCTCGGTTAGCGTAAGCATTAAACGCATTACATTTAACTTTGCGTCTATTTATTGTCCTCCGACGTAAGGAAAAAATGATTTTATAGGCATATTTGACTCACTTGCTCTTTGTAATTGGCGAAGATTTCAACGCAAAACACACCTTCTGGGGCTCCAGATGTATCTCACGAAAAGGTCGAATTCTTTTCGAAGCCGGTATGGAACTGGGGTAGAATTTTACTCGTCTGGCAAACCTATGTATTGGCCGTCGGATATGGCAAAACTACCAGACCTCATAGACTTTTATATCGCAAAAGGAGTATCAGAAAACTCAGTCCAAATTAAAGAAAGTTTTGATCTCTCTTCTGACTATTCGCCGGTCATTCTGATAATTACCAGCGGAGGTTTACGCGAAGAGGACGGTCCACCAAAACTTACTGGCAAAAGAACTTGGGACTCCTTTAGAAAAGACTGTATAAATAAAATCGATCTGAAAGTATCCCTTCGAACACCATATGAACTCGAAGACGAAGTGAATCAATTCATCGATGCCTTGCAAAGTTAAGCGTGGAACAATACTCCTCATAAAAAGAGAGTAACGACACTATTTTTAAATTAATGAAAATATTCCCGCGAAATTACTGATTTAGTAAAGTAAAAACGAAGAGCGCGTAAAATATGGCAGCAATCTCGCGCTCCGCAGGATAAAAAAATTTTAAATAATCTTTCCAGCAAACTCAAAAGGGACATTCGGAACTTTAAAAATCGTGAAATCTCTATGTATCCCGAAAGTCTAACGGCGGATAAAACTTCTTACTATTCGCTTTAGAAAGCTATGAATGGCATGAAAAAGCCAAAGATGCAAGCGCCACCCTAGGAAAAGGCCGAAATATTTGCCGAAGAGACGTTTAAACCATTTGAAGGTGAAGCGTTGCTTGAAAATACTGTTCCTACCACGGTATCTGACAATTTTCAAATTAGACGAGTATCGCTGGTCGCACTCTGTTTTGAAATACAAAAGCTTAAATTAAACAAAGCTCCTGGATATGACCTAATTACGGGCTCCTGAAGGAGCTGCTCAGAAAAGTATTACTTGAATTTGTTTATATCATAAACGCTTCTATTAGACTTTTGTACGTTCTCCGGCAATGGAAGATAGCTGAGGTGATAATGGTCCCTAATTCAGGTAAACCTCCAAATGTCAAAAAATCGTATAGACCAATATCGCTTCTACCAATAATGTCGAAAATAGTTGAAAAACTCATATTGAAGCGATTACATCCGATCATAGAAGAACGCCAATTAATAACGGACCACCAATTAGGATTCAGAACTAAGTACTCTATAATTGACCAGGTCTACAGAATTACCAACGAAATTGAAAAAGCACTAGAGGAGAAAAAAAATTGTTCTTGCATTTTCCTTGACGTCTCTCAGGCCTTCGACAAAGTATGGCATACGGGATTAAAATATAAACTAAAGCTCTCCCAAAGCAATTATATCAGATCCTAAGCTCTTATTTAGATGACAGACTCTTTCGTGTTAAACACGGGAGCGAGTACTCCGTATTCAAAGAAATCGCGACGGGAGTTCCACAAGGAAGTGTTTTGGGCCCGATTTTATTCCTATTATACACTCGCGATATCTCACAAGAAGAGGATACTATCGTAGCAACTTTCGCGGATGATACGGCTATTCTAGCTGTAGACAATTCGATTCAGTCTGCGACAAATAAGCTTCAACGATCTATCGACAGAATATGCTTGTGGACAGAAACTTGGCGTATTGTCCTCAACGAGACAAAATCCACGCACGTTAATTATTGAAATGGAAATCGCATCTTAAAAAACGCGAGGAGCTCGTTATCAGATTTAATAAAATGCATTGGCTGATTGGAAGATTTTCTAAACTCAGCATGCAAAACAAGCTGCTTTTATACAGCAAGTTCTAAAACCGGACGTACGGTATACAACTTTGGGGTTGTGCCAAACCAAGTAATGTTAATATTTTGCAGACTTTCCAAAATAAAGTCCTAAGACAAATCGTAAATGCTCCGTAGTATATCAGAAACGCCGATATCCGCAGAGATCTAAGTATAACTACCGTTGAAGACGAAATACGAAATTTCGGGCGTAAACAACACACCCGCCTAATTGGCCATTGCAATGACGCTGTACTCCGACTCTAGAATCGTTCTGATTTATCTGTGCATTTTGAAAACTTTAGTGGGGCAGGGAATGTTGCAGCTTTTTTTTCTCAAAAACCGTCGTATAATGATACCTTGACGTAATAAAGCATTGAAACCTTGGCGAAATATGTAGACACTTACTGACGTACTTAACAAGTTAACCATATAGTGTATTTTTCTCCATCTATTTTTGTGGGCCATGATGTTATTTTTCTCGAAAATTTACTTAGTAAACCAACAAAAGTATCACTAATCAATAATAAATTCAATTTAATTCAACACTTCAGAAATTCCTAAAGGAGGGCCCTCTCGAAACATCTACTACGATTAAAATTGCTTAGTAGTGTTTGCTCTTCAAAAGCCTGTATGAGAAAAAGTGGACGCATCCTCTTGCCTTATCTCAACAGCATGTAAGTCGTTGTAGATATTGAATTATCGCTAATTTCACAGATATAAATACCGACCCGTATTCCAGTCAGCCATCAATATTATCAGCAGCAATTATGAAAACATTCTTTAAACTGTTTGCGCTCGCAATTGCTCTAGCGAATGTCAATGGGGTAAGTAGAAATTATATGTTATTGCTTTGAAAAAACATTATTCGAATCCCCCTTAGGAAACCTACAATGTAACGAAGAGTACTCAGGAATACTTCCTGCATTCACAGCATAAACTATTAAATGAAATCAAAATTACTACGCAGCAAATTGACTCTGTTGAATCTCGTTTTGCCGATCGCCTGGAAGTAATCCAAATCCAACAAGATCAAGTGTTGGGTGAAATTCAACAAGTAAATACGAAAATCGCATTAAACTTTGTTCGAAAACATTGCACTCAAAAATATGAATCGCAGCTGATTACCTACTCGAATGCAAAAAAGAAGCTTTCTAACTGTTTATATACAGCTCAGATTAATGGAAGAACGTTGACATCAATTGCAAGGGTAAATGTTAACTATGCCAAATTGTATGCGGACAGTTTTTTATCAAGAAATGTAGCCGATTGCCAATGGCTGTCAAAAAATCAAATCAAATTAGACGAGTGCTATATTGACTCGGTAAATATGGCTTACAAATTTGAATTCCACAATGATAGTATTAAATAATGCTTTTTAATATGTTTTAGGTCTCAAGTGCTCGAACATACACTAACATTTTCTTGCAGAGAGCTCAGAATGCGTTAGTCAAGAGTTTATATGACGCATCAATAATTGCAAAAACAGCTGTAATTTGTTCATTTCAAATAGAGAGGAATATATTGGAATTGATTGGATCAGCAAGTAACGCAATTGTCAATTGTGAGACTGATTTCAATAAGAACAGTCTCAGTGTCGGTAAAACATATTAATCGACGTATTTGAATTTCCTGGGGCAGAATTACGACATCTGTGAGCGAGTGAATTACTTCCATAGGTTACTGAACTATCGAATGGGCCTGCGTACACGAGATGAACTCCACCAGTAGGTACGAAAAATAGTTGTTATTTTTACTTCAAGCGTACATGGGATGAATTCGTCTATTACATTAAATCATGTACCAAGATACTGTTATTTTGTTTTCTGTCATTCGCATTCTTATGCAAAATTTTAAGTTGAGTGTTTTCTGAAATTTAAAAAAAAAAACAAATTAATAAACTTTATTAATAAAAATGTATATTTTGTAATTCTTTTCGACAAATATTTTTCCACAGATCGGGGTGCACAGCTATAACATCGGTCATAATACTTTAGTGATTTCTATTCATTATGTTAAAATTTATTCTGTAATAAATTTAAAATCGTATTTTTGAGAAACACTTTACGAAAACTAATAAAACATACACATTTACTGTAATTTTTTTGACATACGACACCTTCAAATCTGTCGAATGAAAAACACACGATCACTGCAAAGGAAATTCCAAATAATCAAGCTCGATACTCGATACCATGCTCGGTAACTGAAACAGTAATGCCAATATGTGATAATTAAGTGACGTTTTGCTCGTTAACTGATGCGGTAATTCGGCCCCAGATTGCGTTATATGTGGGTTACCAAAAAATAAAAAAATTTGTGCATTTGTATAAAAACTTATTGGGTATGATGATATATATCTTCAAAACTTCAAATTGGGCGGTTGCCACCCCTCTTTTTTGGAATGTACACAAAGTTTATGTCTGTGCTTTAAACCCTTCGACATCGACTGAATAGCAAAATTGTTTAAGCAAAATTTTCCTGCTGTGATTCCGGTATATTGGTCGGCATAGATTCCGATTTAACGGAGTTTAGTCTGCCTGGATATAACTTGGTGCCATTATTCTTTTCCCATCGTGGTATCGCCGTTTATATACGTAGTGATGTAGCCTACCAACTTCTACCTCAATATGGCCAATGTTCCAATCCGGAATTTAATTTTGTTTGGCTAAAATTCCATGTCCGTAGGCAATTAATCCACTACTGTTTTATTTACAGAAGCCCTAACCAAGACAGGCATTCAACTTATAATGAGTTTGATGTACTGTCTGATTCCATCACCAGAATTGTAACCCATTATCCTCGTACTGAAATCGTCATTGCTGGCGATTTTAATATACACAATTCAAGTTGGCTTCGACATTCTGGACAGACAACACCCGAAGGAAGGTATGTTGAGATTTTTGCTGAGGTTAATAGTTTAACCCAGATTGTAAATGAGCCGACACGGATACCGGACATTAGCGGTCAAAACGCCAACACTCTGAACTTGTTTCTTACCTCTCACCCTGATAAATACACTTTACATGTATTATCGCCTCTAGGTTCGTCAGACTATTGTATCATATCGGCGAATTTCTCGTACTCCAGCCACACAGTTAAAGAACAAGCTCCTAAAAGAACCGTATGGCAATACGAGAAAGCCAATTGGGAAGCTTTAAACGGTTTCTTTAGGAGTTTTAACTGGTCGTTGTGCTTCCTCAACAACGACGTGGATGCCGCTGCCGATATGATTACAAATTTAATTCACCTGGGTATGAAACGCTTTATCCCTAACAGGATAAAGTGTATCAGACCTAAGGAAAACGCGTGATGTGACTTGAGCTGTAAAGAAGCTATCAGGGCTAAAGAGGCAACTTTTCGGTCATTTAAGGCCAACCCAACTGAGGAAAACCGAAAAAAGTTCAAACGAGCCAGAAATGACTGCAATGCCCATATTAATCGTTTCAAATTCTCCTACGACCAAAAGTTGAGGCAAAAAATACTACAAAGTCCCTCCGGTAGTAAAAACTTTTGGTCGTTTGTTAAGAATATTAAAAATTCGGCCTCGTCATCTATCCCGACACTCATTTACAATGGCACTCCAGCTGTCAGCCAATCTGCTCGCTGCTCATTTTGCAGCTAGCTCAACGCTCCCAGATTGTGCTTTATCTCCCCCAGTACTCGAGCGCATAGAACACTCCATGGGACAAATCCACTTTCGCACCCGTACTGTGGCAAGAGTACTTCAAGATCTCAACATTCACAAATCCGCTGGCCCAGATGGTATTTCCCCTATAGTTCTGAAGATGTGTTCTTCCACGCTGGCAAAACCACTGCGTAAGCATTTCTATCTGTCCTATTCTTCAGGGCTCTTTCCGAGAAGATGGAAAACAGCATTTGTCCAGCCCGTCCCAAAAAAAGGCGAATCTTCCTCTCCCTCCTCTTACCGACCAATTGCACTTACGTCCCTTCTTTCCAAGGTCATGGAAACGCTGATAAATCATCAGCTTATGAAATATCTCGAATCCCGAAAACTTCTTAATGACCGGCAGTACGGTTTTCGCAGCAACAGATCCACTGGTGATTTGATGACATATCTAACCGAAAAGTGGAACCAATCTATTCACCATGGTGGTGAAAGCAAGGTCGTTGCGCTTGATATTTCAAAGGCATTTGACAGAGTTTGGCATCAAGCTCTCTTGTCGAAAATGCGTGCATTTGGCATCGATGTTACCTTTATTCAATGGATTAGAAATTACCTTTCGGACCGTTCAATACAAGTTGTTTTGGACGGTTTCAAGTCTGCAACTCACCAAATAAATGCTGGTGTCCCTCAAGGCTCTGTTTTGTCTCCGACTCTCTTTCTCATTTTTATCAATGACCTCCTGTCTGTCACTTCTAATCCAATCCATTCCTTTGCTGATGACAGTACCCTCAGCTTTACATATTCGTTTCCTGGGCAACGCCCCTTATCTTCGGGCGTTGAACTGGAACGGCAACGTATGTTAAACTCATTGAATTCCGATCTTGACAGCATTCTTAAATGGGGTAAAACCAACAGAGTGGAATTTAATGCTTCCAAAACGCAATGCTGTCTGCTGTCATTGAAGCGAACCCCTAATTCTCTGCCATTATCCATGAATGGCACTTGCATCGCTGAAACCGAAAGACTTTCCTTTCTCGGTATGTGTGTTAATGACAACCTTCGTTGGAATGAAAACATATTTGATGTCGCCAAGAACGCTGCGAAATGTCTAGGCTTCCTAAAGCGATGCAAGAAATATTTCACCCCTTCTGATCTGGCTAGAATCTACAAGGCGTTTATTCGCCCAAAACTTGAGTCCAACGCTCATATCTGGTCTGGTGCACCAATAACATATTTAGAGCTACTTGACAGGATCCAAAAACGTAAAACTTATTGGCGATCAAGACATCGCGAAATCACTTGACTCTCTTAGTCATCGTCGTAATGTCTCTTGCCTGTCATTGTTTTATCGGTATTTCCACCACAAGTGCTCAAATGAAATAGCCAGTTGCATTCCACCCCTACAGCAATTCAACCGCAATACTCGCCATGCGAGGAATGCACATCAGTTTACCCTTAAGCCTGTTTTCGGACGTACTGTGAAATATAAAGATTCCTTTCTCAACCGTACAATACGAATGTGGAATGCTCTACCACGCTCTGTTTTTCCTTTGCATTATAATTTATAAACATTTAAAACCAACGTGCATCGGTTTCTCCCTTTCTCTAATCCTTTATTTCCCTAATGCACGCACTGTGTCACTTCATTATAAGGGTATCCAAAGTCCCTTTAGTGCGCGTACATTAAAAAAAAAAAAAAAAATGTCTGTGTACGGACGCTAAGCTAAAAACTTTTGTTTGGGAATTAAGTTAAAAGGGTGCAATATGCAATATTATATCAAATTCATTTGAGCATTTTTAAATAAATTAGATTTTTTCAAAACAAAAGAAGTGAATTAAGAAAATTTGGTATACGATCAATTGTTACAATTCCCTTTGAGGCGATTTAAAACCGAGGCGCGTCATATTGCGAAAAAGTTTCGTATGACGCAGTCGTACTCTTTATTTTTTATTGCAGTTTGTAATAAAGGTTTGGTATGGCAATCAAAAAGTAAAACACATAATATAAGAATGTTACCTATGCATTTTCAATTGGGAGCATATATATATTTTATATATTTTTTTTGATCTTTGCTTATCTAAACTCGTGCTGAGGTATCTAATAATTTTTTTCATCAATTCTTTACTCAAATATATTTGAAGTGCTCTCCGACTTCAGACAAAAATGATTAAATCTAACTTAAAATTAACAGGATACTTATACTTGATTAATGGCTACTACCTTTCGGCCATAATTATTAATACTTTTTGTTTTGTAAATATGATTTTCGCAAGAAATATTTAAAAAACTTGCAATCTTTATTATTTTTTTTTTCTTAAAATACTTAAAAACTACTATTTAAAACTATACATATAAACAAACAACTAAAAACTTAAAAGTAATTTATACAAAAAAACTATTGCTAATTATAATCGGGGTGATATGCACTCGCCGCCTCTTCGACAGAAGCACCGAGTGCCTACCCCCAACACCGTTAGCAGCACCCAGCAGCCGCCAACAAAGCACACATGCGCCACTGAGAGCCGACTGACACCGAAATGCATCGGTCGACTCTCAGGAACACCACACCTTGCAGCCGACAGGCCCAGCACAGCAAACCAACTTACAAACTAAGGGAGCTCTCCGATTTCCCATTTATATAAATGGTAAAATGCTAGGCCTCTCCTATTCCATTGTGCTTCGGAAGTATTTTTTGATTAATATCAGCTTCGAAAAAGATCCTTCGGCGGTGCATGCATCTGGATAGCCCAAAAACAGTGACAAAGACAGTTTACTTTACTGTTTTTTATACCTGTCTATATAAACCTGATGGTTTGGGGACTGGACTACTGCGGCATACTCTAAAAGGCTCCTGACTAGAGGGCAAGGAATTAATGTTAATGTGTAAGTAACGAACGAATTTCGCTTCGAAATAGGGGAAAAGAAATGTAAAGCTACTATTCAACTTTATGCCGTGGTCCGATATTTTAGTAATACGTCTAAGGACAATCTGATTGCCACAATAAGCCATAGTGAAGGTATTATTGCTGAATAGCATAGAAGCTGGAGAAAGCTTAAAATTATCATTTAATTTTAAAGAGTATATTATGTATTATGAAAATCAGATTGATGATTTTTGCAGTCACTTATTGAACTAATTTTACTGAAAATTGCCCAGCAATTAGCAGAATCTTAACAGTTGCTTGATATAACCAATATCATTTGTAAATAAAACACAGAGTAAATTACATCTCTGCGGTAAACCACTAAGGACGCTGACTTCACGTCACTGTTAAGATTATGCTAACTATTGATCTCTGTAGCCAATTATGACGATATCCGCTGATTATGTCTTGAAAAATGGGCTTATCACGATATCTATAAACAATTAAGTGCACGACCGCATCATACGAAACTTTCTCGGTACATGAGTTTTTGAATCTCCTTAGAAAAGAATCACTTTTTAATTTCTTAAATTATCGATTTTATTAAAAATGGCCATAAGGATTTTGATGTACTTTTGCATATTGGACAATTTTAACAGTTGTTGAAAATACAAAAATTGATCAAAATCCTTAGAGCCGTTTTTGAGGGAATAAAAATAACATAAATTTAAGAAAATCTAAAAATATGAAAAAACGAAGTTTTGTTAAACTTAACATCATAAAAAATATAGTACAAATTTTCGGAATTCCCTTTATTCATTTTTGCGATGTTGGCGGTTTTATAAATCACCGTTATTTTGCATACTGAGTACGCAGTTTTTTGGCCCCATCCCAAGTATCCTTAGTACAAAAGACTAAAATCCTTGGGACCATTTTCTAGAAAAATAGTGATGTGATGTAAAAAAGAATGGCAGGTTCCGTTATTAAATACAAACGATAAAGCAAAAAATAAAAAAAAGCCGCGAAATGTAACCCAAAAAACTTTATATACGAACTTTGAAGAAAATCCGTCGAACTTATACGGACAGACCGACGCGACGAACGGATTCCGCACGTTAAAAACATTTTCTCAAAAACGGCTATAGCGATTTTGATGTAACATTACATACTGGACACTTTTAACCTACATAATTGTCTAAAATTCAAAAACAGAACAAAATCGTTAGAGGTGTGTTTGAAAACGGAATTTAATTAAAATCTCTTTAGTGTGCGAATACGAATGTATTCGATTCGTTGTGTTTTTTTTTTGATTTGTATTATTTGTGCAGTGAACTGCACACAGAACCCCCAACATGGAGGGTCAGGACCTTTCTGGGACCTCTTGGACAGAGGGAGTCGGATATTCAGGAGCCAGAAACCAGCTTCGGCGATGTCAGTACTGCTGTTAGCCAACCCCTGGGTTAGTTTTGGAGATCCGCATAGACCCCGAATTCAAGTAAGTCGAGACAGCTCATATAAAGATATCACTGGAACGTGAACAGCACCGGTAATGAAACATAATTCGTTGAAATTTTCCACAATAGAAAATATTTTTCTTAGACGACTCTATGGGCCATAGCTACGAACTGATATTCTTACCTATGATTACAATAAAACGTAAATGGGTAAGAATTTGAAAATTGTATCTCTGTTAGTTAGTTAATATTTTTATTTGCTGAGATTACAAAATAAGATCGGTTTAGTTTTCGGCGTAAGCACACTTTTTACACATACAAATCCATGCTGTTTCTAATACTTAAATTAATTTTTCCCTTCAAGGTTACTGGCATATCATAAAACAATAAAAGTAAAAATATAAAAAAATTTACTGCTTGAAACATTCCCTCACTTTCAAATAAAATACCCATAAGGCCAGCCTCTGTCCATGCCCCATCGCAATAAAAATATTTCTTCCAATATTTTTAGTTTCAAACAATTTTCCGCGATATAAACAAAAGAAAAGGACCCAACTATCGCATTTATACGAGACGACATTGATTTTGAAAATGCTCCTGCTCCTTCGATTCTTTATGATTGTCCTTTTCGCTTTTCCGACACACAGACACACTATACGTACATACACTGCTAGCGATAATAATAATGAACACGATTTGTGCATTAAATTTTGTGCAAAACGAATTGAGAAAAATAAAAAAAAAGGAATATAGCTATTGGAACTAAGAAACGGATACCAAACCATGTGAAGGAAACTTTCCTCTCCTTCAAAGAATACCGTGCCTCATTCCTGCTTCCTGGCACTGCTTTCGCTTTGTTTTGTTTTTCTCCCCTTTCGTGCAGTGAAAACAAAAAAGGGTCAAAACCATAACTTTTACACTGCAAATAAATACCAAGTGCCAATAATTCATTGAGTTTTATTGAAACGACGACCGACGATGCGATTCTGAAGCGGAATTGTAGTGAGAATGGCCAGAGGAGATGATGTGCCACACATGTGTGTTGGAGGGTGTGGGTAGGAGAAAAGGTCAGTAAATCTTTAATGGAAAGTCTTTTTTTGCGTTTATTCTATCCCGGATAGAGAGAAATTTGCATTTGCTAGCATATGAAATTTTGCCCGAAAACTGAATGAAAATGAATAAATAGTTTCGCCATCGGTGGTCAATTAGGCTTGTCTATTAATGGCATAGTGATGTGGTCTTAATGACAATTGATGGATTTTCGATTCAGAAAATGATTTTCATAGAGTGCCAATATCAAATTTTTCTTCCGTTGCTGCACTTGGTATATGAATCATAGTTTGCTGTTATAGAATTAGTTTTTAATAACTCTTCTTAGTTGAAAGTGACAGACGGAAAATTCACTTAAATTAACTAGTTCAAATGGGTGGTGGGACAAAGACAATTTTAACCATGCCGCCGGCCGGTGCTGACTTATGAGGCAAAAGCGATTTTTTTATTAGAGAACTTGGCTATTCTTTAACATTTATGTTTTTTTGGTGTGATTTCAATACTTATTGCAAATATTTTTTTATACATGGAAATTTTGGAAAAATTTAAAATTGTAGGAATTTTGACCGAAGGTAAAAGCTCTTTTTCGAGGTAAATATAAATTTGTTTAAATAAATATGTTTGTTTGCCTTAAAAAGAACTACCGACAAGTAAAATTATATAACTATAGAATGAGTTCGATATATGGGCAGTTGCCACGCTTATTTTTTGGAAAATACGCGTTTGATTTTTTTCGGTATCTGTTCTTCAAATCCTACCTCCACGTATAATTTCATAACTCTTAAGTCGTTTGGGTACAAAGTTAAAGAAAAGAGGCGGCTGGAACGCCCCGTAAATAGATAATAAACAATATTTTATTTTTTCCGTGTTTGTTCTTAAAAGCCAACCCTCATGTAAAAAACATAATTGTAGGTATTTTAGGGGCTGAAAAGGGGTGGAAGCCCCCTAAATGGAAGCAGCAGGAAAATGAAGAAAATAAATAATTGTAGGTTTTTTGGGGACCGCGTTATGAGAAGCGGGCAGCTGCCCTCAGTTCAAAATGACCTAAGTTGGTGCATATAAATAAGGGTGTGGTCCCAAAGTAGCTTAGGAACTTGGCTGGGGACTACCGTGCCAGTTTATTTTATATCTAAATGGCTCAGAATGTCTTCTTGGTTCAGTTCATTGCGTTAGCGGATGTATCTTCTGCTCCATTCGCTGTTCCTGGCGCATTGAAGAATATTTTTTTCTTTCGAAGGAGTCCAGTATTAACTCTTCTCTCCTGCTTATCGTCTAGCACTCATCACCATACAGCAGAACTGGCAGGTTACCTACTAGGCTACTTGCATTAACCAAGTTATCGATCCTACCTATGGAATTGTTGAAACAGCCGTGAGAAAGGAAAATTATTAACGAACTGTCTAGCATTTAATACAAAAAAAAATACAAAACTGAATAGATCGCTAAATGTCTAAAAGTCTAACTGCGGATAAGTGTTCCAATTACTCGCTCTGGGGAACTATGAAAAGCATCAAAAAGCCAAAAACATAGGAGTGTCTAATCAGAACAGATAATGGAGGATGGCCGAAACTTAGTAGAAACCTTTAACCTCTTTCCGAATCGGGGGTAGGCACCATACCATTTTCTATAAAATATATATAAAAAAACCCCTTCCAATTTTTTACCGCGTTTCCACTATTCCTAAAAAGGAATATTGGCTAAATATCTTGAAACAAATTTGTTTTCGTTTATTAAAAACTGATCACAATCACAAATTCGGGCTTAAAATTTCGACCAGGTTTAAAGAATAACTACCGAAATAGAAAAAAGTCCTAGAGGACACAAAAATATGTTCTAGCGTTTTTCTTCACGTCTCCCAGGCCTTTGACAGTTTTATCTAACGGACACCTTTTCCATGTTTAGCACAGACACGAATACCCCGGATTCGAAGCACTAGAGGCAGGAGTTTGACAGGGAATTATGAGTACGTAATTTTATGACTGGGTCGTACGAAATTTTCTCTCTTATTATATGAAATACATTTTGTTAAAGGTTCATTAACAGAAGTAACAAATTACTCTTCTTCATTATTATGAAGGATTTCTTTTAAATCTTCGGTAAAAATGTTCTCGCTCTTAAAGGACAACATTCAAATTTAAATATTTACTTTCAGGATAATTGGAATATATTTCTCAAAAGAGTATTAACTAATATAGTATGAAGTAACACTTTGTTATATATATCAGCGCAATATAATAAATAGATTGCAGCTCCGCGTTGAAAAGCTGCTAAATATATATTCCGAAACGATCTGCAAATCATTGTCTTAGATTGAATTAGATAAAAATAAAAGAGCAAATAATAAAGTCAGGTATAAACTCAGCCGTAGACCAGCCCTTGTTTCTGTTCTGTACTGTACTAAAAATACATCAATAAGAGAAGGGTTATTAACTAATTGGAAACATGTCTGTCACAGTGTATTTCTAAGTGAATATTTATATACAATTTATATCCCGGCGGTTGAACCAAGTTTCTAAGACCATAACAAAGTACAAATCATTTGGTAAGGATACAATATATCCGGAAATTTAAGTGACATCATCAGGATCCAGATCAAACACTATTAAAATTTACACTAGAACATCATTGCTCACCCAGAGGAATACAATTTTGCGTATATAAAAAATATAATAGACTTTTAAGAAAATTGCTGTCACTGATACCAAACTGAGTTTTCGTCAGCACAAACGTAGCGCGTGTTGCGCCCATTTTACAGCAGATGCGGGCTCTGCAAAATTGACTCGAGTTTGGGTAAGCAATCAGTCAAAACCCGTATGTCAAAGCAACAGCAGATCGGCCGAGAACATCGCCGCTGTCTATGAAAGTGTGAAAAATAACCCGACGCATTTGATTTCCCGTCGTGCAATTGGACTCGGTCCCTTGCAGACTTCACCTTAAGCCTGCATCCGTATAAGATCCAACTGACCCGTTTGTTCGCGTTAAGAAGAGGACCTACATTTTGGCCGATGAGCGATGAGGTGCATTTTTGGATGAATGGTTAAATTTCCGTATATGTGACAGGTGGCAATGCATCCACAAAATATTACTGTTTGGTGTGAATTATGGGACGGCGCGGCGGCATCATTTTGTCCGTAGTCCGTCGAAAGCGATGTTGGTGAGCGATACAGATCAATTACAAATTTTTTGGTCCGAATGGAACGATATGGACGTATACGACATGTGGTTTAAGAAGGACTGCGCTATTTTGGGGAAGGGAACGCCAAGACCAACTGTTCAAATGATACCTCAAGTGATTCTCTAAATATTAATTAACATTTGTTTCACAGTTCTCAAGTAGACAGTTTATGCTTCGTATTCTTAAATTAAACAATATGACAACTACTACTATCTTGAAATGATAAAACAATATTCGCTTTGGTATTGGCTTATCTCAGTATTTTATCTCTGATAAGATTCATGGACTTGGTCATCGGCAAATGGTAACATATTATAAGCGGCTGGGGTTCCCTCAATTCCGTTTAATTTCCTATTATTGTAAGTTATTTTTATTAACAACCTGTTTACCATTTGGTAAAGCACTTAATTGCGGGGTTATCATTTTAAATCCCGTAGATCGTATTTTTACCCTCAACTATGACATTTCTACTGAAATTGTCTTGGATGACTAATTTTCATATAGATCTTAGATAAAACATTCGATTATACAATTATCTCTGTATTTATAGCTTAACAATGAACTGATATAAATACTTGAGCTATGCTACAAACCGATCATATTAGACATTTGACATTGACAACAAAATGTGTTCAATTAATACTGTACATTTTATTGTATTTACTACTCTTGTAGCATTGGCTTTTGGGGTGAGTTGACATAAACGATTCTATTAATCGTACAATTTTTAACCGTTAATCATCAAAGGCTACTAGTCCCGTTTACAATGTGACATCTGGTTTGGAGGACTATACACTATTAGTGGGGCGTGATATGCAGAGTGAAATTAACATTGCTGACCTACAGATTGCCACTGTGAAAGCCAGACATTCCGATCGCATTGAAGCCATCGAAAATCAACAAGAATTAGTTAAACAAGAAGTTAAGCAGATTGATAATAGTCTAGTGCAAGATCAAGCTTTCAGTTTAATTAGAAAACATTGCGTTCAAAAATATAAACCACTTTTGGCTACGCTTACCGAAGTGACAAATAATTTCACTCTTTGTTTAAATAATGCCGATATAAGTGCTCGTAGCTTGACAGTTGATGCTGAATACTATCTGACAAAGGCCCTACATATTAGGGAAAAGAATGTGCCCGCAATTTTTCCTTATTGCAACAAAACTTACACTTCGGAAGCTCTAAAGCAACAATGTGTGACGGAAAGAGTAAGTACATTGTCATTTTGTATGTCCAAACATTATTTAATATACATATATGTGATTCTCTTAGGTTGATATAGAAGTTACAAATTTCAATAAGGAAATTGATGATCTTAAAATAAATTTACAAGATAGTCTACACAAATCATCAGTAATTGCGACTGCAGCTAATGCCTGCTCTTTCGCAGTGGAGAAAAGAGTTCTATTTGTTTCTGGTGCTGTTTTGGATTTAAGTAATTATTGTGAAAATGAATTGAAGAATGTTGAAACTAAATCATTGGAAAACGAAAACCAAATTGCTATTGGAGGTGTGTTGCTGAAAAGGATGTCGGGAAATCGATTAATAAATTAAATTCGCTCTCTTACTTCCCATATTATGGTTAACTGACTTCTAGAGAAGAAAAAAAATTGGATGAAGTATAAAGCAAGGAGGCATAACGAATTTCAAGTGTTTCATTTTGGGCACTTTTATTTACTTTTTGTTTGGTTCATTTTGTTCTCTATTGCCTTATACTTAAATATAACACTAATTCTTGAAACCTTATCTAATTCTAAACGATTTGAAAATCGATTAAAACAATTGCATTCAACTGAAGCTCCTTATGTATGTATTTGTGTAAAATGTCTATTCATCTTTGTCGAGATGTTTCGCTACGGAAATAAGTCTTTTAAATTTATGGTAGGAAGCTGAAATTTCGAACATATACTCTCTAGGGTCCCGAAGTAGTAAAGCGTTAAAACGTTTAAAGGACACCGCCACGCCCACATTAAAAAAAAATTTAAAGCTGCATATAGAAAATTATATATATAAAGGTTTTTGCCACGCCTACTTTTTGAGGGCGTTTTTAAACGGTATGTTGTTTTCATCGAAAATGTCAATAGAAAACGGGGAAAATTGTATAACAAGATATTTAGCCAATATTTCTTTTAGTATATCACCCAATCAAATTTGTTTCTACGCCCACTTTTTGGAGGAGTTATTTAAAACAAATGTTTGTTCATAAATTTCATAGAATGAAATAAAATGATAACCATGATGTTATTCACGTTATTTTTGTTTGCGGCATGTAGGGATATGGATAGGGTATCATATTGTTCGCCCCAAGCAGACTGTAGCCTTTCCTTCTGTTTATATCCTATCCTAAGCGTATATTAATTTTGACACATAATAGGTAGCATCTCTTAAAACTCATCGTAGACCCCTATAAGAATATATAGTTATGATCAGGATCAAAACCT
This sequence comes from Ferdinandea cuprea, assembly GCA_963576555.1. Lineage (NCBI taxonomy): Eukaryota > Metazoa > Arthropoda > Insecta > Diptera > Syrphidae > Ferdinandea > Ferdinandea cuprea. The sequence continues at coordinate 124,042,513 of OY754958.1, read as the reverse complement.
AAAAGGATTTAACAAGCTCCGTCCAACCGTCCTTATCAACTTCTGAGGAACTTAAATTTAAGCATGTAAACTAAAGTTTGGAACTCCAGAAATTCTCAATACGCCCACTGCCAAGCCTACAATCTAGAAAAAACCGTTTTAAAGCTGTAGTAAATATCTATAACGCCTTTTTATTGGAGGCATAAAGAGATATGGATAAGGTATAATAATGTTCACCCCAAGCGGACTGTAGCCTTTCCTTATGTTTTTTTTTAATTTAATAATTAATTGCAAAAATTTGTTTACAAATATATAATAAAGAATTTTATCTATCTAAAAGAATAGTGTCAGTTGCAGTGACCTCCTTAAGATAATTATTAATGGTACCAAAAATATTAATGTTAAAGAATAGCCAAGTTCTCTTATGCAAAAATCGCTTTTACCTTGCAAGTCAAAAATACACAAATAGTATTTACATTTTTTTACTTGTCAAGATTTCCAATTTGAAGTTTTGAAGATGTATATATAAAACACATGTGTATAGGGCCATAATTTTAACGATTTAACACCTATGCATCCTGCATCCTAAATTTTATGTCTCTACCGAAGCGGTTTAACGGGTTACATCTCGCGCCGTTGTTTAAACTTTCTCGTATACATTAGTTTTTTTTTCGGAGGTTGCTTCTATCCGATGGAGCGCTCAGACACAACTACAGGTTCATTGTACTACCATTAATACACCTTATATTAATGTACTTAGTTTTCTCGTCTTTCGAAGAAAAACGAGAACAGCTTGAGTGATAAAGAGCTTAGATGTTCGACACTCACCACGTCAGCTCCGAAGATCCGCCACGTGATGCGAGCATAGGCCGGACAACTGCAGAGAAAGTGTTCTTCTGTGTCATCCTCCTCACCGCAAGCAGGACAGGTAGTGGTGGCCCGAAAGAAGCAGCCTACAGTCGATTCTCCTCAGAGATGGAAGAAAAGATGCTGACCTTTTGCAAATGCCTGGGGGCAGTAGTTTGGTCTGTTTACATCCACTGCAATCGCGCCAACGAATCTTGTGTTCACGAGAAACCCAAGAATCGATAGAAGACATGAATAAAGATGCAGGCAGACCCAACACAGGTTTGGGTCCTGAGCAAACTTCTTCTGCACCTTGCCTAGCAAGCTCATTCGAGATCTCATTTCCCTGGATGCCAGTGTGTCCTGGTACCCAGACAAGATTCACTGTGTTCAGTCTTCCGACCAAATTCAGAGAATGCTTGAGTTCTAGCACTAACTTGGACGAGGTAAGAGGGCTTAGAAGCGCTTTTAATGCAGCTTGGCTATCACTGCAGATGCAAATGCCTCTAGCCCTCCACCTGTTGTTCACAATATAGCGCATAGCCATTAGGATGGCAAAAATCTCCGCTTGGAAAACGGATGCATGTTTACCCAAGGGGTAGTAAAGTCGTAAATCATCGCAATCCATAAAGACTCCAGCACCACCCCTGCCCGGTGTTGGAGCCGTCCGCGAAAATACGATGGCATTCAATCCATGGTTCAGACTCTGACCGAAGCCATTCCATTACCTGTGGAAAATTGACGTGGTAGTTTTTTCGCAGAAGGATTTCTGGTGTCATTGCATCAGACGGCATATCCATAAGACTGGGGTCAAAGGATAATTCTCGAGCAAGTTCTTCAAAATTCCAGTGCGCATGGTACCAAAAACCACTTCTCTTTAAGCGAAAGATTGTTCTTAGCGTACACCCCATGATATATAAATCAAGGGGAGGAAGATTCATCAAAGCATCTAGAGCAGAGCTCGGGGTGCTAGGGAAGGACCCTATGCAGCCGAGACATGCCGTTTTTTGGAGTTTGGCAAAAGAAGCAGTAACACGTTTCCGCGAAAGGCTGTTTCACCAAACAACCTATGCGTATGAGAGTAGCGGTCTAATCATGGCCGTATAGATCCACAGGACCCGTTTCGGAGACAAGCCCCATGTCTTACCAAAAGCGCTTTTACACTGCCAGAAAGTCGACAGCGCTTTATCGATTATCGTTTTCGATTCGACATGTTTGACCATAGAAGTTTTTTTTATCGAGGATTACACCCACATATTTGACTTTATCGGATATAGGGATGGTGACACCTTTAAGCACGAGATGGGTCAGACGAGTGACGATTCTCCTTCTCCACAACACTAAAGTTACACTGCCAGAAAGTCGACAGCGCTTTATCGATTATCGTTTTCGATTCGACATGTTTGGACCGTAGAAGTTTTTTTTATCGAGGATTACACCCACGTATTTGACTTTATCGGATATAGGGATGGTGACACCTTTAAGCACGAGATGGGTTAGACGAGTGACGATTCTCCTTCTCCACAACACTAAAGTTTCAGTTGCACCATGCTGTGTGGCAGAGTTACATATGCTGTCAAAGGTCACATTATCAAAATCATCCGCGCTGATAGGCATGTTGCATCTCAGAGAGAGGATGTGATCGAAAAGCAACTTTGCGCACATGCAGCTCAACCAGTCTTTTCAAACTTTTCAGTAAGAAGGAAGACAGTCTTAGGGGTCTAAAGCTTTTGGCCAGAGTGTAGTCAGACTGGTATGAAAACCACTTTAACCATTCGCCATGGGGAAGGTATATAGGCCAAGGCCAAGCTTGCCGTTAAAATTCTTTTCAACATTGGCAAAACCTGACTTAACCCTTTCCACTCCAAGGCTGTTTTTGTTTTTATTCCACCAGCTCCACGCTAAAATTACGTTTTTTTACTTTTAGTGTTTTTTGTGTATTTTATAAAAAAAAAATCTAATTTTTCTTATTTAATAAACTTTATTTTATGAGTAATTACATGATACTATATTAAAATCCTAAATTTTAATCTTTATAATCCCTTTTGGTATGGTATTTTTCGAAACAAATCCCAGGATGAAGCGAAGGTTATGTCTCACATGTTTTGCAAAAATAGCATGTTTCTTTTCTTCCCCCTTTTATTTTACGGTTGGAACACACAGCACAATCCTTGTGCTTCCCCCCAGGTTGTAAATAAATAAAGTGAGGGGTTCTATCGAGACGTTGTTCTGTATCTGCCGCAACCTCAGTTCTGCGACTTGTTTCGGGTGCCCTAAAGTCTCCAATGAGTGACATGAGCAAAATTTGTCTGTACTTCTTATGACTCATTGCTACTTTTCCATTTCTTACACTCCAGTCTTTATACAACACATATGAATTTATAATAGAGACCTCTAGCCCCCAGAAAAATAGTTTTCTTGACTTGAGTGTTTTTCTTATAAAGCAGTACGAAGAAGTATATTGATCGGCCACATCAACACCACCCATGTATTCATTGTAATTAACAATAACTATAGGTTTTTTTTACTTCCGTTCGTATTGTTTTATTTGGCGTATGACTTCCTATGTTTCCTCCTTTTGCTTTCGCAAGTCTCCTTTGGATAGTTTGTGAATCGGATGTATAAAAAGTGCTTAGCAGTGTCACTACTCTGGTATCACACTAAGCTAGTGAAAGGGTATTGCCTTTACGAAAAGCAATTGTTTTTCCTTTCGGTAACTTGGGGTTTTTTATTTCTTGTGGTAGTCCATTTCGGTTAGGCATAATTGTGCCGGTCAAAAAGCATTTATTTGCAAATAATTCGCCGGTCAAAAAGCATTTATTTTCAAATAATTCCTTAGCCAAAATTAAGTTAGTATAAAATCGATCTGTAAATATGTGATATCCTGCAGCTTTAGGTATAGACGTGAGTAGATTATTGTATAGATGTAATACAATTCTACTGGTAAATGATAATTCTGGTTTATTAGTCTGGTAGTCAGGTACAAAATGTTGTCTACATTTGGATTCGATATACATAAGGAAATTGTTCACCTTTTGTGTTCTAGTGATGGGCCCCTGATTCTTTTTTGGTATTGTTTCTAGATGCAATGTCCAAAATATGTGCATAAATCTTCTTCGCGAAAAAATCCTGCCAAAAAATGGAATATTGGAATGGAAAGCTTGACTCCAATAATCTTGCAATTCTGGAACTTCGATGAGACCCATGTTGATTACAACACCCAAAAATGCTTTCATTTCAATTTCATTCACATCTGTCCATGTTTTCCAAATAGAATATTTAGATATATTTTTTGTAGCTAAAATATTAGCAGCATATTTATTTGTTTCGGATACAATTTTCCGGTAAAAAATAATTGAAAAAATTGAAGAGGCGTACTACAAAATACTGGAATTTGACGGCCAGTAACTTTACTGCCTGTTGTAAAATCAATATTTGGATAATAATCATCTTGCTTTGAAACATCCACCCACGAAGAATGGTCTGAAACCGGAATATCACAAACACTTTCATCACTACTAATTCTACGAACTCTGGGCCTTCTTCGAAAAATATCGTCGAAAGAATCCGAGTCTGTTACGGTGGCAGCCAGTGGTCCTAGATCAGATTTTCTCCTCCTCGATGGTCCAGGAACTTCAGGAATATTATCTTCATTTTCACACTCGTCTTCGCATTGAAAGGTTTCAAGTACATTGTCCAACTCTCTCATATAGTCCTCATCGTCACTACTCTCAAATTCGTTTTCAATTAGATCTATATTTTCGGTTATTGACCTTTTAGACACCTTTTGCTCTATTTTTTTATGCATGACAGTATGGAGGGTTATTATACTTATATGCAATTATAATAAACCGATCACTACTTTCAAAACGCGTTACTTGTTGCACCATCAATCCGTGTCCGTGCCCCACAGCGAACTGATTCAGTCATATTCGTATCCGCCAGGAAAATTCACACCATACATGACATTACAGGTCTTTGCATGAAAACAAACACGATGACGCACAGAGATAAGTTGTTTACGACGCGAACATATAACGGTGCGATAACAACTAGTTTTATTATGTAGTATCGATAAAATTTTTACATTTGACAGATATTACACCATGTCGAGTATCACTCGACAGTGGAGCTAGTGGAACAAAATCAGTGTCGAGTGACACTCGACATTGGAGTGGAAAGGGTTAAACCTTGTTTCAGCAAAACTGGATAAATAACATCCGGAGCAGGTGACTTGAAACTCTCAAAAGATGCAATAGCTTATTTGATAGCATCATCAGTCACCACTTCCGATGCAATATACCAGCTGTGCCGCGTGGTATTAGTCGGTTCAAATGTAGCCACCGTCGTTTGAAGGGCTGAAGAACACGTAGTAACCTGATTTCCCGAAAAGTGAGTCTCAAGTAGAAGACTGAAAGTCCCCGCCTTTGTCTCAGTGTACGTGCCATAAGGTTTATAAGGATTGCATCCAGTTTACTTGGTCTGTTCCTTTGGATTACTTTAACAAGCCTACTAGTTGCTTTTAGAGATTCGACTTCTTCACAAAACTTTTTATAGGAGTCATTTTTCGACTTGCGAATAAGTCTCTTAAGAACTTTTTGTTTCGATCGATAAAGATTCCAGTCTTCCACTAAGTTGGATTTTAAAGACCGATTTAGTAGCTTCCTAGTTTCCTTACGAATATACTGCAGTTCGGAGTTCCACCAGGGTACCGATTTTCTGCGGGGGGGGGGGGGTTTAGAAACAGGGCACGAAAGTTCAAGGCAGCGGGTGAGGACGTTGTTCAGATCCTGAGCAGACCTCTCGACTCCCTGTCTTGATCTAAGTTTGAGTGGAACTTTGACAGAGTTGGCAAGCTCCTCTCTAAACCGTGGCCAGTTCGTTTTTCTCGGATTTCTCCTCTCTTGCGCAGGTGAAAGTTCGCAGTAGATTTGAAATTCGATGTATCTGTGATCTGATAAGGTGCTATCTGGCGATACCTTCCAAATTATAGTAGACTTCAAATGCCTGTTTGACAGGGTAACATCAATTACTTGCTGTCTTCTGGCTTGCTGTTTCTGATGGTAATATCAGACGATAAAATGAAGTCCAAGAGTCGATCTCCCCTTATGTTGCATTTGCTGCTACCCCAAACAGTGTTCTGAGCATAAGCATCACAGCACAAGACAAGACCCAACCTTTTGGATTCACAATACTCTACGAGCTCTACAACAGCCTTTGGTGGAGGAGGGGTTAGAGAGTCATTTGGGAAACAAGCCGATGCAGCGACAAAGGTTTCCCAATTATCATTTGCATGGTAAGTTATAGAAACAGCTACCAAATCTTGGCTACAAAAGCTTTTGATCATAGTAGCTGTAAAAGATTTCGATACAATAAAGAACGTGGTATAAATAACTCAAGCAACCAAGACCCACAGACGCGACTTTTCCCCACCCATGGTTCCTGGAGGGATATTATATGTATACATTAGTATACTTAAGAGAATGTTATTGCGATCGTGCGGAAATTTCGAACTCAAACTGAGTATGAGGGATGATCTTACGACTATAGAGATGTTCAAAAAAGTGGGTCCGCCAATGCCGTCCGTCGGTCTGTCTGTCTGTCTGTCCGGGCACCGTATGGCGAAACGGTTCGACGGATTTGCTTCAAAGTTCGTATATAAGGTTTTTGAGGTTACATCTCGGCTCATCTTTTTATTTTTTGCTTTATCGTTTGAAATAACGGTACCTGCCTCACAACATTTTTTGTGAAAATCTCTTATCACTATTTTTCTAGAAAATGTTCCAAGTTCCAAGGATTTTGGCCTTCTTTTGTATTAAGGATTTTTGGGATGGGGCCAAAAATACTGCATACTAAAATTTTGGAAACAAAAATGGGTTCACGGAATTTATATATATATATATATATCGAAAACTAGCATAGCGATCTAAAAAAAATTTTACTGTGTTTTTTATACTATTAAGTCAAACAAATTTGCAAACTTCGATTTTTTAAATAATTTTTTTTAATTTTTTTTTTTCATATAACGATTTTCTTAAATTTAAAGTTAATTCGTTTCTTCCAAAACGGCTCTAACGATTATAATAATTTTTATATTTTGAACAGTTATATTAAATGTTTCCAATGTCCAAATTACATCAAAAACGTAAGTGCTGTTTTTGAGAAAATCAAATTTTTAAAACTTAAGAAGTGATTTAAATATATTGATCACCCTTCATTTTGCGATTCAAAAACGGATCTCATGTGTAGAGAAAGATTCGCATGATGCAGTCGGGCACTTTATTTATTTTTTGCTTTATGGTTTTAAATAACGGTAAATTCCATACAATTTTTTTATCAAAATAACTTATCTCTATTTTTCTAGAAAATTTGACGAATATATAAATATATTAAGAAAATATTTATGATATAAATAGCTATTAGTAACTTATTCCACAAGTAATCCATTGAGGTGTCTTTCATAATTTCTCAACAGTTCACCCGCGTTTAAAGTTTAACACTCTCGAGTATCAGAGAACCCTCCGTTCATATGTCTAATAATTTTTTGTTTCTACAGATGTCCAAAGCTTCTTTTCGTTTCGTTTCTTTTTCCATAATCATCTTTTTCCATGCATAAGGACATATTCAGTAGTTAGTCATTAAGTTTCCGTACCCCTGAATAAAACACTTCAAACATTCTTCCTTATCAACGTTCAAAAATTCCATATAAGTCATTAAATGTAACGCCGGCCAATTTGAACCTCACTACTATATTACAATAACCATAGTCCAACGGTCAGTGCGTTGAGCCACTTCACCCACATATGTACATTTTTTGTCATAAATTTTGAAAAAATAAAAAAATTTAAAAACAAACATCATTGGTAAAATTGCATCGGAAAAACTACCATAAAAGTTTCAAGTTGTAAAACCTACATAGAGTAACAGTATTACTCTCTACTGTTAATGATTTCTAATGGACTATTTCTGATTAAATAACTTCACATTTACTTATTTCAATGGACATTCCATTTCATAATTAGTTCACCGCTTAAATATTAAGTGTTTTTACCATTTGAAGATACTATTACTCAAAAGCGGCGCATTCCTGTAATACTTCTAGAGAAAACTGCTTCAATTGAAATAAAACGATTAACCTTTTTAAATTTATACATTAATAAATATATTTTTTGTTTGTTTTTTAATATTAAGTATACAATATATTTATTATATATTCAGCTATATATGCTAGTGTATAATATATAACTTATTTGCCTTTCGTATTTGCTAATTCTATGCAACACATTTTCTTAAAATTGAATTTTAATTGAAAAATATTTTTTTATTTTATTTTATTTTCATAAATATATACAACAAATTGTTTTTAAATGCAATTTAACAACGCTTCAGTTCGGAAAAATAATTTATAAAGTTTTTTGTTATGATTTTAAATCAATACGATTAATATATATATATATATATTATTTATACGTTTTTATTTTTTAAATATTTCTTATGCATTAATTTGTATTAGTTTTATATTGGTTAATAACTGCAAATAAATTTATTGGCAATTCGCATATAATTTTCTTGTATTGGCCTTTTACTTTCTTTCGGAATTTACTACCGTGTAAACTCGAAATGATCCATATATATATGCCATTTTGAGATTAATTTTTTTTTGATTAAGCTTACAACTTTTTTGTTTATGGATAAATACAAATTTTACTCAAACTACAACCAATCGATCTGTTCTCTAAATAAATGCGAATAGTGAACAAAATTAAATGAAATAACTTTGCTTAAGTATAATAATGGAAAATTAAAAATTGCTGAGCAATCATCAAACGCAGGGATATGATTCCAGATATAATAAGCTAATTTATAGCTTCGGGAGGAAATATCATTATTTTGGTTGAATGTCGAAAAGTTAATTTTCCTAAGCAACAAAATTAAATTTACTGAAATTTGTTCATTCATTTTTGCTCTGAAGGTTTTTATCTCTCCGAAGTGTATAATCATTCTAACACATTATTAGTGACATCACTTCTAATACCCTATCCTAAGGGTATATTAATTTTGACACATAGTTTGTAACACCCCTTAATATTCGTCGTAGATCCCTAAAGGAATATATGTTTATGATCAGGACCAAAACCTAAGACTATTTAGCAATGTCCGTCTGTCCGCACGCAATTTTAAGGCCTTTAAATTTAAGTCAGGAAGCTGAAATTTGGATCACATATTTCCTAGAGTTTCGAAGTAGTTGAGTGCAAACATTTTTTTGAATACGCCCACAGTTAAGAAAAACCCTTTTTAAAAAGCTTAAGTTAGAGAGATAGAGTGTTACAACTTCATAAGATATGTAGGCACTGCCCTCCTAAGTTTGTCATATAAAGTTTTTTGCCACGCCTACTTTTTGTGGGCGTTTTTTACTAAAATTTTGTTTTCGTCGAAAATTTTTATAGAAACCGAAAATAAATGTGTAACAAGATATATATCCAATATTTTTCCAATGTATCGCTCATACAAAGTTTTTGGCCACGCTCACTTTATGGGCGCGTTTTTTAAAATTTTTATTTTTATTTTTATAAATTTTTGATAAATAGAATGAAATAAAATGCTATCCATCATTTTCTTAACCCTTTTTTCTTTGGAGCATATAGGGATAGTGTTACGTGCTGTTTGCCCCAGCGATCGGTAGCATATTTTTGATAATGGCAGTATACATAAATACATTCATCACTTCAAGTTAACCCGGCAGTATATATATTACATTATACGTAATTTCACTTAAATATATATATGTTTGCTTTCTTTTTGATTTATACAACTATTTCTTGTTATGTATAACTGTTTATTTTTTTCAAATTTATTTCTAAATATATTTATGTATATATAATTTCATTTTGGATTTGATTTTGACTAATAATGGCACATAATTTTATTGCGTAATATAACATTTCTCATTTGTTTTACAATTGTATTCATCTCCTTTTCGTATTTATTATACAATAATTTTACAATCTATTTGTATTAAATTTGTTTGTTTGTTTTATTATTTATTGTTTATTTTACATTTTACATTTAACTATTTAATTAATGAGAACCAAAAACTGAACATATTGTTGTATTATGTATTTTGCATTGTTTTCTGTTCAACTGCATAAGTATTCGGTATTAATTATGTAAAATTTGGTTGTTAAAAGGGAGATTCTATACCAAGCAATTTAAAGCAAAAAACCATTTGATTTTCATAATATGTTTATGTATAGGGGTTTTCAATTGTTTTATTTACAAATTTTTTTTTTTTCTTAATAAAATGGGAGTTTAAAATAAAATTAAAATACCCAATTTTTAGCGAATATTTAATTTAATAAATTCGAGATGATGAAATGATGAATAGGGACTGAAGATGATTAATCGGACTTCGATTTAAAAATTGATAACTGTACGAAATTTGTTTGCAGAAAATCACGGTAAAATGTTCATTTTATTTCTAAAGTAAATGAAACCTAAATGAAAACATCTAGAGACAAATGCTCCTTCGACAAAAAACATTTCGACGAGATATGACCCATCCTCTTACGGCGTAAAAGTTGTGGGTGCATAGTTGTTGGAGAATTGCGAACACCTCAAGAATGGCAAAAGTAAGAATCTGTTGAATTGTTTGTCCCGTATTTGTGAACTACGATGAACTCGGTATTTAAGAAAATAAGTGCGTATTAATTTGATTACTCTACTGAAAATCCGAAGCCAGCACATTTAGCTTAAGTGCCCACGTCATTAACATGTATTCTTAGTCATTTTTCGGAAGCTTTGTTCATTTGCTCTTAGCGTTTAGAAACTATCCCATTGTACATTCAGGCATTGTACTGTATTAATTTGAACGACTTTTCTAGACAGCCGAAAAGACATTTGCTGATCAGTACTCTCCACATCGGCACATAGAGCATGGAGCCTGGCTCGAGCAGACGCTGATTGGCAGAGGAAATAAGGTGTATTTGTCTTTTCCACAAACTTCGTAGATAGCTACATCGCTTAAGCCTGGCATATATATTTGGTTTTCGAGGTATGATCGGTCGTCGGAATACCTACATGGACCCTGCAGTTTTTACTTTCGCTAGTGATAGCCAAAAAATCCCATGTTTAGGTGACGTGCATGTGGATCTACACGAAAACTCATAATCGTCCACCAATAGCAGTAGGCGAGACAGATAACTATTATTTAAAAAAAGGTAGAAATAGTACTATCATGTGTAGCGAGTATATTGTCTACATCGAGGTATACACCTGTACCGCTCTTTTGCGTCTGTATAGAAACTTGCGGGAATCTACTTAAAACTCTTGAAATAGAGAAATCTTTTAAGATTGGCGACGACTATAGCATCTTTCAGGCTAATGAAGTGAAAATAGGCAAAAAATTGCACCATATTATTACCATACAGCCAAGCAGCCATAAGGACTATCGGGATCGGTAATGCACGTATCACTGTCTCTTACTTTAAGAACTTCGCTTAGTATACTAACATGAATGATTGACATTGAGTCCCCGAGTAGAATAAATCTACGGTGGACCAATCTAAAAACCTGCAGACGCTTAAGAGCTGTGGCAAGTGCTAGACAATAGAAAGGGAAATTATTAATCAAACTGGACAGCAGATAATATAAGTAAAGCCTTGGCATTGCTACCAGGTGCACCAATTTACCTCCATACCAACCATTTATCAAACAACACCATACCAAAATGGACACGATGCGTAATTTAAAAAAAAAAACGTTTACTTTTGACACTGTTATTTGTTAAAATTCTTTAAGAGTGAAACCTTAAAAAATTCGCTAAACATGTTTCAACATGCTTCGAAGTTTGGCAAGGATATGCATTATTACGTGAGTTCTTCAATTTTGTTCTTAAGCTGATAGTGCGCAAGGGAGGTGTCAACATGTGAGGCACTACCTTAAACAGATGAACTTAATTGGAAACATTCGAAGAATCATGGGTATTTTAAAAGCTTAACATCGGAATATTCATTACGATCCGTTTAACAGTACATTGAATGTACATTTATGAACAAAGGATACGGTGAAGTATTTAACAATACACAAAACTAATTTAATGAAATCCCTTTTCAATTTGAATTTACTCCTATTATACACGCCATCAGCGCACAAAAATAAATTCCTTATTTAAGCCACCATGGCTTCGAAACTTCATTTACCGCAAACCGAATTTAATACATTCAACGCCTATGGTTAGAGTTAGACCGCTCATAATTCACAATAGCTCCAAACAAATGAAGTCAGAAATAGTTTTACAGTCACCATTTTAGTGTGTACAAATTGTCGCCTTTTTGTACACACATGTCCTGTAGGTTTGACTGTACACAAATAGTTTGCACTTACCCATTCACATCTTCGTTTTGCACATAAACACATATATAATTTAAACACGATATATGTATATGTGTGTAATTAAAAAATTAAGGACAAAGGACATATTTGGTTTTGAATGCCTGAATAACGATTTTCTACCTTTTCGCCGCGTCCTTTTCCTCGGAAAATGAATCCAAGGCACAAGTACGATTTGTAGTTATATTGAGGACATCTTTTCGTGAAAAGGATTCATGTATAATAATGTGCACCGCTTTCTTTCAATTGTGAGTTTTATTAGTAGATCTTCTGTGTGTCCTTAATTACACCAACAGGGAACATTATAAGAATGAATGCAAAAGGATAGAAGAACATGAATGAAACCTGGCGTTGGATTGGGGGCAGGAAAAGATTTTGTAATTTGCGTTGTTATGAAATTTTCTTACAAACAAACAACAATGTGGTATACCCTTGGGAGTAATTTAAAAACACCCACGCCATCATGCAAATTGGCAGAGGTACTAAGTAAGTAAGTACCTCCTACGTTTTGGTTAAAAATAATTTACATATTTTATAAGTTATTTGTAAATGTTTAAATTGATGAAACTGACAGAAGGCGTGTCTGAATCGTTTGTTTTTTTATTAAGAAAATATCCTTTTTGTTATCAGTGAGAAAACATTTCCGGTCAATCCATTCAATGGAATTATGAAGGGTTCTTTTTCATTGTATAACAAAAAAACAAAAAAAAAAGGTTCAAAACTCAGTCGAGAAATTTACACCACATCAGGCAATAATTACAAAAGTTTCTTTTTTTTTTAATCCGTTTTCGTCTTTGGTGTTTTGATTTTTCTTTAATTATTTGTTCCCATTTACGACGGTTGACATTTTTTGGGTGAATGACAATCGAAAGAAGGAGTATAGCGAATCAACCAACACAAGTGAAACATATAAATATTGAAATCGGATAAGGACGAATGTCAAACTCAAGTAGTGTTTTTTTTGTTGGCTTTGAAGGAAGTTTTTGACAGCCACTCTTTATTTTGTTTCTGATTTAAAGTGATGACGGTTCGTGTTGAACCCGGAGAAAGGTGCCAAATGAAAGAGTTTCATTTATTAATCAATTTTAATTAATACCTTCTGAAATCAAATAAATATTATTGATGATGAAGGAACTTATTTTTTCGTTTTTCCAATGAAAAAGGAATTTATCAACAAATCAAATTGAAGTGACATGTTGTTCATCAAGTAGTCTCTTTTCTAGGAAAACGTAATATGCTGGGGGAAATGGTTTTTGTGAGCTCTCTAATACCTATTAAAGTTTACGGCGTTAGGACAATGCATGCAAATAATGAATTTTGCAAAAAAGATTTTCTGATTGGAAAAATTGATAAATAATTTTGTAATTGTGAAAAACGTTTTTGACAATTGAATGTTTGTCAAATTTTTTCAAGAGGAGGGCTGTAAATCAAAACTTTGTGGGTGGTACGTGGCGGACTTGAAAATGCCGAATAGCCACTGCACCCGTATAATTTATACTTTGATCGGAAGAACGTGTTTAGATCAAAACAACTTTTGATGCTGTTCAATACCTTTAAAACACACATAGCAATGCACAGCCAAACCAGTAATTGGTAGATTTATGAAACCTTAAGAGTTAATTTCTGTAGAGTCGAAATTGTATGCGATTTGGGAAGTCATGTTTGAATGTTAATTGCTCTCGTAGAATAAGATGGTTGGATGGAACTAACAAAGGTTAATCAAACCAATGAATTACCTCAAAATTGAAAAATTTGCACATTCATGCTTCAGTCATGGGTTGACGATATGTAGTACATACAGTAAAAATATTATGAGTTTTTTTTATAGAAGTTATATTTTTTGTAACAAGCATCCTGAACGAATTCACCGTACTAAAGAAAGTGCAACCCATCTAAGGAAACACACTTGCACATGTACGTACCTATGTATGTATTTACAAATAATTATGTCCAGATCTAAACAAAAGTAAATAACTGTAAGATAACGAACCAAACGGAGTACATAAAAACACATATAAATACAAGAAGTTGCACTAATCGGGGTATCATTTTTCAAAAGTTGCACTTATAGAGTCAAAGACGCACTTATTGTGTGGCGTGGCGAAAATCGAGGAGTTGCGCCAAACGATGGTTGCGTTAACCAAGTGCGTACTGTATATGCAATTACTTTCTTTTGCTTAATATTTCGTACAATGCCACAACGTAATGATAAGTGCTCTGGAGGTAAGGGCCTTAATTACAGTTTTACCCATTAAACAAAATGGCTTTAATATTACATATTTTATTGTTTGTTTTTATATTTAAATACTTATCCCGCGCAAATATATTTAAATTTTCTCTTAGATGGGAAAAAATTTATAAATTTCCTATGTGGCTCAAATCTCAATCTTTGATTACCTGCAAACATTTTTCGCAGCTTATGAAATAAAACCAGCAAAAACTTGTTTTAAGCGTAATTTTTGTCGAAAGGACTATCTAATAAAAACCCACGTTTCGCTTATATAATTGAATTAGATTTTGTTATCCCTGTAAATATATAAAAAAATTTGTTTCGTCTAACTGTGAGTCAATTTGGAGATTGGAGTCTCTTAATACCTGTTCCAATCCCCTTGTTTGTAACTATGTTTATTATTATTATGTTTCTACATTATTATTGTTTCTGCCTTTGTATCAAACTAAAAAAATAATTGGGAGGAACATTGTCTGCCTAAAAATCTGGGATAGCTACATATAACTACATGAACTTCATTTACACAACACTCACGCATATACACACAAACACACACAATTCACATTTTCATACCATAACAAAACTCACATTCAGGGCAACCTCGGGCGTCGTATAGAACACAACAAATAGCACAACATAGGTATATGTAATATATAACAGTATATCCTTAAAATAGTATTGAGTTCCTAGCCTAAATACCATTCGGTATTATAAATTCAAAAATCCCGCCATTAAACTAGGAACCATCGTCGCCAGCATCGTAAGCATCGCAGAGAGCCTTAGTCGCGATGAGCTTCGTGATGCCAGCTCGTTATTGTCCAGGGCGCCCCTTACCTCAGGTAGGCCATAAAATGTTGGTTTTCTTGTCACCGAACCACCAATAGAGTTTGCCCCACTCGACCCTGCTCCAGCACCGAATTCCATGAGGCCACCACCACCACCGCCGCCACCATCGCCATGATGATGCCGCGTACTATCCCCGGATGAGGGCTTATGTGTCGGCTTACCGTGTAAATACACATTCGGCGGTAAATCGCCATCGTCGAAATCCTCTGCCGAGCCATAGAGGTCCTCGTCATCATCGTCATCCTCGCCATCGCCATCGAGATCTACCCCGGTGCCACCCTCCGCAGGTTGGTATGTCACCTTCACCTGCTTCAGTTTAAGGACGTCATTTGTTTCGATGCCGTGTTTGTTGGAGGGGTTTTTACGACTTGGTCCTGGAATTTCTGTCAGAAAAAAGAAACACGGGAACAATATCGAAAGGATAATTGAATGAAATAGTTTGGGGTACTGCGACATCATCGGTTTTTATGAGCTGTCAATGCGCGCAGAGATAATTTGCATAAAACCAGAGTCTGATTGTGGATTTAGGGTGTGAATGTGAAATACATACCGTAAAGTCGTATACTGCTGTCAACTTCACCCAGCGAGTTCTTCGCTATGCAACGGTACGAGCCGACATCTTCTTTTTGGAATTTTCGAACGATCATTGTCATTTTGGTTTCATACATTGATTTCGAATGCTCCTGGACGTGGTATTTCGATGAGGAGACAATCATTTCACCTGTTGATAGAATTGGAGGAAAATGTTTAAAGTTAATTGGCATTGGAGAGTCTTGAGGTGTGGTGAGATATAGTTGGTGGTATTGATCGAAAACAGGGGAAACAATTAACTTTTTTAAGATTAAACTTTACTGTATAGATGTGAAGAATTAAGTGCAAATGTCAAACAGTTTTTTTTTGAAACATAATCAATGCTTAAGTCGAATTGAAATCTCTGTACGTCGTAAAAACTTATGTCCACACTCTACAAATTCTGTATGAGAATTTAAAAATATCCAAATATACTCCTTTTCCACATTTTGTTGGGAAAGATTTCACGACTGTTTCATGACAATTAAATATTGCGTTATTATATATATTTCAAAATGCGAGAATGTTATAGAACTGCTTTCGGCCGGCACAATATACTTGCGAGGGTTTCTGTTATAGCAAAATAACAAGGAATTTTATAAATTACCGTTAATCGACTTTTTCCAAAAAACTGAGTATGCAGAATTTTTGACCCCAACCCAAACATCCTTAGTAAAAGACCGAAATCCTTGGAACCACTTTCGAGAAAAATTGTGGTAAGTGATTTTCACAAAAAATTTTGTAGGACAGGTACCGTTATATCAAATAAAGCAAAAAATAAAAGGATGCCGCGAGATGTAACGCCAAGAACCTTATATACGAACTTTGATGCAAATCTGTCGAACAGTTTTGCCATACGGCGCCCGGACAGATAGACACACAGACAGACCGATGGACGGCAGACCATTTTTTGGACTTCTCTATAGTCGTAATATCATCCCTCATACTCAGTTTGAGTTCGAAATTTCCGCAGGATCGCAATAACTTTCTCTTTAGTATACTAATGTATACGAGAAAGTTAAAAACGAAAAATCTTCATTGTTTGTGTACATGTTTAACAGCTGAACAGCTGTGTTGGGAGACTATGCATGACCTCTTGTTTTAAGGTAAGGTATTTTATCTTCACTCAGGCTAAGCCGGACTGGGGAGCTAATATGTCAATATATATAGAAATGATATCATAGCCTCAACCTGTGCCCGTTTTCTGTAACTCGGTCGAGAATTTCTCTTCTTGATCTTGATTCTCTTGATCACAACTTTTGACAATAATTCTTCAGGTATACACACTCAATTGACAAAATAATTATGGGCACAGCACATATTCTTTACTTTAACATTTAAGTAGATGTTTACTTATGTTGATTTTGTTTACTGACGCGTCGAACAATAGCCGAAGCGTATATCCAAATATTGTTTCACGAACTATTGTTTTCCTTTTAGATATTTGCACTCGAGAAAGGAGGTACATAACAGAAGGGTCATATGAAACTTTTACATGGTTCTTAAACTAAATCAGTATTAACTTATCACGCATCCTAGATATAGGCATCAAAGGTTTGTGTTAGTTTTTGTATTGTGAGATGTGGAAAGTATTACATTTATAAAACATACCAAACGTATGAATTTCATTCAATTGTATGGTTTTCTTAATTACCATTAATTGACTCCTTTAAATAAAAGGTTTCTACATTTTTAAACACTTAACACTAAACACCAAAATGTACAAAAAATAAAAACTGATTAACTGATACTGAAATGTTTATAGTTGCTTTGGAGAAACGCGATTTATTTAAATTGTTACAAGATTGTATATGAAAATAAATTTGTTGAAAATAAAACTATTTTAAAACTTAAAGCATGCGTAATATAAACTTTAACAACATAATTAGTTTCCTTAATACCACAGGTTGGTTTTAAGTTACATTTACAATCAACGTTCTTTTCTCACAGAGGGCTAACTGCGCTCCCCTCCTTACTAGGAATCAGGGAGCAACCACTTTACCTACATAGCATGCGTCATCATTTCGGTGTTATATAACTCATTTACAGTATGAGTTTTGCATTTTTGGACGCTTGCAATAACATTCTTTTAAAGAAATTAATGTAATATAAAAATTAGTCGGGCGTATACGTAATTTTTTTTTTCTTTTAAATCTTTTTACCACTTTAATTCAGTGGCATAGATCTACAGTGAAATTTCCAAACGAATAACACTGAAATATAGATATCGACACTTTTAGTTAATTTATACCGAACGGTATTAATTTATACCGAAAGACATATTTGCGAATTATGATTTTTTGAGACAAATTTTGAAACAAATTGTTTCTTTATCTTCCTTTTTTAAAATGATTACACAATGTTTAGAAAACATACAAGTAAAACTTTAATCTATCGGTTTCATATATCAATTTAAAAACTTACAGTGTTTTGCGGTTATAGAATCAAATCGTTTTTCTATCAGTATTTGTAAAGTAGCCGCATATTTATTAATTTTTTTAAAATCATTTTAAGAATTAAAATAAAATATTGTAAGAATTAAGGTTTTGGTTGCTGAGATAGAAAGGATTGTAGGCAAAAGTCTCATTTTGTGTTCACAGTCGGATATCTCAGCAACGAATTCACGAAGAGAGAGAGTTTCAACTAAATAAACGTCGTGACTGAAATAAAAACTTTTAAGAAAAATGGTAAATGGTTACATGTCGCAGATACTAATATGCGTTCCACGTTCCACTTAGGATCAAATCTTAACACTAATGCAAATCCTAGAAACGACTGTAACCCTTGACTTTTATATCGCATGGAATAGCATTCACTGTCATTTCAGTTAATTAACAATTTAAAACAAGTAGCCAAAAATCAGCATTTCGTAACGGAATGTGGTTGTTGTCAAGAAATTAATAAAGTTGACTTCCACTATGTGAAAGTGAAATAATCTAAAATTATTTGTTAAAACCTATTTGTGCCTGACTTCGATGTTAAAAAGTATTATACAAGCCGTCTGGCTATCGACATACGTCGTGTTATGTTCTCTTCTATCAATGCAAATCTCGTTACCGTTCAAATTTCCAACGACATGAAGTACAGATGAAAGGCAGGTGGTACAAAAATTATCTCCATTGCCTACCGCCTTCTCGCCTTCATACTTCAAGGAACAACATCTCACTACAATAAACGTCTCCCCGTGTAAATTGAACATATACATATGTAAATGTGTGTGTTATATCGTAACAATCCAATGAAACATCCTTCCGCAAACATGTGGTGAATTATCAAAAATCCAACAGCTTAAGAGGATAACAACAAGCAATTTTTCCACCCTCTCCTTCGATGGTAATGGCTTGAGACCCAACCGAAAACATTGTGTGCCACCACATCAAGGATATACAAATGGAAATTTTCGTTTTACGAGTATGATAAATAGCAGCAGAGCCACAGAAGGGAGTCATTCGCTCGGTATGAATCCCTCATTCTGCAATAAAGGTTTATTGACTGTCTTAGTGGGTATTCTTCATTGATTCTCCATCCGGCCGGAATGGATTTTCAGCAGCGGTAATAATCTACTCCTCGTCCTGTATATTTAATTTACTTAAATTTACCAATGTCCTTGTTGTTTTCGATTTTACCTGCTTTCAGCTCTGCTAATAAACACTCATTTTGTGCTTTTTCTGTTTTTGGTTTCTTTATTTATTCGCTATCCTGGAAGTAAATGTGTTTATACTTTGCTTTTGATAAATTGCCAGGATGTTTACTCTGGTGATTCATTTCTGCAAAGTGCTGTTTGATTAGAGAGTGGTGATAGTTCTTTTTGGTAAGTTGGCTTTAAATTCAAATATCGATCTGTTTTATTTGTAGTGGTAACCATGAGAACTCGTACATATACTTGGTTTAAAGCTAAATTACTTTTCTAAGAATCGTGTCTCCCGTTCGATGTCATTGCAATATAAGTTATCTGTATCATATGTTTCCTCAGCGTCCCTGCTATAATGAGGCTCACACAAAACTGACCTCAAGATGTTTGGATTAAGGGAAAATTCGTTGGTTTATTTCAATATCATCGTACATCACTTAAGCAAAATGTCATACATGTTCATATGCGTGTTTCTGCAGCGCTTCAAGGAGGCCCACCCCATTGAAACGAAATCCTTTTCTCCACCAAATCCAATCCTCTATCTCCCTCTATCTTCGATCTAATAAAAGCCAGGAGATTATGTTGCGATCAAGTATCCATTCAGTTTTCTTCCACTCATTCCATTTGCTTTGCGTCTACTGCAAATACCAAAAACATCATGTCTTGTTCGTCCATTGGAACGTACTCATACCAAACAATTCGTAAAGGTACTTAATTCCTGGTGCACACTCAGGTGTATAACAAACAACAAGAATTCCTTCGAATTCATCACTCTATCAGGGGCATATTGACGCCTTCGAATGTAGTAGATCATAGGAGGACACACCAACCATTGCCTGTGTCTGCCTGCACTATGTGTCATGTTAAATATGCTAGAACAGAATAAACATACCTACAAACACCAATACACAATGACAAAAATAATGACTCTCTATTATAAACTTACCAGTATCCTTAATCCAGTAGTTAATTGATTTTGGTGAGGCCTCTACGTGACATTCGATCTGAACATCAGTGCCAAGCGGTGCCCCAACTAATTGATTTGGTACTTGGATGACAGGATGAACTGCAAAACCATAAATCAAAAACTCTTTAGTACTGCATTGTCGCAGGATATGTGTGCGTGTGCAATATACAAATATATAAAACGTTTCATGTAGTAGACAAAGTTAGATACAGAGATAGAGATAGAATGTCCTGGCATGCTAAAGGATACAAAAAGATTGAAATTCAATTCAGTTTTCGAAGAAGGGGTTACCACCATAGCCCTTCGACAACTCGGTTACAGCAGTAATACTAGAAGCACCGACAAGGTAAGGACATCTAACTGGATGTCTACTCACCGTCGTTCCTTTCATTGAAACATTGAAATGTGCTCCAGTGCTTGGGTGTTACTACGTATTTGCCACTTGTACGTCCATGCATTCATTTTGTGGTGTCCATCTGAGGTAATACGTTGGTTGGGTAGGTGTGCGTGTAGGTTTGAGACCAGTCGTCGTAGGTGTCAGTTTGTGAGAATTCGTGAAATTATAGGGGAAAGAGGGACAGTTCTGAAGTTCCCTCAAAATATCTGCACAACTTTTGGATAGGTACGGACTTACTTCTTGTACTCAAGTTAGCTACAGCCCTACCTGCTGTAACCGTTTCTTGTTATAAGCAATTTAGAAAAGTATTCGGAAGCAGAAATAGTTTGAGAGGTATAAGTTAAGGGCCCGGAATAGGTTATTGCATGGACAATTTTTTTATTATTTTTATCAGTTTTGACGTTCATAAAAAAAATAGAGTTACTGTGAAAAAAGTTGTAGGAGTGATTTTTGATTCGAAGCTATGTTTTACATCTCATACTGATTTGATGTTGGCTAAAACTTATTGCATGATGAGATTTTTTTTGCGGAACTCCAAAGAATTTAGCGAACTTCGACCATCTTATATAGCATTCGTCAGATCGTCTCTCGAATATTATTCACTTATTTGGAACCCTTTTTATTACATCCATTAAACAAGGATCGAACAAATTCAGAAGCGCTCTATGCCTTAATATAGAGGCAGATGCCAATTTATTGGCATTGACCCATTAATTCGTAAGTTTTTCGCTATTACTTTTGTTAGGGATATACTAATGTCTCAAATCAATTTGCCTTTTTGTTATCTTAAATAAATATGCTTGTAACAAATAATTGTGAATCATTACATATAGTAAGCTATGATTTCAATGAACCTTTTTCGCGTTCATCGAAACCATAGTCATGGTCATACGGACTTTCATACGGACTTACTTACTTAGTCGTAATGCATTCAAATGACATGTATTATTGTTTCAAACTCATCCTAGCCTTTTGTTTTATGTTATTATATTTTCAATTATTTATTTGGTTGCATATAAGTCTTCATATATTTTCTGTAATCTATAAGATAATATATATGTACAGGGAGTCCGCCAGGAAGGTATACTACTTTGTTTTTCCGCCATTTTGGCAAACATTAGTCTTGACAGTTCATATTTAGCAGTCCTGAAGTAGACTCGTGACAAATTTATTATGGAAAAATATTCGATAAACCAACGTGTTTTTTAATCGTTACAACATTTTATCAAAATCAATCATCGATTATCATAAAAAAATAATAATGAGTGACGAGCACATTTTCATTTGAATGGATATGTGAATAAATAGAATTGTCGGTTCTGGGCAATGGAAAATGTTATGTCTCTAGCATTGTTGTACGCGAAATTAGAGTGCGGGCGGGGGGGTCAAAATGGCCTGATTTGGTTCGTTTAAATAAGGGTATAGTGCCAAAGTTGCTAAAGAACTTGGCTTGGCACTACCGTGCCCCTTAAAAGACTCAAAGCCCGCAGTAAATTTTGGATGTAAGCAGCAACCGTATTTATCCTTTAACCTGTAACCAATGTAAATAAGTTGCTTTGAAACCAATTATTTAAAAAGCCCATCTGCTGAAATATATGTCTTAGAATGCAAGACATGCATCATTGGTGCAACCACTTGAATCTTCTATTAAATGGTATTTTAGTATCTATTTACTCAATTTATATTTATTAATTTATTAATTATTAATTATTTATTTATTAATTTCATCATTTATATGTTAAATATAACATTATCTTTATTCCACAAATGAGAATGTGAAGTAAACAGAAAAAAATAAATTAAATAACGAAAATGATAATTTTCGCTTGAAGTGCGTAAAAACTAACTCTTTTCAATTATTAATGCAACCATATCAATTTCTTATGAAACATATGAGCAAAAAAGGTGAATAAATATATGAAAATCTAAGATGTTTCCAATGTCTCTAGGGACTTTCAGACATAATATTGATAAAATGCAGACATTGGCAATAATTTTGTTTTAGTGACAACGCGAAAACGATTATGATATTGTTTAATTTTTTTTTGGTTTTTTAAGTCGATAGTAGATTTTGATTATTTAATTGATAATAGCTTTCCCCGTAACAGCTTCCCCAACCGCTGTGTGTGCGAAGATTTTTTTTACACGAATGGAAGGGACATACAGTTTAATGCCGATTCCGAACGGCAATTAAGTTTTAGAAATTAGACAAGATTATGGGTAAAATAAAAAGTCCATGAAAAGTAGGCGTGCTAAAACATGGATATGCGGTTTAAACATGCTTTGTGAGGACCTTAGCCTTACAACGGTTGTACTCTACATCGAGAGCGTGCCGCGAGCGTTAGTAGATAAAACTCTAAGGGATAACACGTATGTTTGAAATTTCAGCTTCCTGGTTCAAAATTGAAGTCTTCCCATTCAGTGACGGACGGACAGAAATTGCTAAATCGTCTTAACTCCTGCCACTAACTACATATTCATAAGTATCAAAACAAATACAATTTTTGCATAGAGTAATTTTGGTGAATAAGAAAGGATACAAAGTGCTATCAATTTCTTTCGCACAGAATCGCATTTTTAACTGATTAGCACCTATGTATAAAAAAAACAATATGCCAAAAAGGAAAACTGCTAAACACGAGCCCCAAAATAATGCGCCTTGAAACAAAGCTCAATCCAACCGTGTCGAGTGGGCTTGCTCTGCACATTTACATACACATTTTCATACACAACTACTTAACGCAGCAGTTCCCTAGCAATGTCCAGCCGTTCAGTACCTACCACATAGCCAAAAATAGTCCAATGTTCACTGAAAATAAAATCGCAGAAGGCACGCTGGAGTGTAGCGACAAGAGATGCAAAAGATGATGTTGTTTGCTGGCTCTGCCTTTTTGACCCGGTGTCCTATCTCTATACATATTTCCTACATCCTACGAGTGTACTTCTGGATGGATGTGTAAAACCTTTGGTAGAGGATAATAAAACGTTGGGATTCGAACATTTAATGAGTCCTTTTCTATTAGAGAATCGACTGTGTCTGGTCAGTGTTGCTTGGTTAGTTTCACAGTTCAGTCTAGCTGACCACTATCGGTGCCATATATTCTCTGCTCGCCCCGGTCGAGTCTATTCCTCAATAAACCGGACCCTGCTATACAATGTAGCATTAATGAAGAGGACTCTTGCTTTCGGTTGGTGGTGTTGGTCAGATGATGGGTTTATTGGAAATGCTGCTTCTGCACCCAAAAATTCTATTAGGAGTATGAGAGAGAAATTCTTGCACCCATGTCTGGTTTATCTGTGTGAACAACTAGTTATCAGGTCTTGCCTGTGTATGCGGTGAAGGATGCAAGTGTCCGGTTAACTCGTGAAGGCAGTCTTCTCCAACAAGAAGGCTAAAATTGTGTGAGAAGAAAATTTCAATGCTTGGATAATGGCTTCGCTGAGGCGCTTTAAGCGCGCACTACAAAATGGGGACACTCTTAGGCTGTGAGTGATAATTTTAGAGTGCGGACCACACGTACAATCTTTATCGAATTTGTGTGTGCGTATAAGTACTATGTTTTCGACAAAGAGTTGTTTAATTTTGAGTACGCTTCGGCTTCTGAAGTTAACTATAGGTAACAGTAAAGTAAAGTGCAACCTTGAGGGCTTACTTGATTCCAGGTTTTGAAAATATAATTACGATGGAGCAATAAAGGTTATTGAGCGAAGACATATATGTTTGAGGGACGACATTATAGTCAATATGGTGAATTGTTAAGATTCAGACGTTTGGCAAATAAATTGAAAATAAACAACAACAATGAGTAAAGAATATATTGAGAATGACTCTCTTAAGTCAACAGAAATATTAAAATTAATTAAATATTCCAAGCAATCAAACTTTATCTTTACTGACTCATAAAGTTAATCTTCTTAGTAGAAAACTATTTAAAAATATAAGAAGAACATGTCAACTTTTAAAACATATTATAGTTCTTCAATGTTATTCCTACCCATGCATCGCTTGTGAGTAAAATATCTTAACTCCATAAAACATTTTACAAAACTCAATTAACTCCAAACCACACTTGACTGGAGCTCTTTTGATGCATTTACCGCATGTATGCATCCTTTCTTCGCTGCTACCTCGTCCTTGCCTGCTAGGACTGCTTACAGTATATCCTTGTTAATGATTTCCGCAAATAAAATTTCCTGTGCAAAACATAAATTAATTCCGTCATGTACATCCTGAAGATTCATTTGCATCCTTTCGGTTTCATTACCTCTCTCTGTCTTTCACATTTACCCAGAAATATGTAGTGTTTGTATACATGGTTGTCAAGGAGTGTCCTTTGTAAATTAGATAAAGAAACCCTCATAATGGTTTGAACATCTTGTAATTAATCAGACTTAAAATGAGTGCACATCCTTAAGTTGATGTGTGTGCATACATCCTAAACGAAAAAATTCGCAGGTGATAGACTTGTTCAAAAGATTTGTGCTTTCCAAGTAAGGGGTGCCGGGCGTTGATGATGTGTTAATATGAGTCCATTAAAAAGGAACCACATTGGCCGCCTGCCTGTATTTGAATTTCAATCTCGTAGAACTAATTAAATTCTCTTGCATTTTTGACTAAAAAAACTCTCTATCTCTGTCTTTTTTCAAATGAATATCAAGCTAAATTCACCACGGAAAAAACTTACAGTGTATGCTGAGTGAGATCCTTTTGGAAACCGATGGTGGTACTCCGTTTGATGCAATGCAGAGATACGAACCCATTTCGCTACGTGAGATTTTTGTCAGTTTCAACACTTCGCCACGAAATGATGCAACTAAAAAAAGAGACGCAAAAAATGCGGGTCAGTTAGACTAGGTTAGATAAATGTGGGTAAGAAGGAAGAAGGGACAAAATCCCTTTTTATATGTGTTTGTTCACCTTTGGAAAGTGAGTTTAAATTAGAATTCATACTCACCTAATGTTTTCGTACCCATATTGTCCTTTAGAATGATTTCACTGCCATCTTCACGTCGCCACGTAACAATAGGTTCGGGGTAGCCTCGGGCACTAAAAATTAAAATTTCGTTACATGTTAAGAAATATATAAACTATTTTTTTGTGTTTATTAAGTGGCATCATTTTTTTTTTCATATAACGATTTTATTAAATTTAAATTAAACACGTGTCGAATTCCCCAACGCACTCTGACACATTCCAAATATTTATTTGATTGTAAGAGTTATTCTCAAGTGCAAAACAGGGAAGCAATCGTGGATGTCGAAGAATGCATCTAAGGCAATAAAATGAATTAAAATAGTCCACCACCCAGAATTAAAGTGACTCAAAAAAAATACCAAAAAGTAAGAGCAGTGCAAACAGTGAAGTGATCAAAATTATTTTTGACAAATTTGACAAGTTTGGAATGGAGATATTTAAGAAACCAAAGCTATTTTTTATTCCTTAACTTCCTTAACCTTAAAATTACCTTATTAATTAAACATTGTGGAATGAACGTCAAAAGCCTATCCTTAATTAAAGATGAGGATATTAATAAATTGTTCCCAATTGCTCTTTCCCATTGGAGGTAAAATGACGCACGGAAGTTGTAGCACGAAACCACAACTCGGATGAACATCTATTAATATCTTTCAAAAACTGGTTTCAGGCTTCCATTAAAAAGCTGGTTAATTTGTAAAATTCTAGGCTTCATAATAGCCTTCAGGAAACTCCAATTCAAACTCAACTTGGTGGGATCAACATCAGTATGCATTTAAAGGTACATAATACAAAAACGTGAGATTTCTTTATTTTAAATTTTGATGCACATCTCCGCGTCTATATTATAGGAGAAGAGAGCATTGTAAAAAATTAATTTTCTTATTTTGCCCGGAGTTGTTATATAAATCAATACAAAGCCATAACTGATGGCTTCTAACGATTGTCCTTGCGCCTTATTAATTGTCATGGCGAACGCAAGACGTATTGGAAATTGCGTACTTTTGAAGTCAGAAGGTATATATATATATACCACTTCACTTTTAAATTTTCAATAAGATAATTCATGACCATTTTCACTTCTACTGCTGCTTGACTTAATCTGCTAAATATTCCGTCGGAAATTGACAGCGTCATCTCGTTTTGTGACCGCATCTACTGATTAATACGTTACAATCTCAGCAGGCACATCACTTAAAGTATCCGCATTCAATTGACCGACGTATTTATTTGTGGCAGCCAGTATTGCTCTTTCAGCTAACCAATTGCGATTTCGATGATTTTGCGCAATGTTTGGAAAAAACACTTGAAACCAATTGTTGTGTTGTTTGTGCGAACTAACAAAAATTATCTGGCAATGTGATTAATCCAGTAGCAGCATCAATTGGAATTTATCCATTTCCTATCGATAATAGTTTCCTACGAAATTTTTCTGCCGGTGGGTCATTTTGTATTTGCACTCTCAAATGAGTGTTTGTACATTTCTCCATAAATTGGATGACTTTAAACATGCCTTTAATTCATCTGCTGGAGTGGAATGGGGAATCACTGGCAGTGTTAGACGCAAATCACCAGTCAATAATACCAAGCGCCACCAAATATTTCTTAATTATTACGTAAACCTCCACCGATCTTTTATGTGCCAGTGTGCATTCATCCCACACTATTAATTGGCATTGTTACAAAACTCTCCAGAATTTTTAGAATTTTAGATTTAGAATTTTTAGATTATATTACACGTTGGATTTTCATTAATTTGCATATTTAATATTAATTTAAGTACAGAATGCACTATACGACCTTCTACCTTCTGTGATCTTATAGTCGCTAATAGCAAGGAAATCAAAACCAATTTTCGGATACCACCTCGTCATATGCATTTCAGTTTGGACGTATGGTATACAACTTTGGGGTTGTACCAAAACAAGTAACTTACAAATTGTATCAACTTTTTAAAAGTGCTAATAACAATTGTTAACGCCCCGTGATATATCAGAAATAGTGATATCCACCGAGACTTAGGTATAAGCAACGGACTCGCCTTTATGGCCATTGCAATAACGAAATGGTACAAATTTTGTGGGAAACAAATTTAGTGTGCTGACTCCAACGGATAAAATCATTTGAACAATAAGATGTAACCGCGAGCAATTGGCGGATTAGCAGGTGCTTTCGCTGGAAGCTTGCCTGCCTAACGTGTATAAAAACGGAATTGAGAACTACTAGATAGGAATAACCTAGATGTAGTATAAAGTATTTTCAAGGGAGGTGTTTTTAGTGAGTAAAAATCTCACACTATTATGAGCACGCGCGGCCTTTCCTCATAATGTCTCATGGAAGATTTTCCACCAACCCTCGGAAAAAAATGTATGCTTTTTATTCTTCTCGATTCAAAAAAACCAATGTATGAGAATACTGATTTTCGAGGTCTCAATCGCAAACAGCAATGCAACAATTGGTTGTAAAACAATCGATTTTTAAAATGAAACAGTTTTTTTAAACTTTCTTCGATGACATTCCAAATAGAAAAGAATGACTCATTTTGAAATGACATTAAAAACACGTCAACAGAGCAATGTGTTTCATACTTCGCTTACAGCAAAGCTAGAATCATAAAATTGTCAGAATTTGTTGACGTCACTAGCAGACTTCACACCAAATTACAGTTATTTAATATGAGCTGTTTCTGGGTTACAATGCTCTAAAATTAGCAAAGTACATCACTGACTCACTAATTTATAGATCATCAAAACTATAGTGCAATTCCAATCATCATGGAACCTTGCAATTTGGCACCGTATAAGTTTTGTCGCCCATATATCTAATTTAGCCTTCATTATGCAATTTTTCATGGCGGCAGTTGTCTCTTTGATGATTTTGATTGACCGCATACGGTCTATACAATGGACCTACAGTAAAATTTTTTTTCACGATTTTCATTTTAAAAATTTGTTTGCAAAAAGTATTGAACCATGCTAATTTTACAATTTAATACATTTATTTTATAGTTCATATGGGACTTGAAGATTTTCCAGAATTTGGATGTTAATAAAACATAATAACGTAATAAATTTAACAGGTACCACTTTTGAAGTATTACGTTTGTTCAAGTTAACTTAATAGTTCTCAAAATTAAAAATCCTGTCAAAATCGTGTTTTATTTTAAAACTTTAATTATGTTGCAAAATAATTGGTAATTTGTTAAATACTGGTCCGATTTTGCTTTGTTTGTTTGACCATCCTTTACGAAGCCAGTAATTTCGTGTAAGGTCAGTAAACATACGAGATATTATATAAAGATGTTATAATGTGTTGCGTGGCTCACCTCGATTTTGAAATTGACTGCATACGAATCACACTTATATTGACATTTTACGATAAGCACAAAAAAGCTTAAGAACAACAACGCCGCCCTTAAAAGTGGAGGTGATATTTTGGTAGGGCATATGCACCAAGTTTTGGTGAATGATCATGATTGTACACTCTGTCTGTCTGTCTTGCAAGAAGACAAATGATATGCTAAACGTCGCAAACAGGATGCTATTCAAAACACTATGTGAACGTCTCAAACCCATATGCAGAACACTAATCGGTACATACCGGTCGGCTTTCGGCCCGGCAGAGCAAATGTAGACCAAATTTGTACATCTTTGTGCAAACATGCAATGAACATTTTAATCCCTACTAGCCATAATTTGCTTCAATTCGTAAACTCCCAACAAATCATTTAAGACATTAATATGTTTTCACTAAAGTGTCTACTTTAGATAATTTTCCTTGAGCGCCATTCAATACACATGTTTATATTTAGTCCAGATGTTGGGTATTTGTCTAGCAGAAACGCTTTAGTACTAGAAAAATACAAATAAAATAAAACATTTCACTTGTGCACACTACCAACTAATCTCGTAAGTGCTTACGTCTGACAGTTCTATGATTGCCCATAACATAACCGTTTTGTCATAAAAATAACCTAACAAAACAGACATCAAAACACTAATCCGGCGCGAAAATTACTGTCTTCCGACAATAAAAATATGCTTCTTTGCGAAATGGCAGCCTCATCCTCTTCCTCATCTTGAACGAAGACGTCGGCAACAATTTTTTATATCATGCCAAGGGTTAAGTTATAAAAGTGGTGCGTACAGCTATCGGAAGGTTGTTAAATTATTGCAAACGAGGGGTAATGGTCAGTCACATAAATCAGTCTTTGGAAAGAGAAAGTGTTGCTCAAGTCGTTAATGCCTAAGAATAGAACAGAGACGACCAGTTGTAATCGTTAAGTAATGTGATCGGGGGTGTTAACCGGAAGTTCCAGCGGATGGATCTCTGCCACTTGACTTTGGTCATTGTGGTGGAAAATTCTATTTATGAACGGTTTCGTTCGGAATAGCGATGCTATTAAATTTGGCGCCAATTAAATACTCATTTGTGGTTGCGGTTTTCCGACGGATTTCAATAGATTGCCGACACCCCCAACCAATGAGTTGTGGCTTTAAAATAATATTATTAAATTTAAGCAATTAATTTAATGCTATAAAATGGAATTGGATTATTAATGACTTTTAAAAGGATTTTATTGATACATACCGACAAGTTAACTTAACAGAACTACCCTCTGGAACAATAACGTCTGATGAAGTATCTTCTGCAACAAAATCCGGTGGTATGACCACGTCCAAGTATCCAATCTAAAAAGAAAAAAAAATGAAATTGTGCTCGTAGAGAAAATTAAAGAAAACATATTACTCATACGCCAGCGAACACAACACTCATACGTCTCATAAATGCATGCATGGATGCATGTGAGAGGTTTGAAAATGCGCAAAGCAACAACAACAGGAGCAATTTTTAGTCTACCTAGTGCCGGTGTATCGTTACCACTAAGGAAATGGTATAGTACAGTTCAGCTATCCTTCGGTATGAAAATACTTTATGCGGTCAATAAAGTGTATTTCATGCTTCCTTAATTTTTATTTCACTACGTCAAGATAATGGAATGGAAGTGACCATGAAATGAAGTAGGAAAAAGATGAAGCTTAACTTTCTATAGTGGTTGCGACTTTGCTTTGATATGTGCCGCTGTCTCGCTTATTTTACGACAACAGCTGATGTTTATTAAACAGGTGTATTAGGCGATGGAGCTCTATGGAGCGTGTGAAGTTTATGTGTCACAAATTGATATTGCACTGCACACGTTTTTTTAATGGTTTAATGGGTATGAAATAAAAGGTGGGTATTTTAAGTAAGCAATATACATTCCAAGGAAACTTGGACATATTGAAATTTGTACTATTGCTCGAGAATTTAAAGAGAAAGGCGTTTTAACTTCGAAGTTTATTCTATAAATAGTGTTTGTTACGAAGTTATAAACATAAACAATTATATGACGTACTGTAGGGGATTGGGCCAGTCAGATGCACAAAAAATCAAAATTTTTTTTCAGTAATTTTATATATTTTTTAAAAGTAACAATACTACATCATCCCAAATTTTAAAAGACAATATTGTCCATATAATGCAGGAATATGGTTTTTTTCTTGTTTCAAGGCCGATGCCACTTATAAGCACTTAAAGTTTACAGCGCCATCTATATTAGAGTATTAATACATACCGCAATGGATACCTAAATTTATTTATTATAATCTATATTTTCTTTGTAATTAAATCTTCGATATTATATAATGGGATTGTTTTTAAAACATAAAAAAGCCATAATAGTGACATAAATCCAAGTTATTCATACAAAATAGCGCCATCTTGATTCAAGTGGAGATTAACAACATTATAAAATAATACAGAATCGAGGCTAAATGTAGGGCCTGTTTAGCCTGAAAAGCGGCACGAAATTATTGATTTTCATACCTTAATAAAGAAAGTGCTATATTTTGTAAAAGGCTGGAGATAAATAAGAAAAAGTGAAAATGTAAATTAATGGGAAATAAGTTTGTAGTAAATAAAAGTTTTCTTGTAAATTATTTTACAAAATATTTCATGCCAGAGAAGAAACGATCAACAAGGTTAAATTTGCAATTCAGGCAAAATCGTTTATAGCGACATTCTCTAGGACCTTTTGCTTATAGATATTTTTTATGCAATGAAAGCAATACGTCATTTCAACCCACGAACAATAAAGTAAGCCACTGTAAAGAGGTATTTATTTTCTGAATTAAACTGGTTACTATTTACTTGGTTAGTAAAACTAATTTCTTTTAACATGGGCTAGGCCGGCCATTCAGCTAGTAATTATAAAAATTATTAATCGCTATATATATCGGACCCTGTTCCACAACTAGTGCTTTGCGGTGAACATCATAACTTCTCAACAGTAAACCCCAAATCATTCAAAAAAACATAAGAAAAGGCTAGAGTCTGCTTGGATTTTCGGTTTTTTTCTTTCGTAATAAAAAGCAGTGGGCGTATTAAAAAAAAAATTAAATTTGACCATTTAGGAGCCCTGAGAATATGTGGTCCAAATTTTAGCTTCCTAGCTTAATTTTAAATGCCTAAAAATTGCGTACGGATGGACGGACATTGCTAAATATTCTTAGGATTTGCTCCTGATCATAAATATATATACTTTTATGGGTCTACGACGAATATTAAGGGGTGTTACAAACTATTTACAAAATTAAAATTTGAATAGTTAATCTAGTGCTTGATCGAAGCTTTTTTGAAAATAAACTAAATGGCGGCTTTAGACAATTTACTTTCGAATTTTCTTTCGAACTGTCTGGATAAAAGCAGCATTAAATTATAAAAAATCGTGGTTTTGAAAAAATCAAATATCTTTCGATCAGGCACATAACAAACTAATGTTTTAAAAAAGTTGGATAAATTTAATTTAAATCCACTGTCAATTCAAAAACATAGTTTTGAGAAAAACGTGTTTATATTTTTACACTCGAAACTCTCGAGCGTCAGAGAATCTCCCATTCCATTGTTTCTCCTGAAATTTGCAAAGAATATTTTCTAGATATTATAATTTGAGAAAATGTAAAAAAAGAATAATCAATTTCTTCAAAAATCCTGACTGCCCTTAACTTCTTAAACAAATTGACAATTAGACGACGTAGGTTAGGCGTCTTGGGTTAGATCATTGCTTGTTTCCGACTTTCAGTCATTTATAGTCGAAAGTAATGCAACCTTCTTTTAGTCTGCAGCCTTAAAAACACATTACACTTAAACATTTTGAAACCCTAGGGAATATGCGGTTGGGCAGACTACAACTTTTTTCCGTATTTCAAAATTTTTTTTGGAAAATAAATACTTGAAATATATTTTTTTTTATGAAAAACTATGATAACTGAACTACAAAAAGGCACAGTCCACTAGAGGCTGATTAAACTAATAGTTTCAAAAAACTGTCCACAAAAGTTGATTGTGCCCAAGACTGTTGTTTTATGTATATTATTATACGTATTATATTATTACTTGCTGAAGAAAAAGTGTGCCCAAATTCAAGCTAAGTGTATGAAGAGTCTGTATCAGGAGTTGGAAGAGGTATCTTTTTCACCTGCTTATAGGAACCAGGTAACCCACGAGCTTCGACAAAACACGATCAAGGGAAATTCGGTCGGATAAGTTCATTAACAATGCTCGAACCCAACTACTTGTGGGCGACGAAAAAGAAAGAAAGAAAAAGATGGGAGACATCGGGCTCAGATCGGGCTCACAACTCAAGCAAGTTGATCCAATATCATTGATGTCATACGCCATGAACATCGTGGAGCGGGTATTAGATGGCCGCCTAAGACAAATAATACGGCTGCCTGATGACCAGTGCTGGTTTGTCGCGGGTAAATCAACCACAGATGCAACCCAAAGTATAAGGATCATAATGGAAAAGTGATCCTTAAAGGATCTGCATATGATAAGGCTCTATATTACAGTCCTAGATTATCTGCTGGAGGGAAAAGTGATGGAGCCTAAAGTGCATAGGTTATTCTTTGTTGACGATTGAGCCATCACAAGTGATGATAAGACTTCGCTGCAACGAGCACTTGATGTCTGGGTAGATATTTTAGAGGGGATTGGTATCGTGTTAGCCAAAAAAAGACAGAGTCTCTGTACTGAACCAAGCCAACACATTTAAGATATACATTTATTTGAATGGGGTGGTGGTTCCGAAGTGTGAAAAGTTCAAATATCTGCGAAGCAACCATTTATGACGACATCAATCACCATGATAAATTTTAGTGTGGCAGGAAAACTCTGCCCTCTTCGGAGGCAATGGCAATCAACGTTCCCTTACAATCGCGTTAAAGAGGCAGGCCTAAAAACTTCTGGATAACACAACTGCAGAAACCCAGCATTTGATTGACCTCAGTGATGGAGGGATGCATAATCGGGAGGCCGGCAGATATTTTTTGAGGTCGAACCGGCGAACCCCACAGGCGGACCACCAGTAATGCACTGAAAGGGGAGAGCTGTGATCCCTATAATCCCGATCATAACCTCGTCGTTAAATGGAGGAAAGGAAAATATTATTACGTTCAAAAAAATGAGTTTACACTATTTTATACTTATTACTTATTTTTTTGAAAAAACAGCAGTGCAAGTCAAATATTTGCATGTGTAAGAAAGTCACAAGTGGCTTAAGAATTTAAAATTAAAATGAGATACTGTCATAATGACAAAATCAAAGAGCTACGTGAAGTTTCTGATGCAACTATTAAAGAAGTTACAAGCACTCATGTGGGTCAGGGTATATAAAAGTAGGACTTTCCTTAAATCCTCACTAACTGAGTTATATGATTTTTTTCATATACACAATTCATATCCCAAAGTATTAACTCGGTAACACCTTTTATGTTCAAAGTGGTTGGAAAGGACGAAAATGACATTAAAAAGAGAAAAGGCATCAAAATTCAAATTCAAATATCATTATAAATATTGCTCGTTCATGCATGTTGTTTTGAAAATTAAACATGTTGGAATAAAAGGTTAAAATGACATAATCGGTTCTTGGAAATTTTGCTCAGATATTATTTTTCAAAAACTCTTACAAAGGTTGTTGACCGTATAGTATACGGTCTTTACGGTACTTTAACACTTTTCAAACGATACAAATTCATGAAAAATTTCTATAAAAAGTTCAAAAAATATCCTAATTTGAATTCTGCTCACATTCTACATTATAATAATATAATGTTTCAATATGTTTTTCAAATTCGTTGCTCAACTCGGGATAGCCGCTTTTTGTCTGGCAGGCGCCTATGCCAACAGTTAACTCTCATCTTGTGTTAATCCACTCGTAAATATTTTTATTTACTTATTTTTAAAATAATATTGTCAAAGGGCAATATAAAATTTCTTGCGAATTCGTTGATTAAGGGCATATTATATATGGAAAATAACTTAATTAAAAAATGCTAAATTATTTCCTACTGAAAGTAGTTTCTCGTCAGTAGCATATTTTATTTCTTAAATAAAGTTGTTACTGCAAACTTTTAGGTAAAACAAATATTTATTTAAGTGCACTTTTTTTTAATCTTTGTATTGGGCAAAGTACTGGGTCGATTTCATATACTTATTTATGTATATCTCCTTTAAATACTGAATTACGTACAGTATTATTTAATTTACATAGACGCAATACATGCATATATTACATTTCAATGTTTTCTTAAGTTCTGGTACAATTTTCCAAGTGAAAGTTTTAAGTCAAGATTTGAAGCCTCTTTCTAACCCCAACAGAACTTATAAAGTGTTTTTAAATCGCGAACCTGCAATCCTTACATTTAATATTGTAAAGAGATTGTGGTTGCAGATTTGCAAAATGAAAGGCGAAACTGTTAGCAAAATGAACTGCGAAAAATGGTAGCAACAAAACGACTTTGTTCACCACTTGGTGTTTTATGGAAAAAATGTTCGAAGCTTTTATTTCGGGGCTTTTTGTACTCTAAGACAATGTTGGATTTTATTGTAATTGTAAGAGCTTTATTAATTTTTAAGCAAAAATGGCATTTGGTCTTACAAAGGCGGATCATTTGAATATTCGCTGACTGCTCCAACACCAACTTTAACCAATTTGTATGAGCTTAATTAATTTTTAAGCAAAAAATATGGCATTTGGTCTTACAAAGGCGGTACATTTAAATTTTCGCTGACTGCTCCAACACCAACTTTAACCAAATGCACTTATAACTATTTACTAACTACAATTTTAGAAGAAGTAGGTATGACTGCGTCATACGAAACTTTCTCGGTACATAAGATGCGTTTTTGAATCGCAAAATAAATCGAAAAACATAAGGAAAGGCTATAGTTCGCTTGGGGCGAACAGTATGATACCCTATCCTTATCCCTATGTACCCCAAAGAAAAAAAGCATTAGGAAGATGATGGATAGCATTTAATTCCATTCTATGAAATTTAGAGAAAAAAATTATTTAAAAAAAAAACGCCCCCAAAAAGTGGGCGTGGCAAAAAACTTTGTATGGGCGATATATTGAGAAAAATATTGGCTTAATATATTGTTAAACATTTTTTTTCGATTTCTATGAAAATTTTCGAAGAAAACAGCATTTTAGTGAAAAACGCCCACAAAAAGTAGGCGTGGCAAAAAACTTTATATGACAAATTAATAAAGTTTGGCAGTATCTACATATCTTGTGAAGGTTGTAGAACTTTATCTCGCTAACTTAAGCCTTAAAACGGTTTTTTCTAAATTGTGGGCGTGGCAGTGGGCGTATTTTGAGAATTTTAACGCTTTACCCTTTCGGAACCCTAGGGAGTATATATTCCAAATTTCAGCTTCCTAGCATAATTTTAAAGGCCTCAAAAGTTGATACGGACGGACGGACGGACGGACGGACATTGCTAAATAGTGTTAGACTTTAGTCCTGATCATAAATATATGTACTTTTAGAGGTCTGCGACGAATATTAAGGGGTGTTACAAAATATGTGTCAAAATTAATATACCCTTAGGATAGGGTATAATGAATGGTGACAATTTTATTTAAATCACTTTTTTGATTTTGAAAAATTTTATTTTATCAGAAAGTGCACATACGATTTTGATGTAATTTCGCGCATTAGACATTTTTTACATAATTGGTCAAAATACAAAAAATTATCAAAATCGTTAGAGCCGTTTTTGAGAAAACGAATTTAATTTAAATTTGAGAAAATTGTTATTTCAAAAATCGAAGTAGCGAATTTGTTTGACTTAATAGTATAAACAAAAACAGTAACATTTTTGGAGTTCGTTTGTTTAGTTCTCGAGATATTGGCGGTCTTATAAATTACCGTTAATCGATTTTTTTCCATAAACTGAGTATGCAGTATTTTGGAACCCATTCCATGTTTCCTTAGTACAAAAAAAAAATCAAGATCCTTGAAACATTTTCTCGAAAAATAGTGATAAGTGATTTTCTCCAAAAAAATTGTATGGCAGGTATCTATTGTTATTTCAAAAGATAAAGCAAAAAGTAAGAAGGCGCCCCGAGATGTAACCCAAAAGAAAGAACATCCGTCGAACCGTTTCGCCATACGGCGCCCGGACATACAGACAGAAAGACCGACGAACGGCATTGGCGGGCCCACTTTTTTGGACGACTATAGTCGTAATATCATTCCTCATACTCAGTTTGAGTTCGAAATTTCCGCACCATCGCAATAACTTTCACTTTACTATACTTAAAGTTAAAAAGAGGCGTATGGGTACTCAAAACCGCAACGACAAAGGGGCATTGCATTTTATTTGCAATAAAAATTAATAATTTTTTCATTGTCGAAATTAAAGCCTTTACTTACGTTAGCATTAGGGGCATTGAAATGCCAACTATGTATTTAATTTTAAAGAAAGTTATATATGCTATCATCCTGTTATAATGTTATGTAACTTACAATAATACACTACCAAGTTTCTAAACTCCCAAAGGCAACCTCTAAAATGAAAACACAGATTTTTGAATGTCTAAAAATTACATGCCAGCATTCTTGTTCCCAAGTCATCAGTCCACTAACACAAAACAGCACATAACACAAAAGCACAAGACTAATCGCACCTTCCTGTCCGGACACTCAGACAAAAGTCCTGTCAAATGGACGAGAACATTTTACACCCCCCTGCCAGCGCCCACTTACATACATGCTTACATACATGCCTCCGACCACATAACAATGTCCTCCCAACATTTACAAAAACAAAAAACAAATTTACCACCCTCTTCAAGGTAGTAGCTAAATGACTCTGTTGCACAGCACAACACTTACCTGACTCTTCATCGGGTCCGTGTTCAGTTGACACATGTAGCCGCCACGATCCTCCTCGGAGACGGCTTTAATATGCAAATTCCAGGTATTCTGGTCCAAGTGGGTTACACTGACGCGTGGATTGTGAGTTATGACGTGCTCGTGTATCGCCTGAATGGCTTTTGTGTCCGCCTTTAGCCAACCGACCTGCAGCAAAATGTGAAACAGATGTAAATGTGAACACATGGGGTGGAGTACGAAATGATTTACAGGATTACGTAAGCGAGAGTGAGAGTGAGCGTGTTTAACAGGACACCAATGCCATGCAAAGCTTTAAGTGCTTAAAACAAAATTATATATATTGTTATCTTCTAGTGAGAAGGTAAATATATTCCTTTCCCTCAGTCGTTTAGTTGTGAATATAGTTTTGGTGTCCTGACTCATAACACTTACCACTATCTTAACCCCCAGTTAAAGAAACGCATATTTACAAAATAATAAAACAAAAATTCAAAAGTTTCACTACAGTAAAACACGAAAAAGTCCTCACCCGATATCCACCCAAATGTCGGACATTGCACGTAAATGTCGCGTCTCGTCCGACGGCAACAGATACATTCACAATTGCTTCCACGAATTCCGGCTGAAATGCAGATAAATCTGTAAAAGAAAACGAGAGAATTAGTGTGGAATGTTAGCAGTGCAGCAGGAAGAGAAGAGCAGGGGTTAGTGTGAGCATTATTTGTACAGGAAGGATCATTGTTTGTGAAAGGTTGAATTGAGATAGAGACAGACGGAATGATGGCAGCCAGTATCGGTGAGCTCATCTATAGACGCAGCAGCGAAATACAAGTTGTGCTTCGTCGAATTTGTACTCTGCTGTGTTGAAAGATGTGATAATCTCCAAGCTATCAACTGGGATTTCGAGACTTCCTCGGCGTGGAGTTCATGTTGCTGACATCTTTTTCTGCAATCGGTTTCTGGACACTTATACATAGACAGTTGAATGCGAGATGGAGATTAGAAATAGTTATGATAGAATTTGTGCAGCTCTAGTTAGATGTTTATATATAAATAAACAACGAGTTTTGTTATCATTTGTAAATATGTACATACAGAATTTTATACCTATTTTTGTTGTTTGGTTTCGTGGAAAATGAAATAAATTCCATATAGTGAAAGAATCAGCTAGAACGGAGTTAGGAAATCTTGTTCTGTTGTAGGTACATACTTCTTATTCTAAAATATTAAAGGCACATAGGCACCTAGCTCTGAAGGCAATGAGATCGAAGAAACAATGTTCAATTTTTAATTTTCGCAGCTTGCTTTATGTCCAAACAAAAACAAACTTTAAATGTGGGTATTATATTCCATTGTGTTGCATAAAATATCGACGTCAATGTATTTGAAGAAAGGAAATGAACCGTTGAGTAGGTATATTTTCAGAAAAATTGCTATGACGTTTTCATGTTTACACTTGGAAAAAAAATTAAAATTGAACTACAAGGTAGATACTTGTGTAATGCGAAATGAAATATCTGAAATTCACAATGCTTTTACCAATTTAAGTTCTTTAACTGCACGGCTTGTTTCGAATTGGAATCTCCAAGGGCGGATCCAGATAGTGGCGCGAACTGCGTACTGGAGAAACGGAGATCCCTAAGTTTTCCGCTTGTTGTGGATTTGGATAAAAGCCGATTTAGATGTCTGTTACAATCAATTCGCAATCTTCTCGTTTTGGGGAGGAGACAGAACGGATTAGAACGGATGTTCTTTAAAATTTTATCGAATAGGACGGGTAACTGATGCAATAAATCCTTAGATTTCTAAATCAAATCCCAAACCTCTACCATAATAGTGTATGCAACCTATTTAAACGCACGCTGACCAGGAGGTGTGTTGTGGTTTTATCTTCCCTGATGTTTCTGAAGCTAATGCGAAAATCGTTAGATAGGATGTCTGCCTTACAGCTCACAAATTCATCCGCATTGCTGTTGGCTGGTATGAAGAGACATTTGGCACTTGTCGGCAACCTCGTTCAGAAATTCTGTGTATTGCTTTACCAGCTTAGACCTTATTGCTGGTGTTTCCAAGGCTTTGAACACAGCTTAATTGCCTAAAACAGGTTTTACCATTTTTCGATATACCATGTCAACGAATTGTTAGCGAAGATCTAATAGGAGTGAAAGAAAAAACATTGATCAAAGGTCTTAGCCCCGATGCATATACGCGGTTGCTCTAGAGACTGACTTGGTGCTATAGTTCAAAATAAAACCATCTTAATATCATTTATTCCATGTTTTATGTGGTACATTCTTATATTTATATTTGCTTTTTGCTCATTAAATGAGCCCTCTTCAAACTTGTTTATAGTAGTTCCAAAGTTAAAGTTATTATTATAGTAGTTATACCTCATTTTAAGGACTATAACTTGAGTTGGGGTGAATATATACCCCCTTAATACCATCATTTTTTATTCATAACTTAGGATTATCAACCTATTAAAGTTTACTACTTTACTAAAAAATATATAAAACTATCGTGTCAAAGTCTTAGTTGTCCTAATCCTCCAAAACGGCTTAATGAAATTTTATATGTACATTTGGTAGGTTTGAACATAGGTTTTATCTGCTTTTTATACTCCTAACTGATAAGGATGGTCCACGATAAACTATTGTTTTGGGGAAAATTGTTTTTCCAATTTTCACCCTCCAACCACCAACCCCTATTTTTAAATAATTGTATACTTTCTCTTACTTTTATTCTCACACAATAAGCTTTCTCTCATTTCTTATAATGTTTTCGAAAATTATAATTGCTTGTGAATCGATAGTAGTAGTGACGTTTAAAATTATTATTTTATTTTCATATAATGTCAAAACGATAATAAAAATATTAAAGTCAGTGCGTGCGTGAATAAGAATCATCATAAAAGAAAAATATTATTATAGATTATGATCAGGATTACAGGGATCATAACCCTCCCACTTCACTGCATTCACTGCTTTGTTACTCCTGCTGTCATGCGAAGCATCTTCAGCTCAGCTGCTGTCAACTTGCCCTCTCATACTTTTTGTACATTTTCCAGCATTGTGAACCTATGTATGTGAGCGCCAGACGCACAACTATGGTGTAGAGCCTTCCTTTCAGCTTAGGAGACATTTTTCGGTCACAGAAGATAGCAGAGTTTTCCTGCTACTTAATCCACCCTAAGCTTACACGATGATTGATGTCGTCATCAACTGTCGGTTCGCTGTTGATCATTGATTCCAGATTTATGAACTTTTCACACTTGGGAACCACCATCGCATTCAAATAAATGTCCGGAATGGGTTGACTTGAGTCAGAGAATGGGCAGTACAGATACTCTGTCTTTTTTGGCTAATACGTTACCCATTCTCTTCTAAAACATCTACCCAAACATCAAGTGCTCGTTGCAGGGAAGTCTGATCATTACTTACGATGGCTCCATCGTCAGCAAGGAATAACTGATGCACTTTAGGGTCCGTCACTTTTTCCACAAGCAGATAATCTAAGACTGTCCCCAAAGGACTTAAGGGACTGTAATAAACAGCAAAGGACTTAAAGAACTTCCCTGGTGAACACCGACTTTATTTGGGAATTCATCTGTGACCCCTGCGGGACATCTGAATTTTTTTCTTCGCTACCACGTACATGTCTATGATCATCTGTACATAGGTTTCAGGAACTCCTCGTTGTCTTAGCGCTACCCATATCAGATCTCTTGGTTGTCTATCGAATGCTTTTTCAAAATCAACCAGAATCATATGCAGATCCTTTAAGGAATCATGATGCTTTTCCATTTTGATCCTTATCCTTTGGATTGCATGGTTGCATCTGTGGTTGATTTACCCGCGACAAACCCGCACTGTTCGTCAGACAGCCGTATTATTTGTCTTAGGCGACCATCTAATACCGCTCAACGATCTTCATGGTATATGACATCAACTTAATTGAACGGTAAGTATCTCATTTTCCTTTGTGCAATGGGACCTTAGGGAGTAATGTTCCGGACTTCAGCTACCTATCTTAAATTTCAGGATTAAAACTTTTTTAGTTTTAGTTTAGTTTTATGCCACGCAGATTATGACAGCGAACGCAAAAATTTGTCACTAGACAACATGGCAGGATGATGACGACATGATATGGCAGGATATGGCAGCGTGTTTTCCTGCCAGTTCGTTTGCTATAACACGTGGCATATAGTGCAATATGGCAGCAATTTCAAGAACGACATGCCCGACGATTGTTGGTAAAATGATGAATGAAATTAAGTTGTAAAAATGAGAAAATGTCTTTTAAATAACCTGATTAATTGTTTTTTTTTACCCAGAGATCCTTGCAACCAAAAGAAAGGTCCTTGGAGCCTTTTTTGGAAAATATCATTAAAATTACCTAACTATTGGCTGTTACCATTATGTTTTGCCGAAAAGCCATTGGAACCATATAAAAGGTCATTTAAACCGAAGAGTTCCTTCAAACTATAAAAAATACTTTTTAGAAAATGTCCTTAAAATCACCCATCAATTTGTTATTGTTATAATTTTGTACCCGAGGTCCTTGGAACCTTGAAAAAGGTTGTTGGAAGATGAGTTCTTAAAACACTATTTTAACAAAATATCATTTCACCAGTTAATGTTTACTGCTAAATATACATACATTGCCAAAATATACATTGTACAAATACAACAAAAATATATATTATATAAATAGTTTTGTGTATATATGTATATACATATATATGTATATATAAGGAAATAATTATGTATGTATGCATAAAAAATTAGTTTGTTACTGGCATATGCTAGAAAAAACTTCCTGTCAGACTCTGACGTAAAATGTCGTCATTTCCATATAGATATGGCAGGAATATGTTACGTCTAATAGTAGCTTAATAATTGGTGACGGACATTGCTAAATCGCCTTATTTTTTTTATGCTGATCATAAATATATGTATAGCAAGTGTAGCGGTAAACGACGAATATTAAGGGGTGCTACGAATAATGTGTCAAAATTTATACAGATACACTTAGGAAAGCGTTGGGTATATTAAGTAAGGTTTTTTTTCGTTCATATAGGAATATGGATATGGTATCATACTGAGTTATGTTTTATAATTATAATTATTATTCATTATATTATTACTAGCTGAAGAAAAAATGTGCCCAAATTCAAGCTTAGTGTATGAAGAGTCTGTATCAGGAGTTGGAAGAGGTATCTTCTTAGCCCGCTTATAGGAACCAGGTAACCCACGAACAAGGAAACAACAATTTTCAAGGTTGCCGCACAGAGAAGAAGAAATGCTCAGGAAATTCGTTCGCCGAAGTTTATTAACAATGCTCAAGGCCAACTACTTGTGGACGACAAAAAAATTGTACACAGGTGGCGAGAGTATTGCGAGCAACTTTGAAACGAACCGTTTCCCCGGCTATATTTTCCAGGAGCCACCCCCAACAATGAAGAAGTGACCGACATAACAGTCGAAGAAGTTGGGAAAGCGGTCAAGAACTCCAAAAAGAGAAAAGCGGTTTGGCCGAATGAGATACCCTGTTAGTTCTGGAAGAGAAATTTAAGATAGGTAGCTGAAGTCCGGAACATTACTCAACTGCCACACAGTCATTTGAGAAAAAAAAATGTTTGGTGCTAAAATTAATGGATTAGGGAAGTAAGATAATCATAAAATATTACGTAGATACTGATCTTCTTTGCAAATTTGCAACGTACATTTTTTCGCCACGCCACGCCTAGACAATGCAATTCTCAATATTCCACATTTTTAGCAGCAACCATCCTGTGGTGGTTTTGTTTTTTAAGAATGAACAAAGTTTGTTAAAATTATATATAAAAAATATTCTCTTTAACATTTGATCTACATAAAGTTTTCGACAATGCCCACTTTTGGGTCGTTTTGCAAAAAATATTGTTTATTTTTTTTGAATAGAATATCAAAATTTATACTTATCGCCCCAAGCGGACTATAGCCCTTCCATATGTTTTACTTACAAATTTACATATATCCACGAAATTTCCAAATATCGAGAATTTGTTTGGATAATTTGATCGATAGAAGTATAGAAAATAATAAATAAAATAATACATAACTTCCAAAGACTTGTAGTCGACCGAAGCTTTGCTCAAACTTTTGCCATTAAAATGCTTTCCTTTAATCGTTGGATTTTCTCCTTTGAACATTTTATGTAACGCAGTCCTTTTTAAATACTGAAAACAAAATTTCATCG
Source organism: Ferdinandea cuprea (assembly GCA_963576555.1). NCBI lineage: Eukaryota > Metazoa > Arthropoda > Insecta > Diptera > Syrphidae > Ferdinandea > Ferdinandea cuprea. Next base: position 123,998,221 of record OY754958.1, on the reverse strand, counting down.
CAGTGCCAATGGAAAAAAGACCTAGCCTCCTCCAGCCGTTTTAAAAGTATATATACTTTTCACATAATCACATATTATTCGCGATAAGGATCTGAATCTTTAAGAACCCTATTACTCCTTTCCGATATCCCTAGCCAAAAATGTCATGTGTGATTGTAAATGTTATCTCACTATAAATTTCACCCAAGTAATACCACCCTGTCATTGGTACTGATTTAAAACTCAACGAATTACAAGCCCCGCGAGGGAGAGCAGCATCAGATAGCTGGAAAGAGTGCTGAGACAATCCCAAGCGAGTTTTTTTTTTATTTATAGCATCCATAATATTGGCGGCGATGTTGGTAGAATCCCAGATCCTTAACTCAAAGAAAATCAGTACACTCCACCTTAAACTCCACCTCAACTCCAAGATCATGTCCTCCTGCGAGAAGTGCACATTGTTGTACATGAGTTTTATTACCTACCATCCAACGGAGTAGAGTGGAGTAGCAGTTCACTGACTCACGTGTGGATTAAGTTTTCGACAGGGGTTTTTATGCGCATAAGAAACACGATGATAGCATCCTGAGGAGAGTTGTAGTGGACCAACACTCTGTTCTTAAAAACTTTTTCACAAAATGGGGTTAATAGATATGTAGCGAATGGTTGTTGGTTATCTTTGAAAGTAGTAAAGAAATGCAGGTACTCGTATCTTCAAAAATGTTTGAGTATCCTCCATCCCCACCGTTCAGACAAACATCTGGCAATGGAAAACGTTGCGATGCAAATCCAAAGGATATTCTGCAATCTTTACTCACTGCACGTAGTCATCACGTAGAGTCATTAATATTGTGCGCCAACAACAAGCGTACCCACGGATTCTACCCCAAGTGCTTTATACAGTCGAAAGTGAACAGTTGGATGAGGTGGCAGAAAAGTGTGGGTGGTAGTGCCAGTTGCTTGCCAGAATCTAAAGGATTGTAAAGGTTGCGGGTGGTGATGGCATTTCTGCAACTGTGATTAATCATATTTTTGCCAATTGGGTCGTTTCACTTTTGGCTGGCCAAACTGATGGATGATGGTCAAGGAGGGGTATTGCACTCAAAATATGAATTTTCAAATCCTGCACCCATATCATACTAGGCTGGTCTTTTTTTGGCTCGAATAATAACATTACTCTTCCCATGAAAGATCAGTGAACTCTTATTTAAATCGATGAGAAGTTCTTCGGCTTTAACTGAATTTACTTTAGGAATTTCAGTAGAGTGTTTAATTTATCATAAAACTATCTTAAAGTCAATCAATCAGGTAAGACAAATAACCTAATCCGAGTTCACCGTAGTGTGCCTTTCAACAATTAATTCAAGAAAATCCCACACAGACGAAAATAAAGATAAGCAAAAACAAACACGCCTAAACAATTCCAAAACAATGTTTCTTTAATACTAAACCCGCGAAAGAATCAAGGGACTTCTTTTGGAAAAATTAAAGAGAAAACACAAGACAATTAGCAAAAGTTCACAGAACTTTTCTAATTATTTAAACCTGATAGAATTTAGTCCTTAAGTTTTTGTTCGTCCGTTTTTCAACACTCACCCATTGCGCTTTCTCTCTCTCTTTGGAGTGAGCGCACTTAATTCGGAAAGTCGCTATTGCCGCCACCAAAAACCAGGTTTTTTTTTTATTTGGTTTATAGTGAATTTTGTTTTTTTTTTTGGTTCGTCTCTAACGGAAGTGAAACCACTAGCAAAGACCAAAAGTCCTAATGGCCTCATGCCGAGACTCAGCAAATATTTTACTTTCTAAAAAAAATTGTTTAAGGACTTTTGTAGGTTTTCACGGTATACCCGTTGTGGTAATACTGAAGAACGTTGCAGGATGCAATCCTACTATTAATTCGCATCACAAGTGGAGGTTCTGAAACCGAAAAAAATAAGAAACAACCAAAATTGGTAAAAAAAGAGCTTTCTTCTGGTGAAAATGTTTTATTGTTCATGAAATGAAGTAACATGGAGAGAGTATACTGGACCCAAGGATATAAGACGTTGCCCTTCTGAGGAAAAATTGGCGATAAAACTTAGAAACTTTGTTTTCTTTACGTCTGCTTGGGAGAGGTGAAGTAACTGCTTCCGGTAGCAAAAACACGTCCCTTCTGATGAGGATATTTTCTGTTACAATTTTCCATAACCATGGCAATGGCCCACCTATTTCATAGTGTTTCAAAATATAAAGTGAACAATTTAATTAGCAGTCTTAGTGGAGTCATGTATAGTTTTTATAAGTTCTGTGCAAAGGATTTCATTGGCCCCTTGGAACGTCTAGTCAGGCGTGAAGTGTGTTTACAGCTTCAATTAAGTTAACACACTTATTGCGATCAATATTAATGAAGACATATAAGAACGCGTAATTGAATTTATGTCAGGTTGGATTAATTTAGTTTCAAGTTGGTTTGGTTAAGAAGAGTGTTTTGTTTTGGTTTGTTAGAGTTTTGTTTGGTTTCTTTTGCAGTTGAAGCATTGGAAATAAGAAAGAGTGATACTTCGAAAACACTTCAACTTTTCTGTTTATAACAGTTATTTTGAATGACATTTTACATTCTTAGTTACACTTTTTCACATAGGGTTGACATTTCTTTATTGTTCCAAGGTTTTACACGTCGCAATATTTGAGTTAAGAACCCACTTTTGCGAACGACGTCTAACAACCTTCCAAGAGTAATAAATGTAATTGTCGTTCGGAATCGGCATCGAAACTGTAGGTCCCTCCTTTCGTGTTAAAAACATATCTTCGCACTTACAATATTTGGCGAAGCTAGGCATTAGGTCCTGTATGGGCTATTTACTCTTAACATTTATTTATTCTACAAACACAACATTTTCCCGATATAATATTTGTGCACTTCAGATATATTACTGACTACCCAGTAGTTTCGGTTAAATAATTTGTATACGCGTTTGGCAGCAACCACCTAATGGAGATGTATATTATGTCGTCAATAGAATGTGGTTATATGGGTTTATTGCGATAGTTCGTTTAATCCATTGCATTCAGGTCAGGCACTAGATTTATTTCGTATAAAATGTTTAGGTTGGTGTTATTGCAATGATCTTTAAGGCAAGCCTGATTTTTCAGCCCAATGTTTTCTATAGGGTCCGACATTTAACGTTTTATTTTCAACTAGTGCTTATGTCGCGAATGGTAACACTTAGCTCATGTCTGATTTGACAGATAATTAGTTTTATCCTTTCGCTGAACGAATATGGTTGTGTATACGCTTGAACAACGCTGGGAAATATTGCGACATAGAGAAGATGCCGATTTTGCCAAAAAAAAATCATCTTTTCAGATGAAGCTCATTTTGATCTTGGCGGGTATGTAAACAAGCAAAATTGTCGCATTTGGGGCACAGAAAACCCGCACGCATACATTGCAAAGCCGATATAGCCAAAACGAGTCACTGTTTGGTGCGGATTTTGGTCCAGAGGCATAATTGGGCCATTTTTCTTCGAAAATGAAGTTGAACGAATTTTTGTTCACAAAAATTGAAGAGGAGGATATTGGCAACATTTGGTTTCAACAGGACGGCGCTACGTGCCACACAGCCGAAGCTACACTTGATGTTTTGCGCCCTGTTTTTGAAGATCGCATTATCAGCCGCAGAGCTGATGTCGTTTGGCCACCGCGGAGCTGCGATTTGACACAGTTGGACTATTATTTGTGGGGTGCCGTAAAAGATAAGTGTTACGCCGACATGCCAGACACAATTGACGCTTTAAAGGACAATATTCGTGAAGCCATTGGTGAAATACAGATGCACACAATCGATAATGTGCTTAAAAATTGGACCGATCGTGTAGGCTACTGCATGGCCAGCCGAGGCAGCCATTTGAATGAAATTATTTTTCATTACTAACCGGAAGGATTGTACTTTCAAATAAAAAAAGAAATTTGAGAAAATAATCAGTAGTTTTTTTTACAGCATTTTCAAAAAAAAAGTTATTTGGCAGACCCTATATATCATCTTATTTCATCGACCTAATTCTCTGTTTCTGCTTCGAAAATTTTTTGTAAAAATTACATTTTTGTAGATAAAATGATTGTGCTTAAATTTCTTGTTGATTCAACCTTATTCATCTAATATCTCGCCCGAGAGGGAGAAGCACTTTACCGTCTGGAATTAAATGTATTAATCACACGACGAAGAAGAGAAGGCTATAACTGTAATTTTGTCGGCCAAAGAACTACCCGCCACGATGCAGAGGAAAAGGGCACCGATAGAAATTGATTTTATTTTAAATTTAAAACCCACTCTTTAATTAATTTTAAACAAAAAATTGTTTAAATAAAACATTGCTATATAAACGTTTAGCATAAAAAAAAAAGGTAATGACTGATACAAGTCAAAAATTTCTTTAAGGGTAAATGTAAAAAGTACAAACAAATCCCAAAAATTCGAATGTTTTGGCAAGGATATACAATTCATTAAGCGATTTTTATGCTTTATCATTTGTATTCATATGTTATAATGAAATTATAAGTTAATTAGTTAAAATTGGGACAAAAATTGGTTCCAAAAAATAGCATGGTTCATTTATTATCAGGGGCAATATTTACATCCTATGGAATTACAACTATTGGCACTGCCAATATATATATTTCTATTATAAACGTAGCTACGTTAACCAAAAAAAGTCGGAAAGTTAAAAGAAAGGTTGCTTTCCCATAGTTATAGTTTTTTTGTATATTTTGGCAATATTTTTTTTTTGGAGTCTTCGTATTCTTCCTTAAGTATGATTTTACGAGTTTATTTAAATACATATTGATATTTTTATATAAATAATTTAATAAAAAATAAAATTATTTCTGCTATTTGACATTTTTATTCGTAGGATATTCCATGACTTTATGGATGATTTATAAATATATAAACAAAATTGTTTATACATTCATATACATTATTCATGTAATTTTATTTTATTTTAAAATAAGATAAGTAGTAGGAAAAGTCTACCTAATAAGGTAGACAACATCATTTTTGGCAATACAACCGTCACTTGGCAACTTATTTTCCAAAATTTTCAATTGATATTTTTTAAATAATTTAAGAAAACAGGTAGTTTTCGGTTAATTTTTTTTATAAAAAGGTTCAGCACGTCTACCAGTTATGTTCTGGAGTGAGGACTTATTGATTATAAAATATATAAATAATAAATATTAATTATATTAAAAAAATAAAAAAAAGAAGTAAAGTGCTTGCGTTTTTTAATAAGAATTTTGGAAAACCATTGAAAAAAAGGCTACATAAATCACTAAATCTTATGTTATTCCGTAAATACGGTATCAAACTACTGTTACGAAGCGTAGTTTCACTAAAAAAAATCTAATTTTAAAAATATATTTTTATTGCCTTTTCGTGTCACCCTATTTTGTTTCGTTCAGATTTCGAAGCTTTCGATTTGACCGACATATTGAGCAACGGAACCAGTATTTTTTTTTCTTTCTTCGGTCAATGTATGAATAATGCATGAAGACACTCTGTCTATGCTTCCTAGCCACATCTCCTCGCTTTAACTTTCTTTTTGTGATCGACTTTAAGAGGAGACAGATCTCTTGGGTTTTACTTTGGCCATTTGCGTAAGTCACAAGTCACGATTCTCTCTGTATTGCCTTAAAAATTAAAAGACTGTTTTGCAGATTTAAACGTCATCACAAAAGTCAAATAAAGATCGATAAAACAAACAAAAATTTAACTTAACACGAAATTATAACAAATTTTAAACTATAAAACCCGATAGGTTTTTTTTCCCCTTATACTGGCTGAATTCAAAAGGACAGGTAAATGATTTTTTTTCTTGTATGCATACAATCACAATATTGTCAAAATAAATTTCCAGCCATTCAGGTATCCAAATAAAATATCACACGAAAACCAACACTTTACATGTTTCGACGACCCCGACGAGTCCCAATTATTTCCAAAGCAACCTAATTAGCGAGAGGATTTGATCAAGAAGCCAGATCACCGTAAGTCCCCATACAATAATTTCTTTTTTTGAACGCCCATTTATACCATTAACCCACAGTTACACAAAACATAAAACGCTAACCAGCGAAAAGCCCCCTCAAAACCCTTTGGAGACTTCTAACCTCACCCGCACTCTTAAGCATAGACCAATTTCGACATCAAGATACACGATCATTGCCCTATCGGCGCAGTCGTTCATCGATCGGGAGCGCGAAATACGCGGTGTGTCGGTCCGTGTGAGTCGGGTGCGCGTAAAACAAGTGTTCGGTATTTTGCTACTCAAGTAAGGATACCGGTGTATACTGTGCCGTAATTGCCATGCGGAGCGGTGATTTGGACACGCAAGTGAGTCAACACGCTGAAAAAAAGAGCTATTCTAATACTTATCTGAGTGCTTTACCTAAAGGAAATTAATAAAAAAAGGAAATAGAGATAAGAGAAGATAGTGAGTTTTGCTACCTACCTAAATTCTAAACATAAGTGAGAGAAGTGAGGTTCGGTAAATCGGTCTAATATTAATTTAGGGGCAGCTCTAAACAAAGCGAGTACCGGAGCTGCCATGGTGCACTTCAGTGCAAAAGGGGTGGGTCAAATGTACTTTAAGCAACATTACATCTAGTTGCCTGCGAACTATAGGAAAAAGGTGTGGGTGATGAATAGTGTCCGTCCGGTATTGACAGATGAATCTTGGCATGAAATATATTTTTCTTTTTGTTGTGTCTGGTACTTGCGGATCAAAAACCACTCCCATCCTACGTTCCTAGCCGCGCGTATGCAAGCATGCCAAGTGCAAGTAAGCAGACTAGTGCAGTAGTACCAACACTACTTTAAAAAAGGCATATAAAATGGAACGAAAAGCTATGACAATTAATAAATTTGTAGATATGATTGTGACTAAATCTTATGTTATTCCGTAAATACGGTATCAAGCTACTTTAAAAAAGGCTTATAAAATGGCACGAAAAGCCTTGACAATTAATGAATTCGTAGATATGATTGTGAAGTCAATTCAGTTAAAAATATTTGTGTTGTGCCACAGGACAATATTGATGATTTGACAGATAAGGATTTTTATTGATTAAGATGATATTCTAATGAATGACAATGTAAGTCTATTGAAAAACAAATGGGAAATCCATGGAATCCATGAATCATGTTTCTTTATTATTTTAATATTTTGCACTTAGAAGAAACGTTTTAGCCCCTTGACGACGAAGAACTACTTAAAGATGCGGTCTTACATGGAATGCCTGAAAATTTTAAAATTAAAAGTGCATCGCTGGCTGAATTGTGCTTTGAAATATAAAAATTAAAATTGAAGAAAACTGCTGAATACGATTTGACTTCGGGGCAGGTCCTTAAAGAGCTGCATATAAAAGCACTAATCATGTTCGTTTATCTCATTCATGCTTCGTTTAGGTTATTATACGTTCCACAAAAATGAAGTTGAAACAGCCCCCGTGGAAAAAAAATAAGTTCCAGCGTTTTTCCCGATGTCTCCCAGACTCTTGATGAAGTATGGCATACGGTATTGAATATAAGGTAAAATTAGTCTTCCGTGTTAAGCACGGAACTAATATTCAGAATTCAAAGAAATCGCGGAAGAAGTTCCACAAGCAAGCGTCTTGGGTCAAACCATTATGAAACGATAAAACTTCTTTTTTGTTTGGATATTCTGATTTTAAAAGGATATAACAAATTGCCATCGATTGATGAGTACTGAACATATCATGCCTACCTTCGTATTGCAACGTTACACAACAAAATAAATCTGGGCAAAAATTATAAGATTAGTAAGGTGAGATTTTTAATTTTCAATTAGACATTTATTCATTTATATTTTTCATAGGTTCCACGATTGCTTGAAATGCCTAACAAAAAGTAAAACACAAGGTTTAATTTGGCAATGTTTTTATATAAAGCAGGGACACGGGGACAAGGGGCACTACAGCCAAGTTCTTTAGCGGTATTATTTGCACAAACAAACTCTTCGCTTACAACAAAGCTAAAGACATACATTTTTTGGGGAATTTATTGGGACGCCCAACAGCAGGCTCCATACAAAATTTCAACTGTTTAACATGAAACATAACAACCGCCAATATATCGAAATCATTCTACAGTTATGAAATTTTACATGTCCATAAATAGAAAAATCTTTGCAAAAAGTATTGAAATCACATCGAATAGCCAAGATCTCATATACAAAAATCGATTTTGCCTTCCCAGTCAGCCACAAAAAGGACTGAAGTCTAAAAATGAACGCCAAGTTTGTAATGTAATTTTAAAAATTTCAAAATAGTATTTATATTTTTTACTTAGCAAGTAAGGTATATTCGAGAATGTAATGATTCAAAATTAATTAAATACTTTATATAATATAGATCTATATTGACAATGCCATTGTCGTTTGACCCAGTCGTTTACTTTATTTTATATAAATACAAACCCGAAGAACTTCTACCTCTACTACAGTCGTAATATATTTTTTGTATTATAAATTTAGTTATAAATAATAACAATATATATTCAATGACCCGCTTTTTGTTTAATTTATTTTTCCACTTTTTTTCTTTCACCAAAGCACATTGGATTTTTTTTACATAATTGTTCAAAACACAAAAACTTATCAAAATCGTTAGTGGTGTTTTTGAGAAAACAAATTTAATTAAAATTTAAGAAAATCGTTACATAAACAAAAAAATTAAAAAAAAACAAATATTTAAAAAATCGAAGTATAAAGATTCGTTAATGTTAATATCTTAAAAAATAGTAACATTTTTTCGAAATTCTCGTTATTACATTTTGAGATATTGGCGGTTTTCTAAATTACCGTTGTTCGTTTTTTTTTTTAAAAAACTGAGTATGCAGTACTTTTGGCCCTATCCCAAATATCCTTAGTATAAAAAAAGACTAAAATCATTGGAACCATTTTCTAAAAAATAGTGATAAGTGATTTTCACCAAAAATATTGTATGGGAGGTACCGTTATTTCAAAATATAAAAAAATACCACGAGACGTAATTCCAAAAATTTTGTAGGAAATCCGTCGACCCGTTTTGCGATACGGCGCCTTGACAGACAGACAGACCGACGAACGGCATTGGCGGACCCACTTTTTCGGACTTCTCTGTAGTCGTAATATCATCCCTCATACCCAGTTTGAGTTCGAAATTTTCGGGCGATCGCAATAACTATCTCTTTAGTATTCTAATGTATACGAGAAAGTCAAAAAATGGTCGGTTAAGTTGTAGCAAAGAATATGGAATCACCAAAAGGTTTTATCTGCCCGTGAAAATAAAATTGAAAATGCTTTTTTTTCAATAACAAAATAAAAGAGGCGACTGAAAAATAACTGAGAGAAAGCTTTTCTCTGTGCAATGCGCTGTGTTAAGTTTTGTCGTCGTATTTCGTATGTAAATCGTATGGGCGATTTTGCGTTTCTTTATTTTACGGCAGGCCTGTGTCATATCCCCAAAACCAAATCGCCCAAATTACGAAAATGCCCTAGTGTAATTTAGGCGATTTGGTTTTGGGTGATATGACACATGCCCAAAATGACGATTGCCCAAAAATATAAAGTTAACATTTCACCCAAAGATTCTTTCGATTTAAAGAAAGTTTACATGCACCCAAGCTTGCGCCCACTTAAAGTCCAACAGGGGTGTTGCATGCCCCCTTATACATTGGAAACAATTTAGAGGACGAAGTACATTTTATTAATAATCTTGCCGAAGAATTTAATTAAATGAATATTTGGTCAAAATATGAAACATTAACTTAAATTTCTTACTGCAACGAGAGCTTTAAACCAATTCATTATGTGACTATTTTGCCTGAATCACTCGCCTCAGAAGACACCTCGAAATAAATGCTAACATTAGTTGCTTATTTGCATATTTACTACTGATTTCGCAAAATAATGCAACAAAAATATGTGCTCTCACATTGCGGAACTAAAGAAAATTATAATTTTCAACTTTTAATTACCCGTCCGAAAAAGTTTCCCACATTTTAAGACTTAAATCAGTGCTGCTGATTTATTTGTGCATAACGGATTACGTATGCGGTGCATTTAAATTGAATTTTTTTTTTAACAAAATACACTGCTAAGTAGCTTATTAACAACTGTTGATTTTAATTATTAAGCGCTATATATATTTTTTAACTTTATATGGAACAGCCAAACAGTGTGTTAGATTTACCCGCATTGGATTTGCAGTGATTTATTGTGTGGGAAAGTTAGGGAAAATTTGGAATTAATTTTGAATTTTTGTTTCAAACGGGTAAACACTTCAGTTATATGTCGTTGGCATATATATAGAAATTTTATATTAAATTGTAAAAAAGGACTATTGTTAAAGTTAAACGCGCAGTGCATGTGTAATTAAAAGTATTGATTGAAAAGCTTTTGTCAGTCTAGCGCAATATTTTCAGGATGCAATAATTACTACTGATCTTTAATTATTCGCATTAAGAGCAAAGAACCAGAAAATCAGCATGTTTAAAGCAAATAGGTGTGTTGATTTTATTTGATTAATGAACGTGCCAAATAAACGTATTGTGGAAAAAAATAGAATTTTCCCAAAGTTTTTTTGCGAGAAAGTTGTAAGTGAAAAAGTTAAAACAAGTTTAAACAATACTGACAATTTAACTGGCCTTTGATATTTGGAAATACCTTCTGTCGGCCAAAACACTTATTTTCTTCCTTTTTCCTATAAAAACGTTTCTGAACATTTATGTAAAAATTGTTTAAAAATTTCAAGGTCAAGTTTTTGCCTAAATATTTTCACTTTTAGCCTTAAAATGGGGACTTGGAATCCCTTATGGGTTATATATAATAAATTGTTATTAAGGATGTGCGTTGCTGAGTTCATCGGTCAGTTAAAACTATTTTAAAATCGTAAATCGTCCCCTTTGTTTCTCGTGTACAATGGCTGTGGGCGATTACTCATGCGGCAATATTGTTCATAATAAAAAGTCAACCAAATATAAATAAATGAATATTTGGCCAAAATTGAGTTTTGGGCGATTGTTCATATTTATAAAACTATCGATTTGGACCGAAGTTTGCTGCTTTGAACAACATGAATGCATAAACAATGACACATGTGTGGTGGGGGCATGTTGATCCCTGCAACCCATCTGCTTGGTTTCACTGTAAGATTTGGAGTAGGCGTGAGTTAGAATTTTCGCATATGCCCAACCTCGCACCTACTCCAAATCTAACTCTAAAACCAAGCGGGGGGTTGCATTACCTATGCATTGTAGACTATCATATATAAAACTAATTATAAAATTATCGTTTGTTGCCGAAGGCCCTTCCAAATTGGCGAGCCGTTTGCAGAAAGAAAGTTGAAAACCCCAAAAAAATGGTTTGGGCGATTGTTAATTTTCGGATTTCGGGCGATTTCGTCTAGACAACAGATTCAAATGATTGGGCTTGCTCATTTAAACTTCTGGGTAAACGTTCATAATTTTTTTGGGCGATTATTCGTTTTTTTTAGCGATCCCTTATGATGAATAACTGCCCCATATTCTTGGGCGAATTTAAATTTTTAACTTTCTCGTATACATAAGTATTCCAAAGAGAAAGTTATTGCGATCTTGCGGAAATTTCGAACATAAACTGAGTATGAGGAAGGATATTACGAATATAGGGAAGTCCAAAAAAGTGGGTCCGCCAATGCTGTCCGTCTATCCGGGCGCCGTATGGCGAAATGGTTCGACGGATTTGCTTCAAACTTTGTATATAAGGTCTTGGGATGTATCTCAGGGCATATTTTTAGTTTTTGATTTATCGTTTGAAATAACGTGAACATCACATATTGATATTAATATATTATTTTTTTCTAGAAAATTGTTCCAAAGTTTCTTATTTTTTTTATACTAAGGATACTTAGGATAAGGCCCAAAATACTGCATGCTCAGTTTTTGGGAAAAAAATTCGATTAACGGTAATTTACAAAACCGCCAATATCAACAATTATGTAAAAAGTGTCCAATGTGTGAAATTACATCAAAATCATAGGTGCCGTTTTTTATAAAATCAAATTTTTCAAAACCTAAAAAGTGATTTAAATAAATTTGTCACCATTCACTTTCGATTAATTTTGCGACTCAAAAACGCATCTCATGTACCGAGAAAGTTTCGTATGACGCAGTCGTGCACTGTTTTGGATTTGGCCATCGTAACTTGGATTACGCACTGCCCAATAGTATACCAAAGCAAAGAAATTAAAGGAAATTTCAAAATCAAACTGAGTATGTGGTTTTATTATTCGACAATAGAGAAGCTCAAAAAAGTCGGTCTGCCGGCGCCGTTTGTCCTTCCTGAAGTTGTATGAAGAAACGGGTCGACGGATTTGCTTCAAAGTCCGAGCATATGTACAGTTCTGAACTAACATCACTTAATGGCATATAAAATAATTAAAAAAAAACATTTCTGCTGATTCCACTATATGTTGGAGAGTTAGTTAAGAGAGAAAAGTTCAGATACGAAATTACTGTTCTAAAAATTCCATTATCATATATAAAGATACGAAGTTATTGAATTGAACAGGATTACATGGCGAATATCATTTTCTTTACCTTGAAGTAAATGAGAACAAGAAAACGGATAGCGTGATAAAAGGAAAAATTTGACACTTTTGTAATAAAGCCACATCGGCGACATAAGGCTAAATTTTCAAATTAAAACTTGAGGTTTTTTCTCGCATCTTAAGAATACCAGAGCACTTAGTATGGATAACTAGAAGAAGCTTTTTCTGGATCACAGAGGATCCATTTTAAAACTCCTCAGCTTTTTATATATCGGCTATATTGGTGTTATATTTGTTAGCGTGGGTTCTCTTTCATCTATGCAACATTTCCTGCTTGTTGCTGTCAACGGTTCCCTCGCGTTTGAAAAATCGTGTATTTCGAGTGTAAAACCGGCAGCATGAACTTCTTATTAAATCTTCAAGCGTTGTTTAAATCTCCTAAAGATAAAGCACTCTTATTTTGATCCAGAAAATTCTTCTCGTGCTGCTCTAGATTTATGATTGAAAATTTGTTGTAATGTGCACGTTCTATAGTCTCCGTTATCATACCACGCCCACAGACCATTTTTTCTAGTCGACGTAGTTTATTTATTTATTTAAAAAAATTACCTCAGTTTTATTTTATATAAATAGTACCTGTGTGACTGGTTTTGGGGGAAAAGGGATTGCAACTCTCGAATGTCTCCTCAACTGCTAGCGAATGGCCTTTGGCCTTACATGCAGCTTCTCAGGGAAAGAATACGTGCTATGTAGGCTAACAGAATGCACAACTAATAGTGGTACCTTACAATATGTTATTCGTCATTAAAAATAAATAAATATTAGGCGCAAACGCTTCTTTATTTCCGATTTTTATTAACCAGAGGTCTTCATAAATGCATTCATTTGCATTTTCATAATATGCTAACTGTTTCAGTATATTCTATTCATTGCAATTATTCAAACTAGTGAACACTGAAAATGTGTATCTGAGTACCACTTCACTGTATGTTAATTAATTTTTTTTTAAATGCAAACTTTCTATTCTCTTACTAAAATCAATTGTCTATCCACAACGGATAACATATTGGTAATTAGTTAGCTTAGGTATATGTTAGTTATCAGTTCCACCAAATCCACATCTAAATTATTTCTAGTTTTGAGTTATTAGTTGCATTTGATTTTTGCACCAACACTGCTTGTCATGCCGTTACATCTGAATTTAAGCAAAACACTCAGTCATTAATTACACTGTGTTACATTAATTATAATTGGTAATACTCAGTACAGTGTACTCGTTCCATTTGAGTGAAGTTCTCACTCAACAATGCAATAGGTGATTCATTTATTATTATAAATATTATTATTTAGTTTTCAAGATGTGAGTGCAATGAAGAAGGCACTCAAAAAATATGAATGGCGTGAGGCTGGTTTAAGTCATTGGAGACCCCGATTAAGCCAATTTCGCCAACAATATGTTTTAGATTTAAATTCAGGGCACCATAAGCAATGGGATAAAAAAAAGAGAATATGGGTAATATGGGCAGTAAAGTAAAATCTGGCCGCATTTGGTAGCCACGAGTTGTTGGCGTTATATCCAGGTGAGTCCATAGTAAGGAGTTTTTACGTAGCAGAATTATACTGCGATTTTATCATCCAATACTGCGTTCACCCCACAACAAATTTTACCGACTAAGCCAGAGTACAAAATAAAACTAAGAATGCAATTTAGACACAACAAAGCTCGCTTTTAGGTGGAAGGATGAAGAGGTTTTTAGTAACATTTTTGGACACCAGCAAAGCATTTTTAAAGCCATACGATGCCGCGCCGGCGCGCCATTTTAAAACGTTAATTAAATTAGCCGTTGGTTACTTTTACGGTTGTATCTAAAATTAAATAAAAAAACGTTCATTCCTAAAGAGTACTGGGCAAGGGATCGAAAATTTGAAATGGTAGCACTGGTCACTACATGTGTGCTTAGGTTTCCAAAGACTTTGACGAAATCATTCTCGTTACCATTCTTAGTAGTGTCGTTCTTTTTTTTTTCATTCTTTCAGAAGAACATTGTACTCTCGAAAAGTGGAACTGGTACGACTCTTATGCATACTTTGCGTTGTTGTTTTAATTGCCCCCAACTACGTTACTGCCAGTTTACAGTCTGCATAGTTTCAGGGAAGTTAATATATAAACAAAAATAAACCATTTTAAATGCGTTATTTTATTTACACCATGTTACATAGTGCACACGTAAATGGCCCATACAGAACTTAAAGCATTTCTTCTCCAACAATCTTGCGTGCGAAGATATATTTGGTCGATTCCGAACGATAATTTACTGAAAAGCTTTTCATGTCAGTTCTTACTCTTGGATATTTGTCAGACTTTGCAAGATGTGAGCCAGCGCATACCAGAACATTGCTAGTCAAATGCACTTAACCACTTATCCCATAGTAGCGAGAGTTAAGGTACAGTTTTATGCGTGAAGAACTAATTTTAAGAACACAACTTATTTATCTCTTCACATTTCTGATGAAACATTATTTATTTCACCTGTAACCTTGGTAGTTCAACGCACTTAAGCACTAAGCTACTGCGCCCATAGACGGTCGAAAGCAAGTCGCAGTTAAGGCATTTTTTTTTTTTTGGTGAAGCATTAATTTCAGAAACACCATTTATTTCTTCCTTCACATTTCTGTGGATATATTATTTACTTCATTGTTCAAAAATGTACGTACATGTGTATACGTAAAAAATGCACTGCCCGACAAAATAAAGCGCAAAAGCATTTTATTCATTTTTTAAATGCTCCGCAAATTTATCAATCATTTCGTAAGAAATATAAACTTTTAACTGTTTTTGTACAGCATAAACTTTTAAATGATTTTTGCAGTTGTAAAGATTTGCATAAAAATAAATAAATATAAGGCGTAAACGGCCCATAGCGGATCCAAAGCCTATCTTTTACAACCACTGTGTGTGCGAAGGTACATGTATTGACACGAACCTATAGTTTAATTCCGATTCCGAACGCCAATTAATTTTTGACTGTTCTTACTCTTGGATATTATATAATATAATAAAAACTTTCAGGTGGTACAGGTCCCGACCAGCGGCCTCTCGCTTAGTGGTCCAACGCACTTAACCACTAACCCACTGCACCCACAAAAGATTTGCATAGACGACAAAATAAAGTGCAGTTTATACTGTATTTGCATCGCGCTAAAATGTACCTATTATTTTTAACATTCTCGCATACATTAGTGAAATCGTGTTGAAATTTTGAACTTGAACTGCGTATGAGGTATGATATAACGAATATATGGAAAAAATGGGTCTGCCAATGTGTTCGTTAGTCTGTCTGTCTGTTATAAAGCCGTATGGCGAAACGGCTTAAAGGATTTTTTTAAAATTAATATTTTAAATTTTTGGAGTATCATCTAGCGGCGCTGTTTTATGTATTTAGTTTGTCACTTCCAAGAAAAAAACGTATCGTAACTAATCTTATGAGCGACAAGACACCAAATTTTGTATTTGACAACATTACTATAAAAATGTATAATGTTAGCTTGTAATATAACTGACTTTTAAATAGAAAAATCGATAGCAAAGATTTTTAATAAAAAGTGCTAAAACTTTAAAAAGTCAACACAATAGTTGGATAAGAAAGGAACTGTATGGGCTTCTATGGTCATATTTAGTTTATTTCTTTCTAAATAATAATTGTTGTATAGAAGATACATCGAAACTAAATTATCAAATAAACATTTAGAATCAATGTTTAACACCGGAAAATTAGAATAAGAGTAATTATTTAAGAATAAGTCTCAACGGCGCACAGTGTAGTAGTAAATCCAAAATCCTTCAAGCACATTTTAATTGCACAATAGTAAGTTCCACTGGTTATCCTTAACAACATTTTTCAGGCATTTATTTTACCTTTAACTATCGCAAACAGCATAAGTAATACAATCAGGATTCTTTCGTTTGAGTTGATTAGCCACATGATGAATCGATATAAATTCAGTTTCGAAACAATTCTCATAATCTGAACAATTTAAAATAATTAATATTTTTCTTTTTTGCACTTAGCAAAAGGATTTTAAAAATCCTTCGCACTTTTCACTTCACTTTTGGATATAGATCTCCGTATTTTTGACATGAGATTATTTTTTATATGCTTTTGTATTTTGTAATTTAACGGAAAAACCCACGAAATAAAAACCGCTATTCAATCACGAAAGACACTATTAATGAAACAATTATCTTGTCACACCGCATTAAACCAATGATAATGAGTTATCATCCGACCGGAGGCAAAACGACGCGTCGACAACGTCCAAATGTCATCATCGATGATAATAAACTGAAAAAGTTACCAGGACCAAAAGGAATCCACTGAATGCTATGTTCATGTGACCAGTTAATGCGATGAATAAACGAACCAACTATACAGCCAGCACTACCAACGAGAATGACAACGACGACTGACGATGATGATGCTGGAGTCTGTATGCTGGGATGCTCGGATGATGATGATGATGACGATACTCAGTGGTTTGCCGAAGAATTGCATTCACACAACGACGCAGCAATCGAAGAGAGCATCCTGGTATGTATGTGTTGGTGGACAATTCATTCAGTGGATAACGAAATGAACTTCTGAAGTTCTGTGGATGTTATTTCTTAATAAAACACGTGCTTCCTGAGCACATGGTGGATTTTGTGCGGGTGTATCAAGCTAATATTTACGAATAGTTTCGGTAAAAAAGTAGGACGAAAATAATAAGGGATCATGCGCAGGACATTCTGGAGGAGGAGTATACGATGAACAGTGAAGTGGATTGAGTTTTGCAGCGATGTGAAAGGTCGGTTATGCGATGAGAATTAGGATGTTAACTGAGTTGTTTAGTTGGCAATGGGTCGTAGAAGACAGTGGATGCAATATGAGTGGATTTTTTTATTTTCTTTATTTATGTGATGAAGTTACGCAATATCGGAAAAAAATTATGGAGTTCAGTTACATGAAAGAAAAAGGATTTATATCTAATAATAGAGGGTAGCGCCTTTGGGTATAACTTTAGATTAGTGGCTCAGTGGTTAGCTTTCTTTGGACTATTGGGTCCAGATTAACAACCGCTCCAGTACCACCTAAGCTTCTATTATGCTGCCCCACCCAATGTCTAACAAACACCCAAAAGCAACAAGTGTGAAGCAGAACTTCTTAAATTTACCGTTCGGAATAAACAATAAACCGGAAGTCCTTTCCATTTGTGATAAAAATAAAACTTCGCACACACAATGATTCGAGAAGCTAAGTTTTAGATTTTTGTATTGGGATAATATTTATTTAGTACGAGCAACTAGCGATAAAATTAAAAAGGTGTCTCAAATAAAATATGGATTTTACTTAATGAAAATTACAGAGAACATTCTTTTTTCTAAAAACAAAGCCCGATATGAGGTTTCCACTGCAATTATTAATGAATCGATTTGGATTACCATGGCTGAGGATATACCAAGTTAAGGCTGTCCCTGTCTTACTAAAAGATGATTTTTGGATATGAACTTTATATAGTATATCGAAAATATATATATTCGGATTTACTTTATACTTATAATATTATCAATAACAGGAATATTGAGATTCTAGATTCCAATCTTAGGGGGTTTTAATTACTTAACGTGCTCCGGACCCGTAAAGAGACGACAGCTTTACATTCTCTCTCTACATCTTGGTACAGCTAGAGTTCGCGTTTGTATCTTCTTCTTAAATCGCGCTCTTTGAAGAAGCGCAGTATTAACTCTCCTTTCCTGCTTATCGTTCAGCACTCGGTGCCATGAAGCAAACTTGACATAAATGAGGGGTTCTGCAGAGGATGCACTATGTCCTTCGAGCTAGGAGTTTTGAACCCATTGTTTTGCCAAACCAAAGTAGCAACGCTTTCCTATGATAATTCTTCTTCGGATCTCCATTAAGTTTTCATTCGTCGAGGTAGATGAGTTCCTTAGCTATCTATCACCTCTATCACGACACTCTGGGAGCGACTGCTGATGTCAATATCATCCGCAATACCCCAATAGCTGGACTGACCTGTTAAGGTACCTTTTATGCTGTTCTTCGCAATATCTGCTCAAGAACAAGATTGAAGATATCAAACGGCAGCGCAACTCTTTTCCGAAATCCATTGCTTTTTTTCGAAGAGTTCTGATGAGCTGGTGCCAAACTGCACATTGCACCGCGCGTTTCCTTAGGTCACGCGGCACAGCTAGTTAAGTTTTGACGGGGTCCGAAATTCGGCGATCGCCATGGAGAGCTCCTGACGATACATGCTCCAATATGTGGCTTTGAAGCTGATAAAAAAATTGTGTGTCTCGACTTGAAAGTCGTTGGGATATGCCTCGATAGGCTAGGCAATATCCCTTATTTGTAGATGGGGCATATGGAGCGGATGGTCCAGTCAGTGGACATGCTTTCAAGTTTGTTTAGTTAAATAAGCTGTGCAGCCAAAAAAATGACTGCGCAATCGATTGACTCTCTTAGAGAATGTCGCAATGTCTCCTGCCTGTCGTTGTTTTATAATTTTTTACCATAAGAGCTCGAATGAAATAGCCATTTGCATTCTACTAATACAGAAATGAAACCTCAATACTCGATAGGAATGCATATCAGATTACCCTTAAGCCTACATCCGGATGAACACTGAAATACAAGGATTCGTTTCTTAACCGTTCAATTCGAATGTGCTCTTTTACTGATATTTAAAATATTTAAAACCAACGTGCTTTAGTAACTCACTTTCTCTAATCCTCCACTGTATCACATCATTAAATCTCTGAAGTATCTATAAAACATAAGGAAAGGCTACAGTCCGCTTGGAGCGAACAGTATGATACCCTATCCTTATCCCTATGTACCCCAAAGAAAAAAAACATTAGGAAGATGATGGATAGCATTTTATTTCTTTCTATGAAATTTATAGAAAAAAAATAATTTTTTTCAAAAAACGCCCCCAAAAAGTGGGCGTGGCCAAAAACTTTGTATGGGCGATATATTGAGAAAAATATTGGCATAATATATTGTTAAACATTTTTTTTCGATTTCTATGAAAATTTTCGAAGAAAACAGCATTTTAGTGAAAAACGCCTACAAAAAGTAGGCGTGGCAAAAAACTTTATATGACAAATTGATAAAGGTGGGCAGTACCTACATATCTTGTAAAGGTTGTACAACTTTATCTCTCTAACTTAAGCCTTAAAACGGTTTTTTCTAAATTGTGGGCGTGGCAGTGGGCGTATTTTGAAAATTTTAACACTTTACCATTTCGGAACCCTAGGGAGTATATATTGCAAATTTCAGCTTCCTAGCATAATTTTAAAGGCCTCAAAAGTTGATACGGACGGACGGACGGACGGACGGACATTGCTATATAGTCTTAGATTTTGGTCCTGATCATAAATATATATACTTTTAGGGGTCTGCGACGAATATTAAGGGGTGTTACAAACTATGTGTCAAAATTAATATACCCTTAGGATAGGGTATAAAAACGACCATTAGAGCTGCTTAATTGTTCTTAATTTTTTTTTTGTGTAGCTAAGCTACTGTGTGGCGGGATTGGGTCTTTAATTGACTGGACATAGGATCTTCTCGCATTTTACTGTCTACATGAAACACATTTAGCAGCCAGTCGAAATGCTGCTTTGGAGAGTTTCTCACTCAGGCTATCTTTGTAGGCTTTAGTTGTAGGTTGACGTACCTATAGTTCGTAGATAGAGTCGACTTTTGCCCCTCGGAAAATATTCACTTTCAACCACGCCACGCATCGATTAGTACATGGCTGATATGGTTGGCGGTTCGACCATCTTTAGAGCGCTAGGTTGCTGTGTGGATCCGTATCCTTGGAAACAGAGTGATACTTAATACCGTATTACAAACAGCTGCAAAGAGTCGTTATGCGATGTCGTGGAGACTGTACTTACAAATTTACCAGCCAAAGATGTTTTCCTTTCCGACAATAACATCGAATGTTCGCTTCAATGACAGCAGACAGCATTGCGTTTTGGAAGCATTAAATTCCACTCCATTTAAGTATGCTGTCAAGATCGGAATTCAATGAGCTTAACATATGTTGCCGTTTCAGTTCAACGCCCGAAGATAAGGGGCGTTGCCCAGGACACGAATATGTAAAGCTGAGGGTACTGTCATCAGCAAAGGAATCTAATCCATCCAATTGAATCAATTCTAATCCATTGAAGAAGGGTTACATCGATCCCAAATGCACGCATTTTCGACAAGAGAGCTTGATGCCAAACTCTGTCAAATGCCTTTGAAATATCAAGCGCAACGACCTTGCTTTCACCACCATGCTGAATAGATTGGTTCCACTTTTCGGTTAGATATGTCATCAAATCACCAGTGGACCTGTTGCTGCGAAAACCGTACTGCCGGTCATTAAGGAGTTTGCGGGATTCAAGATATTTCATAAGCTGACGATTTATCAGCGTTTCCATGACCTTGGAAAAAAGGGACGTAAGTGCAATTGGTCGGTAGGAGGAGGGAGAGGAAGATTCGCCTTTTTTGGGGACGGGCTGGACAAATGCTGTTTTCTATCTTCTCGGAAAGAGCGCTGAAGAATAGGACAGATAGAAAAGCTTACGCAGTGGTTTTGCCAGCGTGGAAGAACACCTCTTCAGAACGATAGGGGAAATACCATCTGGGCGAGCGGATTTGTGGATGTTCAAATCTTGAAGTACTCTTGCCACAGTACGGGTGCGGAAGTGGATTTGTCCCATGGAGTGTTCTACGCGCTCGAGTACTGGGGGAGATAAAGCACAATCTGGGAGCGTTGAGTTAGCTGCAAAATGAGCAGCAAGCAGATTGGCTTTATCCGAAGAGATGAAAGCTGGAGTGTCATTGCAAATGAATGTCGGGATAGATGAAGAGGCCGAATTTTTAATATTCTTAACAAACGACCAAAAGTTTTTACTACCGGAGGGACTTTGTAGTATTTTTTGCCTCAACTTTTGGTCGTAGGAGAATTTGACACGATTAATATGGGCATTGCAGATATTCCTGCTCGTTTGAATTTTTTTCGGTTTTCCTCAGTTGGGTTGGCCTTAAATGACCGAAAAGTTACCTCTTTAGCCCTGGTAGCTTCTTTACAGCTCAAGTCACACCACGCGTTTTCCTTAGTTATTATGCTCTTTAAGCATTAAGATAATTCAGTGTCGCATTGCTCGTTAATTAATGCGGTAATTCATCCACTGATAGTGCTCCTATTTTATTGCTACATATCGCCTATCGTCCATCGAGTTAGCTGTTAAAACTATTGACCTCGCGTTCTGTGGGAAAGTACAAATAAATAACAAAATAATAGTATTTAAAAAGTGCAAGGAATCGATAACATATACTTCCGAAAAATTTGAAGATACAAGTGAAACAGTATTGCAAACAATATTCAGCTATTTGGAACAATTGTATTTCCTTTCATGATGTTGCTAAGCTTTCGTGATGTTAACCATTTTAAAAACTATATAATAGTTTGAAAGCTTCATCACTTCATCACTTTTCCTTTTCCATTATTATTAAAGTATTTGAATAGTACAATTGTTTTAAACACTTAAATTCATCGAAGTATGGTTAAAGCAAATCAATTCGTGGCACGTTCTTTGCACCAAACCCAGAAAAAATGCACCACCACGACCGAAACGCGACGACCATGATTCGCACGAAAACAACACGCTCCAAGTAAAGCCACTGTGTGATTCCCTCCAACTCCCTACCTCCCGACCATATCCCGAACCCTCTTATCAATAATCAACCCTTGTTGGTGCTGTTCATTAAATTCCCAGTTTAGCTGAATTATCGTTCATTCCAGAAACCCGTTTCTAAGAGAGAGAGAGAGAGAGAGAGCAAGAGATAGGAGCGAGCTACAGAACCTCAGTAACGTAGAAGTGTGGGTACACCAGTTGGTTTGAATGTCCACGTTTTTTGTGCTTCAAACTCCTAGGGTCAGTTGAACGAAAGACCAGAGTCCTCTCATACCACGAGCGTAAGTGAGTTGTGTCTGGTGGCATGTTTACAGGCTTATCACACATGTGCTACCACCAGTACCCTGCTACCACCGAATGTAACAACAGTATTTCTCCGCACTTCCAGTCATTTAATTATACACAAAGATGCAGGAAGGGTGTTGGAGGACCGCTTCATGGGATGAGACTGTTTTGGAGTACATTAAAGTGGTGTAGCAGGTGCCTCAGTACGACGTGAGGCATTGATTAAAGCGCCTAATTGAAATATCAAATTTCATTGCTGCTGGGAGGCTTGAGGCCTGGTTGTACTTGTACCGTACGCAGCATAGACTTCAAAGGCCTAGGACAAAGTTTTTGGTTAACTGAATGAGTGAAGCAACGTCACATGGTAGATCAAGGATAATCAGAGGAGCAACACTCTGTGTCATATGAAAATCGTGTTTTAAGTTTTCCACCATCGTGTTGTGTTGTTGTGGGATGAGTGGGTGGCTGAAACTTTGCTCATCCGATTAGATTTTGTTATCCCAAATTCGATTAAAGCGAAAACAATTTAACAAAGTTCTATAAAGAACGGAGCACAAAAGATGACAAAGTGTTGGTTTTTGGAGTTGCATATTGCACGTGTTTGGAAAGGTAAGATGTATGAACGGGCACTTCAATCTATAAAGATAATGAATATATGTGAAGATTTAATTATACCTACAAAATGTAGCTGCATTTGGTTAAACATCATTGTTTCAACAGGAAAAGAAAGCATTACGACTATTGTTTCAAATTGCTTTAAATTATTTTTTGTATGTGGTGTTATCCAACCGTACAACAAGCTTACGTGATTCAACAGTTTATGTATTCAGTTTCATACAACAGAATCAAAACTTACATATAACGTAAAGTTGAAAAATCAGAGTCATCGTACGTGGTGAGTGTGCTTTTTAAACTCCCAATGCATACCCATACCTTCGTACTTTGGCACAGACAACACGATAATGTCCCTTCACATAAACATTACACTCTGTTGCTCTTTTCTCCTACTCTTTGCGGTTTGTCACTTCTATTGTGTGTTCCATCAGAAAAAATAAAAAGCAGTTTTTTTTTTCAGTCTTTGTCCTTCTGTTCTGGCAGAAGGTGGAAAATATGAAAACTTTCCACAGGAAGCACTGATAAGGCTATTCCTGGTGTTATTCATCTTCATCTTCCGCTCTTTGAAAGCAGACATTTTGTAGTGGAAATATTGCCACTATAATCACCAGTACAACACATAGAACGGATTCGCATCCGGATGAAGCTGCAAGACAAAGTGAAAGCGGTCCTGGGTGAAAACCCGAAGTTATGGTTTTGGAAATGTATTCCTCTTTGATAGTTTTTTTGCGGTTTACAAGCCATCAGATGTTAAAAGCAAAGACTGTCGATGCAGTCCCTCAGGTCTTAAAGCACATGTGTTAGTTGATTCATTGAGTTTAATATTAAATACCTGCATTGATTTTTTTTTAACTTTCACTTGACAAATGTCCTTTAATCGCATTTGTCACACTATCCAGTTTCAGGAGTAATCCCCTAAGCCACTTCTGACACTATCCTTAGCCAATAAATGCAAAATCCATTGGAAAAAAATATTGCCGGAGATCAATTAATTCCTCCCTAAAAAGTTGAATCTCCAACCCGTCAAACCATCTTTATCACACCAACCGATACCGCAGACAGAAACAGAACCACCCCATTCATCGACTACTCTGCCCATGTCAACCCTTTGTTCACTTTTGCCCGCCATCAGCGATTGATGAAATCTGAAATCTATACGGTGTAAAATATTAAATTTTCGACTCCGCTAGGGATTTCTAACTCCCACCAAGATGTAATTGTGGAAAGCGAGAAGGTGGCACCATCAAATCGTTGAATTAGTCGGATGTGCTGGTGAAAAGTGTAGAAAACTTTCACTTGCTAGCAGTGAAACAGGATGAGGAAAGTTCACAGCATACAACACAGGAGGAAGTTATTCCTCATTCATTCAAACGCGGCAAAGTGGGTATCAATGTCTCTGCGGAGAATCTGATGATTCAATCAATGGCAGTAGGATCTTGTATGAATAATTAAATTATCCTTTTTGTAATTTATAAAAGATTTTCATTTACGATTTTAATTTAATTTCATTTTAGGGGATTTAATTTTTCAATAAATTAAAAAAAGATATATTTTGGGAAGCATTTTAAACTTTTTCTCTTCGTATTCATCATGGTATATCTGCCATAAGAAAAGTGATTGCAATCGTGTGGAAACTATACGCGATGTTTGATATGACGACAATATAGAAACTTAGAAAAGTATCAAAATTACACTTATTCGTCTGCCCTTCAAAGCTTTTTGCCGGAACATAGGGTGTGAGTCTGTAATTCTAGCTAAACAAAATGATTTGTAGCGATTATCAAAATTTTAACTAAATAATGTATAACTGTATAAGGGTAAGAGTAAGCCATTGATACAAATGTTATCATATCTGACAAGACTTACCAAACCAATTGTTAACAATTGCAGGCTCTCCGTTAACTGTGACTGGATTTCGGATTAAATTTTACTTTTTGGCATGAAAGCATTAAAAATATCAACATTTAAACGCAGCTGATGTTCTTCTGAAATATAGCTAATATTGACAGGACTCAAGACGGAAGATTATGGTGTACACTCGTGAACAAAAAAAAATAATATTTTGGGAAAAAATTTAAAACGGCAAACTTCTGATTGGGGCCAGCGGCTAAATGTTATATGAAGGTTCTAACCCTTTTTCGTGGCTCAGTGTCACTGATTCAAATCCCGCTCCGTACCAATGTAACAGCTTTTAATTGCTTTCCCACCTCTTGCAAAACTTAGACAATCATCCAAGAGTAAGAATTGTCATGAGAAGCTTCTCAAAACAAAACTGCCTTCCGAATCGGCATTAAACTGGGACCTACAGTCTTATTCGCATCAAAATATATATAATATAACAGAATCTGTTCTTTAGGTACTGTGTGGGCCTATATACTAGAGAAAGTTATTGTGCGGAAATTTGTCTGTGTATCTGTCTGTCTGTCTATCCAAAATGCGTTGAGAAAGTTTCGTAAGACGCAGTCAAGCCCTGTTATAGGTATTGATAAAAAAATAAATAAATTAAATTCATTTTAGTCGTAAACGGCTCATACAGGACCCACAAAATTTTTGACACGAATGGAAGGATCCTACAGTTTTAATACCGATTCCAAACGGCAGTTAATTTTTAAGAAGCTTCTCATGACAGTTCTACTCTTGAATGTTTGTCAGCACTAAGCCACTGCACCCCAAAAAAATACTAATATAGATAAAGCAGTGTCATCCGAAAGTATTTCTTCACCATGTATTTCTTCTTAGGAACAATGTTTCTTTGGTTGCTTTTCTAATGTCTTTTCAGCTAAGGACAATCGCTATAAAGAGAAACATCTTCAAAAATTTCAACAACAATCAACACTCTTCGAGCTTTGTTACTTATGGGTTAGTATACACTGTCGCACTGGCAGTGCGGCGTTTCAAAAAATATTAAAATGCGTGTGGATTAATTCCTACTTTTCTATTATCCCAAAAATGTATCTAGTGTAAACATTTTGGAGGCGTTTTTTCAAAATTATTGTTTATTTATAATTCTTAATCTTTGAGTCATATGGGAAAATGGGTACGGAAATGTAGCATTTCCTTATGTTTTTTTTATTCAAAATCACTTATCACAAATTTTCTCCAAAAAGATTCCAAGGATTTTGGGCCGTTTTTGTACTTTGGATACTTGAGTGGGATTAAGAGATTAAGAAACGGTACTTTCCACAACCGCCAATATATTCAAAACTAATATCAACACATTTTTAAAATTTGTTTTTACATAACTATTTTCTAAATTTTTAATCAATTTTTACATTTTGAACAATTATGTTAAAAGTGCTCAATGTGCAAAATTATATCAAAATCGTTCGAGCGGTTTTTGAGCAAATATAATTTTTCAAAAAGTGATTTAAATAAATTTGATATGTGATCAAATCTTGCCATTATTGTTGAAGCGATTCAAAAACGCAGTAGTTAATTTATAGCTATTTATATTAAAAGAAATTAAAGCAAATAATTGTATGTGGAAATGCTTTAACAGCGATTCGCTTTTGTTGTGGCTTAAGTTATTTTATTTTGCCATTAAGTAATATCCCTCATGGTAATATACTAATCGAAAAGAACATAAAACATAAATCACTGAAAAATCCTGCTTTTCTCTAATATTTTGCTCATGATTGCCATAAAGCAATTCTTCATGTTGCATTCTAATATGTTTAATGTATGTGCAATGCAATTGTTGAATATTTATTAACTTTACAAATTTCATTGTGATTTCCGTTGTAATGGGATGTCACTTGCATGTAATTGTAATTTAACGAGTTCTACATTTAAAAAAACGTAATACATCTTTTACCCCTATTTTGTGTACATTAATTTTAAAACTCGTCACACACACGTTACATTATCCTTTGCTGAGTAAAGGGCACCCCAAGAAAAAAATATCACATACGCAGGAAACAATTTAAAACACTTGTGACGGCGATATCTTTCCCGTTCGTCGTTGTGGTCGTTGTCATCATCGTTGCTTTAAAATGCCTAAAAACAGTTAAGACTTTATTGCCTGCAATTCAATTAGTGCGATGTTGATGTAAGAGTCATTAAATTAGCATACTCCATCTGGTACACATAGTAGACATATTTTTTGAAGCTAGGCAATTTTAGTTACATTACATAGAGTTGTGTAACCGATGGGTAGCGAAGATTCAAGTTCATGATAGAAACTGGAGATGCATGGGACTGTATACATTTTAATGAAACAAGAGTTTATTTTAACTTTCTGGTCATAATAGAAAGCGTATTTGTCAACTGTGGGTAGCGGAGGATGGTGCATATTCCTAATTGTGTAAAACTTTGTCGAGGAATGTAGTATTACTATCCAACGGCGAAGAAGCAAATGCTTTAGCAAATGTTTCCTTTAGAAACCATTCGATAGCAACCACATGTGCAATAAGCATTGAAGAAAATAGAGTTCAACATTCAATAGATTTATTTAACTCTTCGACTTTAATTTTAAGATATGTTCAATCAATCGATGCTATATAGTCCATCCTGATGAATCTAAAAAACTCTAAAAAAACTAATTTATTAAAAATTGACCAACTCTCTATAATTGTTGACAGACATATTTTCCAAAGGAATGGTGGAATGTAATGCCTATTTTTAAGCCATGTAAAAATACTTTCCTACCTAGTAGTTACAGACATTTGATTTTTATGTACAAGAAGCTGTTAGAAAAACAATTTCACCATTAAAATTGTATATCCATATAAAATTAGTAATGAAAACAATCTAATTTAAGTTAGTTTTATGTTTTATGGCAATCCAGTTTGTGGTAATTGTGCTAGAATTCACCTCCGTAAACTTAAAGTAACACAATACAAAAATGATTTCAAACTTACACGAAGTTTTTAATTTCTTATATCTTTCTGTTACACATATTTTTACCCACGTATTACTATTAACATGCGTTGTTTGTTAAGTTATTCATTTTGTTAATTTATTTATATTTACTTTAATAATTATTTGAATTTTGTTTTTTTTATTTCTTTTATATTTTCATTTTATCTTTTAATTTATTTGCATATGTTTTTTTATTTATATATGTTAACTTAGTGATTTTATTATAATTGTTATTTATAATTGTGTATGTACACCCCACCAATTCTCTCATTTCGATAACAAATAATATAAATCTGTCTGTGGTGATTTCTAAGGTATGGGCATTCCAAATACATTAAAGATTATTTATTGGAATAACGAAGTAGGGGTAGGTTAGGTTAGGTTAGATTGAAGTGGCAATCGGCGAGGCCGACTCACTTAGACCAAAAAGAGGTCCGTTGTGATACCACGTGGATCTAAACTTTTGTTACACTACTCGTTAAACCATTTGGAGCTATGAATATAGTGAAAGAGATCTTTAACGCCAGTGGTTGATATATCTTCAAGATTGCCTTGGAAGAAGGCACCGAGATGGACCTTACGTTTATGGGAGGGAACAGGACAATTGCAAAGGAGGTGTAGGGTTATCTTCTCCTCCTCCTCGTCCATGCAGCTTATGCAAAAGTCATGCCAAGCCTAGTATAGCATGCCTGCCTATAAGACAGTGTCCAGTGATGCCACCTATTGTAGAGCTGACGTGCAGTCCTTTTAGAGATATCAAACCCTTAGAGCGTTTCAGATCCAGCTTAGGCCAAATTCGTTTTGTCGCTAGATAAGTTGTGCTATTTGTCCACCTAAGGTTAGTTTTCTCAATAGCTTCCGATTTGAGCATTAGTTTTCATGTAGCAATTGGAATGCCTAAGGAACCTTTATCAGGTGAAATATCATGCAGTGTGGTTCAGTGTTTTGCTAGTTCGTCGGTCTTGCAGTTCCCTAGGATATCTCTATGCCCCGTAACCCAGCAGAGGTGAATATAGAAATGCTTCAACACCTCCTTAAGATAGGATCGGCATTCTATAGATTTTAGAGAGACTGAGTCTAGCGATTTCAAGGCCGCTTGGCTGTTAGAGAAGATTCGGATATCTCTAGCATAATTCACGTTTCATTTTATGCAAGACAAAGCTTTTTTGATCGCCATGACTTCCGCCTGAAACACACTGCAGTGATTGGGTAGACGAAATGATAGACTAAGATTTGGTCTGTGAGAGAAAACGCCACCACCACCAATCCCTTCATCAGCTTTCGATCCACCGGTGTGAAAGTGGATCGATTTGTCTTCCGCGAGATTACTTTCGTCCCAGAATGATCTAGATGGAATAGTGACTAGAAAGTTTTTGTCAAACTAATGCTGAGGTGTTGTGTAATCGATTGTTCTAGGAAGGGTCTTAAATAGATTTAGAATAGCAGAGTGGCCAAATACTTTTTCGGGGGAGTTAGCAGCTAATTGTCTGTTTAAGATTTCGAGTGGTTTTAAATGAAATAGTTTGTCGAGTGCTGCAGAGGGAGTAGTACGAAGTGCAACACTCAAGCATAGGCAGGCTGATCCCTGAACTTTTCCGAGTTTGTCGCGATATGTCGCAAAGTCTATTGCTGTCCACCAAACTACCACACCGTACATAAGTACAGGTCTTACGTCCGAGATATACAGCTAATGTGTAATGTGGGGTTGGAGACCACATCTGTTACCAAAAGCTTTCTTGCAAGAAAAGAGATAGTAATCCAACATTACACCCAGATACTTAGCCTCGTCAGAGAAGTCTAGGCTGATACCTTTAATAGAGGGAGGGACAATAATAGGGATTTTGTACTTCCTGATGAAAAGCACAAGTTCGGTTTTGTGGGGGTTGAGGTTATAAGCTTGTTTAGAGCATTCTGAAGGAGTTCTTTTATGATATTGAGATGCTTTCCTGAGACGGCAATAGCGATGTCCTCTGCATAGGCGATCATTATAAAGGCCTCTCGTTCTAGACCTATAAGCAGATCACCTATAAGTTCTAGAGAAAGGGTAGAGGACCTCACATTGCGGGGTTCCGTTACAGACAAATCTTTTAGCGAATGATATACCCAGTTTTGAGAGCTTGTGAGCAGAAGCTTTATCAACTCACCAAGTGCTGCATCAACCTTCAAACCTGAAAATGCAGTTGTGATCGCAGATTTGTTGTTGACATTGTAAAAAGCGACACCTATATCCAAGAAGACTACCATTATGTACTAAGGGCAAGGGAAAGATGAAACGTTGGATGGGGTTAATGGAATATTCTTCAAACGACTTTACCAATTTTAAAATTGTTTTCAACTTTGTACTGGTGATATCTTCCCTCGGGATCAGTGTAGTTAATGAAGGTGATCTCTCCCTGGATCTACTTGCCTAAAAAAAATATTGACGTTGTAATTGTAATACCTTACGGATTAGTATATGTTATCTGATAAGAGCAATTAGGTATAACCCAAAGCTATATCTGGAACTACCTGGCCGTTTTTTTAAAACTCTTTCTACATTGTAATGGGATTTCCAGAGGTTCCTTATAAATATTAAAACACGATAGCAGAGCATAGTGAAAATAAAATTGTACACCATTTAGTTAATTCTACTACTTCAGTTCAAGTAAAATAAATTCTTTTATTGATCAAAACGTCTGCTTTTATTAAGAATTTAAGATAAATGTCCATTTGAGATTGAAATAGATATCATTAAATTGACAGATTCAGCTCAGTACTGATTGTATTATATTAAAAAAAATCTCATTCAATTCAAATCATTTTTTATTAATTCAGTGCACACTAAAAAACGGACAACATTTCTGTTAGTGAGTGTAAATGCGTTTCAGATCATTTTTAAAATCATTATTAAAATATTAAATGCAAATGTTGGATATGGTAGTGAATCACTTGAAAATTTTAAATTATTTTCGTGTACATTGTAGTTATTTGAAGACCCAATGATGTTTCTAAAAAGCAATGACCACTTTAAATACCAAAGAATTTCCACACTCGGCAGAAAAAGATGAGAGGAGAGGCTCTATTGATTACGATTTTCACTTTAAATATCATAGCAAAGTTTACCCCGCTCAACATGGCGTCCAAACGTGCTAACATTATCAAGTTCACAGAACTAAAAATAGGAAACATTTGGTTGATGATAAGTGGAAAGGGAGTGGAAAAACTAATTTCCATATGACACAGAGTCTAGGACCAGGGCCAAGACTCACAATATTCATACAGTTGCACACTGAACTGAGCAGAACACACTTACAGACGGACTCGCAAGCAAACACCGGATGTTTGTTTAAGGTAAAAACATATCGTGTACTTATGCAATGGATCCTTTGCGTACCTATTCACCTTCAAGTACTCCTCCATTCCCCGTTGTCGTTCTCATTGAAAGGGAAAAGTTTAAATTCGTCACCTGTTTGGCCAATTAAGAGTTTCCCAAATGCAGAATGTAGAGTGGGGTGGTTTTTGTTGTTGGGAAACGAAACCCATCATGTATGGAAGCGTGTGTGTAAAGATATCGTGTCGTTTTGGTTTGTCGTTGGGGTAGAAGTAGCAAATTTTGAACATGCAAAAGTTTATATTGTCATGTACGTAAAGAACTTACGCCGAGTACGTGGCTGTTGCAAATTTGTGGTGTGTAGATGGCGTATCTTAAATGTGTCTCTACTGCTCGCTGTGTGTGTGTAGGTGTATGCTTTGAGGTGTCGCTTTCACCTGTCACATCACAATGAAAATAGTGTTGTTGGCGGTTGTGAGAAATTTCTTATTCTCACACGCAGAAACAGACGGGGAAACTCTTATCAACTTGATGGCAATCCATTTGCATAAGGACAACCCGAGAACAACCGACTAACAGCCCTCTCGAAGATTTTGTTTTAATTTGATGCTGAATTAATACGGAAGACGTGCGAATTCGATGTCGTTGGCGTCGTCGTGATATTTAGATATGGAGTGAGAAGTCAAATGAGACACATCCCGTGAGGAGTTTCATGTAATTGTAACGACTTGTACATGACAGATCTACCCCTTCCTCAAAGAATGGTGCGGGAATGGGCAAAGGAGATAGTTTAGGACTAATGATTACGCCTTAAAGACTTGGAAAATATTTATTATGTATAATGTAATACTTTTAATAAAACAGATAATATTCAGACTACTGAAAAAAAGTGTGTCAGTGCCATCCGACATTCCTAGCACGACGAGGCACCCACGACGGAGCAGTTCATGCTATTATGCGTTAAACTTACTTCTTTTGCAAATAATTCAAAAAATATGGTCGAAAGTGAGGATTGAGATTTTTAACCAGAAAACAAGTTAACAATTGATCCCAAACAGCTGATGGAAGAGTTATAAAGCTTGGAGATTACATCCCCTTTATTTAAAAACAAGATTATTTAAACCATGTTAGTCCAACTGATTTATAATTTTGATAGCTTACAAAGATCTTAGAAACAGGAACCCTTACTTCAAAATCCAAAATTAGGAATATAATCAACAGCTCAGCAACTGGAGAAGATAACATTTACCAGTATGTAAATGTTTTGACCAGGAATGATATATTATAACTCTTCCAATTTGGTGGATGGTTATTGGCCGGTTATTCGACATTAAAAAATATTAGCAAGCCTTTTTTTTGTCGACGAAGCAATATGATACTAAACTACCCCCAAAGATTAGTTAAACGATTTTCTGGTTGTTTCAGTCAAAAACCATTTGTTTCAATTTTCTACCGTCAAGGTTGCTTTAAAACTTGAGATCTTCCTTTAATGCGTAGTATCTACGGATAATATTCGAAGATTTTTGAGCTGCAGCGATGGCGATTAGTCGCTATACACATCAATATCAAACACAGCCCTATCAAATATATCTTTCAAATATCTTATCGATACTTTATTAGAAAGAAGAGTAAGATCTCTAATAAAAAACATAAGAAAAGGCTACAGTCCGCTTGGGGCGAACAGTATGATACCCTATACATATCCCTATATGCCCCAAAGAAAAAAGCATTAAGAAGATGATGGATAGCATTTTATGTCATTCTATTATATTAAAAAAAATGTTTTTTGAAAAAACGCCCCCAAAAAGTGGGCGTGTCTAAAAGTATGGGCATTTTAGTATGGGCGATATATTGGAAAAAATATTGGCTAAATATGTTCTTAAGCATTTTTTTTTCGGTTTCTATTAAAATTTTCGATTAAAATAGCATTTCAGTGAAAAACACCCACAAAAAGTAGGCGTGGCAAAAAACTTTATATGAAAAACTTATACATATCTTGTGAAGATTGTAAGACTCTCTCTAACTTTAGCTTTAAAACGTTTTTTTCTAAATTGTGGGTGTGGCTGCGTATTCAACAAATTTTTACATTTAATCATTTCGGAGCCCTAGGGAGAATGTGGTCCAAATTTTAGCGTCCTAGCTTAATTTTAAAGGCCTAAAAATTCCGTACGGACGGACGGACATTGCTAAATAGTCTTAGGAGTTGGTCCTGATAATAAATATATATACTTTTATGGGTCTACGACGAATATTAAGGGGTGTTACAAACTATGTGTCAAAATTAATATACCCTTATGATAAGGTATAAAAAAGAAAAAACCTGCTTCCAATTTCTTAAGTAAATAAGAAAACGTGTTGATTAGTTTCGTACATATTTTGCTCGAACAAGAACATTTCAAAAATTCCACTTACACAGCTGTCATGTTGTTCCATTTCATCACCAGAGAATTGAATCAATTCATACCACTCGCTTTCCCTGGATGTTCGTTTCCTTGTGTAGCTATTGAAGGACTTGATTCCTTTTGCAAAATGAACGTTTTAATTCCTTACAACCTGTGCAGAAAGGTATTTACATTCAGACACTCATTCAATGGTATCCTTGGAACAATGAATTAATCAACCCCTAAATGGAGACTTAGACTACTGCCTTTTCCACTTCATATTTTTTTTTGTTTTTTGAGTAATACACAAATACGACTCGTTAAGTTAGCATACCGAGCTGCAGTGCTGAAGTACGATGAAGTCATAGAGAGTTTTGAGAAGCAACAGGAAATGAAGCCGACCGGCGTTTCTCCTTTTAACATTTAAGCACTCCGGTGGTGCACAAAGTGCACACAAGTTTTGTAGGGCCATCGAGTTAAAGAGGCAAGCTACAATCGAGTGTTAATTGGAGTTTTATTTTACAGTGAACATTTTTTTTCTTCATTTTCGTTGTAGTTGAAGAAAAGTGGGTTACAAAAGAAGGAGTTGGGTAGGACTTTCATTTGATTAAAATTAATTTCACAGGCAGAACTTGACTTAAGGACAGTAACTCTTGATAAATAGAAGGCTAAGAACTTGACCAACTTTCCATTTGTCTTTAAAAAAACAGACTTAAACAAAAATTATGGCTGATCTTTGAACGCTTTTGAAGCTTTTATTTGTATTTGATGTTTGCATTACCACTCAACAGTGCGCAAATAAGCACATAACAAAGATGTCTTTTTTATCTAAAAATTAGGCAATTTCTTGTTCCTTTCTCTAAGACACACTTGTTTAAATAAACAAGTCGTGCTTTTTAATCAAATTTATAAGGTTATTCAACCTAATGTGATAAATTAATTCAATAATAATATGACAATGTGAATGTGCCATCAAATAGCATATTATAACAAATAGCACGTTTTTGAATTCTGTCAAGTAGCTCCAAATATGTAATTGGTACAAGGGACCAGCTCTGAGCGTTGTACTCAAGTTTTGAGCGAATAAACGCCTTGTAATTTCTAGGCAGATTAGAAAAGATAAAATATTTATTGTATCGCTTTAGGAAGTCTAGATGTCTCGCAGCGTTCTTGGCGGCGTCATTCGATAGGTTGTCATTAACGTTCATACCGAGGATGGAAAGCCTTGCGGTTTCGGTGATGCAAGTGCCAATCATTAATAATGGAAGTGTATTGGGGTTTCGTTTCAATAACAGAAGACATTAAATTCTACTCTGTTGGTTGTACCCCACTTAAGTGTGCTGTCACGGCCAGAATTTAATGAGCTTAACATACTTCGCCGTTCCAGCCCGACGATGAGGGATGTGGACCTGGAAACGAATATGGGGAACACCAGAATTTATTTGGTTGGTTGCAGACTTGAATGCGTCCAAAACAACTTAAAATAAACGGTCTGAAATGTAATTCATAGAGTGCTTCCACTTTTCGGTTATATCACCAGTGAACCTGTTGCCGAAAAAACCGTTCCGCCGTTAATTGAGAAGTTTCAAGAATTCAAGCAATTTCACAAGCTGACGATTTATCAGCAGTTACGTTTCCATTGGAAAGAAGGGGTGTTAGTGCAATTGGTCGATAGGAGGAGGGGAAGAAAGATTCGCCTTTATGGATAAATATAATATAATAATATAATATAAGGATAAATACTGTTTTCCATCTTGGCTGAAAGAGCCCTTAAGATTAGGAAAGATAAAAACGCTTACGCAAGGAAGAAATTCATGTCGACTCATTTACAAGCTTGGCCGAGTTGTTCACCTCAGCAAAGACAACTAGGATTGTGTACATTGAAATCGCCCGCAACAACGATTTCAGTGTGAGGATGAAGGCTTACAAATCCCTTGATGGAATGGAACAGCTCATCAAACTTAATTTTGGCGAATCAGAATCAACGCTAAGCTGAGTTTCTCTCAGTGCCAAAACAGCTAGTTTATTTTGGGATAAAGCTAAAAAAGATTTGCGCATAAGCTTACTCACTTCCACTGCATTTGTCTTTCTGTGAACGGTGCCGTTTAAAAAAAAGTTTTAAACTATATTTTCAAAATGCTCCACTACAAAATGAAAAGTCACAGAATGGTTATAATTACGCATTCTAGGTCGAAGAGAATTAAGATCAATGAGGTTAGTCATTTGATTTGATTTGGATGAAGCTGTCTCATTAAATTTAGTCATTTTAAATTACATTTACATTACCTACCGATGTGCAATATGGTTTGTACTTATCTATTGGAAGGCCAATATTTTACTTACATATATACCCCTACCACATAAAGCTAATGTATTTCTTTCTTCGGCTTAATGTGTCACATGGTGGAACCCTTGAAAACCTGCTTCTACTAAACTTTATTTATAGCTATTAGAAAACAATTCTGTCCTCAATGCGGTTGCGCTAAATTATTTGTAAAGGAGGAGCAAAATAAAAATGAAATAAGGCTCCAAAATTGGGTCTTTATTTCATTCATTCATATATTTATATTATTTCAATTAATAAGAATCGTCGAATGTAAGAAGAATTAATGGTTACAGAATATGCAACCCCCTACTTAGTTTCACTGTTACATTTGGAGTAGGTGCGAGGTTGGCTATATTCCAAGGTTTATTGGATATAAACAAAGGTTGCATATAGCCAACCTCGCGCGTACTACAAATCTAATAGAGAAACTGAATAATAAATAATGAAGATAAATTGCTTTTCAATAGTTAGTTAAAGTCCAAGTTATCCAAAAATAAAAAAAATTGATACCTACACCATGGCAACGGCTTCAACGACTTTCCCGTCACACACGCACTCTTTTGTCGAATCGAAACATCGTTGACCATTTTGCATAAATGTTGCTGAATTTCGTTAATGCAACAGTGAATCTCCCCTTCAATGCAAGGTTGGGGCTTGTTGGTATCTATAGACCTTAAACTTCAGTAACGCCATCAATCCACTGGTGTTTAATTACACGATCGCCGTAAATTATATGTTTTAGTTTTAATTTTGAAATCTCAACTTTAAATGCTTTTTGGGACTATGGGTCCATCAGCGCAATGTGGTTGCAATTATATTGCCACTTCTTATAAATTTTATAGAATGAAATAAAATAATGATGGATAGATCTTCTTAATGCTTTTTTCTTTGGCGTATATAGGGATAAGGATAGGGTATCATACTGTTCGCCCCAAGCGGACTGTAGCCTTTCCTAATGTTTTTTTCTTAATATTGCATATATTCGTCCTTTTTTTATATCGGAAAGTTTGTTATTTATTCCTTTATTTCAAGTCTCTTGCTTCGTTGTTAAGTTCGACACGATTTACAGCCGGAGCTGTATCGAATTTTCCTTTAATGTATTAATGTGAAAAAACATTCTTTAACATTAATAATGCATTACTTTTATGGTGCAGTTGGACGAATAAGCGAGAGGTCCCAAATTCATATCCGGCCGGTAGCACCTCCAAGTTTTTATTCGCTACCCTACTTCTTGCGAAAGTTTAACAAACCCGAAGACAATGAACTGTTACGAAAAGCTTCTACTAAATGAATTGCTATTCGGAATTGACATTAAACTGTAGGTCCCTTCCATTCATTTAAAGAAGTAAAGTTATGCAGGGGCCTGTTACACTTAATATTTATTTTTTATTTTTTATAAATAACGGCCACATTTCATATGTGGTTTTATTTCATATCAACGAGACAACTTTGATATGCACAAGATGTTTATTAGTCGCAATAATAAAGAGGATGAGAGCCCATTTTAACTTTAGATTTAACTCATAATTCGAATAAGATTTAAAAAATCATTTTCTACCAAATTAAGCTAGAAATTCAGGACACTTTTCAAATGTATATGCCAACAAAAAGAACTACAGCCCATTCAGTCTGCGTTATGGCTAATTAAAACAATTTTATGACCATTCGCCTTTTCTTGTATATTTATTTCTTAGGCCAAAATCATTTGTCAGGATATTCACGAATCGTTCACAGATTATAAAAATAAAATTTTATTGACAGCCTTACTACCGTTTATGGTTAAACGAATGAGATCATGCAATGTCCATTAATAAAAATTGGAATTTGCGTTTGATTTTATCTACAAGATACTAACTAACTACTTCTCTTGTTGCAAGTACAGTCCTTAAGATGTTTAGTTGTTCAACGCAGCTGTTTCATGTGCTAATGGGATTCGATTAATTAGCTTTTATATAGGTTAACTTTCATAAGGATACTCATAACGTTTGGTGTTTGCTGCGAGTATGTGATCAATTTCGGACGTGACTATTAGTCGCCCTGAGCAGGACGTTTCCAGCATGTATTGTACCTAATGATGTGTACGTGTTAATGGGAAATTATTGGAATTTCAGCATCTAAAACGCCACGTGTAGGTTCGAATCTAGGAAGACGAAATAATTTTTAGTACATATTATTGATTTAAGGGAATTATCTTTAACTAAAAACCTGATAGCAAACGTGCGTACGTATTCAAAAACTAAAGGCAAAATACAGGATTCCAAACAAACAATGACTTCCTTTTCTCCCCCATTTTCTTCAAATTTAAACTAAATTTTAAAGGGCCATGCCTCGTAAGCTCTCCTCATAAGTCTCGGCTCATAATTTTCCATCAAATAATAGGGCTGCAACTTCAACAGACGGTTGTTATATGGGATGAGTTTTGTTTTGTAAAACAACATTGCTACCCACCGACAGCTGTAAACGATTACTCTTCTAGAGTACGGAGCATTGAATTTGTTGCCATTTTAGCACCCCTCTTATAAAAAAAAGTAAGGGGTGGAAAGAAATATTTTGCAAGTCCACATTAAGATGTTTCTGCGGCTAAAGTTCCGTAGGTGGTGTATGAAATTACAGCTCAATAAAATTTGCTTTGTTGCTAAACCGAAAAGAAAATCGACCTTCCACGAAATTCTTAAATTCATTCGACCAGATGCTGCCATCAATTGATTTGCGATGATTTACCATTGTTATCAATTTTTTCCTCCTAACCTCATTTTGCTGCATTCATTTTTAAAGGCATCCTTAAATGAATTGGGTGTAGTTTTTAAGAAGAGGCAGAATGCGTTTAACAATAAAAAAAAATCGACAAATAAATATCCTTCATAAAGTTAAAGAAGGACGAAGTGGAAAATGAAAAACTGGGACAAATATTTAGTTTGTACTGGTAAGGACATTCTGATAATGTCAATCAATTGGAATTAGTTTCATAATTGAAAAAGTCAGATAATGTCTTCTTTCAAACAGTATTTACAGGAGAGGAATTGAGTTTTATTGATGAGGTTTAAGATGACAGAATGAAAAATTGCTGTTATTGACTGAATCAAGGCCAAGATATAGTTTTACTTTGACCAGTATGCTAGTTGTAGTTTTTGAAGGTCTTTGGATTACGTCCTAATATTAAATGATATGTAATTTTGCAATCGTTGGAGCGAGCACAATACAATAATAATTGTATACAAATAGGTTACAAGCTGGTTAGGTTGTTGCATGATATGAGCCGGCCTTTTGTACGAAAAAATATACCCATTCTAAAGTGTACACATATGTTACCGATAACCCCTTCCGGCTTGGGGTCATACTTCTACCATGGAAATTAGTAATTTCATGCAGTTTTGGTAGACATTCTGTACTTTACACCAGACATTCTCAAACTGGGACATAGCGGGCGTTCGGTAGTAGGCATCTTCTGGCTACGAAGCGTACCTCAAATACCTTTGTTCTTCGGGGAAATTTTAAAATTTTAAATTTGGATTTTGTTTGCGTTTATCTTTCCAAGAGTCAAAACCTGTTTTGAAAGTGTGTTTTCTAAGTAACTTTATTTTTTTTATTTTTATTGATGTTTTTTCAATACCTATTAATTTAGGGGTAAAAGTAATTCAAAATTACTCATAATTATTAAATATCTAATAACTACTTATTATCAAAATGATTTATAATAAATTATTTATAATCAAATAATCAAATAAAATAATTTTTCTTATTATTTATAAGAATAGTACCATAATCTGAGAAAACAAGACATATTGACCTCATTTGTCAGAAAGCATATTCAAAGAAAGCCATGAAGCCTTCGAGATTAATGGAGCGTCTAATGAACAAGCGGGTCGAATAGACGTTATCTATTCGGAGCTGTTTGGCAGGTCTGGCGTGCTATTCCAATGGCTACGCTGGACGAGGGAATATTAAAGATCCTTGCGGTGAATGTTAATTCACTAGTCAGGATCGAGAAAAGAATGTCATTGTCCAACCTGTTGCAAATCGAAAACCCAGATGTGCTTTTGGTTAGCGAAACTAAGCTAAATCAGAGGCACAAATTGGGATACAGAAACTACCTTGTAGTTA
Organism: Ferdinandea cuprea; assembly: GCA_963576555.1. NCBI lineage: Eukaryota > Metazoa > Arthropoda > Insecta > Diptera > Syrphidae > Ferdinandea > Ferdinandea cuprea. Next base: position 123,958,046 of record OY754958.1, on the reverse strand, counting down.
GGAGAGACCGGCCCAACTCCGCATATGATTATGCGGGAGGGGTCGGAATCTTAATTCGAAAAGGCCTGCGCCATAGGGTTATATATAGCGGGGACGTGCGTAGGTTCCAGTTGCTGGAAGCATGCATCATATGCATTCCTCTCCATAGCCGGAGGAGATTGTATGTGGTATCGCTTTACGCGCCTGAAGCACCTCCATCAAATCTATTTTTAGCAGAGCTCGAGACACTTTTTCGAAGCCTTCAGCTTCATTCGGGGGAGAATTATTTTTTCTTGGCTGGAGATGTAAACGCAAAACATGCGGCATGGGGAAATGTGACTCCCAACACTAGGGGCAACCATTTTTATGACTGGTGGCGCCTCAATACGATTGAGTACAAACTTGATTTGTACGCGACGGATATCACTTCTTTCCCAAGAAGCGGTGCTTTCTTGGACTTGGCCTTAACGGATGCAAGACTTGAACTGACAAATGCGGATCGACTCACGCGGAACTGTTTGCGTGCGGTCGAGTACAATAGTGACCACTACGGACTCGCCGCCGCATTTCGGATCCCGAACGAGCAAACGATGCTGGAGAAGTGCGAATCGATGTGTTCTTTCGATTATGGAAGGGGACGCTGGCCGCACTTCTCCGGGTTGTTAAAACGTGAAATTCGTTTAAGTGGGATTGATCCACCAACTAACGAAAACATGACGAACATTGACATCGATCGTCATCTAGTACAGATGAACGATGTCATTAAACGAACAATGGAGCGGACTATACCTCAGATAGTACGGTCCGACGACGACCAGACAGAAAAGTACAGGAACGCTACAATTGACGCACTTTACAGACAAAAAACCAGACTGCTCTCTAGGCTTAAACAGTTTCATAGACAGTTTGCCGACCGCAACGAACCGGGGGTAAGGTCACTGAACTCAGAGATCCGAAACCTGAAACAGTTGATTAAACAAAACTACAGAAATTCTGTAAGTCTGTATTGGGGCAATCGAATTCGGGCTATAAAAACCAGTAGTCCGAATATGTTCCCACAGATAAATAGACTGTTCAGGAAGAAAGATCACAATGATGTTTCAACTGTCCGAATCTCCCAGACAACTGAAAACAGACAGACACTACTGACTGCGGGCATAAGTCCGGAAAATGTAGCTTCGACCGATGGTTTTTTTGTGGTCGAGGATCCCCAGGAGAAGGTAGACTTACTGGGCGCTTGTTTCGAGGCCGTGTCTATGGTGAACAATCCTGTTCGCCGTAATCACGACATTGAGAATAGGGCCCTGGTGAGTAACTTTTATCTGCGCAATGAACTTGAGAATTGGCGATCTGAGAATAACAGTTTTACTGTTTTCAGTGATGAAAACCATGCGAATGCCGTTGTCGCCAATATGCGAGAACCACCTCATTTGTTCGTTACGACAGATGATCTCTTGGGGGACCTTGATTCTCTTAAGAACAAAAAATCGGCGGGAGTTGATGGTATCCCAAATGTCGTATTGAGGCACCTGCCCCTAGAGGCTGTTGAGATTTTCACAACGCTGTTCAACAATGCGCTGAATAATGCATATTATCCGGCGCATTGGAAAATGGCAGTGGTACATCCAATCCCGAAAAAGGGAAAGGATAATACTAACCCTGCTAATCTTCGGTCAATTAGTTTGCTTCCGAATATTAGCAAGGTGTTTGAGAAGGTTGTTAATAGAGCTCTGCTGAAATGGGTCGAGGACAACAAAATAATCCCGGACAACCAATTTGGTTTCAGGGCGAGGCATGACACTATTCATGCCGCGTCAAAACTGGTTTCCGACATTCAATGGAATAAATGCAAGAACCAATGCACGGGTGCTTGTCTGGTTGACTTTGAAAAGGCCTTCGACACCGTATGGTTAGAGGGGCTTTTCTACAAGTTGATCAGACTGGGAATGCACAAACCCTTGCTATATATAATTTATAATATGCTTAGGGAAAAGAAGTTCGTGGTCAAATGTGGCAACGTAACTTCGAGCAGAGTCTATAATATCAAAAACGGTTTGCAACAGGGTGCGGTGAATTCTTCGATCCTGTTTAATATTTACACGAGTGATCTGGTACGTTCACTCAGTCATGCTATAGCGTATGCCGACGATTTGGCCATCCTTCTGCAGCGTGACTTCGAGCAAATTAAGGGATATTGCGACGACTGGAAGTTGAAAATCAATTTCCAGAAGACGGAAACAATCCTGTTTAGAACCCCATTGGCTAATGCCACTAGGGATACCAGAAAAAACTGGAAAAAATTGACCAGTATCTGTATTTTAATAAACATATAGATGCTTGTCTTGCTGGAGCTAAAAAGTACATAACATATGATGGGGCTCACTTGAATAGGATTGACAATTTCCTCATTAAGGTGACTCGAAGGCACGTTGCGAGGGTTATGGCCAACGATAATAGCCTGAACTTCGGGGCATACTACCCCAATGAAGCACACATAGAGAGAACGCTCCGATCTGGCTTTGTTCCGCCAGAGGCTTTTCTCCATATTGATAAAAAAGGGCTGGTACAGACGAGGGATGGTATCCCGGTACTATACCACCGCTACCGCAGAGCGACTGATAAGCGGCTCACCTACGACGGGGACGTCGCTAATGCTCCCGAGCTCCTTCGGTTTAGTACCGCGATAGGGGGGAGGGATCATATTGATACGGATAAGCAATTCACTGACTATTGGTGGCTTGCGGAAAGAATGGAAGAGGTGGGTATGCCTTTCCAGGTCGGTGCGTTGCCTTAGGTAACTCCTCTTAATTTTAAGTAGTAGTAAGTTTAAGTGGGTTGGTTGTGCTCTGCATGTCGGTGGCAAGGTGTGGTGTTTCTGAGAGGCGACTGACACATTTCGGTGTCAGTGGACTCTCGGTGACGCATTTGCGCTAGGTTGACGGCTGCTGGGTGCTGCTAATGGTGTTGGGGGATGGGCACCGTTGCCTCTGTAGATGAGGCGGCGAGTGCACATAACCTCCGACTATACTTAGTATTAGTTTGGTAATTTTAAGTAACATTAGTTAGATTTTAAGTTTTTAATGTATAGTCTTAAGTAGTTTTTAGTTCTTAGTTTTTATCAAAAATTAAAATAAATTATAGATGTCAAGTTTTTTAAAAAAAATTTTCTCGTTAAAAAAATATATATTGAAAAAAAATAAAATGTATTATTAATTAAGGCCGAAAGGTAATAGTATTAAGTGATATAGTTAAGTTTAGAGCGTCCGCATAAGGACCAGTAACCTAGAATAAGTATCCTGTTAATTTTAAGTTAGATTTAATCATAATCATGTAAGTTTTTATTGAAAAAATAATAAAAATGAATTTAAAATTAAAATTAAAAATTAAAAATTATTAATGGAGCGTCTGTCGAAAATTCATCCAAATATAACTTTTTTTCCAAAAACTTCAAACGACAAGCAAAACAAGCAACAATGACCAGTATTTTTACAGCAGCACAAACAGAACAGAACGTTTATCGTTTGCGTGATTCATACAAAATTTCTTTATTGGCGTTATCCATACACCAGCTTAAGATGTAACCATTAAACTACCTTTCAGCAACAGTACAGAGCAAAGAAGAATTGATGAGATGGCGGAGAATGTTTCAAAAATCTTCAATTTTCATCGCAATCGGATGAGTCAACACTACTGGGAAATGGTCTATGCTTTTGTCTTCAGTTCGTTTTGCAAAAGATGGAAATTCTCATGAAGAATTGTTTTTTGGCAGAACAATTAAATTGGTCACGAAAGGTAAAACTATCTTTCAAAAGTTGGAAGACTTTCTTACACAAACATGTTGGCTAAAGCTACGGATGGAGCCCCAGCCATGGTTGGTCATGTTGTTATCTATCAGATAAATGTTCACTGTAAAGTCTCTGCAGATAGTCATCACAACTGTGAACAAAATAAGGAGCGGTGTTTTGAGAGATCGATTATTCAAACAACTATGAATAGAAAATGACAAAGACTTCAATCGGTTACTTCTGCTGGGAGTTTCTGAAGTGTGAGCTTGCCTAGAAAGATTCAACAGTTTTCAAAATAATGTCTTGTAATTTCTATTTTGCGTGAAAAACTTCAAACGACTGACGTTTTCAAAAAATTCAATGAAATCAATTTGAAAGTCGAAGGAGATGATCTGAATTTGATATCAACAAAAACTATTCTGTCTGCATGTACTGAACTGATCTTATGGAAGAGAAATCTTGGTCGAGGAAATTTTAGCCTGTTTTCTTACCTTTTAAAATAACCAACTATCATTCAAGATAGACTTGATTACTGTGCCCACTTAGAAACTCTGCATTCTAACATGTACATGTACCCGGTTTTGACGACATTTTGTCACTCATATCATATAATGTTCGTGGAGACCCTGCAATTAAAGAATAACTAGTTGAGCTTACATGTAATGAGGTACTGAAGTGCAAGTTTTGGCAAGGCTACCAACAGTTTTGGTTCCAAAAAAAAAATCAGATCTCTATCCTGCCTGTATTGTGGAAGGTTATCAGAAAGATGCTCATTGCTTTTCAATCATAATATTTAAATAAACGTGGTGTCAGCGCCATCACAAATTTAATAACGAAACATTTAAATAAACTTGACATTGAAAACGGAGGAGATTTGAGGCTTTTCGTCAAGAAAATTACACCCAATATCCAAGAGTTGTCCCATTCTACCAAGTTCATCTATTCATATTATTATACTCTGTTCAATTTATATTTTCAGTACAGGCTTTCTGGTTTTCAACCATACTGGTACCTGCTGGTGTTTGTATGGCATTCAACTTAAGAAATTGCCACTGAAAAACAACAGAACTTCTGAGTTACATTGAAATCGTTTTTGTAATATTTCATAAGACCACGTATTCCATAATTCCACCATGTGCTTATTAAAACAAAACATAATGAAAGGCTACAGTCCGTTTGGGGCGAATAGTATGATACCCTATCCATATCCCTATATGCCCCAAAGAAAAAAGCGCTAGGAACATTATCGCATTTTATTTCATTGCATGAAATTTATACAAAAAAAAAATTATTAAAATAACACCCCAAAAAGTGGGCGTGGCCAAAAACTTTGTATGTGCGATATATTGAAAAAAAAATATTGGCTAAATATCTTGTTAAACTAATTTTTTTTGGTTTCTATAAAAATTTTCGAAGAAAACAGCATTAAAGTGAAAAACGCCCACAAAAAGTAGGCGTGGTAAAAGACAACAGCAAAGCGCTGCTTCGACTTGGGCTTCTGACCGAAAGCAGTAGCAAAGCAATGACAAATTATCAATCGATGAGTGCTGAAGCTGCAGTGATTTTCATCACTGATCGATATCTGCTTTTGCTTCGACTGTGGCTGCCGAGATTTGAAGGCGAACCCAGTTTTCTTCAAAGCAGTCAAATAACAATACTATTAGAACGCCCATATCTCTGCGTTAATAAAAATGATACTGCAATTAATACGTCCCCACAAGCAGGAAACCAACTTGATTACCTTCATTCTACAGAATGTCAATACATCCTTTCTCTTAATTCTGTTTGATAAGTAAAGAGGGAATTGAAAAAATGAAACAATGCAGTTGTTGAAATATGACGATCTTAGTTGATCTTCTCAGCGCTAACAGATTGTTTTTAATAATGTCGACGTATAAGCTCATATCCGTTTATAAAAACTACCTTCCCTGTTCGACTACCGACGTACACTCTAAAACCATGTCCCCACCACCTCCCTGTTCTAGTAGCATTAAATTGGTTGGAAGCATCCGCATTTCTCTCGCAAACAACAGAGCTGATTGTAAATTGTCTAAATTTACAAACTTATACCTAGCCCGTTAGAAATAGTCGTTAGAAATAACATCGTTTTTGTTTTTGATCGAGATGCAATATCTATAATTATCAACATATTTGACTCCAATTCGCATAAAAGTCAACATCATTGTAGAAAACCATTAAAAATCCGACTTGCTTAGTTGAAGTAAAATAAACACAACAACCGAAATTCCATTAGCGATAAATCACCACCGAATAATTGAAACAAATTCATGGGACAGTCAAAAATTACCCCCGGACGTAAGCCCAATCTTGAAAAAAAACAGAAACACACATTTACTCTCTCTCAATTGAAATAGCTCAAATTGACACTAATAAATCGTTATCTGCCACATTTATCTTCAATCCTAGCCCCCAAAAGGGATGAACGACGTGGCAAAAAGGACATCAACCTATACCATCGGGGGAAACAAAAAAATGGGAATTCCCCTCAACTAGGGATAACAAAAAGTTGTGGTCAACTTTTCCACTCAGTGAGATCAGAATAAAAAAAACAAACACACAGAAAACTCCAAACGAAGTGGCCTCTAGAGTATTTTACAATTTGGTAACCGTTTTCACACCCCCAATAGACGGCCCCCCTCCGGATACCAGTGTGTCTATATGCTAAGCCAGGACAAGATGACGAAAAGTAACATCAGCAGCAGCCAATTCAGTGGAATGCCTCCAAGGGAAATATATTCATGAGTCTCTCAGCACTCACTGTTTACGATTCATAGTTTGTCAGAGCTGCGGCGCAGAGGGATTTTTCGTACGAGTGGGGGAAGGATGATGACTTCAGTCGTTCGGCTATCAGCAAAATAGAACAAAAGTTGCTAACTTTTTCCACACCGCCACCTTCATACACATCCACATTAGGAAAACAAATTTATTTTTATTCCCTCGCACACGCAACGCATCCAACATAAGCGAAGAGGAACAACGATGAGGACAAAGGTCAAAGGATATTTCAAGGGCCACAGAGCACAATGCCAGGCATTTGAGGGCGAGTAAGAGTTTATGTTGCGCCCAGCTTTGGGTATGTGAAAAGCGAAGTTCTTGGAGGAGGCCCAAGTGAATAATAATCAGGACACTTTTATCTTAGTTTCTATTCATCTCGTTGGGCTTCTACATCATGCCACTTGAACACAGTTCGGAGGGAGGGATGATGATTTTATTCCTTTTAGTCCTGGTTACATTAGATACTAATTTCTCAGGATATTACTTTTTTATTATGTACCACATGAGAGAGTGGATCAATGTATGAATGTGTGTAAGTTTCTGTGAATGGACGAATGTGAAGGTCAAAGACGAAGACGGATTTTTATTCATTTAGTTTATAGTTGGACAGGAGACAGAGAACTGGGGACAGAGGTGGTGTTCCTCGCTTATTCTCGTCTATTGCCATTGAAGGGGTCCTGACAGCATTTGTGTTAATTGGAATGGAAAAGGGCTGTAACTTTTAAGTGTATGTGGGGATTACCATAATGAGCCAATAACAATGCTTTGAGTTGTTTATGACAGCCGACAAAAGAAAATATGTACACACCATGTACCAATAAATGCGAAGAAAATGACGAGAATTAACCGATTCTTTATGATTACTGAAATATGGTCTTCTGTGGTAACACTTAGAAACACTGAAATATTTTAAGCGATGCTAAGTATAATTTCAATTAAAAATTGATTTGAGTTGTCCACAAAAAGTTATTCAGGGTGTTACCTGCTTAATGTTTAATGATTTGGGATATGTTTTATGGACATATTCTAAGAAAAAAATCATTATAGAGTTCGGGTTTATCTCCAATTATTACCCCAGTTACCGGGAATTGATGGGAATCTCTACTTTTCTGCATACTGGCAAATGTTGATGCAAAAAACTCGAAGAAGCATGTTTTGTTATATCCTCAATTTTATAAATCTTAGAATAATAAATCAGAAAAGTTTTATAAGTTTGCAGATAAAACCATATTTTTATAACAATTGGGAAAAAGTTTTAATCTATTAGGCAAATATCATTGTTAATTGCTGAGAATCACTTTTCCTCGCTCCCCGACCACAAGGTCAGCGATCCTTTTCACTTATATTTTTCTAGCATTTGTAGTTTAATTCCAATATCGCGCTGTAATATTTTTTCTTGAGCTTAGTTGTGTTGTCGAGTTTCATCATACAAATATTCTATTCCCTTGTTTATTCTTCTTAAGCTGCTCGTAATTTTTTTCTTTGGCTTCTAAAGGGTGATCCATTTCGAGGTTCCCTACTTTTTTAAAGAAAAAAACACAGAAAATTCAAATTTAATGGAGAATGTTTATTATCATTTGAAAGAACATTCTTTGGCATTTATTTTTTGAAGATTATGTCTATCAAATGTTGGCCGTTGCTACGTCGCAGATGGTCCATCCGTTGAGTCCAATTTTCGATCACTCGTTCGAGCATTTCGACTGGTAACTGGCGAATGACACGCGTGATGTTTTCCTCCAAGGCCTGAATCGAAGCGGGTTTGTCGGCATAAGCTTTTGACTTTACATATCCCCACAGGAAAAAGTCTAACGGTGTGATATCACACGATCTTGGTGGCCAATCAACCGGCCCAAAATGTGAAATTATGTGCTCACCGAAATGTTCTCTCAATAAGTCCATTGATTGTTGCGATGTGTGGGAAGTGGCGCCGTCTTGCTGAAACCAAATGTCGCCGAGATCACGAGCTTCAATTTCAGGCATCAAATAGTCGGTTATCATGGCACGATAACGGTCGCCATTGACGGTTACGTTCGCACCGGCATAATTTTTAAAGAAATATGGACCGATGATTCCACCGGCCCACAAACCACACCAAACCGTTGTTTTTTCTGGATGAAGTGGCAGTCCTTCAATCTCTTCAGGTTGCTCTTCGTCCCAAAAGCGGCAATTTTGTTTTTTTACATACCCATTGAGCCAGAAATGGGCCTCATCGCTAAACAAAATTTGCCTCGAAAACGTCGGATCTTCTTGGAACTTTTCAAGAGCCCATAGAGTGAAGCGATGTCGCTTGGGAAGGTCGAGCGGCTTCAGTTGTTGCACAAGCTGTATTTTGAACGCTTTCAATTTAAGATCAGGCCGATTATGTTGACCATAAGTTGAGCGAAGTACACGAAACACATTCCTCACAGAACGTGAATTTTTATAATAAAGTTGAACAATTTGTAAACGTTGTTCACGTGTAAGTCTTTCCATTATGAAATGCCAAACAATACTAAACAAAAATAACATGACAGCATGACACGACTCACACGTGATCTGTCAAAAAAGGCTATTAAAAAAAGTATATCTACTTGGATCACCCTTTGTTTGTCTATGTGTTTATGACCCCAAAAATAGAAGTTCCTGCCATTCGGCTGTTGAAGTTTCTAAGTGTGTCGTTTTAATAAAGGTTTAAAGGTAGCGGGACTCTTCGATCTCCTTGAGCTGGGAGACTGCGTGCTATCTTTTCTTGCTACGCAGGATCATCCCCTCCTCCCTTCTCCTGGCTCGGTAGTCATCCCTTGCTGCCCTTGTTTTCCTCTGCAGCGTTCTAATGTGTGCATCTTCTGTCACCTTTTTCCGGTATACGCACACATGATCATACCACGGGCCTTTTCTGTGGGGTAGCTAGTATCCTAGGGTGGTTTCGGCTATCTCCTTGATGATGTCGCGATACTGAGACCACTGGTTGTTGGCGTCTGTGGTAGGTGAATGCACAGCGGAAAGTTTTCCACTCAGGCGCTCTTTGTAGGCTCTGGCGATTCCAGATGTGCTAAGGCGTCCAACGTCGAATTTCTTCTTTTGGACAGTTCGCAGCTTCTTCTCGTTGGACATTCGGGCTCTGAATTAAGCTACAACAAGAAAATGGTCAGAGTCGACGTTTGCCCTTCGGTAAGTGTGCATGTTCAAAACGTTGGATGCTTGCATCGCATCGATTAGCACATGGTCAATTTGGTTGACGGTTCTGGAGAGCGACAGTTTGCTGTGCGGATCCTTAGTCGCGGAAACCTAGTGCTACTTATCACCGTATTACAAGCTGCTGCAAAGTCAATTAGTCGGTAGCCGTTATCTGTTGTCGTTTCGTGGAGGCTGTGCTTACCAACTAATCCGCCGAAGATGGTTTCCTTGCCGACTTTAGCATTGAAGTCCCCGAGTACAATTTTGACATCGTACTCCGGACAGGCTCCGTCCAAGAGGTCATAGAATTCCTCCTTAATAGGGTCCTCAGCCTCGTCGGTAGGGGCGTGTGCACATATTATCGACGACGAATCCGTATCCTAACACATGCAATCTTTTGTCACAGCTGTAATAAATGTCGCAATTTTGTCTTTTCATAGTTCCTGATCCCATCCATCGTATCTCCTGGATCGCGATATTGTCGGCCTTGTACCTCGAGAGGACAGACTCAAGTTTTTGAGTAGCACCTGGAGCGTAAAATGTCCGCACATTCCAGGTACATACTCGCATGTTCGTTAACGTTCTGGTTGCCTTTTGAGGAAAATTGTTATCCCAGCCTTTTCGTGCCTCTCTCATAACTATATTTTTTTAAAATGGTCGGAAAGTTACCCCGACGGCATCACCCCCAATCTACCCTAGAACAGTAGGCCGGTAATTCCGGTGCCAGTAACCCACTTCGGGGATGTGAGTGCTACCGTTGGCCCATCAAGGGCTCATCCGCCACCAACTCTTTTTCAACAGCCTGGCTGAGTATTGGAGATCCCTATAGGCTTCAAATAAGTCGAAGTAGCTCATATAGAGAGATCACTTGTTCCACCTAACTGGAACTGTGGACGCCACCGTTGATCCATTCTCAGAATTCGTCCGTCGCCGTCCGGAAACAGGAAAAGTGAAGAGAAAATCTAATTTTTCAAAACCTAAAAAGTGATTTAAATATATTTATCACCATTAATTTTCGATTCATGTTGCGATTCAAAAACGCATGTATCGAGACGCAGTTGTGCACTTTATTTATTTTAAACTGCTTTTCCTTTTAATATAAAAATTGGAATCCAGCCAGACCTAATAGTATAAGGGAAAGTAGCAAATATAATACCATTTGGTGCAATAGGACTGATATTACAGATGTCTAACGTTTTAACAATATTTTGGTAGATCTGGGTTTTTTTGAAATGTGACATAAATTGTTTACGTTTCAAGGCGGATTTACTTAGAAGCAGGGGAGTTGTCTTTGAAAGTATTTTACATAATCACATATCATCGAAATCCCTCAAAAAATGATTTTTTCCAACTTACCTTTTTCCAGCCAATTAAAAAAGCGAAGAGAGTTAGAGGAGAATAGAACAGACGGAGATGGAGGGGCGTTTCAAAAAAATGTTCACTTGGAACCCCGTTGCGTTAAATGCGCGGGTAAACGCGGGAAGAGTGCGCTCTAAAAAAACAAGATTCGCCGACTTGCATTTATTGCAAGGGAAAACACCCGGCAAACTTTTGCGGCTGTGAAGTAGCTAAAGAGCTTCAGAAAAGACGCGACTTAGTTAAGAAAACGTTTTTACCGATCGAAAACCGATCCAAGATAATTTTAATAATAATAATAGTAATAATAATAAACGAGGACTAAAGAAATGTCTTAACCACTACATACAAGAAAACAAAAGATGGAAGTAGACAAGTTGCGGCCCGCAAACATACGCTGAAGCCACGATACAAGCAAGTAATCGAGTTGTTAATACGACCTTTGATGGATAGGATATCAAGCTTTTCCGCAATTCTTGCGAAACTTGAAGAGCAAAGCGTATGTTTGAGAAACTAGACAACCTAGTATGAAAACTAACATGGAACGCTTATGGCCTTCTGCATAGAATCGACGAGTTAGAAGTTTTCCTTCGCAAAAATGATATTGAGATATGCCTGGTATCTGAGCCGCATGATGAAGGAATCGGAGTATAAATAAGCTTTCACGCATATCACCCATCGGAAAAAGCTAGAGACGGGGCGTCTATTTTTATAAAAGACACCACTGTTTACTCCCTAGTACAATAATTGAACTTGAAAAAATGCAAAAAGCGTACAAATTAAATTTAAATAATATTATTTATTCTTCTCCACGAGCGACGTTAGAAAAAAAATGATTTTAGAAGCATATTTGACTAACTTAGGGGCCAGTTATAGCTATCATTGAAATCCATCATTAAACATTTTGTTTTCGTAATTTAAGACGACTAAACATACCATATTGGCTTAAAGCGGTATCAAAATAAGCTAATTACTTTTAGAATTTTTCTACAAACAAAATTACTTAATTTCTGATTGAAATCGATTTCAGTCAACAGCTGATATTCATTTCTACAATTTCGTTCCACTGATGTGTTCGATTCGCAGCTTTCAGTTTTGCTTTCAATGATTAACTCTAACCTTAAAACCTATACAGGCCTTCCACTGACAGAAATTTTTCAATGAGTGCTATAATCGACTTGTCAAAAAAATGAAACAACTATTCCACTGATTTGTTCCAATGATGCATTTCAATGAAAGCTATAACTGGCCCCTTGGACAGAACTTTGTAATTGGGGAGATTCCACGCCGAACACACCTTCTGGGGCTCCAGATGTATCCCACGAAAAGGTCGAATTCTTTACGAAGCCGGTATGGAGTCTGGAGTCGACTTTTTCTCGTCTGGCAAATCGACGTATTGGCCTTAGGATATGAAGGATAAAACAGTTTTGAATCATCTTTCCATTCAACTTTAAAAAAAGATTCGGGGCTTATAAATGAAATCTTATAATATGAAATCTCTACGTATCTCGAAAGCCTAACGGCGAATAAAACTCCCAACTATATGCTTTGGAGAGCTATGAAAGGCATGAAAAAGCCAAAAATAATGGCAATTAGGCGAAGGAAATATTTGCCGGATACCTTGAAGAGACGTTTAAACCATTTGAGGGTGAAGTGTTATTTGAAGATGTTATTTCAACCACGATATATTACAGTTATCAAATAAGACAAGTACCGCTAGTCGAACTCTGTCATGAAATACGAAAAATTAATTTAAACAAGTCACTTGGATATGAATTAATTACGGCACAAGTTCTTAAAGAGTTGCCCAGAAAAGCACCAATTAAGTTTGTTTTTTTACGTCCCCCGAAAGTGGAAGATAGCTGAGGTTATAATGGTTCCAATTAACGAAGAATGCCGACTAATACCGGATCACCAATTCGGATTCAGGGTACTCTGCAATTGATTAGGCAAACAGAATAACCAGGCCTTTGATAAGGTATGGCGATTGAAATATAAACTTATAAAGGCTCTCCCAAATCAATTTTTTGAGATCATAAGCCCCAGATGAGAAATTAACCATATAGTCAACTCGAGAGAGAATCTCTCAGCTTGCCTACAAGCTTAGTCGAGCTGAAAATACCCACATTATTTGCTCTAATACGTACAAATCAAATGAGAACCGTGCATACATGTATCGAATTATATGGGTTTTAATGGGTGTTAATGAGGTATTGAAATGATATGAAATGTCATTTTTTATAGTAAGGAGTTGGGAACAGTTGATGAATTTGAACAGATTACACCTTGCGCGTTTAAAATAAAAATGCAATATATCCGTTGAATATGGATTTATAAAAATGGATTTACAAAACATACACACACAACTAAAAACATAATAAAATATTATAATATTGAGAATATAGCTATGTTGTTTCTAATTTTCAATGAAAAATAATCAAAATAATATTGATTAAAGTGACAAATGTATAATAACTTTATAATTATTTATAGCCTTATAATTTAAGTATAGCCTTACAAACACGGATTTCGTTGTGGATGGTTATATGAAGCATGTAAGTACTTTTACACAATTGGGCACAGGTTTAAAACGCTTTTTAATATAACGTGATCCAAATTCTTACAAATATTATTTTTGGTACGTGAAAACACATTTTTAACAACATTTGCAATCACTTACTGGTAGTAGTAGTAAATTGTTTTGTTTATTTTCATAAAAAAAAATTACAAAACATTATAACTTGACAAATAAAGTTGTCTGTTAAAAGAGTGGCTATCTAATTAATTCAATATATGTTACATAATGTGCATGCTAATTTATGAGTTCTACTCAACCACCAAGCATTTTCTATAGAAAATGTACCCACAATATATTTATGCAGTGCATTCCAGCTACCTTCTGATCTCCTTCTTCTGCCTATCACTTACTAAAAATTTGAAATTAAATTTCAAAAGCCGCCCAAGAAAAGAAACAGCTAAGAAAATTGATTGACTAAACGTACAAAGTTTGTAACACAAAATAATTGAAAAAGGATTAAAAATACTTCCTTTACACTTTTTTTAATCGATGAACAGAACTCGAATATGTATATTCCTTTAACTTTCACATGTTGAATAAAAACAATCAGATAATAAATAAATAATAAAACAATCAAAGAATTTAATATATATATAAAAAACCATTCCAAAACTATTTACTGTAAATATTTTACACCCAAACATTACTAATTTAGTACTATTTACTGTTATTAAATATTTTTTGCAGGTTGAAAGCGATAGGGGATTGTAGAGTTGACCATCTGGTTAATTCCTCATCTTTGTCCTAAACGGAAACGAGTACTCCGAATTCAAAGAAATCGTGGCAGGAGTTCCACAAGCAAGCGTTCTTGGCCCGATTTTGTTTCCTTTATACACTCGAGAGATGTGGGTGCAGTGGCTTAGTGGTAAAGTGCCTTGGACCACCAAGCGACAGGTCGCTGGTTCAAATCCCGACCTGTACCACCTGAAAGTTTTTTATTCGCGGCCCATCTCTTTGGAATGTCTGACAAACATCCAAGAGTAACAACCGTCATGAGAAGCTTCTCAAAAATTAATTGCCGTTCGGAATCGCCATTTAACTGTAGGTCGCATTCGCAAAAAATATATTTTCGCACACACAGTGGTTGAAGAAGCTAGGCTTTGGGTCTTGTATGTGCCGTTTATGCCTATTTATTTATTTATTTTTTATACACTCAAGATCGCGGATGATACGGCCATATTAGTTGTAGGCGACTCGATTATCGATATCGACAAAATATGCGTGTGGACATAAAATTGGCGTATTGTTCTAAACGAGACAAAATCCACGCACGTTAATTTAACTTACAGAAATGTAAGCAATCTACCCATTTATCTTGACTCGGTACAAATTCCGTCAGCAAATGAGGCTTGGGAATGACACCTACCCGCGGAAAAGAAACTTGGTTTTGTATTTTTTTTTGGTAGACAGTGTCTAAATTGTCTCTATGACGCATCGTCCTGTGTATGATCCCAATAATTCCGATTGCGACCTCGTCGAATAATAGTAAAAAAGAAGTAATTATATACCCCTTTATATTTTCTGTGGCTATAAATGTATACATGTATAATAGTATAGATGTATAATGTGTGTTAAAAAAAACTATTTTTGTGGAGAATAATATCATGATGTGGTTAAAATCTACCACAAAGCGATTAACCTTTCCTGAAGTCAAGACAGTAATTAAACCCTTTAATGCTTCCCATGAAACTTCTTCCTAACAACGTGAAATCAGCACCATTGTCGGGATTAAAACAATACCCTATTGAAGAACTTCAGGTAAACTTTAACTATCACAAAAGATAAACACTTAACAAAGAAAACGCCACCAGCACCAACCACGTAAGGATTATCGCAAATACTCTCCACCACACCCAAAATTCACAAAAGAAATGCAGATATTCAATCCCAAGATAACAGGACACCATCTTTAACACAAGCAACGATGTCATGTTTGCTTTCCCGGATAAAACTTTACATTATTTATATCTCTTAATTACACTCTTTCAAACGCACGGTATTAGTTCACACACGGGAGGATGTTTGTTTGGATTAAGTTAAAATGTACTTACATTTATTAAACATTAAAAAGATTTTCGTATTTTTATTTATTCATATCGAACCATCACCATAGTCCTTCTAGACACAAACCGATTAGTCACAAAAATAGAAATTAATAATACATCAAGTCGATTCTCACGTTGAGAAATCCAAAGAAACATTACATTTCATATGTCATCATTTCTGATGGCCGTGTCCTTTCAGAAGGTTTGTGACATGGATATATTTTGTGTGTGTGTGATCTCTAATAAATCGTGAAGGTTTATACGTTGAAGTGTTTATTGAATCCGTGACAGAAATTCTACGCTTTCAAAGTCAAATCCAAATATTTGTCTTACCCTCTTCTTTCGTATGAGCTCATACTCGTATCCTTGGCAGTGGATATGTCTCTTCAGTGGAAATACATTTGTTGTACGTGTGTGAAATCGAAAATAGAGATTTTCTCAGTCAAAGATGATAGTTACTATATTTGTTAAAAAGAGTGGATGAATGATTTTCTTGTTTTACACGTGATATGTGCTCATATATCCTGACACCATATCTTTTTGGCATTTCATGCGCGCAATGAGGCAACAGATGTTTCAAAACGGAAGAACTTACAGTGAGTTTCTGATCCTTGTTGACTGACGGGAAAGTTGAGCGGAAAATGATTTTAGTTACAACATTTTAAAGATTTTTTTTTGACCTAGCTATGAAGGCAGATACATAATTCTTCAAATTTAAACTTATTGGCATAGGTAGGAATTATTGGCTCATTATATTTATGTATGTATGTGTATGAAAATATATGTATGAAGTTTTTATGAATTAAATATCATGTGTTAAGATTTTCAATTGAAACATATTCTTAGAAGATGTGCCTTAGAAATTTCCGATATTGATAGCAAAAAAAAGTTTTAAGCATGCATCCGAACACAGAAAGAAAAGTGATTTAACTTGGAAATTGTTTGTTGAAAAATACACAATGCACTCGCCATATTGTATGAACAATTTGACTTTTATAGACGCATAAAGCTTAAACTCTAAGAATAACTGTTCGTAAACATTTCCAAAAAATTTCCGTTACAAGAGTAGTAAAGACAAACTTAGTGATTTGAAATGCCTTCATTGGTCCAAGTGCTTTTTCACGGAATGTCAAGTGATTTCAATTTTCGATAGGTGCTAGTGAACTAATGTGTTAAGAATGTTTCAATATAGTTTTTATAATCCAAGTAGTATCCAGAAAATATTGGTAAAATTTGCAGAGGTAACCGAAAATAGGAACAGAAGCGGCTAAATGGGTTTAGAGGCAAACGAGGGCAAAACAAAGTATATGCTGTCAACAAAAATGGACACCCAACATCGAAGAATCGTGTACAAACAATATTCTTTAATTGTTAATTGCTTAATAGTATCATCGTCCTGTTTAAATTGTTGTCTTGTGATTGTTCGGTTTCTCTACACTTATTTCATTTCAAGTGTTGTTATTCCGTTGTTGACGTCATCAAATTTAGTTTTTAGTTTTGTTTTTTTGTAGCGACTGGACTGAACCTCGGCCTAAAATATCTTATCTGTTTAATGTCAGGAATATTGGTTAGGAGAGTAGCTACTTTCTTAGTTTAGCTGATGATACGTTCAGCAGAAGAGTTCTTTATAGCATCAGTGCTTACTACTTCTCTAAGAAAAGTTGTTCTTCTAATTCCACATAGGGCCGGGCACTCAAATATGATGTGCTCTGCGGTTTCGTCCTCTTCGAGACAAAGCTGGCACTCCGCTGAGTCGACTATGTTTAGTTTATGCAAGTAACATCTTAATCTGTGATGACCGGTTAGGTATTCAATAAGATTTTTTATATCATGCCTGGAAAGATTAAGTATCCTTTTAGCATCGTTACTGAAGGGCTGTGTAACCTTTTTGGTCTGTCTAAGAGATGCTCTCCCAGTAAGAGATGCACGTTTTGTGTTCCCAACTTTTTAATTTCAAATTAATAGCTGATTTATTTAAAGGACAGAAGGGCTCGGGTCCTATAAAAGGAAGGTCAGCTTCTTCAGTTCCTGTCCGGGAACCCACCAGATTTTGGTTTTGTTCCTGGTACTTAGTACCTGAAGGGTTTGAAAGCAGTGTAGTACTGCGAGCTAAGGGCTTTTATAGCTGCTACTATCCGTGAATATATGGATGTTAGCGCCTTTAATACCTGAGCTGTGAATTAAGTTTTGCGTACTTCTTAATTTCGTGGAGCTCTGTCTGAAATAAACTGGGACTTTTTCCCATAGGTATTGACAAATTTTTGTTGGGTTCGTAGAAGCCAGCCCCCACCCCAGAGACCATTTGTGAACCATCCGTTTCCAACCCATGCTTCTCTGTTTGTGATTTCAGTAGAGAAACGTTGATTAAAGCATAGCGTTTTTTCTACACGATCTGTTAGCGCACAGATCATGTCTAATTCGGGAGAATTCAGGAGAATTAGACATCATCTCACATGCTCTGTGAGATTCAAAAGTGCATGCTCAAACATTTGGTAGATGATGTAGAGCTGGTACTCGTTTCTCCCATATAAGTAAGTGCGGGTGTTGCGAATGAGAGAAACAAATGTTGTAGAGAAAATAATTGTGAATTTTTGAATTTATAATGTGATATATGCAAAAAGCATCATGAAAATGTGCCTTTAAAACCGTCCATGTGTCGAATTTCTTTAAATTTAAATATCTTTTAGAGTTAAGCTCGGTAGATAATAATAAATAAAAAAAATAAATTTGGGAAAATCTAAGTTTCAATTAAATGAAACAAAACAATGTTTTCTATAGTGCATTCCTTTCGGGTTGCCCCGTTCAAAAACGGGCAATGGGGCGATTACCTTGAAGCGCATCTACAATTTCAGATTATTATGCTAAGGGGTTTTAGAGTTGACATGGATAGATTTTGTAACCCCCCACATTAGGTTGCTGGAAAAAAATCGAAAATAACTACCTATAAAATAATGTGTTTCCAAAATTGTTGATTGAAAATCAAAATTGTTTTTTTTTGTTTATTTTGAAAAATAGAAATCCATTTTGAATGATCACTTCAACTGAGATCAATGTCTGTCCTGACAACAATCTACAATGTGTTTGCTGTAAAATTTATAACTCAGCTAAAACTACACATATATATCTACCTAGCACCTCTTCCTTTATCTATCCAAACCAGATAACGAAATCGGTGCCATATTCCACAAAAAGAAAGGAGTTATAACCACTCCGGCTCCTTAATTCTTACTTTCCTAGTTAAATCGGATGAAGTAAAATTAAAAAAATCTCTTTGTTTCTAAATGCGACGACTCCTTATCCTTTGCTGTGCTCAGCAGGACAAAACAAAGTTATTTATTGGTTATATTATGGCGACATAGTTTTTGCTCCTGTACCAGGGCAAGGAACCCCAATCCTCATAATCTTTGTACTCGTGTTCGTTATGTATTCAATTTAATTTCATAAAATCGGTGAAGTGTTGCAAAATCTCAACCCTGCCGACGACGACGGGCAAAACATTGACCTTTTCCACAATATCAAGATTAAACCGAAGAAAATTCACAAAAAACAGTATGTTTGTATATGTGTATGTGGAAAAACATGAAAACAAATCACGAAATGAACACACAACAATATGCTTATTACGGGAAAAATGCTCCCCAAACCAAACAACCAATTTTATAAATTCTGCAAGCCACTGTTGTCTGTATTTACAAAGCAAAGGATTAGTAAAGTAGAGATTTCTGATGCAAATCAACGAGCGTAAGCACTCAATGTTCAAGGATAGCACATCGATACCGATTTCGATTCTGTTCTGATAACAAACATCGTTCAGTGGAGAGATAACTACAAGTACGAGTTCATTCGCTCGAAATCACGGATCTATTAAAAAATATATATTTGCCGATTCAGTAATCAGTTTCAATAGTTTTTTTCTTTTTTGTTTCATTTTCTTCTTTGTTTTATTTTTTGTATTGCATTCATTTCTGTGGCAACAAAACAAAACGATATGTATCCGGAACGACAGAAGATGATTGGCAGGATTTAAATTCAAATAACCATGCCAGGCTATTCACATTTTTATAAACCAAATGTAGGTATGGACTCCGTGTATTATATGTAAAGAAATAAATAGAAAGTACGAAAAAACAGAACAGTTATTGCCATATTGTTGAGGATGAGTGGGCGGGAAATGTGGAATTGATTGTTACATGTGACGATGTGGAATGCATAGTCAAATGTAAGTGGTCCATTGTAGTAGAATGTTTTAAGCTTGCCCGTATGCGATATAACTTCATCGCAATGAACTTCCAATTTTGAATGACATTGCGAAAGATTCGCTTTGGTTTCATGGTTCAACTGCAGCCGAGTTGAGGGAGTAGTTCAAAGTGCTTTTATAAAATAAAACAAAACCAAACTCCATAAAAAACACTCTGCGTTGTCTGCGATATGAGGCACTTCATTCATTTATCTCATTTTGCAGTTTTTCATATAAATCGGATGAAGCAGTTTAATCTTGCATAATTTTGGCGCTGTGCGAAAAAGTTAGTGGTGTTCATATTGAAAATTTAAGAAAAGTGATCCGTAGTTTCTGGATCTGGGCCAGGTGGGATATTCCAGCAGCACCGACCCTTGGATTACTTAAACATTGGCTTTAATATGCTAACGGTTTTGTTTTCACGATTTTAATATATTTGGCCTTACAAGGCGGGGGTCTCGGTAGAGCATTTCTTTCGATGCTCTTTTCTACTAAATGAGGGCGGGCAGTGCGTTGGCAGAAAGAATGCGAATTATGGCTTTCTCTCTTTTGTATTGTGATTAATGAAGGGGCACGGTAGGGCCCAGCCAAGTTCTTTAGCAACTTTGGCACTGCACCCTTATTTACACGACCCACTTAGGCCATTTTGACCCCCCTCTAACTTCGCTTACAACAAAGCGGTTTCTGAGTTATAAGGCCCCAAAATTAGCAAAAACCGTAACAGCTGACAGATCATCAAAACTGTGGAGCACTTCCAATCATCGTCGAACCTTGAAATTTGGCACAGTAAAAGGGTTTGCACAGGAAAATCTAACATTCGTGATTTTTCATCCAAGGGGCGTGGCAATCACCCACTTCTCTTAACGCAGCCCCTAAAAGACGTATAATTATTATTTTTTACCTGAGGGTTGGATTTTAAGAACAAACTCGGAAAAAAATAAAATGCTATTTATATTTCATTAAGGGGCATGGTAGCCGCCTCTTTTCTTTAACTCAGCCCCCAAAAAGACTTACAATTATGATTTTTTACATGAGGGTCGGATGTTAAGAACAAACAAGGGAAAAAATAAAATATTGTTTATTTTTCATTTCTTTAAATTTGCACCCAAAAGACTTGAAACTATACTTGGAGGAGGGGTTTTGAGAACAGACACAAACTTTGTGTATATTCCAAAAAAGAGGCATGGCAACCGCCCTTATATCTAACTCATTCATTAGTATCATTCATAAGATCTTACATATCGGTAATTCGTTTAAAGGCAAACAAGGAAAGTTATAAAACAAATTGTATTTTCCTCGAAAGATGACGTTTACCTTAGGTCAAAATTCCTACAATTTTAAATTGTATTTTATTTTGTATTATAATTATTAAAAATTTCACAAATAGTATTTAGGTAAATTTTTATATTTGGCAAGTTTTTAAAATTGTGAAAATTGGGGCTCTATACACATGTGTTTTATATATACATGTATATATCTTTAAAACTTCAAATTGTACTGGTTACAAATACCTATTGCGTGTAGTAACAAAATGTACTATGAAATTTTTCATGTTTTAGAAATACGTGTAAACTTTATTCTCAAACGTACAAGTCCGCAAAAACATAGTGATCATGTACCAAGTATCAAGATAGGACCAATAGATCCGTTGCACACCCTAATATTGGCAGTCACTAACCCAACCAATTTGGCGTTTGGCGAAACAAATGGGTTCAAAACATCTAATTCGAAGGAAAAAATTTATGCTCTATTATATCTTTTTCCCGCCAGTTCTGTTATACGGTGTCGTATGCTGAATGTAAAGCAGGAAAGCACTCCTCCGAAGGAAAAATTCTCCGACAACTGTTTGGTCCTGTGTGCGAGGAAGGCGAACGTAAGATACAACCGCAAACTCTAAGAGCAGTACTAGTAGTGTGGATGTAGTCAAAAAAGCCAAATCTCGTCGACTACATTGACTCGGATCCAGACTAGAGGTTCTTTGAATCCAAGATCCCAATAATCCTAGGTTCCTAGGTTTCCAACGACAAGGAAGGTCTCATGCAGGGACTCCGTTAAGTAAGTAACCCAACCTTAACACAAAATCTATTGGTCATTACCAATTCATTGTTATCATGTTTAAATTTATAATTTTAAATTATTCATTATTAAATCTTTTCTAAAAAATTATGAATGCATTATCATGTAGAATAAATTTATGAATAAACACTAAGAATACAAGAGTGATCAGCGAAGCGCTATTAATACGACTTTGCATTAAGTAATAGTATCTCTTTTTCTCGCGGGATATATAAAGTTTTATTTACAAAATTCATTGTTAATGTTCGGGCACTGCATTATCCGTTTATGAAATTATTTTTTTAAAATATTATTTGCTTTAATCTGATTAAGAGATTTTGAGTTTTAATTTTTCATATTTCTCTCACGCAGCGTGATGGAAATTATTATTATGTTTTATATAAAATTCGCTCAGCAGCACATTCACAGAAAAACCAGATGCCAAAGCCAAAGGGAAATACTCTCTGTTGTGTAATGTAATGTTCGTTCCTCCTGGGGGCTGTGGGAGGATGGTGTGTATACCTACTGCATTTTTTCGTTAGGTCTTCACTCTCTTGTGGTGGCCATATAATTTTCGCACCATTAAATTTATTGACCAAATAAAAATCGAAGTTTTATTTTTGTATCCTTTTTCACGTTCTGGATTTCGTCCTCTTGTCGACAGAGATAGAGAGAGACCATAAAATGTGTAAAAACATAAAATTGTATATATTCCCCGGCGAAGAAAATGTGGGAAGGAAAAATGCGCCTGTGAAATTTAACATATGACGGACAATTGAGAGGCAGTTGAATTAAGGTTTGTTTGAGGAGGAAGGAATTTAAGATGTAATGTTACAAAGGTTATTTTGCGCGCCTAAGTATACTTAGCTGCACAATTTTACCATCAATGTATATACAGACCTATAGTTCCTTCAACACACTTTTTCAAATAGTGTATTCGACGCCAATATATGAAACCACCTTCCTTGCATATTAATTAGCTCCTCAATTGGCAGCCAATACAAAATGTATTACCTATAGCCTAATTGTGAAAGAAAAATCTCCATGTCTTGCAGGAAAACCCCGTTGGCATGGTCTTCGAAGGATTCGCAATGAATGACAACTTCATGCTGGACAAGCAAAATGTACAACCACACCACTTTTATATCTAGCCTGCGCATATTGCTTGCAAAATCTCTTTTAATTGCCAATGAAGTGGAAAAATGATTTTTCCATCACATTAGTATTCTGTAGAAGATTTTCATTTATGAACCAGTCATTAGGGGCATTACATGTGTTCGTTTCAGGATCTATTCGAGGACTTCTTACCGTTCGCCTTGCCCTGGGGACTCAATTTACATTCGATTGCTCGACGAGTTTTTGTTCATACTTGCTTTATGGAAAAGTTTTTTGGAAGTGGATCACAACAAATTAGTTGTCATTCTAAGCGCATTCGATGGTGTTCTAAAAGGACAAAATAAAATTCATCCTTAATGACAAATAACTAATAATTAGCTAAAAGAGAAAAACTGTCCACAGAAATTACAGCAGATTTACTCAGAATTAAATTCACAAGTAGTTTTTTGTTTTGTTTTGTGAAATTCCTAAAAAGTGCAAGAAAAGTTGCTCCTTTCGAAAACGATACAGACGACGATATGCCATTGGGATAGAATAAGGAGAATATTATGTAGCTATGTATTTTATTTTGTTGTTGCTAATTTTCCTATGATGCAACAATTTGCGAGATAGCTTCAGGCAAAAACAAAGGACTAATATAATTGAATTAAGGGACAGTAATGAATTGCTTATAAAAAGAAAGAAAATAGTCGCAGGAGTTTGAAGGGAATTCCTATACGCCAAAGTATAATATTAATTTACGAAGACATTTTGTTATTTTTCGTGGATCTGTTGCAATTAAGATAGGATCGCATTGATTATCTTACTGATTTGTTAATGAAAAGTGAATTACTCAAAATTGAAAAAGAATAAATACCGTACATAACAAGAACAGAACTAACGTTAAAATCTTAAGTTTGTGCATATGAACTTAGTATTTACTTAAAGTACAAGCTATACTATACTTTATGTTAATACAAATAAATAAATACACACCATGGAATTTGGAATGCTGCGTAGAAATCTAGTTAGTAAAAAGTGACTGATTGCTTACGCATCCGGATTTTTATTTGCCTGGAATTTGTAATCCAAATGTCGTTTGGATGTTTTAGTGGTGAAGACGAGAGGAAATGTAGTTTCGTCCAATTTCGCTGTCTATAGCAAATGTCGCAGTGGAAACCTCGCAGATTAAAAGTCTGTATTATTGTAAAGTTTATATTTGCTTTTGTAAATATGGTGCTAAGAAATAGTACACCACTATTTCCACACAGGAAATCTCGGCCTTCAACATGGTTTTTACGAACTTGATAAATTCGTTGTTGATACCTAAACTTAAAAGTTCTTATAAGTGTTATCTATAACAAAAAATGTATTTCCTAAATTATGGCTGCACTAACGGAAGAATTTTATGCTTTCAATAAATCCAATACCATATTTGTATAAAACCTTTTTCATGTCACACACTTTAGTTAAGCGGAAAAGACTTAATGTCAATAACAAAACACACAATATCATATGATCCCGAGCGGATGGAATCAACCAACATCAATTAAAAAAGCATTAATTAATCAATTAATCTGAGATGATCAAGGTTTGTGGGACACAGTGTATATAAAGCTCTATGGCCACTTTTCGATAGTAAAAGTTCTAGAAAGTTAATACAAATAATGAGTTAGAATAACAATGGGAAATCTGTCAGGAGGCAATTGGCGTATTTCGGGACCCTAGGGTGTATAGGTTGATTTTTTCGTTGTAAAATGTTACCTTATTGCTGATGTTAAATCTCTTTAGCGAGGAGGAGGGTTTTCTTTTATTCTTCTGACGTCACCGGTAGTTTCTCTAGTGATGGCCTTGCTACCTTGACACATCCATGCAGTTAACCCATGTGATGTCATTGACTATGACCAAGTTGTAGTAGTCGGCGAAGGCTTGCAGAAAGGCAGATCTTATTGGAAGGAATGTAGGTGTTAGTAAAAGTGTTTTTCTAAACGGAGGGACTGGTGGGTGGAGCAAAAAAATATGTGGTCCAATTTTCAGATTCCTAGTTTCAATTTAAAGGTCTAAAAATTGCATAGGTACTGACGGTCGGACATTATAGCCTTAGCCTTAGCTTTTGGCCCTATATATACTTTTAAAGGCTACGACGAATATTAAGGGGTGTTACAAACTATGTGTCAAAAGTAATATTCCTTTAGGATAGGGAATAACAATGGACGAAAACTGTATAGAGAGTTAGAGAAAGGAAGCCGACTTCATTCTCATCCCTACTCCGTGATGTTTGCTGGTTGAGAATTGACAACGGGAGTCAACTGGCGGGGATAACTAATTGGTTGATAAAACTATACATGAAAATTATAGTATACATACTATAATTATTTTATTCGATTGCCATCTTGTGGATCTGTGGATGGAACAGAATAATATAAAAATCGCGATTAAAAATCAGGGGTTGATCGTATAAGAGTGAAAATTTAGAATTATGTATATTTTTCAATGCGAAATCATTCAAAATAAAAGAAAAAGATGTGGTCCAAAAAATAAAAAAAGATGTTGGCCGATTCTCAGACCTACCCGAAAGGCACACAAAATTTAATCGAAATTCGTCCAGCCGTTTCGGAGAAGTTTGGTAACAAACACCGCGACACGAGAATTTTATGTATTAGATTTCCTATCAAGGTCTATCACCCAGTATCCAATCATTGCTTAATCCTCTCATATTTCCAAATAAGAAAATAAGCTAAAAAATCATACAACAGCGTCCCATCACATGAGCTAATCATTGAAAAAAATACTTGCGTTTGCCTCTTCGCCATCGATAGTGTTCCTATTGCAAATCAATACATTTTACACTCATCTGTGTGCATCGTGTTAATCGTCCTTTAGTGTGCAATTATTGCCACAAATAAAACATTTTTCACAAAAGGATTACAATGACGATGATAAAGGATTCGCCACTGTTGCCACTCTATTAATTCCGCTAATAATGCCAGTTGCTAACGTTTGTCCTCAAATCCTTTATTATTGCACTGCGTTCTATTTTGTTTTTAATTTTTTCAGCCATTTCTTCGTAAGTCTATTGGTATAGTTCGTGTAATTAAATAGATTTACGGCCAAACAATGGGGGAATAAAAAAAATTCATTTAATACTCTTTTCGTGGAACCACAAATAGGTGTATCTACTACTGTACGCATATTGCACCCGCCCATAACCAAGTTAGATTTCAATTGTTGCGCGCGGATACCTATAATCATGAAACATAAAAAGGACAACAAAAATATTTCCAGGCAAACAAAACAAAACGAGAGAAGCAATTTTTAAGTGGGAATATCCATTGAACAACTGGTGACAGATATGGCGTTTTTTGTGGACTGCATCGGTATTGTGAGCCATAAATTGGATGCACTTACAGAGGATATTAACCAGGTTCGGGAGCCAGCATTTGGAGCAATTTTCTGTATGTACCTCTTTAACTGCTGACTCTCCATTATACATATGTATGTATTTCGGAATCTCGAAATGCTATTGATGATGCATTTACTCATTCCAAAAGCCTAGATTCACGGTACTTAGGGTTTTGTCATAAATATTTTAATATTCAAATATTGCAGGCAGGCAAAAAGAGAGCAGCAGACAGTGTATCCGAGGGCTCTTCATTGAAGAGTTAGGAATCCATCATCATTGTCGGGACAATATTGCATTGCTTCAAAAGCGGGTGGATTGTTGCGGGTTGCATGATTTAGCCGTGGGGTATGATATTTAATCGATTCCCCTCCCGATTTGGATCTTTCATTTCGGAAGTTTCTTTAATTTGTGCGGAGCAAAAGAGTAATAATGAATACTTCAATTGGTATGGTATGGATGTGCTAGTTCTGTTTTTTTTTTTATCACATACCTAGAGTGAATGTGGTAGGGAAACGGTAGAGTGAATAGAAGCAATGCAAGTTGAATTTTATGATTGTCATATTGAGAACTTTAGATGACACAATTTGTAGCACATTTTGGTTTAAGAAATTGAATTGAAATTCGAAAAGAAATAAACGTTTGAAATAACATGTGAAGTACTGAGAAATCGTAGAATTGAAAAAAGTTAAGCGTTCATAATAGTCTGGTCATTCATCCGCTTTTAAATACACCTACAATCGAATCTCCTGAGAACTTTGAACATTTTCTTGTTTATTAAAACAAACATATGTATTTTGGGAAAAATCGTCGTGAACTTGGAGTATGTTTGTACCTGAAATATTGGAACCCTCTACACCTCAGATGCAACACATAAAAGTGCACGACTGCATCATACGAAACTTTCTCGCTACATGATATCCATTTTTAAATCGCCTCAAAAAGAATTAAAACATTTGTTCACATAACAAATTTATTTTTAGTTTTTGAAAAATTTCAAAAATTTACCGCGAGATGACCCCAAAACCTTATATATGAACTTTGAAGCAAATCTGTCAAACCGTTTCGCTATACAGTGCCCGGACAGACAGACAGACCGACGGACGGCATTGGCGGATCCACTTTTTTGGACTTCTCTATAGTCGTTATATCATCCCTTATACTCAGTTTTAAGTTCGAAATATCCACACGATCGCAATAACTTTCTCTCTAGTATACTAATGTATACGAGAAAGTTAAAAATGTATGTCTTTCTAGCAACTGTGGCACTACACCCTTATTTACAGGAACCATCTCAGACCATTTTCAACTCCCCATTGACTTCGCGTACAACAAAGCTAGAAATATAAGGCTCCATACAAAATATTAATCATTTACTTACGCCTAGTTTCTCCCACCACTGTGTGCGATGATATTATTTTTTGACTCAAATGGAAAGTATCTATATTATAATGCCTATTGCGAATGGAATTGAAAAGCTTCTCATAACGGTTCTTTCTTTTGGATGTTTGTCAGACTTTCGCAAGAGGTGGGGCTATTTGTACCTATGACAATTCGTTTAGTAGTATAATGCGCTTAAGCACTATATATAACCCACATTTCCTGTTTCTAGCTGATTAACTCACTGACAAAACATCAAAACTATGTAACTCTTCCAATTGTCGTAGAACAAGAGGTGTTGAAAACGACCTTTTTCCTTAACGACCCCAAAAGATGTGGAAATATGATTTTTTATATCACGGTCAATTTTGAATACCAACCACGAGAAAACAAACATAACGACATATGTGATTTTCTATTTAAATCGTTGTACCCGCCCCTGTTCCTTAACACAGATAACGTAAGACTAACGTAGAGATAGTTTTTGAAAGGCAAAATATTAAAATAAATGTAAATATTTTGATGTTTAAAAGAGGGGGCATGGCAACGGCCAATTTAACTTAATTTTGAATGATTTATGTTTTAAAAATTATTTCAAAAATAAATACATAAATGTACGAATTGGAAAAGAGACGAAATCTGCACTAACAGATTACAGAACAAAACTTGTACGTACACCAAACACCAACGACGATGTACATTCAACCGGAAGGTAAACAAGCCGCGGTAATCGATATACAGGACGATAACGACTACGACTACAGTCGTCAATATTCCTTATCGCGAACAAATCATATTATCATATTATATTATCCGGAATCCTTTTCTTCACTTTTCACATAAATGTACCTATCTCATTCAATATTTAATCTTATAACATCAAAATTTAACTTTAAAATAAAGTTTAATGAAAAACAAAAATACATTCTGTGTCTATTCATTTATCGGAATCTCACATAAAACTCCATTTGTTTGAAAAGCCATTAAAAGTACCAGCATTCCATATTTATATTTCAGTTAATAGCGATTTTACATGTTGTATTTTTTATATTTGTACTTGTCTATATCATCATATCCCTACACAACGTATTATGTGAACATCTTACAACCTTCTGCAACACACTAATGGGCACATACCAGTAACTTTTAGGCAGACTGACTATAGACCATATCTGCACATTATTACCAATTCCGGACCAACAAGCTTCAAGTTCAATTTCATATAATGAAATAAAAAGCTATCCATCATGTTTTTAACGTTTTTTTCTTTGGGGTATATGGGGATATGTACTGTTCGCCCCAAGGGGACTGTAGCCTTTCCTTATGTTTTGTGATGCATTTGTGTTTTGGCTAGAATCGTGTTCATACCCCTTGTATGAGGTAAGTTAAAACAACACAATTTTTCTATTGAAATCTATTTTGTGCAACATTCAGAACTGATTTTGCTGATTTCTTTTGATGGGTTTTGTAGTTGCTTTAAAATTTTAAAAAGGTTTGGCTGACTTATTTTCAAAAATTTAAGACTAGTAAAAAGTGTTATTTATTTAACGCGACCCTCTTCCCGATGGGATTCGTTTTTCATCCGCCCCTTAAAAAAAAAACAGCGAGCTATAACGCCAAAAACCATATATAGATAACTTGGAGCAAATCCGTCGAACCGTTAAGTTACGTGATACGGCTCCCGAACAGACAGACAATAGTTTAAAAACTGTTGATGAGGAGTAATAGAAAGGAAACAATGGCATAAAACTAATACAATTATTTTAAAAGACAATACAAATAAAAAAAAAATACACCAGACATGCAATGATCAATATTCTTACAAAAAAAAAAACTATTTATGGCTGAATAATCAAAAGACAACAACCATTTTTTAACGCCTTTTAAAAATACATTTTAACCTTCTCACACCTAATAATATCTCGAAATGCATTAAACAAGCGGGGTGCGGTAGCAAAGTTACCAAACTTCTAGTATTGACCGTCAAATATTTTTCTACGTTTCTTAAAAAGTAAAATCCCAAATTTCGGAAAATATTTTTAAGATTTTGTACCAGTAAAGGTGCCTTAGCAGAAGAATTTTACTGTTACTGAATAAAAGAAAACTTGGAGTTCTGCGATTAATTTTGCAAAAAAAAACGAATTGCATGTTTCTGTTTTATCAGTAGTGGCTCTGTTTTATTAAAATATGCACCACCCCTACAAGAGATACCATATTGAAGTAATAAAGACTAAGATGATACAGTTGTCTTACCACTTTATTAAGATATTGTTTGAGATAAAGTGTATGATTTTTCCAACAGAGCTTGTTATCTAACACTATACCTAAGTATTTAAAATTGTCAACACACTCAACCCTAAAAAAAAGTATTTTTGATCTTCAACCAATTATGTATATAGCCCCTAAAACCTATATGAGAAAGCTTTAGTGATGTCAATAAACAAGGAAGCCGGTATTTCTGATAAATTTAAACTTTGTAGACCTTCCATTCCTAAAACCAAATTGACAATCACTGAAAAAATGGATTCCATCTAGAAACGACAACATTCTTGATTTAATACCTATCTCAAATAATTTTTAGAAAATCGATAGCAAAGAAATAGGGCGATAGTTATTAAGAATAGTATTATCACATTTTTTGTGGAGTGGCATTACTACTGCTATCTTTAGAGATTGTGGAAAAATACCTAGCTGTATACTATTATTAAATATAAAACATAAAACATAAGAAGTAGAATTTGATGAGAAGAGAACATATTACTTTATGAATCTGCAGCGCAGTGAATAGTTCACAGAAAAAACTTTCTGATTGACTTTCCGTATCACTGTTTGTATCAAAATTGAGGTTATTGTCTGCTGAGTTCTGGAAATAGCTTATATTACAAAAATAATTATTAAACAAATCAGCAATTTCTAATGAGTCAGAGATAGTTGAGTTGTTTGCATTCAAAACTATGTTCACTTCGGAGGCTTTTTCTATTGAGAATTTCATCAACAATTCGCCATTCCTTTTTGGAATATCCAAGACTTGCAACTAATTTATTTTGGAAATAATTATCTCTACACAGAGGGGTTTCCACTTTGAGCTCATGACTTAGGTTTCCCAAATAGGTTTTGAGCCTTTTATTATGTGGGTTTCTCACACGAACACAGAGCTTATTTTTTTTCAAATTATCAAGAGTCATAGAGTTATCCATGGGTTCAAAAATTTATTTTTATTGCTTACACTATTTATGTGCTTGCTATTCGAAATGTAAATTGAAGTTTATTAAGAAATAAATCGAATGCACTAGATGGATCGCTTGTATTAAAAACATATTTCCAAAACTCAAAATTCAAACGGCTTTTAAGTATTCCAAAATTGATTTTTTCATATGTTTGACACTCAGTTGCTTTGGTACGCAACACATTACAACCAAATTGAATACATGTTAGGTTGTGATCCGTAATTTTGAGGTCAAATTCTATGAAATTATTTCGGTGAACCCTTATAAATATGTGGTCCAAACACGAACTTTAGCGAGTAGGTTGAGCAAGCAAGGACTCAAAACCGAACGCAGATAGAGTCGACAAAAATTGATCGAAATCTGATGAGTCAGATAAAATATTAATATTAAAATAAGCAATACAGTATTTTTTTCACTATTGCGACGCCAAAAATACGGAAAATTCTTAGCTGTACATATATAACTTTTAACACAATAAGAAGTACTCGAAATTTCGCAATTGAGACTAGCAATCTGAAAATTATATTTGTTTGATTTCTTTGCTTACTATGCCATTTTTAAGGAATACTCTAACACCACCAGCTGCATATGAATCATTATATGTCACATAAAATAAGTAATAAGGAATATTAAAATCAGAAATTTCATTTTCAAAAATCCAGATTTTAGAAACAAAAATTAAATCTGGTAAATGGTCTAAGGAGGACAGATGGGATAAAAATGGTATCAAAATTCTTTCTAAGACTTCGAAATTTTTGATGAATCACCCAAAATATTGTTCATTGTTTGAATAGTCTATGCATTAGCAATTAGAATATTCAGATAAAGAGACGTTATTACCATTACTAATAGTTAATTGTAATTAAGATTAATCATACTAAAAGAAGAAAAAAGAAAGTTGAAAAGTTAATTAGTAAAACCCTGAGTTTGAAGATTTTCAAAAGAATTTATTTTCAATGCTTTTTCACCTTCCTGTATTCTGATGAGTACAGTTGAATTTCTTACCCAAACGAACTTGCACTTGCCATTCGGTTTGAGTTCATTTGCTTTATTAAGTAGAGATTGCTGCTTTATTTTCCATCTCCAGAGCTGTTGTCGTGTCCACCAAAGATTTCCTTTGCTATCTTGTCTTTATTTGCTCGCATTTTCGTCATAACATTGTTCTTCCGTGAAAGTGCAGAAAACGGTAAACGCACAACGGCAAACGATAACTCTTAATACCAATTTTTAGCAAATCCGTCGAACATCTTTGTAGTATAGATTCTAAGTAGACATACCGACAGACAAAAGGGCGGGCAGTAATAGCAGACCCACTTGTTTGATCTTGTCTATAGTATGTAGTAATAGCTCATTAGTATACTGTAATGTATGACAACAAATAACAGAAAAAATGTTCAATTAAATCATAATGAAAACTAAATTTATTTATTATTTATTTATGAATTCACTGATGATCTGTGGGTAAAACGCCTTTGAAACTATATGTCGCAAAAATCATGTATTGATAAATTTATTTATGTTGATGTAGTCCACGACTAATGTCGGGCAAGTAGCCCCTGCTTTGCATGAACGTGGCTGTAGAGAATAGATCAGGCTTTTTAGAAGTTAAGTAAAGTATAAGGAATCAATTATATTAATCATTCCTAACAAATCTTTTCTACATTCAACGACGAGATTATGATCAGGATTACAGGGATCATAACCTTCCCACTTCACTGCATTCCTACTGCTCCGCCTGTGGGGTTCGCCAGTTCGACCTCAAAAGATATCTGCAGGCATACCGATTTTGGATCACTTCATCGTTGAGCCCAATCAAATGCTGGTGTTTCTGCATTTGTGTGATCCAGGAGTTTTTAGGCCTTCCTCTTTTACGCGATTGTAAGGGAACGTTGATTGCCATTGCCTTTTTGACGAGGTTCGTAGGATCCCTCCATTGAACATGACAATACCTACTGAGTCGGTCTTGCTCCAATTTTTTCGAGATGGCTTCTTTGACGTGAAGGCTT
The DNA here is from genome assembly GCA_963576555.1 of Ferdinandea cuprea. Lineage (NCBI taxonomy): Eukaryota > Metazoa > Arthropoda > Insecta > Diptera > Syrphidae > Ferdinandea > Ferdinandea cuprea. Next base: position 123,924,951 of record OY754958.1, on the reverse strand, counting down.
CCTCGGATTCTGGAACTTCTAATTTGATTAAGCGTTGTTACTCCAGCTGTCATGCGAAGCATCCTCATCTAAGCTGCTGTCAACTTGCCCTCACACTTTTTGTTCATTGTTCAGCATTGTGAACCGAATGAGAGCGCCGGACGCACAACTGCGGTGTAGAGCCTTCCCTTTAGCTTAGGAGACATTTTTGGGTCACAGAAGATGACAGAGTTTTCCCGCCACTTCACCCAGCCTACGCTTACACGAAGATGAATGTTGTCATCAGCGGTTGCTTCGCTGTTGATCATTGATCCCAGCTATTTGAACTTTTCACACTTGGGAATCACCACCCCATTCAAATAAATGTCCGGAATGGGTTGACTTGGGTCAGAGAATGGGCAGTACAGATACTCTGTCCTATTTTTGGCTAATACGATATCCATTCCCTTCTAAAATATCTACGCAAACATCAAGTACTCGTTGCGGGAAAGTCTGATCAATACTTATGATAGCTCCATCGTCAGCAAAGAATAACTGTTGCACTTAAGGGTCCGTCACTTTTCCCTCAAGCAGATAATCTAGGACTGTAATAAAGAGCAAGGGACTTAAGACACTTCCCTGGTGAACACCGACTTTAATTGGGAATTCATCTGTGACCCCTGCGGTACGTCTGACTTTTGTCTTCGCTCCCGCGTACATGTCCATGATCATCCGTACGTAGGTTTCAGGAACTCCTCGTTGTTTTAACGCAAAGAAGCCTGTGGCTAGCCGAATCTGACTTCTACTGAGTTAAAGTAGTTGTTTCGTTTTTTAGTGGGAACTGTTTGTGCGTAAAGTTTGTTGCTTGTCTGTTTCCTTCGGTTTCCATCCAGAAATGTAGCTTTTTCTTTTTTAGCCAGGTTTTGATACAGCTTTTTATAGTGTTCATAGGTAGCCCGCAGGATGGTCTTGGCGCCGTGAAATGTTCTTGCTAATTCGTCTGCTTTTTCATTGCCTTCATGACCTGGCACCCAAATCAAATATACTTTGTTGGTGGTAGCCAGTATTAAGAGAAGTTGAAGGCAATCCCAGACTAGTTTTGATGTTATCTCAAAGACGTTAATTGCAAGTAGAGCTGCCCTGCTGTCAGAGAGAATGTAAATGGTTTTATTCGTAATGAGCCTGTTTAGACTCTCTCGAGCTTGCATGGATTTCTGCCTGAAATACGGAACAGTTAATATCCATACTGGTGTATAGGTAAGTATTAGTTCTAGGTTAGTATACTCCTGCTCCAACTCCGTCATTTGTTTTGTATCCGTCTGTATACCATACGTAGGAATTCTTGGCAAATGTTGGTATATTCTGTTCCCAGTTTTGGCGTTCTAGGAATGTAACCTTGAAGTTGTGTTGGAAGTTGTAACGTGGCAAACATTTGTCCGTTCTATGTATTCCGAGTAGTTCCTGTTTTTTTTAATTTCCTGTAAGATTGCAGGATTACCTAGATTGGAATTCGTTTCAACTTCTGTGATGAGCATGTAGGCATTTACCATAGCTTCTTTCATGAGTTCTAGATGATATGGTGGGATGTTTAGGATAACCTCAAGTGCAGCAGTCGGTGTTCTCTTCATTGCACCAGTTGTACATGCACAGGCCAGTCTTTATATTTTGTTTAGTTTAGTCTGTGCAGACCTCTGCGTAGCTTTATACCACCAAATGGCGGCTGCGTACGTGATAATAGGTCTAGTTATTGCCATATATATCCATAATGTCATTTTTTGGTTGAGTAACCAGTTTTTACCTTTTGCTGGTCATCAGTGAGATCCTGGCTTTGTCAATAGTCTTGGTAAGGTGAGAGTTCCATGTAAGTTTTTTATCTAGTGTGACTCCTAGGTATTTAACTTCCGATGAGAACTCTATCGATTCACCGAATAGTGTTGCGCTTCTGAGTCTGTCTAACTTTCTCTTTTGGTGAATGCAACTATGGTGCTTAGCTCAGACGGTCTACGTCCTACCTTAGGTATATATTTAACAGTGACCTCCTTCCATTTTTTTGGTATGTATCCCCATGCATAACTAGCCCTGAACAAGTTAATCAGTACAGGCAGCAGATGCGGGATGCCCTTTTGTTGTAAGGCTGGAGATATTCCATCTTCTCCGGGGGCTTTGAAGGGTTGAAATGATTTGATTGCCCAAATTATTTTGCCTTCATGAAAGATTTGCTTGGTCCAGTCCTCTCTGAGCGGTCTGATCATTCTTCTCTGGAGAGGGATTTCAAGACATACTTGAGAAATTATGGAGTCTTGAAAATATGTTTCAGTTAAGAGCTGCAGCGTCTGTAGCCCTTTTTCGGCCATCTAGTTTTTTCATTAAACCAATAGGATTAGTGTGCTGCTTGGAGAACACTTTATGTAAGCGGGCGCCACTTCTGATGTCGTTGGTAGTTTGGGAGAAGTGTTTCCACGACTATCTTTTGGCTCTTCTAATTTCTTGGTTATATGTGGTGAGTGAGTATCTCTATGTATTTACTCACCATTGCGTTTTGCTTTATTGAAGAGCTTTCTTGTTTCCTTTATCAGTTTGGCAAGTTTTTTGTTCCACCAGGGAGTGAGTCGGTTACCTGATTTCTCATTTTGGGGCAGGCCTGATGGAAGGCATTCGAAATTACCATATTGAGGTTTTCACAGGTTAGCTCTATGCTTTCAATATATCTGATATTTGTGATAAAGCAACCCAAGTTATCCATGAGCTCTTGACAGTAAATGTCCCAGTCTGTGGATTTGGGTTGTCTGAATTTTTCAGAGAGAATGGCACCTAATACAAGGTCAAAAAGGATATGGTGGTGGTCTGACATCGATGTTTCTGATGAGACATGCCAGTTCCTAATGAAGTTTTTTATAACAGATGTACATAGGGTTAAATATAAGACTTCTTCCCTAATTCTGTTTTTAAAGGTGGGGTTGCTTCCCTTTGCTAATAATTTCTAAATTATTAATATTTATAAATTGTAGTAAAGACTCACACCGTTTGAACTACCCCAGATTGTATGGTGAGAGTTTGCGTCGCAGCCAATAATCAGTTGCAGCTTTTTCATGCCACAGTAGTCCACAAGTCCCTTCAGTGGCAGGAAATCCATGTCATTGGAGTCCAGATCTTTATTTGTGTATTCTGGAATTGGGAAGAGTTCAGTATTTTTATTAGTAAGTATACATACTCTGGGTTTTCCAGGGCTTGTGGAAGCATATAATAACTCACCTAAGAGTCCCTTTACCTGGTCATTGAGAACGTATGGTTCCTGGATAAAGGCGACATCTAGGTGATCCTTGTTAAATCTATAGCTAAGAACTGCCGTGGCAGCCTTAGCGTGTTGTAGATTAACTTGGATGCACCTTAATCCCATAGGATTGCCAGTATTTGAGCCATTTGAGCCCGATGTCTAACATCTTTTTTCAGAACTCACTGGGTATCTCATCCGGCCCAACCGCTTTTCTCTTCTTGGAGTTCTTGACCGCTTTTTCAACTTCTTCGACTGTTATGTCAGTCACTTCTTCATTGTTGGGGGCGACTCCTGGAGAATATAGCCGGGGAAACTCGCAGAACTCTCGCCACCTGTGTACAAATTTTTCGTCGTCCACAAGTAGTTGGCCTTGAGCATTGTTAATGAACTTCGGCGAACGAATTTCCTGAGCATTTTTTCTTCTCTGTGCGGCAATCTTGAAAATTGTTGTTGCCTTGTTCGTGTTTTGTCGAAACTCGTTGGTTATCTGGTTCCCATCAGCAGGCGAAGAAGATACGTCCACCAACTTCTGACTCTCCATACACTTAGCTTGAATTTGGGCAAACTTTTTCTTCGTGATACTTTTGCAACGTCTGTATTCCACTTCAAGACCAGCTTTTTCAACTATAATATTAGAGGCACACTTTGACCAAGCATTGAAAGCCACATTCTTTTTCTTCATTGCTGCTTGAATTTCCTCTGTCCAACACCAATTTTCCTATCCCTGACTCTTCGAGGCTACAAGCAGTACTTTAGCTTTCTCTAAGCAGGCTCGTTGTAGGGAATCCTGGATATCTTGTGCACTGCACTCTTCATCCTCAACTTCGTTGGTGTTGTTACGGAGGAAATTTTCCATGTTGATAATAAATAACTCGCCTTTTTCTTTGTCCAGGTTGTACCAATTGATTTTCGCAGAAACCTTTGTTTGTTTATTTTTGTTCTTCTCCTCCTTGAATATTTCTGTCAGGAGGAGACGGTGTTGCTGGGTGATTGCCTCTCCTTCATGAAACTTGCCACCAAATGGTAGTCAGTCTGGGTTTCATTTCCGCCAATGCTATAAGTGACCAAGTGCTGGCTCTATTTGATGACGATTGTATTTAAAACGATCAGACCGTATGACTTGCACATGCTTAGGATGTCTTTACCAGAAGAATTCCTGGTGCCATATCCTAGTCCCCCATGGCAGTCTTCATAGTCTTCGTTAGACTTCCCGGCATGTCCATTCAAATCTCCGTCAACAAACAAAAGCTCATCCTTTGGGATATTCCTGATGAGGTTGTGGAAATCAAGCCAGAATGCATCTTTTTTCCTCTTCTCGCACCCGATTTGGGGAGCATATGCAGTGACAATATTCCACACCTCGCCTTGACTCACTAGTTTGAAACACATCAAACGGTCACTGGACTTTGAAATGGTCAATACGTTGCTAAGCAACTCTGCCACAAGAATGATACCGATACCATTCTTACCCTGTTCTTTACCGAAGTATAAAACATCTTGTATGCCTTTGTCTTAACGTCCAAGAAACGCAACGCGCTCGATTTCCGGTGTTTTGCCATTTCGTTTCTTGGACACACAAGATGTCCAATCGCCTTCTTATTATCATCTCTTCCAGCTCGTAGGTGCGACCACTTATACTTCCAACGTTCCAACTCGCGACTCTTAAGTTTCGCCTAAGTCTTTGCACTATGTTGCTATCCCCCGGATACCGAATAGCTCTGACCCGTGCATTTCTACTCGTCCCAGGATCACAACCATGCGTAGCATTAGTGTGGCGGGGTAGTGTTTCTTTGAATGTAGATTTCCATAATGCTAGGTTAAGCGAGATTGTTTGTTCAACAAGTGCATGCTCCTGATATAAGTTCTTGATTGATCTTACTTTTATGACACCGGTGATCTCCAGTCGTGTCAACCCACGGATTTGCATGCACACTTGTGGGGCAGTTTAAAGCTGTTAAATATGTTGCTAGGCTCACCTGGATGTTTAAATTGCCTAGATGTGATTCCTCCGCCTTAGTCGCCTTTTACGACAAGCACTGGCGGGCGCTGCAGGGATATTCTTACTTCCCGTCCCTTCACGGGGCTAATCATTCCTTACAAATAAAAATAAAAATACGTATCTTAAAGCGAAAAGGTATATATATTAGAGGCTTTTTAATATGTTCTCTTATTACGCAAGTTAATTTATTTTCTCCTCAAAAGACACAATATAAATAATGGCAGCCAACAATTAAAACTATACAAGCTAATGCAATTAACTTAAGCACAATTTTCCGAACACATAATGCACTTATTTAAAATAAATACAAAACATAGATTTACATATATGTACATGTTATATTTTTATTTATTTCTAAAGGAATCACTGCCAATTGCACGATTGCAACAGATAAAACCAAAATAACCCCAGACAGACAAAGGGAAAACCTCAGACAAAAGAGACATCACCCCGAACTGCGCCGTATAGAAGTGATTACCCTCTGTATCAAAGCCAAAAGGACCACTTCCAATTTGGTCCGAACAGGATCCTATCAATCCAGGACTATACATGTTGTCATTGAAGTTATTTGTGGTACCTTCACTCCGAGTACTGCACTGATGTCTTCAATCTGCCGCACCAATTCTGATGACAAATTTTCGCAGAATAAAAAAGGACTTTATATTCACCCCTACCAATTGAAGAAAGGCTTCTCGTAGATGTTTTTTTTTCACCGAAGAGCGTGTCCTTTTTTTTGGTGGGGAGGAAAATCGCATCATATGCTTTCCGGACACGTCCCTGGTGAAAATTTGAGTCACGAAAACAATTTTGAGAATTGGTTTGTTACTTTTGTTCGTTTGTGAGGTTGTTGCCGTTTTTGTTGCTGCACTCATTTTTTTTTTCGTTTGTTGTGTGAATATCCTTTTCTTACAGCTTTCGATGTCTTTCGAACTTGGTCGACCAAAGACGAGTCGGCGGCGTGGGGGCGCGCGGGCAGACGCCATTTAAATATAAAGAACTTGTACATTTTGTGGTTTTCATCGAACGACGCCGCGAGAAGGAAATTAAATAACAAATGGCAGATGTGGTGGATAACAGTAATTCGACATACGCAAATGCAGTTGTTTGCTTTATACGGATCATCCCCGACCCACTTGCCCTCATCAATGGGACGAATGCTGCATTCCGATTAGGTTAATGATTTCTTAGCAGACAATTGGGGTTGGTTTTTTTTTCTTGGCACGATTTTGGAATTTAAATCGCTGTTACTGTGCCCCTAAATCCGGGAAAATCAATTAAAGCGACGGGCATTTTTGGCATCTTATCCTAATGTGCCCCTAATCCCACGAACATTTATGATGAGGTGCTGGCTTTACCATAGCCGTCGCCCGACCCATTAACCCTTAAGTCCGGCATTGGTGCCAAAACCTGAATCATTTTATTTTGTGCTACTGCTCTTCGCCTGTTTGCCCTGTCAGTGTCATTAGTTCCAGATAATTTACTTAGTCGTCCTGCAAAAGGTTTTACATTACAGTGAACAATTTGAAAAGTGGGTTCCGCAAGGAGAGTGAAGAACAGTTTTTGGACGACGACAACGAAAACGACTACAACGATGTGGAATGATCCTTTATCTCTATTCAATGCTTCCGTTGCAGTGTCCGGAATTCGAAGGAAAATGATTTTTTCGGAGAAATTCCTTCTGGATTCCTTTATTTTTCAATTCGTGGGATGTCGCTTTATTGTGGTTGTGAATTGAAGGATGAATTATGACGCTTATTGGCTGAGGAAGAAGGTAGGCTCTTAGCTGGGTGCTATGAAGTTAAGCAGAGAGAAGTGGATGAAATTTGAATGCAACTGACAAGTGGCTGTGAGTAATTGTTTTCTTATGTCAAAATTAGTTTATATCCTTTTTTTGAAAGTAAATTTGGATGATGGATTTTGTGTGGATGAAGTTACTTTCGCGATGAGAATTTAATAGCTACTAACAGCCGTACATTTCGTCTTATACCTGAAAAGTCAAGCATCATCACACCAATGTAAATTTATGAACCCCACGCACGTGATCCAATCGACCATTAATGGCACTCACAGCTGAGCTTACCACACAAAGCCTTGTCCTAAAAGTGAGGGTATAGACCAACGAAAGTAGAAGAAACATTGTGTACAAATTTATCGTGGGAAATACCAATACACTCACTTACTCCTTCAAAAGAATATCATGCTGTAAATTACACTTCTAATTGAAGTCTTCAAATTCGCATTACATTGCAATGGAGTAGAAAAACCATCCGACAACTGTGGAACATGCTGAAATCTTCTAGTAAGAACTTAATTTTCCGTAATTACTTTGTTATTGGCAATAGAGAACCTCACTCACTCACTCGTGGTGTTCTTTCCTACAAACTCACAGTGTGTGCCTTGCTGATGGAAGCAAAAAAAATTTCACTAAGGCACATCATCATGGGCTTCATCGTCAACAAAACGGAACACCATAACGAGGGTCATGAAACAGAAATTACAACGAAACAAATACATTGGTACTCCGAAAATAGAAGCAGAAGAAAATGAAGACAAGAGAAAACTTTCCCCAAAAAACCATGGAATATGGAGCATGTTTCTGTTTTTACTACTTCGAATCCTTAGGCAGTTTTCTTTACGAACTGAAATTTTTATTTTTCGATTTTATTCCCTTTACTTCTGAGTTTTCCATATTTGTTTCATTTTTGCTTTGTTTGGTCCTACAACATTATGTGCATCGAGCAAACAAGGATGAAAGCGCCACTCCAACGCTAGCAACTTGGCAAGCAAGCAAAAAAAGGGATCAAAATCGTATCCCATTTCGCGTTACTCGCAAAACGAAGCATCGAACAACAGATGTCGATTTGTAACTCATAAATTCATGCGGCATATTTTATTGATACCCATATAAAATACTGAAATTTAATTGAGCAAAGGACGTCAGAAAGAAGGTATATTTTATGTTTTTCTTTTTAAAGACGTGTACCAATTGATGTGTAGAAAACACGTTTGTAGAAATTCGAATATTGAATGATTGTGTGAACACAAAAAGATACGAAAAAGAAACTCTTTGATTTTGAAAAGACCAATTTTAAATATACTAAACACTGGGTGCAATGGCTTAGTGGTTAAGTGCTTTGGACTACTAGGTTAGGTTAGGTTAGGTTAGGTTGAAGTGGCAGTCAGATAGAAGTCTGACTCACTTAGACCAATATAGGTCCATTGTGATACCACGTGGATCTGAAGTTTCTGCCTACACGTTGAACCATTTTGAGGAGCTAATAAAGCGTGAGAGACATTTTGGGTCGGTGGAGTTTAGATCATTAAGATCATTATAGAAGAAGGCCCCCATATGGAGGTTTCGCTTTCGAGAGAGAGCAGGGCATGCGCAGAGGAGGTGTAGAGTAGTCTTCTCCTCTTCCTCGTCCAAACAGCTCCTACAGAAGTCGTTGTAATAGGCACCAAGCCTTGCTGCATGCCTGCCTAACAAACAGTGTCCAGTTATGACACCAATTGTAGCACCAATGTGCGATCGATTAAGGGTAATCAAGCTCCTTGAGCGTCTTGGATCCAGCCTAGGCCAAATCTGCTTCGTTGTCAGACAAGTAGTACCATTTGTCCATCTGTGATTAGTTTTTTCTAATGCATCCAGTTTAAACCAGAGCTTGCACGTGGAAACTGGTGTGCCTAAGGAGCCCTTTTCAGGCAAGATTGAGAGGGTAGTTCCAAGTTTGGCGAGTTCGTCGGCCTTGCAGTTACCCGGAATGTCCCTATGCCCCGGCACCCAACAAAGGTGAATGTTGAACTGCTCAGCCATCTCCTTTAGAGATGAACGGCAATCTAGGGCTACTAAAGAGTTAATAGAGACAGAGTCCAGACACTTGATGGCGGCCTGACTGTCCGAAAAGATTCGAATATCCTTTACGGATACCACATTCTTTCTTAGCCAGGACAAGACTTCCTTTATCGCCATAACTTCCGCCTGGAAAACACTACAATGATTAGGAAGACGGAAGGAGAGACTGAGATTGAGCCTGTCTGAAAAGACACCTCCACCCACTCCATCATTTGTTTTTGAACCGTCCGTGTAAAAATGGATTGATTCTTCTTCCGGCAAGGCATCCTCCCAAAAGGATCTAGGGGGGATGGATATCTGGAAGTTTTTGTCGAACAGCAGTTGGGGTGTGGTGTAGTCTATATTCCTAGAAGGGATTCTGAGTATGTTCAGAATTGCAGAGTGGCCGATTTCACTATCGGCCCATTGAGAAGTTGCTTTGAGGCGAGTGGCCGTGGTAGCAGCCGTCTGTCTGTTAAAGATGTCAAGGGGTATCAAATGGAACAGAATGTCGAGTGCAGCTGAGGGAGTGGTGCGAAGCGCTCCGCCTATGCATAAACATGCTGATCTCTGGACTTTGCCCAGTTTATCGCGATTTATCGCTTTCTCTAAGGCAGTCCACCAGACAATTGTTCCATACGTTAGTATCGGTCTTACAACCGAGATATATAGCCAGTGAGTAATTCGGGGTTGTAGTCCCCACTTGTTTCCAATAGCTTTTTTGCAGGAAAAGAGTGCCACCGTAGCTTTCCGGACTCTTTCTTGTATATTAGATTTCCAGTTGAGCTTCCTATCCAGGATGAGACCTAAGTATTTGGCCTCGTCAGAGAAGACTAAGCTGGTACCCCTGATTGAAGGGGGGTCAACTCGTGGGGTTTTGTATTTCCTAGTAAAGAGGACAAGTTCGGTTTTGTGGGGATTGACGCCCAGACCACAACCGTCAGCCCATCTTATTAGCTTGTTAAGAGCATTTTGTAGGAGTTCTTTTAAGGTGTTAAGGTGCTTCCCCGATACGGCAATAGCAACGTCATCTGCATAGGCAATCACTTTGCAGCCCTCTCCTTCCAGGATAACAAGCAGTTTGTTCACCACAAGATTCCAAAGAAGTGGGGATAGGACTCCTCCTTGCGGGGTTCCCCTGCTGACAGATCTTCTGGCGGAGGTCATACCCAGCTTTGAGTTAATAATACTACTGGTTAGTAGTTGATTAATGAACTCGCTAAGTGTGTTATCCACTTTTAGATCCGACAGTGCAGTTGAGATCGCGGATGTATTGACGTTGTTAAAGGCGCCTTCTATATCGAGGAAGGTTACCATTGTATACTCCTTATGGTGAAGGGAATATTCAATTGAACGTACTAACGAGTGTAGGGCTGTTTCTACAGATCTGCCTTTGCAATAGGCATGTTGGGAGGTAGACAGCAGCCTTTTGTCAATGTTGGTACGAATATGGATATCTATCAATCTTTCTAGAGTTTTTAGGAGAAATGATGATAGACTGATGGGTCTGAGATCTTTCGGAGTGACATGGGAATATTTGCCAGCTTTGGGTATGAAAACCACTTTCACTTCTCTCCATAACAGCGGAATGTGGACCAGTTCAATACAACTTTTCAGAATTAACTCCAACACCGGAAGAATAATATCTGATGTTTTTTGTAATTCGGCTGGTATAATGCCGTCTGGTCCCGCCGATTTATATGGTTTGAAGCTGTGTAGCGCCCAAAGTAGCCTATCCCTGGTGATTAGATCATTAATGTTGGTTATGTGAGTCCTTGCCCTGTTTGGGTTCGTACTACTTATAACATGGGAGCTGCCTGGGAAGTGGGTATCTAATAGCAGATTAAGCGATTCCTCGCTAGACGTAGTCCAAGAGCCATCCGATTTTTTGAGACAGCTGGGCATCGTTGGATTTGTAGAGAGGATTTTCCTTAGCCTAGAACCTTCGGAGGTATCCTCTATTTTGCTACAGAAGAGTCGCCACGATATTCTTTTGGCTTTCCTCAATACTTTTTTATAGGAATTGAGGGGTACTTTGTAGGCATCCCAGTCAGAATCTGTTCGTGTGGCCTTGGCTTTATTGAACAGTTTCCTGCAGACATTCTTAAGTGGGCTCAATTCCGATGTCCACCAATGCGGCTTACGCTTGCCTCTCGGTCTAGTGAGAGGACATGAGGAGGACAATGCTTTATTTAGAGCCATAGTGAGTTCCCTGACTTTATTATCAAGCTCGTTGGTGTCATGAGGGGGACATAATAGCATAGAGCTCACTGAATGCCATAGTGAATCTCTGTACAGGAGCCAATTTGTCTTGCGGTAGTTCCGGAAGGTTGATTGGCGGGGAGGGTCATCATTTAGACTGAATTGAATGTACCTGTGGTCCGAAAACGAGTGATCAGACGAGACTTTCCAATTACCAATCAATTCAATGATGAAATCAGAGACGAGAGTTATGTCTAAGACCTCTTGTCGACTTCTGGTTATAAAAGTAGGTTCACTACCTCTGTTGCAAACAATGAGATTTGTGTGTAAAATATAATCAAAAAGTGACTCACCTCTGTAGTTTGTATCGGAACTGCCCCATACTGAATGATGAGCGTTGGCATCACATCCAATTATGAGTCCAGTGTTGTGTTTTTCAGCTTCTTTTACAAGATCCTCCAGGGTCTTACCTGGGAGATCTCCCACGATATCATGGGCGAGATAGGCCGAAGTCAGCCAGTACGTGCCTTTGGCCGTCTCTAGCCTCGCTGTGGTTATGTCTCGTCCGCTGAAATTAGGTAGTAAAAATACATTAAGACTACTTTTCACTAATATGCAGGATCTAGGGTTACCTTTGTCTGATACATAAAGTGCGTAGTATCCCGGAGTCCTGAGTCCGCAAACCAGGTTGTTGACAATCCATGGTTCTTGGATCAGGACGATATCTTCTCTATCTTGAGAAAGACGGAGAAGCAAGGAGGCCGAAGCCTTTTTGGAGTGTTGGAGGTTTATCTGTACTAACTGCAGCATCAATTGCTACAATTAGGCAGAACTACTTCCACCACGGTCTTATCTAGGCCCTCTGATTCCGAAGATGAACCAAGAAGTTCATCCTCACTAAGAAGAAGAACCTTGTTTAGGCAGTCCTCCGTCTCCATGTCCGACAACGTGTCAGTAATAGAGGCAGTGGGCCTGGTTGGGGTAGCCTGGTCTGCGGAGACATCGTCTTCCATGTGAGGAAAGGATACGGATGTACCCGGGTCAAGGGCTGCGGAATCGGAGTCTAAGGGGTGAGGAGGCAGTTTGCCAGTCTCTAACTCATCCTTTTTGTAGACGCGCAGAGTGATTTTCTCCCAACCAAAACTTATCATGCCGTTGGTCTGCGCCAAAGGAGCAAGGGATTCCTGGTTGATTACTATAATAGCAGATCTATAGGCACCCCTTTGCTCTTCCAGCTTAGCGACCTTCCAGTCATGGGTGGGTAATGAGGGATTGCAGCGCTGGATGACTTCCAGGACTTCATCCGCGGATGGTGGTTCGATGGGGATCCAGGTGCGAGTCCTAGGTCTGCTAGGGATGTTCTCCTTTGCTACGACTTCGAGCTTAGCACCCGGCCAAACCTCTCCTAGACTGCTTACAGCCGACTTGTAGAGATCGACAGATCTTATGTCCGCGCAAGCGATTAGCTTGACGTGTCCTTGATGCCAACCAGCATCTTGAGTATTCGGTGGCGGTCCAGGGGTTGCCCTGATGAAGGGTAGAAAGCTACTTAAGAGCTTCAGCTTGACCGTTTGCCACCGTTCGGGAGATATCGTGCCGTCTATGTCGCTACGATCAATGACAGCAACCACGATTTTGTCTTTGAGGACATCGCTGAAGGACCTGAGAGGTTTAACGGCGGAGGTGCTGGTGTTATGCACCTTGGGGCGTTTTGAAACCGGAGCGGTTTCTTCCACCGACCTCTGGCGCTTAGACGTAAAGTCACCGCTGGTCTCCTTGTCCTTGGTCATAAAATTTTCGGCCCATTTCAGCTTGGCAACCTGTTTAGGAGTTCTGTTGGTCTCCAGAATAGCTCCAAAGACCTTCAGAGTCCGTATTGCCTCACGTCGTTGTTTATAGTACGACCTCGAGGGAGTGCGTTGTCGCGAACTTCCACTACGAGACGTACTAGGGGTGTTAGTACCAGCAGTGGAAGGGCCATGAAGTGCCACAATCCTACCACTGCTAGGGAGGATACCTTCCTTTTGCTCATGAGGATAGCTGCTGTTGCCAATACGGGGTGGACCACGAGTCCGCTCGGCGTAGCAGGAGCTGTACCGGTAGACAGTTTAATCACCGTACTACCGCCCGGTTTGGAAGGGATACCGGTCTTAAAAATTGGATTAGGTTTTTTTATTTGATTTTTGTTATTGTTGTTCATGTTAGGACCCACGAGTGGCGGAGAAAGGAGGTCGATCTGTACAGAGATCCGCAATATACAGACAAGGCTAGCAAAATCCGGAGGGCGCCAGGTATCCGGACACTCCGTTAGCGACTGGGCTTTTTGACTGGGCCCCCAGCCAGGTTGACGCTCGGCACGGGTCGTATGACACCATCGTCCGGCCCAGGGAAGAGGATGAAAACTGGAAGAAAAGTTAAAGGAGAGGAAGAGGAAGAGAAAAAGGGGGGGGGGAAAACACAGGGAGGACACAGGGGAAGAACGTCCTTTGGTTTCAGGACTCATCTAGAGAAAAACTTCTCGAGAATCATTGACCCTACTCAGCCCCTACAACTCGGCAAGTTCGACGCTCGGAGTAGGGGTTTGAACTACTAAGCGAGAGTTCAAATATGTATTGGACCTGTATCACCTGGAGGTCTTAATTCGCTGGTCCACCTCTTGCGAATTTTTGACAAACATCCAAGAGTAATAACTATCATGAGAAGCTTTTCAAAAAATAAATTGCCGTTTGGAATCGGCATTAAACTGTATTTCCTTTCCATTCGTGTCCAAAAAAAATATATCTTCGCACACACAATGTTTGGAGAGGCTAGGCTTTGGGACGTTTGCGCCTTATAATTATTCTTTAAATTCATAAAGTTGGGCGGACAACATCTTGTTCATACAATTCTAACGGTTTAAAATTAAATTAATTTAAATTATCTATGCAATATTAAATTAAGTATCAATTACAGAGACGCAATATCTCTTCAGCTGGTGATAGATCTTAACAGTATCTCACAGTATGAGGGATGACTATAGAGACTATAAGAAGACTTTGGAGAAGTCCAGAAAGGTCGGTCCGCCAATGCCGTCCGTCGGTCTGTCTGTCTGTCGAGGAGCCGTATAGCGAAACGGTACGACGGATTTGCTTTAAAGTTTTTGGGATAACATTTCGCGGCGACTTTTTATTTTTTGGTTTATCGTTTGAAATGTACCTGCAGTACAATTTTTTGTAAAACTCACTTATCAATTGGTTTTTTTAGATAAATATCTTTATTTTCAGCAAAAATATACATTCTTAAAATCTACTATTACACAATTTACAGAGATATGATTATTACTACCTTACTACTGAAAATGTATATTGTTCTGAACTAAAATACAAAATTAATTTTATGTAATAAATAATAATACTGGAGGAAAAGCTGATAGAAAAATGAGAGGCGAATAAATAAATGAAAAATATATCACTTATTTGCTTAAAAAATTAAGGATTTTTGTATATTTTTTGTACTTTGGTTTCTTGAGATTGTCCCAAAAATACTGCATATCTGCTAAGTTTTTTGAAAAAAAAAAATCTAATAATTGTAATTTATAAAACCGCCAATATCTCAAAAACATATAAAGGGAATTCGTACAATAAAGTTTAAATAGTAATCATTTTACGATGTTAAATAATCGAATCTGCGTACTTCAATTTTTGGAATAATTTTTTTTAATTTTTTTTCCATGTAACGATTTTTTTAATTTAATTCGTTTTCTCAGAAACGGCTCTAATGATTTTGATCTGTTTTCGTATTTTTGACAATAATGTGAAATTTCTCTGATATGCAAAGTTAAATCGATAGAGCTGTTTTTGAGAAAATTCAAGTTTTCAAAACTAGAAAAGTGATTTTAATAAATTTGGTATGTTTTTCCATTTTGTTTGAGGCGATTCAAAAGTGAATTTCATGTGAATGTCATGAGCGAGATAATTTCGTCTAATGCAGTCGGGCACTGTATTCTTTCTGTTGTCCCCAGTAGATGTCATGCACTTGCTAATTTTTAAAGCTTAAAATGTTTTAAGCATTAAAGCCAAACTCTTCACAACTTCACCGCTAAGCATTAGGGCCAACTTCAGCTGTGAGTGCTTACCCTTGAGAATCTGAATTCAATTCCACTTTGTTTTACTCCTTCTTATTTCTTAATTCCCGCTGTATTAAGCTACTTTTGTAAGAAAAAAGACAATCTTTTAACTGAAGGTCCACAACATCCAAGAAGTAAGAACTGTCATGAGAAGTTTCTCAAAAATTAATTGCCGTTCGGAATCGTCATTAAACTGTAGGTCCCTTCCATTTGTGTCAAAAGTATATCTTCGCACACACAGTGGTTGGAGAAGCTAGCTAGCTTTGCGTCCTGTATGGGCCGTTTACGCCTAATATTTATTTTATTTTTTCAATATCAGGATCGACACGTTTAGTATATCAGCTCCCTGCTGGGAACAATCAATTATTGACTGTTAAGCCATAAGAACTAACGCTTGCTACAAGAGTTGCAGAGACATCGAAATCACTATTCACGTCACTAGATTGAGGAAGATATGTACGGGTGAATACTTTTTTTAAAGATATGAGCAACATATAGATATTTGCTGCAAATTCATTACTAAATCCAATTGGTTCATATTGGAGTATTCGTTTGGTGTTCAATCGCATCAGTTACCCCCCCACAACAGTCGCCCTTTAGAAACTAAAGAGAACTATCCCTTGCTTCTATCCTCGTTTTCATATATCCAATGTGATATATGAAAGCTGCTAGTGAAGAATTTAGTCATCTTAGTTGACGCTAATACAATAAAACAGGTTTGATTATTTGCAGTCACGAAGTCCGAAGATTCGGAAGTGGTTTAAGTCACAGTTGGTTTTTGTCATGCAAAATTGAATAGTATTTATATTTTTGTAACTTTCGTAGTAAGTACCTACATAAGACAGTGACAATAATTTCGATTTGATAGACTAATGATATCGTCTCCCTTATGCCAGAAACATGAATGTGCATAAACGCAAATTTTAGGAAATTTTGTTGAATGTTCATTTGTCTCGTAAAATAAGAAGGTCTAGTTTCTGATACAAATTTTAAAATTGTATATTACATCCTCATTTTGTGTTTTTAAGCTGACATAGTTCTAATGATGGCACCTCATCCCTTCCCCAAAATTTGGCACATTCATCATTCTGGACCAAATATAAAAAAAATAATCAAATTTTTAGTACGTAGATAAAAAAGGCATATTAAAATCAAAAAGAGTACCACCGACGAAACGTTTTAATTGATGATATTGGTAACAATGAATACGAATGTAAGCTTATTCTATCTATCGGACGTTTTCTATAAAGTAGTATTATGCCAGATCCACAAATGGTTTTTTGTAACGAATGGCTTAACTTTATGGATCTGAACCCTATATTCGTGTAATTGACATTGCAAAATATTATGGTGTCCTTTCACACATGACATTCTAGGTTTTTCTAATTCATAGGGTACGAAACGGAAACGCACGCTCACGAGCCCTTTGTGACTGTGCTGTCGGCTTAGAATTTTAAAGAGGAGCCCATGTGAAGATTTTGGGGCGCAAGCCTAACTATTGTAAAAATCAACAACAGCTTGCTTGTGCATACAGTGTGATACACTATCCATATTCCATATCCCTATATGCCTCCAATAAAAAGGCGTTTATATGAAACTTATATGAAAATCTCTGAAAAAACGTGCACAAAAAGTGGTCGTGGCCAACAACTTTGTATGGGTGATATATTTGAAAAAAATATTGGCTTTATTGTTAAACAATTTTTCTTCGGTTTTTTTGAACATATTCGTGGAAACATAATTTTAGTTATTGTAATTTATATTAATACTCTATATCTTTAACTTTAGCTATAATTTTTTTTTTCTAAATTGTGGACCTGGCAGTAGGTGTATTCAAAAATAAATCAATTTTTTTGTATTCCCTAGGGATCATCTGTCATCATTCATGCTAAAAACCCTAGAGCGTTTATCCTTATTAGGGCTAAATGTAGAAATGGTTTTTTGACCGAGTCGCAAAACACATACATGAGGGACAAATCTGTTGAAACCGCTCTGCTCGAGGTGGTGGGATAAAGAGAAAAGACTCTACACTTCAGTGAGTTTGCGATGGCGGCCTTTCTTGACATGGCTTCAACAACGTGGAGTGCAGGGCCATAAGAAGCGCTCTAGTGGACGCAAACATTGAACAGCGAATAACGAACTGGGTTTGCTATATGCTTGCGAGCAAATAAACTGTTCCATTCCTGCGGTATCAGGGCAAACCCTTCAAAAACGGAACTGGTTGTTTTTACCAGAAAATACAAGATACCGCAATTCAAGCTCCCAAAACTTAACGGAGTAGAATTGTCCCTTTCGGATAGTGCGAAGTATCTGGGCGTAATTCCAGATAAAAAATTGAATTGTAATCTCAATGTTGCGGAAAGAATTAAAAAGGCTTACAATGCTCTTTTTATCTGCAAAATAGCTGTGGGAAAAACTTTGGGATTGAGACCAACTATGGTGTACTGGCTGCATACGGTGGTGGTGAGGCCCATACTGACATATGGCGCAATTGTATGGTGGGAAGCAGCAGATATCCGGCAATTTAGCGGCGGTTCAAAGAACCGTATGTATAGCCATTACGGGTGCGCTCCGCATCACCCCTACGGCAATATTGGAAACCTTTCGGAACCTAACATCAGGAAATCCAATCATAACGGATGAAATCCCTCCCTAAGCCACCTTCGATATTATATATCTGGAGATATAGCATTGGCAAAGAGCTGCAATTATCAAATCAAACTAAATCGCAATTCTTACAGATGATTCGAAAACGACGGAGGGAACAGGGGCTGAGATTCTCTCAAAAGAAGAGTATCTATAAGAATACCGGCCACAAGTAGCGTCTTGCAATCAGAAGTTCTGGTTGTCCTCAAGGCGGCTGAGCAAATGCAGATGAGATCAATATCCGGACGAGATATTGCTATCATCGACAGCCAGGCTGAACTTTAGGCAATGGAATCAACAAAAATCAATTCTTATATAATTAGGAACTGTCGCACAGTGGTCAAGGAATTATGCAATCAAGACCGAGTGTGACTGTGCTGGGTGCAAGGACACTGCGGCAAGGAGCCAGGTAGATGAGCTTGGAAGAATAGAAAGGCTACTTAATAGTGGTAAGGTTGCTGACGTAAACCCTCGCTCCTGCATAATAAGGGGTTTTATTTAGGAATTAACCCTAATGACCGCCCACCGAAGGTGGTCAAGTCTTGGGGGACACACGGTGTCAAAGGCTGTATGTGCCGCTTCTCGACTGTAAAGGCTTAACTACATTCGGAAGAAAGTGACTTTTTCAAAGCTCACATATACATGCTGCTGACCCTCGTGTTCAGAAACTGGCCTAAGAATCTATTTTGATTTTTTAAAGGTCTAAAAAAGCATGAAAGAAAACAAAAACCATTTGCCAACGAAAGAAAGAAACATTTGCATCAGAGTCATCTAAAGGTAAGCTTTTAGTAACTAGTAAAAGCTTTTTTGTGTAAATGTGTTAGTTTTTAATCGAACTCTCGCAAAGTGTGTTACTTGGAAGTTAGAAAGTTACTTGTTTGAATGAAAAATACAAATTGGAAACGTCGTGGATAAAGAAAAGCATTTTCGTGAGTGTACTTCACTTTTTGCCGAATGTAGTTAAGCTTTAAGAGTTCCAGGAATTTTATGAAACTTAGAAGGGAGAAGCTTAGATTATAAGTAGGAATCCTAATGGGACATTGCCGCTTGCTAAAAAAAAAGAGACTCGGACTGTCAAATACGGACATCTGCAGATTCTGTTGCACCATTATTATTGTGAGTCATATTAACACTTAATTTATTTCATTCTAAACTTTCGTAGGCTACGTTTTCCAACTACGAATGAAATAAAAACGAATTCCTTAACATTTAAATACTTCTACAACAACTGGTGCTACATTTTTAAGTTTTCCTTTGAATTTTCCATATAAACCCTCAGAAGGACTAAATTCATAATTCCAAACCCCTTTTGAAATGTCTGGTAATAATTACATTTATAAAAGTGAAAATTGGAACACGAAAAAAACATCTACAATGAAAAAGCAATGTATCCACCACTAATTATGAATTCCTGCTAATAAAACCATACATTAAATTCAGATACAAGCCCAACTTGTAACCACTATATTTTCAACCTTAAATAATAAAATATGTGCAAAGTAAATATTTTATTGCATTGCTTATTTTATGAATAGCATTTTGGTTTAATTTAGGTGTCCCTAATTCCCATAATAACGTTATTTCATTCACAAAACAATTTTAAGTTAAAATTGTATAGTCATTAGTCTTTTCAAATAAATCTAACAATTTTCAACCGAAAATCACGCATAACATATTTATTGCACTGTCTCACGAACAATGCTCACGTTTCACTTGCGCACGCGAGCACGGAAATTTTCTGGTTTTGCCAAAACTAGTTCATGTGCGCGTGCAGTAAAAATATAAATCGACTCACGCTCGCGGACCGAAAATTGTAAAAACTTAGAGCGCACGCGAGTAAATAATGAGTCGTATGCGGTTTGCATGCGCTTCCGTACCCTGTATAGAATACGTAAGTGCTAATCAAACAAATTTGCACATTCGTGCTTCTGGCATGAGGGGGACGATGTTTCAAATTTTGATTTAGGTCGAAGATACGTTAGTTTCTTCAATTGCTAAAATCTGGTGGTAACAGTCTTTTATGTCGATACCTATTTAGCTAACCGCTTCCAGTTGCGCAATCCAAGTTCGTTTAGGTGCCTTTTCGCTGAAAACTTAAATATGGGGTCCTTCTCTACTGAACTTATAAACTCATTACAACTATGTTGGGTAAATTTAAATTGTATGCTGAGACTTGAGAACTTGCAGCCTATTCCTTTTTATATAACCATCTGTAATTACTATTTAATAGATATAGGAAACATTTAAGTCACAAAATGTTATTGGTACCTACACCACATGGTCTTAAAAGTTTAGTCGACCAATGAAAGCCCACCCAAGGACGAAAAATAATTCCAACAAATTAAACTACTGTCATTATGAAACTCGTTCCGTTTTCTGTTTCCAAAGATTAGCCAAGGAATTAAGCCAACACCGCCTACAAAAACTAAAATTCAAAGTTATGCTCAACAAAACTAATGAACAATTTTTAATTTTAACTCCTGGATCGCTGGTGGAATTAACAGACAGCTGTGTGGTTCGCTAGTACACACTTTGAATTAATTACAAAATTTTAGCAAAAAAAAAAAGAATGTCCGCGCATCCTTCTCACGATAGATAGCCAAAAGGCATTAACTGCATATGTTGCCGCCCATGTCGACAGCGTCTGTCGTCATCGTTGAAAAACTTTTAATCAATAAAAAATAATATTTTTCTACGAAAATTACAAAATTTCGCCTGTCTTTGCCAAAGGACATTAATTTGGATTTGGTTTTTTTTTTGTCTTATTGTTTTCTTAGCAATTCACAAAATGTGCGCCACTAAAATCACTTCAATTCAATTGAGAAGACTTGTGCGCCGCGCCTGATACAATTAACTGATTACAAGTTTCGCGAAATCCTTTTTGTACATTCAACGCTGGTTTTCGCCGTCTTCGTAGTCAAATCTGATTCTTCTTCGCATCCCTTTCGAAAGTACGAAGCAGCCGTTGTCGTTTGTGGGTCATTTTGGGATATAGCAAAGGACATTGTTATTCATCAAGCGTTTTATAACTATTTTTCTTTTTTACTTGTTACCTCGGTGGAGGGAGATTCTTTGAGTCCATGTCCATGATGACGGAGTGGAGTACGCATTGGGACGAACCATTATCACTGTAATAAAAATATTTTCATTTGTCGCAGTGTCGCCAAGGCGTTTTGGAATTTGAATAGACGCGGAAATAGAAGTGGGACCCTTGCACACAGTACGTGGTACAATTTATGTGACAGATTGTGGTAGATATGTGATGGGATTTGATTTTCGAAATTTCTTTGCAAGGCGCTCTGTTAAGAGAGTTAATTTTTTTTCTGGCTATGAAGATGTCTCGGGTTTGTTTGTAAAACGATAAATCGTTAGACTTGTTAATGGAACTCATGTAGTTACAAAGAAAATAATTTATTAACTGCACTGTCGTGGGGTGATTGCTGTATGGAATTTAAATGTATTGCAAATATTTCCTCCGGGGTCGTTTGTTAGAAGAATACCATTAAGTGATACTCTACGTGGCCAGACGGAAGAAAAACTACGCGAGTATTTCTGATTGATCTATTAGCGCTTCGTATTTTAAATATAATATCTAAATAACTCCGCCTTGTTACGCTTGTGGCCATTGTCTGCAAAACAACCGTAAGTGTACTCTAACCTAGAGGAGCAGTAGTTAAAACTCGCAATAAACTAATGAGTGGGGAACAGTGAACAATGTAACCGAAGACGCCATCACATCGACGAGTACGAAAATTCATCAATAAAAGAACGCACCCCAGGGATTAAAGGAAAAGACAAGGACAACAGCTGAAAAGGACTGCAAGAATGAGACCAAGTCGTGACTAGCTGTGTTTACCCTCCAGTGAATATCTTATTCAGAGCACATGTGAGTGTGCACTGATCGGCTGTCGCCTGTGGCTGCTGCTATTCAACGCCCATTTAATTGATGTGCATTCTGAGTTTCCGATGTCCGTTTGGTAACTCGTTCAGCTTTTTTTCCTTGGGTTTCTGTTGAGGAGCTTAAGGTCTTAAGGTAGGGTTAGATTGCATGCCAATTGGTCAAATAATGACCATTTCGCTGTCAAATAATCTTATTTTGCAAGCAAAAACTGTCAGAAATGGCAATTATATGACCATTTGGTATGTAGTCTCATCTTACCTTTAGCGCTTTGAAAAAAGTTTTTAATGATAAGTTTTATCGTGGAGGTCTTGTTTTGATCTTTGACATTTCTTTTAATGTGTGGAGAATACGTTAAAATGGTGTTACAAAATTGTAATCTGCTTACTTTAAGGAAAAAGATTATTTACGTTTGGCTTGTTTGTTAGAAATGGCTTTAAATTCATTCAAAGACTAAGGTGCCAAAAAAAAATAAATTGTTGACGCGACAAAAAAATTCATCAAAATTTGGAAAATAAAACAATAACTGCGAATCAAGTAGTTGATATTTTTTCTGTGGGTAAACGAACAGTTTATAGACTTTGTAACTAAAATAGTCCACAGCTCACCACCAAAGAAAAAAAACCAAAATGATCTGAAGAGAATCCACATGAGACCCTTGAAACGCCATTACATCCACAAAAACTGACTGTTTGGTGTGCTCTATGGGCTGGTGGAGTCATTGGGCCATACTTCTTCCAAAATTATGCTAGAGAGTCAGTTACCGTTAATGGGGACCTGTATAAAGCCATGATAACCGACTATTTGGTTCCCGAATTGGATGGCATGAATGTGGATGAGATGTGGTTCCAACAAGACGGCGCTACATGCCACACAGCGCACGTCACAATCGATTTATTGAAGGAAACATTCGATGACCGCATAATGGACCTGTCAATTGGCCACCAAGATCTTGTGATTTGACACCATTGGACTATTTTATTTGGGGATATGTGAAGTCGCTCGCATACACTAACAAACCAGAAACCTAAGGGGACTTGGAAATCAACATTCGTGGCTGAAAATTTGGTTAAAAATTGGACCTCTAGACATGTCTTTAGTCGAACCAGCCGCTGCGGCCACATGCCCGAAATCATATTTAAACATTAATGGCATAAAATTATCCTTCCAATAAAGCCAAATTGATGGACATTAAAACTATTTTCATGTGTTTTATTTCAATTCCTTCTATACGTCTAACCGTCTTCTCAGCATACGGTTTTAATAATTAAACTGGGTTTTAAATTTGCACATAATCAGCAAAAGAGTATTCTTTTGGAAAGAACTAACATCATAACATAAAGACAAATTTGTTTTATTTTTTATAAATAAAACAATTATAATGAAAATTTCCATATAAAAAAAGCATGGTAACAGAATATAATATTATTTCAGGTTTTTGCAGATTTAAAATCCTTAGTCCGGGAACCCGGTAAGAGCCTTTGTTAGAATAGCACCTTACGGAAAAGTCGTGCAGCCGCCCACATCCCTAACTCAGCCCCCAAAAGACCTAAAATTATGTTTTTTTTACATGAGGGTCGGCTCTTAAGAACAACCACGAGAAAAACTAATATTTTGTTTATTTTCATTTAGAGGGCGTGGTAGCCGCCCCTTTTCTTTAACTTTGCACCCAAAAGACTTAGAGTTATGAAATTATACGTGGAGCTAGGATTTGAAGAACCGACACCGAAACAAATAAAACTTTGTATATTCAAAAAAAGACTTGTTGCAACCGCCCATATATTCAACAAGGATCTATATAAAACAAATCGTATTTTCCTCGAAAAAGGGCGGTTAATTAATTCGTTCGGTCAAAACTCCTTCAATTTTAAAATTTTGCAAAATTTCCATGTATAAAAAAATATTTGCAAAAAGTGTATTTGAAAACACAACATAAATTTTAAGGAAAAGCCAAGTTCTCACAAAAGCGCTTTTGCTTTACTAGCCAGCAACAAAAAGTACTGAGATCTTAAAAAAGAATGCCAAGTTTGTATTGTAATTATTAAAAATTTCACAAATACCTATTTACATTTTTATAATTGGCAAGTTTTACAATTTGAAGTTTTAACGATATATATGTATATATTTATAAAAGACATGTGTTTAGAGCCCCAAGTATTTAAAAAGTTGTAACAAAATTAATTAGAAACAACAATACGTTTTGGCACTTTTAATGTGGTTCTTATCCCACATTCAAAATTACTCCGGGTGGTACTGTTGGTGGTTTTCGACAACGGCAACAGGTCTCGGATTCTGGAGGTCCAAAAACATTATCGAATTGCCTCCCGACCCGTGCACGCGCATTTTAAATAAAAACAAAACACGCTAATCGCGAGCGGGCTGATAGCCGAAAAAAAGCAAAACAAAACAGTGTGCCATGTGTTAGGGAGGGCAATCCCTCTCGTCCTACTCCCATTCGTTTGCTGCTGTTCTGCTTGCCTATAGCAAGTGTCGTATGTTAATACGTGCACTTACTATAGTTGGGTAGGCGAATAGAGTGTCTCGCTGTAAAGATTTTGTTGGTAGCCCAAAACAATCCATTGAACGGGCATAACACTTGCAGTGATTTGTTTTGGAAAGCTGACGTCAGGATCTACACGGTACGGCCTATCTAAGTCAGCGTCGGAGTTGAGATTTTTGTGTTTGTTTTTGTTATATATAGGAATTTTAGAGTTTACGTGAGCAATATTCGTGGGTTAAGGACCAATCTTTTCTCATTGTACGCCCACGTGAATCTCAACAAACCAGCTTTTTTGGCACATGGTGAAACACAGGTCAGCATTGTTTCCGATTTAACGGAGTTTAGTCTACCTGGTTATAACTTGGTGCCATTATTCGTTTCCCATCGTGATATCGCCGTTTATATACATAGTGATGTAGCCTACCAACTTCTACCTCAATATGACCAATGTTCCAATCCGGAATTTAATTTTATTTGACCAAAATTACATGTCCGTAGGCAATTAATTCACTACTTTTTTATTTACAGAAGCCCTAAATAAAAGGGCATTCAACTTATAATGAGTTTGATACACTATCTGATTCCATCACCAGAATTGTAACCTGAAAATTGAACTGAAATCGTCATTGCGGGCGTTTTCAATATACACAATTTAAGTTGGCTTCGACATTTTGGACAGACATCACCCAAAGGAAGGTATGTCGGGATCTTCGCTGAGGTTAAAAATTTGGTTTCAAGTCGGCTGGTCCGAATGTCCAGCTATACTAAAACAAGGTTTAAGACAGCTTTTGTTCAAAAGAGTTTTCACATCGCGCTTGGCCTTGGTTTAATTTGGCTAATAGTTAAAGTCGTTTTCATACCAAAAATTTGTAAGTCCGAAGCTTGAGACCCATAAGTCTGTTTTCCTTCTTTCTCAAAATTTTTGGGGAGACTAATCAGCATTCAGCATTTTCGCAATGTAGATCTTTTATCGCATCGCATGAGATGCAATGAAACTTTGATTATGAAGCTTTGGTAATCTGGATTAAAGCACTGCTAATGTACAGGACGACGGTCAAAGGGGTAAATAGGGGCTGGCCACATTGTAGTGTTCTGTCTCCCCCTTTATGATGTATGGTGGTAGGATCTCTGCTTACGGCTCTCAATGTTCATTTAAACTACAACAAAATTGAAGAAGTCCTTGCCGAAATCCGGTGCTTAATTTCTTATCAACGTATTACAAGCTATTGCAAAATCGATTAGTTGGTAGCAGTGTTTCCTTTGTGGAATCTTTAGAGTGTTTTTGACTCTTTTTGAAAGCCCGGACCCATGACTCATCTTTTAAAAATTTACGAAATTGGACTCCTTTTATAAATATTGAACGTTTTTTTATAATAAGACCTTCAGTTTTAAATATTCTTGAGTGGAGTTATTGTGGAATACTGAAAAATTGTACGGATTTAACTCTTTTAATTGAATTACCCAAGTATAACTCTTTATGTAAAAATATATTTTATGGATTTATTTTCTATCTCTGTAAAAACTTCTCTATAGTCATAATATCATTCCTCATACTTTGTTTGAGTTCGAAATTTTCGCACGATTGCAATAACATTTTCCTTAGTAAACTAATGTATACGAAAAAGTTAAAAAATTACCATAAGTAATAGGGGGTAAATGGCCTATACAGGACCTAAAGCCTAAATTAGGCAAGGTAAGGTTAAAATGGCTGTCGCCATAAGACAGCCACTAAGACCGGTATTGGTCCGTTGTGATATGAAGGGGTTCTAGGATAAAGTTTCCCCCACTCGTTGAACCAATTGAAGCTTCGACGAAGCGAAGTAAACGTTTTATGTCAATGTTTGTAATATCACATGTATATTCGTAGAAAAAGGCTCCGGCAGAAAAGCTCCTCCAATAAATGGGCAGGCTGATCTTTGGACCTTGCCTTTTTTATTGTTATTAGTTGCTTTATTTAAATCAATCCACCAGACAACCACTTCGTACGTAAGTATCGTTCTAATGACCGAAATGTATAGCTAGTGATTGATGTGACGTTGAAGGCCCAATCTGTTCAAAATGGCTTTTTTATAAGAGAAAAGTGCTGCTGTAGCTTTTTTATTCTTTCCTGGAGGCTTCCATCTCAACTTTTTACCTATAATCAGACCCAGATATTTCATTTCTTTAGAGAAAGTTAAACTGCTGTTTATCCCGTTTATATGCAAATTTTATATTTCCTTAAGAAGAGGACTAGTTCAGTTTTGCGAGGGTTGAGACCCAGGCAACACCGAACTGCCCAACTCACTAGCTTTTAAGATCGTTTGGAGGAGACGTTTTAACATTGTTAAAAGCTCATCCAAGAAGGCAACCATAGTGTACTTCTTATTATGCAGGGAGTATTCGAAGCAGCGTACCAGCGTATGCAAAGCAGTTTCCATCGATATGTTCTTATTCATGCTATGCGATAGACAAAAATCTTGCATCGGTGCTTGTTCGTAAATGGATCAATAGTTCTAGGGTTAAGGCATGACGATAGACTTATTGATCTTCAGCATTATCTCCAACACTGGCAGGATGATATCCGAGGTCTTTTGGAGCTCGACTGGTGCAATGCCATCTGGTCCTGCAGATTTTTTAAGTTTTTAAGCTATGTAGCGCCCAAAGCAGTCTGCCCTTCGAAATTAGATATTGCGAGTTAATATGAGCATTTGACATATTGAATCTCGTGTTGCTACTAACTGCGGTGTTACGTGTAAAATATACATCTACAAGCAGATTAAGCGGTTCGTCGTTGGAGTTAGTCCAAGAGCCTTTTTTCTTTAGGCAGCTTTGCATTACGGTTTTTCTTAGCCTTGAAGCCTCAGAGACTTCTTCTATTTTACCACAAAAATATCTCCAAGATAAACGTTTCGTTTTCCATAATTATATTTTATATACTTTTGAGAGATTCTAAATATATTTGAGCTCCAGTGGGATTCTTCTCTCGTGCCTAATTAAATTTAAGAGTTTTCTTCAGGTGATGCGGAGTAGATCTAAACCTAAAGCCTAGCTTCTCCAACAATTGTGGGTGCAAAGAAATGTTTTTTTGACGATTCCGAACGGCAATTTATTTTTGAGAAGTTTCTCATCCACCATTTGGCTTAGAATCCAAAACAGTCGGACACGGCATCCATTTACTACATATGCATAAAATATCATAAAGAAACCATATTAAAAAAATCTAGATGCCGCATAGGGCGAACAGTATCCATTTATGCCCCAAAGAAAAAAGGCGTTCAGAACATGATAGATGACATGAAATTCTATGAAATTTATAAAAAAAAATTAAAACCACTGCCGCAAATAATGGGTGTGGTCAAAAAATTATATTTATAATTATACGTATATATTATACATTTTTTGTTCATTATTTATAGAAATTTCTAATTGAAAAACGCGCACAAAAAGTAGGATTGGGAAAACACTTACTGCAGCAATCTTGTGAAGGGGGCAAGTGTCTACATGTTGACAAGGATTTTCTACATTATGGGCGTGTCAGTGGGGTATTAAACAAAAAAAATGTTGCACCTAACTATTTCGGAAACCTAACTAGTACTAAGTAGAACTTCGTACCCTAAATTTAAGGGATTTAAATTTGGATACGGAAGGATGATTGACATTGCTAAATCTATGACGTTATAGATGCTGATCAAATATATGCATATATATTTTATATGTGTCGAAATAAACATACCCTTGTTATAGAGTATACTGTATGAAAATTGCTACAGAGCGATATGATTTTTCGTTTGTTATTGCTTATATAATCAAATAATAAAATAAAACTAAAATTAAATCATAAAAACCAGCGTGGTACTAAGGTAAGTAGTCTTTCAATTTTTCTTCGCCTACATTGACTGATTTAAATTTGGTATGTGAGTGCGTGTGTTGCCGCAGCGATAGATGCATCAGTGGAGGAGAAATGGCCATCCTTCTAGTTGTGGTCCTACGCCTTCTGTTGCATTCAAATTGATGTATCGTCCCAGAGAGAATGCGATGTGATGACGAAGCAGGAAACTTGCCCACATACTGCTGCACAACAAATGCAAAAACTGCCCAACAGCTGCAGTTGCTATACATATATAATAGTCGGAGGCTTGGCAAAGAGAGACACCACACAGATACACACATCCTCTGTAGTATGCTTTGCCGCAGAGTCACAGCTGAGAAAAGTACATCACTTATGCGCTGGAGTACATCATCTGTCGACTTGTTATTTTGGTTGACCATTATTTGAATTTATTCAAGCAAAATAAATGGGATTTTATGTTCTTGTCCATGTTTGCATTCGAGTGCATATCAGCATGTGTGTTGAATTTGAATTGAATGCTTGAGTGTGTTTGTGTATACATCTTACGTGTCCCTTCAATTGCAGTTGTTAGTTTGTCTTTGTCATTTATGTGAAAGGCTCACGAACAAAATTAAAGTTCAAAATGAATAGGTAACAAATTGCAAGAACCTCCACGTGGTTTGAATTTCCTTCTTTTGGCTTGAGGAGCACAAGAAACAGGATGTATTCCTCCAGTGCCATTTGGTTTACATCTATTCAAGAGTGAAAGGATAACAATGAGATGATTTATGCCATCAGTTTTTGACTGTTGGTGTTATATTGTCCTTTTTTGTAGAGCCAAAAACGAGGACGAAGAGAAGTTATGACAAGATATCGCTCTCTATCATCAATTTTGTCCTTTTCATTTTTTGGTATTCGCTTCTATAGAAAAGGTGCAAAAGATATATTTGTGGTTAACTGTCTTAAGTTTCCTTTGGCACCTGTCAAAAGTTTATCGGGCGGTTTTTCTCTTCAACCAATTTTTTTCGCTTGAGTTGACAAATTATCCATTTTCTTCTTTAGCTCGATAATGTCGTGGTAATGGAGGTAAATGATTGTCCTTCAATCAATGTAAGCGTATTTTAAAATTTTGTTGGACACAAACAAAAACAAGTTTGTAGAGGAATTACAATTAAGCGTTAAGGTGAGTTTAATTGAATTTGAGAAATTAGTATTATAAGAGTAAATAATGTATCACGTGTGGAGACCAATATTGTTAAAGGAAAGCTCCGCGACTACAATCAAAAATGTCATGAATTAAAAGTAGAAAAGTCAGAGTCATATATTTCTGATCGTTAACTTACGGAAATAAAAAAGAGAAGTATTTACAAATTGAAAGTAATATTTCTAGAGTAGTGAGAATAGTAGAGCTTACTCCTAAATTCGTTGTTAATGTAATTTAATATAATTTATATTTAATTTATTTGTTTTTAATTTTATAGTAAAGCATTTTTATCAGTTAAACCTTCCATTTAAAGACCTGTTACATAAGATATTACTATACTAAAGAGAAAGTAATGGGAATCGTGCTAAGTTTTTGAACCAAAATCTGAGTTATATTAAGTTTGAAGAAAAGTAAAAAAAAAGTGTGTCCGCCAATGCCTGAATTTGGTATATGGTAAAATGCTACCTTTTAAAACAAACAGATACAGCTTAATGTTTTTGAAATATTTTATATGGATGATTAAGAAACGTCTCTATCGGATATGCAGCAAAAAAGTATCTTATCCTTTCTTTTCGTTAGTACTACAAAAGAATTTTACTTATTATCTGAGACAACTAAAATATATATTATTTATTTAATTATTTATTGTATGAGCTTGTTCGTATTGCTGAAAGTATACAAAAATTACTAAACTAAACTAAGAGCATATAATTAAAAATGCCCATGTGGCAAATAGACATTTTTATAAAAGCAAATGGGGATTTGATGTTTAATCGATTTTTTTTTTTGGAATATATTTAAAGGTAAACTGATATCTGATAAATTTTGTTGCATCAATTTTCTAAACTGCACCTACGATTTATGCATTTTGAACAATTTGGATCTAAGTATTCAATATATAAAAATTGATTGCATTTAAAAAAACCGTTGGATACAAGACCACAGAAAAATTGGCGAATAGTATGATGGCATAGAAAACACGATGGATAAACTTTTTTTTGGTCTCTACAAGGCCTCAAAAAGTGGGCATGGCCAAAAATGTTGTATAGGTTAAATGATAAGTAGTATATTGTTGAAATATTATGTTACATAATTTTTCTCATTTAAAAAAAATTGCCCAAAAAGTGTTCTTGGATAAATACTTTGTATGTTGAGAATTGTGTTGTCTAAATATTTTGTTCTAATTTTTTTTTGCTTTCTAAGCAACTTTTCGACAAAGATACATTTTGTTAAAAAAAAAACACCCCTCAAAGTGGCAACCAACTTTGTACGACAAATTTGTTAAGGAGGTTAGGGTCTACACATTTTGTGCAAGTATTAGTATTCATTCCATCAACTTTAGGCTTAAAATATTTTATTCTTAACTGCGGACCTGACAGTGGACGTATCAAAAAACATTTTACATATATGTTCCAAATTTCAGCTTCCTAGCTTTAATTTAAGAGGAGCAGTGAGCGTATTTATTTTTCTTCAAACACAAGTA
This sequence comes from Ferdinandea cuprea, assembly GCA_963576555.1. Taxonomy (NCBI): domain Eukaryota; kingdom Metazoa; phylum Arthropoda; class Insecta; order Diptera; family Syrphidae; genus Ferdinandea; species Ferdinandea cuprea. The sequence goes on along the minus strand of OY754958.1, from coordinate 123,894,042 downwards.
GTGTGTTACCAACCCTTTTATTACAAAAACGGATTTAGGCAAGGACAAGTGAGTATTTTAACACTATACTTTAACATATTGTGCAAAACTCACGATTCAACGCCGAGCACGATCTTTAAAAAATATTTTCAATTACAGACATAGGCGGGCGGTATTAATATTATTGGAAGAATCCAATGATGTTACAAGATTATACAATTGAATTGTGGGAGATTTAATCAATTCAAAAAATAATATAGTCCAAGAGCTAGTCAACGATTTAAGTAATGTGTTTTACAAGGATAACAATTTGTTGGCTAGTAATTTTGGACCTACTAATAAAGAAAATTCCGGTCTTCCAGGAAATCGAATTTTTAAAATGTAAAAAATGCAAAAAATACGTACTTTCACAAGGCTACAATTTTAATACATTTTAGTTTACGTTTATAAGCCTTTAAAGCCTTCTAGCTTGTTTTAATGTCTTCTAGCAGAATATTCTTACGAGTTATGGTTGTTATTGCAGCTCACTAAGGCACTTCCCCTGTTTACGAACGGCGGCGGACGAATTCTACGGATGGATCAACGGCGGAGTCCACAGTTCCAGTTAGGTGGACAAAGTGATCTCCATATAAGAGCTAATTCGAATTATTTGAAGCACAGGTCTATAGGGATCTCCAATACTAAGCCAGGGTGTTGGAAATGAGTTGAAGATGAGCCTAATATGTGCACACGCCCCAACTGACGTGCACACTTGCCGAGGGGCAAACGTCGACTCTGACCATTTTCTTGCTGCAGTTAGATTAAGAACTCGACTGTTCAGCGAGAAGAAGCTGCACAGAAGAAGAAGTTCGACGTTGGACGCCTTTGCACATCTGGAGTTGCCAGGGCCTACAAAGAGCGCCTGAGTGAGAAACTCTCCACTGTGCATTCACCTACCACAGACGCCAACAACCAGTGGTCTCAGTATCGCGACATCAAGGAGGTAGTCGAAACCACCCTAGGAAACCAGCCACCCCAGAGGAAAATCCCGTGGTATGATGATGTATGCGTATACAAGGGCAGCAAGGGATGAGCCAGGAGAAGGGAGGAGAAGAAGATCCTGCGTAGGAAGAACAGAGAGCACGCAGTCTCCCCGCTCAAGGAGATCAAAGAGTTGCGAACAACATCCGGAAGCTTTATAAGACAGCCAATCAACTGGCTGCTGGGCTTAAGACCGCAACGTAGGCTTTTCGCAATAGCGATGAAAACCTAGTCACCGACGCGCATGGAATAGTATTTGTATTTAAGCAGCATTTCCAGCATCTGCTAAACGGACAAAATGTAGTTGTTTGCTATCAACAAACAAACAATCATCTGTCCACCGACTAGGACAAAATGTCTCTGTTGATAGCAGCAACTTCGAGGTAGAAAATACCAACTCCACAAATGACATCTTAGTGGACATCAATCGAAGAATTACCCTAGGAAATCGCTGCTACTTCGGTTTGGCAAAACAAATCGGTTCAAAACTTCTAACTCGAAGTACAAAATGCATGCTCTACAGAACCCTTATCCTGCCAGTTCTGTTATACGGCGCCGAGTGCTGGACGATAAGCAGAAAAGGAGGGATAATACTGGGATCCTTTGAAAGAAAAATCCTTCGACGGATATTTAGTCCTGTATGCGAGGAGGGCGAATGGAGGAGAAGATACAACCGCGAACTCTATGAGCTGTACCAAGATGTGGATGTAGTCCAAAAAGCCAAAACTCGCCGACTACATTGGCTCGGCCACATCGAGCGAATAGACAACAACGCTCCAGCCAAGAGGATCTTCGAATCCCAGCCCAAAGGTTCGAGACGACAAGGAAGAAAAAACCTCCGTTTTAAAGACCAAGCCATCGCGAGTGCCAGACAGAGCGCTTGGTCTGGACAACTGCAAGCAGCGTACCCAGAATCGCAGCAACTGTGTGGATGGATTGAAGGCTGCCGTGTCTCAGGCAGGGACTCTTCACGGGTCGGGAGCCCGTTAAGTAAGTAAGTGTTATTGCAATTATAAGAAAAAGAGTTTTACTCTTTATACTTTTTTCGTTTCCTATTTCAAGGTCCACAAACCTATGAAAGATTGCCCACTTTTTTGGGCGTTTAATTTTAAGTAAAAAAAATTGTTTAACTTGATATTTAGAGTATATTCTCCTCAAAATTAAACCTCTCCAACGTTTTTGGCCCTGCCCACTTTTTAAAGGCGTTTTTTTATTTTACTATTTATTTAACGTGTTTTCTATGTCTTTTTCATCGCGAAGGATAATGATAGGGTATGGTACGTTCGCCCCAAGCGACCTGTAGCCTTTCTGTCTGTGTTTTTTAAAATATTTTTACATACGAATTATCGTTAATCCGTTATTTTGAAAAATAATAAAAAAAAATTTAAAAAATTAATAAAACAAAATATGAAATTTCTGCAAACATTTTTCGCATTCAAGGAATAATCCGACAACTAGGAACAATGAGCCGTTAATTGTTGACATCACGCCGTTCTTTGAATTTTTTATTGAAGCATTTTCTTCAACCTTACTTAATTCGACGTGATTGACAGTTATGGTCCCAAAAGGAAGTCACAAGTCCACAAGCCTCCAACAAGTCACATTCAAAGTAAGGCAATTGATCGTTAAAAAAGATGGAGAAGTTGACACCGAAAAACACAAAACTCCAACAATAAAAATCACAAAAACAATGGCAATTTAAAGCATATGACTTTATGAAAGGCAGTAATGATTCATTTGAAGGCTTATTTAAAAAGTGTAATCATTTGTTGATATATTTTAAAGATCATGTATATAGATGAATGAAAATTTAGTATGCATGGTAAGTCTTATGTGTGGTGCAAGCCCAATGTGAAATTTAACCATAAAAAAACTCATACGAATGTTTAGCACGGAAGAAAGCTCAGTGATGGTTTGAGGCTGTATGCCTAATGATAACGTAGACAACCTGAGTTTTATAGATAGTAAATGGACCGATTTAACAATCTTATAACATACTAAAAGATTATGTCAAGCAGAGCGCACAAAAATTGGATATTTAAGACAATTTCACTTTTTACGAAGGCATCGATCCCAAGCTCTGTACTACACTATTCGGTTACCGGACTAAAACATGTTTGAGTATTTGTGGGGAGAACTTGTCGAGTGTACTAATATGAATTTAAGCGCGCCTAATCAGCTTAAAGGGGCTCAATTGCAACCTGCGATATCCAATCAAAGTACAAACGCCTTCAGGCAGTTAAACGGCACTCTACCAAGTACTAAACGTTGTACTATATTTGTTTTGCATATTAAAATATGCTCTAAGTGAGTTGCGCATCTTTGCCTGATTAATCGTTGGAGTTACTGTACACATAAGGAACAAGGTAAGAAAAGTTTTTAAGTTTCTAAAACTGCCCTTAGCATTACCATGCGATATCTGGTTACTGAGCTATCGATGATAACAGAAAATAAGCACTTCAAAAAAAAGTGCTCTCGTACTCCCATCAATCGAAGCGGTAGCTATACACTCCTCTGGCAATGTTCTGCATCCCCCAGAACCCTGCTGGATGATTATTTTTACGTATCTACATACGAAAACTAAAACATACTATAACTGAAGCTTTTTAAAAGCAAGTTTTTTTGCCCATTTTTTATAATTTTCAAATTCTATAAGTTTAGCACCCTCCGAATGCCTGCCAGACAGTTATTTTCTTGATTAGTAGGTCCGAAATTACTACTCAACAAATTTGTATCCTTGTAAAAACACGTTACTCAAACTGTTCACTAGCTCTCCTAGTAATACGCCCATCCTTGGTGCAGAATTAAAAATGACAAACAGTCCTCTCGACCAACCAACCATTTCCAATTTCTCATTAATGCATTCCTCATTCCAATCGTAGCCTTGATCTATGCCGTCTGTCTTGAGCATTTGACGGCAAACATTTATCATTCACCGTCAATGAGCCAATCAATTTGCAAAGGTGTCTATCGTTGCACTGCATTCATTAACCATAGATATCTACTGTTCTATCCTCCTGGCAGGCAATTAGGAAACCGCCTTAAATCCCAGACCATTTTCAGGATGTACATATATTTGTCAAAGCCATTCGGTCATCAACGTTGGATGAATGGTGACACTCCGCCCAATCGAAAGATTTGCGCAAAAATATTTGGCATATCGCCAAACTGCAGCACCATTTTTTTGCTCGTCGCGATGGTTTATTTTACTACTCCTTAATGAAAGGCGATAAAGTTAAGTGCAGACATGTCCCGAGAGACGACTCCTCCTTGTGCAAGTAATTTACTTCGAAGAACTCTATGGTTTTTTTTTTATCACCAAAAATTAAAAATTCCTCCAACAGGGTGCAAAAGGTCATAATTTTTACAAATAGCACCTCTCGCTGTCTGTTGCGAACGATGTGCAGCCTACTTTTATCATCGCTAGGTGCAGTTAATTTAAGTTACCCGAAGTCCGTACGTACTTGAGTGCAAGAGTTTTCAATTGAGTCGACGACGGTTGTCTCAACCGTGCAACTGGCATTTGCTTGATAAAATGAATTACACAAAGCCTCAACGAGTTTTAAAACCTACTCTGGAAGGCGCCCACTTGATTGTGGTGTTTTGTTTGCATACTACGCACGTTGTTTGACAATCGTGCGGTATGTTTCTCCAGAAAGAGAAGGACAATTTACAAAAACAAAATATTCACAATGTCAAGTGGAACAGAGGAACATTTCAATATTTGTCCGTTGGTAACAACAATGTTCTCAATCTCAAGCTTGCTCTCAAACACCAAACATGCAGTTGGGGTGATGCATAGAAATAATTTCATCATGAAACTGGACTGCTGCAGGAGCAGCAATGGGTATGTTGGATAGGAAAGTATCATTGTGCTTGCAGGACGCTTGGATAAACTTTTAATGCTCTTGAGGATAAGTTTTGAGGGCGGACGGCATGACATATTTGCATAGAAATCGTTTAGGAAGTACCCGAATGCAAGGCTGCAAGGACCTTCCTCAATTTGTATTGTTTTTACAATGAAGTTTTCTTTTAGGAAAAAGGAGAGAAAACATATATATTGTGTATACATACATGTGATGTGGAAATTGTAGAGAAATTATACTTTGTGTTTGTATCTTGACCTAGGTGTGTTGATATCTATCAACATTCGTCACCTTAGGGCCCAGATTTAGGATTGCCTTCGACATTTGGGGCAGAAAATCTGAAGGAAGGAGTACAAATGATATTCGTTAATGAAAATTGATGTTATTTGTGGCCGGTAATAGGTATTTATTTATGGTTTGCTAATATTTACCAAGTGTATACTAAGATGATGATGTATGGCATGATGAATGACAAGGTGGAGACTGAGCAACTATTTGATAACACTTACGATTACATGGGACTCTTGTTATACCTAAATATATTTCATCCCGTTTCTTTAAGCTGCAGACTGCATGAACACATTAAATGTATAGCGGATTTCAATAAGTTCTGTAAAATGATACCACTTGAAGTAAAAATAACTTTCGATTGAATGCAAAAGACTAACTGCAATTTGGCCATATCTGTTAGTTACAAAGAAAGCTGGTGGTCAGTGGACTTTTATAAGATAGAAGTGAAGATTGCAACACATATTTTGCGGGTTCACAACATATAACTCAGTGATGGTTCTCCACGCGGGTTTAAAAGATTTCAACTCCTTTTTGACTGGCTTTAAGGACTGCTCGTAATAGGTGCATTTCAAAAATTAGGCACCTATGTACAAGAGTGGTACCGCTCACGTTACTTTGGTACCCCGCTTGAGTTAGATGCTTTTCGATAGGAAGACAGTTCCCGCAATACTAATTTACTTACATACATAAGAAGCTCCCGACTTGCGAAAAATCCCTACCTGAGACACGGTATCCGTCCATCCTCTGCGATTCCGGGTGCGCTGCTTTCAGTTAACCAGATCAAGCGTTCTGCCATCCGCGATGGCTTGGTATTTAAAACGGGGGTTCGGTCTTCCTTGTCATCTCGAACCTGAGGGCTGGGATTCGAAGATCCTATTAGCTAGAGTATTATTGTCCTTTCGCTCAATATGGCCGAGCCAATGTAGTTGGACTATATCCACATCTTGGTACAGCTCATAGAGTTCGCGGTTGTATATTCTCCTTCAATCGCCCTTCTCGCACACAGGAATATGGCTCGATATTTCTAGCAGGACATGGGATTGCCATTCTTATAGATGGGGCATATGGAGCTGATGGTCCAGTCATCGGGCATGCTTGATTCATGCACCCTACCAAAACATCTCCTTCGTATTTGAAGAGCTCTGCAGGTAGACCATCCAGCGGCCTTGTTGTTCTTAAGCTTTTTTATAGCTTAGCCAACCTATTATAAAACCTACGGATGTTGTTTCGATAGCGAGACTCTTCGATCTCCTTGTGCTGAGAGACTGCGTACCATCTTTTCTTTCTACGCAGGCTCTTTTTCTCCTCTCTTTTTTTTAGCGCGGTTCTCTTTCCTTACAGCTACTCAGTGCTACTTTTCACCGTATTACAAGCTGCAGCAAAGTCGATTAGTCGGTAGCCGTTATCTGTCGTCGTTTCTTGGAGGATGTGCTTACCGACTAACCTGCCAAAGGTGTTTCCTTTCCGACTTTAATATTGAAGTCCTCGAGTACAATTTTGACATCGTGTGCACATGTTAGGTTAATATTTTGGAATGTAGCTCTGCTGCGGGTTAAAGCTAGGCGATCAGCGTTTGAAATCAGTAATTTTTGACCTATGCCGATTTCCCACGTCGAATCCGCATCCTAAAACATCAGCATAAACGGCCTTGTATCGCGAGAGGACAGAACCAAGTTTTTAAGTAGCACCTAGAGTGTAGAGTTGACGCACATTTCAGGTACATACATACTCGAATGTCCGTTAACGTTCCGGGCCTGGTTGCGTTTGAGGGAAATAATTATCCGAAGCCATCCCTGTCTTTCTCATAACTACCCATATAGGAGAACCCCAACCTGGAGAGCCAGGCCCTAGACAAGTAGGACATCACACTTTGGAGATGTGCTGCCGTTGGCCCATTATGGTTTCATCCACCAACTCCTTTCTTACACCCTAGCTTAGTGTTGGGGATCCCTAAAGACCTGGGATTCAAATATGTCGAAGCAGCTTATATAGGGATATCACTGTTGTTCAACCTAACTGGAACTGTGGACGCCACCGTTGATTAATCTTAAGAATTCGTCATCTGCTGTCCGAAAACGAGAGAAAGTGCATTCGTGAGATGGCACTCGTTCGCTATATATCTATTAAACAACCCTCCTTTTACATACAAAGAGAATACATGCATTTTTTTCGAATTCTAACTCAGAGATAGTCTTATCAAAGATAGTTATTTTTAAAGACAAGCAGACAGATGGATTAAATGTTTCTACACTGTTGGCAATTAATTTGCTAAATAAAAATAAAATTGAATATTGGGTTCCTAAAACGCTGTAAAAACATAAGGAAAGGCTACAGTCCGCTTGGGGCGAACAGTATGATACCCTATCCTTATCCCTATGTACCCCAAAGAAAAAAAGCATTAGGAAGATGATGGATAGCATTTTATTTCATTCTATGAAATTTAAAGAAAAAAAAATATTTTTTTGAAAAAACGCCCCCAAAAAGTGGGCGTGGCCAAAAACTTTGTATGGGCAATATATTGGAAAAAATATTGGCTAAATATATTGTTAAACATTTTCTTTCGATTTCTATGAAAATTTTCCAAGAAAACAGCATTTTAATGAAAAACGCCCACAAAAAGTAGGCGTGGCAAAAAACTTTATATGACAAATTTATAAAGGTAGGCAGTACCTACATATCTTGTGAAGGTTTTACAACTTTATCTCTCTAACTTAAGACTTAAAACGGTTTTTTCTAAATTGTGGGCGTGGCAGTGGGCGGATTTAAAAACTTTTAACACTTTACCATTTCGGGACCCTAGGGAGTATATGCTCTAAATTTCAGCCTCCTAGCATAACTTTAAAGGCCTCAAAAGTTGATACGGACGGACGGACGGACGGACGGACGGACGGACGGACGGACGGACGGACATTGCTAAATAGTCTTAGGATTTGGTCCTGATCATAAATATATATACTTTTATGGGTCTACGACGAATATTAAGGGGTGTTACAAACTATGTGTCAAAATTAATATACCCTTAGGATAGGGTATAAAAAAGGATTAACAGTATGTAAATACTATTGATTTCTACTGTTACTTTTTTGTTACACTTTATTTAGTTTCTTTTAAATAAATATATAAGTGACATTTATTTTCGAAAATAAAACGAATATTGTGTCTTTTTTCTTTGGGTAACTTATCATTTTGGATATCGGTAGCACTGTTACTCGCTTATTATATAATATTGACTAAGCAAACGTCATGTCGGATGATTTCGAAATCGTCCACATGCCCTAGTATAGTTGTTGGATATTGATAATCTTGTTTGAAAAGTCTTATCGTTCCCCTCATGCCAGAAGCATGAATGTGCAAATTTTCCAATTTTGAGTTTATTGAATGGTTTGACTAAATTTAATAAATTTAAAGACAAAGACTAATGGTACGCCCACTTATGAGGATAAAAAGGGGGTAGGGTGTAAATGAGTTCGCCAAATGGACATAGCCTTTCAGTTTTCTGTCGGTTTAATGCAGATCACATGTGACCACAAGGCCTCCTGTTGTATTATATACCTCGTCAAACCATACATCTTGTTCATTTGCATTTCCTTTGTAAGGTTTGTTCCATTACCAGACTGAACAGAACGTTCTTCCATATGTTCGCATCGCAAATCCAGTTTACATCATGTTCGTACTTCTGCAAGCTGAAGAGAAAACTTTTGCAAATTCAACACCAAGCTAGAGATAAACAAAATCTTAGGCACTCCGGATGTGAAAATTGTCCTTTTTTTAACCACCCGTTCTATGGTACCACTGTACGCAGTTGAAACCACAACATGACGCTTTGTTCGCATTTTTCTTGAATACTTAACTTTCCCCTCCCCCCTCAGGCAAAAACAGCAACAGCAAATACTATTCAAGGATAACAAGAACGAACAACAGCACCACCATCACGAAATTGCATAGCACAAAAACTAATGGCGAATTCAATGAAAATTAAATGCACACTTTTCTTTTGTTCGCCTTTACGTCCCAAAATTTATTCAAAAGTAAGATAAGTCTCTGCCTTCGCCCTGGCTTTTTCTTGCGCTTCGTGTCATCTCTCTCGGAATGGAATCGTCCTCGTTGCCATCGTTGTAGTCGTAGAAATGTGCAGCAAGGAATCTCCTTATGCTGCTGATGATCGTCATCGTTGCTGTATTCGTCTTGTTAGCGTTGGCGCTGATGGTAGCGGTCGTCGTCGCTTTTGTAAGAACCAAACGAGGACATTTGCTGCAAATGACAACTTTCCGCGTACTTTCTGTATGTGAATCCCTTAATGTGTGCGTTTTTATTTCGCATAGCTATCTCGTAAAAAAAACACAAAACAGAAGCAACTCCTTCGTTCGTTGTTTCTTCTGCGAACAAGGACTTTCAAGATGACATTCATAATGGGAATTTTTGTGTAGGCATAACCTGCTAGCTGGGGTTATAGGTTGAATATTCGCTTCATTTGATTTACGGTCGCGGGTGGATTGCGCGAAATTTAATTTAAGGACCCTCTAGCAGAAGGGTAAAAATTGAGAAAATTGTTTATAGCACTCGAAATCACAGGTGTCCTGTGATCAATTTTATTCAATTTTGTGCATTTAATTACCCCTGTGGCAAAAGGGGTCCTGCTACTTAGTTCACTCTCATAAATAATGATTTTATGGACGGTAATTCTATTGAATTTAGTATTCAAATGGAGAGCTTTAGGTACGGTTGTTTTTGTCTAAAAGAAAAGTGGTAGTGGGTGTTTGTTTTTTTTAATTGAATTTTGTATTCAACAATAATTAAAAATTAAAAAATAGCTTCCTTTTATTTTCATAAATTATATCCGCTTATATGAAAAATGTTGACTATAGCGTCAGTGAAAGAAAAAGAATAAAGGGTAGTGCAGGGAAGACACACCCCTCCCATTCAGAACATTGTAGAGTATTGAGTAGTACCTAGTAGTACCTAGTAGTACCTTATTTACGTAATTGCTATCCAATATTCTCTTTGGTTGCATGGACTAAATTTGTGGCTTTCATCGTTAATGTTAAATTTCCTGATAGACGAGTTTGTGTCATGTTTCCATTAAGCCGTTGCCTCTAAAATAATTTCCCGATATCCTTTGCAGCAACACACTTCGACAAGCAATCTTTTGTTTCGCTTTTCAGCACTGTACATATATTTTTTTTTAATTAATTTTCACAATAATTACTTCTATTCACAACAGCGCCAGAAATAATCAAAATCTTTTATTCTAGTTTAAATAAATAGGCATTAGCCGCAGATGACCTTAAGCTCATAAATTGTCCGATTAAATTTTGTAACTTATACCTTCTGGTTTCAAGAGGTATAACATCAAAAGGCAGATTCCTTTTCGAGGCCGAAATGAAATTCGCCGTAGTCTTTTTCTCTCCAGGTATACTCCAGACCACGCATAAATTTTTATATTGCAAAGAGTGTGTCTGAAAGGAAGATCAAAACTTCTTGATCCTCTGACCACTCGTCAGTCGATCTGACAAAAATGAGGGTCAGCGTAACACAGATTAACTAGTTCAACAAATAACTGGGACACCTTTATAAAAGACTGCGCAAACAAAAATTTAGCTTAAAACGTTTCTTAAAACATACTATGAACCGGAAGACGAATAAGATCAATTTATAGGAGTTTTAGAAATCTCAGACTAGTAAGACGTATAGCCTTAGGTGCTTGCCAAAAGCATGGTGTCTACTAGGCGATCGAAGTGTTTTATCGCTAGTGAAAGTAAAGTAGCCGCATACCCCTCACATATATTGGGTGAAACGGGTTTGGTCTGTCTGCAGCTAAAGAACTGTGCTATCGGATACTGTGTCTAAAGAAGACCCAGCCCTTACTAGAGATGCCGGAAAACCGGTACGAGGACATGAAACATGTTTCGAATCTTAACAAGCAATTTTGGCAAAAATAATCATTTCCTGTAATTTGAGTATGACCCGGAGCCCAAACAAGACTCAGAGTGTTCAGTCTTACGACCGAATTCAAAGAGTTCGGGAGTTGGAGCACTAACTTAGGGAATTGAGCAATACCTTAAGAGCAGTTTGGCTGTCAGTATCTGTAACCATCGCTCTGCATTTTAACATTGCTCGAAACCCGCCGACAAGTGATTCTTATACATCATATCGTCGTGTATAACAAGGTACTGAAGCGCTGTCTCGTAGGATACGCATTAAAGAAAGTGGGTGGCTGGGGATGTATACTAGTGTCAATCTAGCCGTGAGAATTCCCTTCAAGCCTGGCAGCAGCTGGCTTATACCATGTTGGCTGCAACATACCTGAATAAATTTCAGGTGGCAGGCGATTTGAAACCCTCAAAAGATGCGAGAGCATATTTGGTAGCCTTATCAGTGGACGTAATCGAAGCAATGTCATCAAGTTACCTGTCTTTGGTTACTTGGAGCTTTCTGGACAGGCAGGTATACTAAACCACGAAAGGAAATGCACGGTCTTTTTTTGTACTTCATACTTCACACACAATTTGAGTTATAAGGTAAACGAGAAACTTAAAATAAAATATTCTTTAAATATTTAAAAATGAATTTTAAAACTGAATATGTTGGGTTAAAATTTTAACTAGAAAACAAGGACTCGATTATTTTATTTTTGTATCCTTTATAGACAAAAATTCAAACAGGACAATAAACAAAAATGGTTGCAGAATTTCCACGCACACAATTGATGCATCAGCGTTCAATGATTAATGACTCTCTGAAGTATGATCACGACAGCCCTCTAATGTTTTTGTTTTGTTCCGTATAGAATGAGGCTGTGCTGATGCCCTACTCGAACAGGGCAATCTGCAATGCGAAAATCTATGCTCACGACTTTTGTTTTCTGTGCCTATGCAGTATATACATGTATGCACATTTTCTAAGAGAACGGTACTGATTTTGGTGATAATAAATTTAAAGAATTTGAACTACGTGTGGCCATCGAATGTCAGGGCGGTTTATAAACTTTTAATCACAGAACTATTTTGATTTATTTTTTATTTGATTCATAATTACGGACGACGCCTTAGCCTCTTAAATGTTGTCTTCGTGAAAATATGTAATTATTGAGTGTACATATAATTAAAAAATATGGTGCTAAGCGCTGCTTTAATGCAAGAATTCAGTCTATGGAACGTAAATAGTTCAGATATTTATAATCGTATTTTTTTTTCAAACAATACTATTTTCTAGGCGGCCAATTTACCGTAGCAAAACGGTTAAGTGCTTACGCTGTATGGCTCGTCTTGTTGAAACCAGAGCTCAACGAGACCATGGGCTTGAATTTCAGGAAGCACATAGTCCGTTAACATGGCGCGATAACGGTTACCATTAACGGTAACATTCTGATTTGCCTCATTTTTGAATAAATATGGACCAGTGATTCCACCAGCTCAGAAACCACACCATACCGTTGTTTTTAATGGATGTAATGGTAGCTCTTGCTACTATTCGGGTTGCTCATCAGCCCGAATATGGCAATATTGTTTATTAACGTATCAATTGAGCCAGAAATGAACTTCATCACTTAACAAAATTTCACGATATCACACCGGATTCACTGAAAAGACGACGCAAATTGAAATCGCCTGACTTTTCAAGATGACTTAATAAAAATTACAAACCTGTTTGATAGAAGTTACGCGTGATCTGAAAAAAAAGCCTACTGAAAATCAAACCTCACGATGAATCACCATATATATACATGCGTTCTTTTTGAGGATAATAATATCCTTACAGCATTAAATCAAAAAATTATATTTTTCGTAATAGACGACTAAAGGGAATGACTCACTCTATGCAATTTTAACATGCAGCTAAGCCTAGCAACACATCTCTATAACATCTTAACACACACTGTCCCGCAAGTGTTCATGCAAATCCGTGAGTTTACACGACGAATTTCTCGATATAAAAGAAAACCAATTTTACCAAAGAAAATGCATCAACCAACCAGGGGCCGAATTGCCGCATCAGAAATACGTCAATGTATTATCTTAGACTGGCATTACTGCTTCCGTTATCTAGCATGGTATCGTTTTTGATTGTTTGACATTGCCTAATCAGTGATTATGATAGAATAAATTTAAGCAAAATAAATATGAATCAAAAAAATAGTTTCCCAAACTCTTCCGCGGAAGAATCGGATGACGAAAGAAATAGCAATTTTTATAAAATATCCATTTTTATTGATAAAGTTTATTAACTCTCCCCCAGTTTCTATTCCTGCATCAACGCGATGCCGCAAACCGATTAGAATTCCATTCAAAAAGAGACTGTACTAATTGTAACAGCTTAGAGCCAACCTACAGCTTCAAATCGTTCAACAAACTCCAACCAAAGTGAAAGTTCGATTCCTGATGAGGGAAAGTGTTTTTCGAATTAAGCTCCATGCCGCACATCTGATGATCGGCTGTGGCCGTGTTGTTGTTTCATTAAACCATTCGATACGTAATTGACGGAAAGTTTGGCAGCATATGGTGCGTACTAAGAGCACTAGTTTCTCGCTTTATCGCGTTACAGTTTTCCCGCGCGAATCATGTCGGTTTTCATAAACAGAATAGTTCTAGCTGCTATGATCATAGTGAACATCCTATTCGATTGCGAACGTAGCCGCTTGTCTCAAATAGATTTGTTAAAAAAAAATAGAAATAGAAATATTTATAAACTCCTTATTATTTTTTAGAAGAAAACACGCGCATGAAAAAAAATGTATTTCTTATTGAATACTATCAGTAAAATGCACTCAAAATACTGATTTATTTAATTTTATTTTGAATTAAACGTACAAAAATATTAGTTATTCACCACCAATTACTTAAATGCACTGAAAAATATAAAATAAACGACACGATTGAAAGCCGGTTACGGGCGTCAATAAGAAATAAAAATTAATTCTGGTAAAGCTGGTTGAAACATTTTAAGTCTGAACGCTTGTTCATTACGGACTGCCACCATTAATAGCTTTATTTCCTACTATCGTCAATCGGCGGCGGCAAAGCGATAATGCGAGAAGGAAGAAACTTGTGCACTTTGGACGTACCCTCATAATATCCGCGTGTACTTACACGAAAACAAATGCACATAGTATTTGTGCCCGGAAAGAAAATTCAAAAATTACTTTTAACAATGGTTGATGGATGATGAATGGTTGACTACAAAAGCATTGAACGCTCATCGCAGAAGCCAAATGAGTAAGCTAACTGCAGCTTTGGATTGTCGACATTCCAAGATTGGATTCCATTTTATAAGTGTTATTTGTTAAGCTTGGACTAAAAACAAAAAAATTACTTGGTCAATTTGATGTTTCAACTTCTTCAAAAAAAGTTTTATACAATAACTGTGTAAAAATATCAACACGCAGGCCAAACTTAAAATAATAGACTCGAATGTGCAAACTCTCATCACATCACCTAAAAACACAGAAAACACAAATCGTTTTCTAATAAAAATACAAATGGAAAACTTTTGCAATTCATGTCCAGTTATGACTTAAACCTTCTATCCTATTCTTTCTGGTTTGCTTTACTTTTCTTTTTCCATTTTATATTTGTTGTAAAATCGCAGTCCATTCATTGGAAAAACATTGCAAACCAAACGAAAGGACCAATTCGAAAAACTGACACTTTTGAGGCTCAGATGTGTATTCCAAGGCAAATTGAAAACTTTTCAGACACATTATTGCTTACAGAAGCTGCTACTGTTGATGCTGTTGACCTTCTACACTACCCCTGTGCCAGTCGTCCGCATTTAAACACCCACTATGCAACACCAACATCACATTAGTAAAGTTTTTGAATGGTGAATCAGTATTGCATTTGGTCCGCTTGGCCGCGTGTTTGAAAAATTATGTATGCGAGCGTTACAAAGGGTAGCCCCAAAAGAGCTATTGTCCAATATAAACTTTTACTTAGAAGTATTCGTTCTTCCGTATGTGTGCGAATGCAAAATTCACCGAAAACGAATCCATCTAGCTGTGGCAAGAATGAGAGTGAGAGATGAAAACAGTTTTTGGAAATTCAGAAAATTATAATTTCCCTTTCGGCGTTTTTGACGGAAGTTTTTCACCACTCCAATATAAGGATACACAATGTTTGTATATATGTACATACGTATATACTTTTGTGTAATATGTAATTTTTAAACAAATATTTTTTTGTTTATTTATACTTGGCAGAACTTTTTCAATTTCTTTTAAATATTTTCACATAAGGGTGTTTTCCTTGTCGACATGGCATGTGGAAGTTTTGTTTTCAAGTTATGATTGCAGTTCAGTGCGAAGTAAAACTTAATCGAAAGCATGGATCAGTAAGTGACAGATGACGTTTTCTTATGCAAATTGAAAACTGTCAAACCCTCGACCCGTGCAAATTGTTGTATTGAAGTTAGACTGGAAGTTGCGAAATCATTTTTTTGAAATTTAGCTTCTGCTCATTAATTGTTATTACTACATAAGCGCTCACTTCTTCTTTCAAATATTATAAACAGCGAGTCGTCTTTCAAATCGCCCACATCTTATACTAATAAATCATTTTCCTCACTCCAGAATTCCTACAAATGAACAATGAAAACAAATTATTTCCATGCAATTAAATCACTTTATTCTGCACCTAATGATTGACCTATAATCATGCCCCCAATTTGTTCATTTATTCAGATCTGTCAGCCCGAAAATGAGGGTTGGACCGTATATCGTCTTCTTTCAACATCAACTATTCAGTGTACGTTCAAAATTAAATCCTTTCCATTGAAATTTTGTGCCAGACACACTTTGTCAGAAGCTTTAAGTTTTCTTGAATTGTCTGGATCCAAGACAAAGTGAGTGTGTGTAGTCCTTGTGAAGTGGATTATTAAAATTTTGCAGAAAAGTGTGAAAAATGATTGAAAGGTTTTTCCGGTCCCCCTTCTCTCAACACTATATTAATGGAAATTAATTTCGTTAAAGAATTCTGTGTGTGCTTTTTGCCAATCCTTGTCCATATTACTGCATAGAACGAAGCAGAGTAGTTCCTTTTCAATATCAGTTGCCAGATGCTCGTGGCAAGTGAGAAATGTTCTTGTTAAAAAAACAAGTTATCCTGGCGCTATTGTTAAAATGCGATGAGTCAACAGAATTTTCATATCAATGAAATATATGCTCTCTATCGGTTGCCAAAAATGAACGATGCATTGTCGTCTTTAAGGATATGCAGGAACCTATTGATCTAAGAAAGATGCGCATATTTATGATGATGGCTGCTGAAATTGATTTACTCATCGCAGATTTTTCTCGGAGCTTTGATGAATGGCGGAGAAGTCTCTATCGAATGTCATTATCCTCATGAGAGTGTAGATAATGTTAAGTGACCTTCAATTTGCAACGCAGCACATCATTACTTTCATTTAGCGGGCAGTGTTGCCATTGGTGATAAATTATTAAAATAAAAACATCAAAATTTAATTTTCAAATATGAACCTGCTCTTTTTTATCCCCTTTCCCAAGGGTATTATAATTTTGAACGGACTTTCTCTTAAACTGGTCTTACGACCCAAAATTCAAAAACTGATCAAAATCGGAGGAGCCGTTTCTGAAAAAGTGAATTTAATATCAATTGAGGCAAATTGTTAAGGTGTGTCCACACCAACGAAACATTAAGTAAGCATTTAACAATTTTATAATCATTTAACATATGTTTTTGAAATGTTGATGGAATGGCTTTGAAATCGGAAAAATTGTAAATTGTTTTGTTTGTCTGGGCATATTTTCTTATACGAAAAATAAGGAATTTCAAAAATTTAAGTAAAAATTGAGATTTTTCAACCAAAATAGTTTTAAAAAAAGTAGCAAACATTTTATAATTTTTGTAATTAACTCAATGGGTATTATGCAGTATTTTTAACAAAAAATAAGCCGCAAGATGTTAACCTTAAAACTCTAAATACGAACTTTAAAGCATATACCTAGGATCGAAGCCTTTTGCAAAAGGCTTCTGGAAAGAGAAACAGATATATGTAGGTACGAAATTTGTGACGTAAACATAATATATAAAATACATGCGAACAAGACATGAATCACTATAAAGGGTGGGCCATATAGTGCTTTATTTTTAAATTATACGTTATTTTGCAGCTGTTTCCCGCTCGAAATCTTGACTACAAGTCGGTATCATACCTCCTTGAACAACGTTGGGAAACAACAAGAACAAGATTGAAAACTTATTTCCAAAGTAAGTGTTGTGTAACCCAAACAATGCGTTTTTTGAAAAAAAGTTTTGGCCGCTATGAAGCCCATGCCGCAATCGATCTTTTGCGCACTAAATTCCAAAATCGTGTTATCAGCTGTCTTTGCAATGTCAATTACCCACCTCGGAGCTGCGATTTGACCCCTTTGGACTTTTTTTGTGGGGAACCGCGAAGGACAGATGATATGCCAATAATCCGGAAACGATTCAAGCACTTCAGGCCAATATCATCCAAGCAAACCGTGAGCTGCGACCCGAAACCACTAACAAGGTCTTGTAAAATTGGAGTGACAGAATGCGCTACTGCGATGCAAAGCCAGTCTATTGAACGACTTGTGTTCCACAATTAATGGAAATGTTTGCTCTTACTAATAAAGCCATAGTACATGGACAACATTTCATTTTGTTCATTATTGAATTTTATAAAAGAAACTTGCATTTGGCTTGCACTCATAGAGAATTTGAGGGAGACAACTTTCATTAAAAATCATCATTATACAATTCCTCGGTTTGCACTGGCCTGCAATATCGCCTTATTGAACCGTTCCGGATTTCTTTTTGTACGATTTTTTTAAGTCACGATCAATGTCAACAGGCATTGAAGCCCTTAAATAGGATATCCGTCAAGAAATGCGGTGAAAACTAGCCGGAATTTCTGGAAATAGTGATTGAAAATGCCATAAATCGGGCCCGGATGTTCATCAAAATTGGCGGCGGCAACTAAGCCAATATCATTTTCTCGATTGAAATGCCTATTGGCTTTAACAATAACATTATATAGAACATCATTGTTAATATGTTAATAACTGCATGATCAAAAAACTCCACACTCAATGATTTGCAAATAAGTAGAAGTGTTATACATAAAATCAAATAAATATTAGGCTTAAACGGCCCATATATTAATTGACATGAATGGGCGACCTAATATTTAATACCGATTCCGAACAGCAATTATGTTTTTGAGAAGCTTCCCTTGGATGTTTGTCAGACGTTCTAGAGAGGTGTAGCAGGGAATAAATCGTTAAGGTGGTACGGGCCTCGCCTCGTTTAGTGGTCCAACGCACTTAACCTACATACATAACTTACATACAGACATAAAAATATTAATACATAGCTAATGCACGCAAAACTTTAATACACGGGCATTGGGAGTCCTAGGAGGTATACTATTTTAACTCGAGCGAAAAATAGTTATATTTCTTCTCGAAATGCATAGAATGACAAAAACAAAGGCGATCTTATTAATTCCTTAAAAACTCTTTATGTGTTATTTTAAAATATTGTAGCAACCTCATTAAATTGTGTTTTATAGTCCTTTCGGGTCTTTATCGTTACCACCAATACCCACATGCCTAAATCCATATTGTTCCCTGAATAAATGGATATTTACAACTGAATTCTTTTTGCGACATCAAAAGAAATATTTCCATACATTTTCTTATATATTTCTTTGAGTGAGTTTTGATAAGCAAGGAGTGTCATTTTATAACCCTTTAAAGGGGTGTAACTGGTCTACTAAACATACATACAGCTAGGGCCAAAATAATAGCAACAATTCTTTTTCAGTATAAACATATAAACCATATCAATGTTTAGAAGATTTGTTTAAATGTGTATAGCATATTAAAAGAACAGCCAGCGCATTTATGTACATAAATGCTGATTTGGCAACACTGAATGCAGCAATTGTCGCGTTTTGATGTGATTTATATTCAATTTTGTGGTCATAAATAAATTTCTTATCATTTGAATGTTGAAAACAGAGAGAAACGAAGACTAAAAAAATGAAAATAAAGACATGGCTGCGGAGTATAATAGAAAATGGCGCTGTGCCAATTGCATAGAGAGATACCTTGGATGGTGATGCTTTTTTTTCTATTATTTTTATTCTGTTCGCCGGTCTTCCTTCCTTTCATCGGACCTGTTCAATGCCATTACAAGCGATGCAATAAAAGAGCAACGAGATAGACAATGAACTAAGTTAAGGCTTGCTTTAAAGAAAACGAAAAAAAAAAATAAAACAATTTAAGAGGTTCTCTATATTAAGTTCTACCAGAAGTCGTTATGCGTGTACCCAACTGGAGTCATTATGCTGCTTTTATATAAATTTATGGGTTATTCTTTTTCTGTTTGTGTAGAATGCAGCATATTATTGCATTAAATATTTTGGGAGATTATTTAGAGAGCTGAAGAATTAAATAATTGCTGTCAACTATGCTTTATTATTTTTTCTTAACTTTCTCGTATACATTAGTATACTAAAGACAAAGTTATTGCGATCATGCGGAAATTTGGAGCTCAAACTCCAAACTTCGTATGAGGGATGATATTATGACTAAAGAGAAGTCCGAAAAAGTGGGTCCGACAATGCCGTCCGTCGGTCTGTCTGTCTGTCCGGGCGCCGTATGGCAAAACGATTCGACGGATTTGCTTCAAGTTTCGTATATAAGGTTTTTTGGGGTACATCTCGGGGCATCTTTTATTTTTTTATTTTTTGCTTTGTCCTTTTAAATAACGGAACCTGTCATACAATTTTTTTTTGTGAAAATCACTAATGACTAATTTTTTCAAAGAAAGGTTTCAAGGATTTCAGTCATTATTTGTACTAAGCATACTTGAGATAGGGCCAAAAATAGTGCATACTCAGTTTTTTGCAACAAAAAAAATTGTATAACGGTAATTTATAAAACTGCCAATATCTCAAAAATGAACAAAGGGAATTCCAAAAAATTTTAACTTTTTATGATGTTAAGTTGAACATAAAAAAATTGATTTTTTAAATAATTTTTTTTTAATTTTTTTTTTCATATAACGATTTGCTTAAATTTAAATTAAATTCGGTTTCTCAAAATTATTTTAATAATTTTTTTAATTTTGAGCAATGTAAGAGTGTTTAATGTGCGAAATTACATCAAAATCGTGGTTGCCGTTTTTGAGAAAATCTATTAACCTTAAAAGTGATTTTTATAAATTTGGTATATGATCAAATGTTACCCGTCTTATAGAGGTGATTCAAAAAAGTACCTCATGTAACGAGAAAGTTTCGTATGACGCAGTCGTACACTTTATTTTTTTGTGAAATTCAAATTCTAACCAAAACTGCATTGGCGTTCAAATAATCATTACAAGTATATCAGTCTTATTACTATAAATCTCTCTTCATCTTTAAGGTAACTAAATTTTTAAATAAAACGACGTCTTTTTTCTGAAAAGTTTCATACATGGGTAGGTTCCTACATACATATATAACCCATTTAAAACATAGAACAAAATACAAAATGCTTAAAATTGTCTTGTAGTAGCTTTTCCCCCAGGTCTATCTTAAATATAAATTTATTCTTGTATTGCCTTTCGTGACCCCTTTTATATCATTATTATTTTATTCTCTGCATAGGTATCTAACCAAATCGAAAAGCAACCACTTGTACCTACTTTGTACATTCAACGATCGCTCCGTGGGCAATGACAATGACATCATCTTGGTGGTCACGATCGCTGCCTATAATTATTTTACATTTTCTGCCTCTTTCTATTCGTACGATGATGATGATTCAGTATTCAGATACAAAACCGAAAAGTGGTTGATATCACAGATACATTTGGTGTGCAACCGAACTTACTCTATTCGCCGAGTACTTCCAATTTCAAGTAAAATATAATTCGCAAAAACTTATTCGCACCTTGCACATCATATAAGAGAAATTCGAATCACTGACCATTGGGCGGTTCGATACCTCACAGTTGTACCCGGTTGGCTACATCCCGTTCCCCAAATTGTGGCAATCTAAAATCGTATGCTTTGACATCCATACTAAATGAAAACCTGTAAAAGTGTGTTTGAAAAAGTTTCACCAAAAACGAAGCAAGAAAAACAAAATATCGCTATCCTATCATTAAGATATATAGAATATAAGCAATTCAATAAAATTGAGAAATAAGTTTAAAACTAAAACGGTTTCTGCTGAGGTAGATGCGATCGCCTTTTTTTGTTTTTGTGTTTACTTTGGTCCGATAAATGATGGATGCTTGGAATGATGATGAAAAGGATGTGTAGAAATAAGGCACTCTGTGCATTCCACCTCTTCATCATTCCAATTATTTCAAAATTAAGATTAATTTGTTAGCGCAGCGTTGAGAGAGACTGAGTTGAGGGAGGGAGGTTAAAAGCAGTTTATATGAAGAGGAGCCAACTTGAGCATCACATGTGCTAATGATGATGATGATGCTGGTGGTGTTTTGTAGAGGATGAATGGAGATTTTATAGCACACAGGATGAGCGTAACACAAAAGCGAATCATCTATTAGAAGTCGATAATTAATCAAAATACTCATCTACATTTGGAGTTAACTTTTAGTTTATTTTTCTTGTTATGGTTTTTAATTATTTTATAAATCATGGTTTAAAATAGCGAAGGTAGATATATTTCTTAATTGTATTACATATTTATTGGACTTTAAAAAAGCATATCTTGGAAGTGGTCCCAGTGATCGGTTCAGGCATTTAACTTAGGGTATATTGTACTTCTACAAAAATAGTATGCCCTATGTATTACAAAAAAAAATTAAAAATGTGTTCATATAGAATCTTTGATTTCCTTACATTTTAGATGATTTCAAATGTGCATCAAGCCAAGCAATTGCTCCCCCAGGCTTACAATTTCCAGTCCGCTTAGTGTTAATAGTATCCGTATCCCTATATGACCCTAAAGAAAAAAGGGGTTCTGAACATGTTGGATGACATTTTATTTTATTTCCGATGAAATTTAGAAAAAAATAATGGAAAAGCGCCCACAAATAATGGGCGTGGAAAAAAACCTTATATGACAAACTTGTGATGGAGTCCATTTTATTAAGATTGCCTTTATCTCTTCAACGTTAAATGTCCTTTTCTATATTGTGGCGATTGTACACTTAACTATTTCGGGACCCTAGAGAGTAAAAAATATGTGTCAAAATAAATATACATAGATTAGAGGAGTTAATTATGGACCGCTCGGGTAAATGGACCAAAAGCTTTTCATCATTGCAATCCAGGATAAAATTCTGTTAATTTATGCCCATGCTCCTTAAACTTACCTCAGTTTAACTTCAGCGGCCGGCGAAAACGTGTTTGAAAGTTACTCTTTTTTTTTAAATTTGACTTTATCTTTTTTGGAGAAACTTATTTATTTTAGTCAACTCTTTTCTCATTACAAAAAGCTAATGTTAAATTTTTTTTTTGCATTCAACAAAGTTTCATTTGGTATACATTCAAGTTTCTCAAAAATTAATTACCGTTCGGAATCGACATTAAAACTGTAGATCGCTTCCATTCGTGGTTGGAGAAGCTAGGCTTTGGGTCCTGTATGGGCCGTTTGCGCCTAATATTTATTTTAAGATCAAACATATTAACAAACGAGAAAATGAACCAAAAGGGAAGGCATTATATATTCTTGCGAATTTTGTACCCCCTAAACATGGACAATGAGGTCCATATTACCCTTTAAATTTATTTTGTATTTTTTGCCCTATTTTTTTATTTATTTTTATTGTTTTCGTTTTTACTTCTTTTAATAAATTCATGATTTCGTTTTAAATTATTTATTGGATTAAACTCCTTTTATATTTAAAATAAATGGCTCTGTACAAATGAGTATAGTCTGTTTTTTATTTGCAAACATAAGATTGGTAATTCATATTAGCCTCCTTACTCTACGCTTAGGATAGCGTATTATCATAAGGCAAGGCTATAGTGCGAAAAGCATGATACCATATCCACATTCTCAAATTTGCTTTTTGAACATGCTGGAAGATATTTTATTTCGTTTTCAAAGAAATGCATTAAAATAAACAGCAATTTTTGAAAAAAGAAAAAAAGAAATTTCTTAAAATAGGAAATAAAATGTCATCTTAAGGCTTCTTTCTTGGAGAGACATATGCTTGTGGATAGTGTATCATACTGTTCACTTCAAGAGGATTGCAGCATTTATTTTTGTTTAAAATATATTTTCAATTATTGTTTGGAATGAAAACCCTTACTTAATCTGCATGATATAGCAAAAATATAGTTCTGAAAAACTGAAATGGGAAAAACTATAGCGAATTGCGATGATTGGGAATGAACGATTTAATTACAAAGTACCTCATCCCAAAGTTGTGGGCCTTTAAACTTTAGTGCACAAATGTCATCATATGACACCAAAATACTACAAGAAACCAGACAGTTACTCGACCACAGCATAAAACCTCAGTTTCAAATAAAAAATTCTGCGGTCTCGCAGTAGTTAGGCAACAAAAACTAAATAAGGGTAATAGAACCCCCCGCAAACTTATGAGACGAAACTTTTACCTACACTTTTCCATTTTGTCACCCTACAGACACAATGCATATGCTAGTTGTGTTAGCATACATGAATTGCTGCACACTCATTCCTACAACCACCTCCCTCCTCAGGATGATGACAAATCTTTTCGCTTAAATCCTGATGAAGTGCATTAAAGGAAACTTTCGGCACTACACTCAAGCAAACTTTCTAACTAACAGCGCTACGCCACTACTGTCTCCGCGAAACAAGTGAATTCAATTACAACGGCAGTTGGTGTATCATTCGAGGTATAGTTTTGCTGCAAGAACTGAGTCATCTTCCTGCTGGCTTTTTCTGTCGTGTTTACCCATTTTGCTGTTTTAATGATCTCATAATTGGGTGATAATGGAAATTGATTGGGTCATACATACCCGGTTTTGTAACAACAAAAAATAAATGACAATCTATGTCCTTAACAGATTAAGGGATAATCTGTTCATTGAGTGAACCAAAAGTTACAGATTCTACACAAATATGTTAGCATATGCCAACACCCCCACCCTCCTTTTTCCTCCCTCAAACCCTCTTACTTACAGCATTCAGGAATCCTCTTGCGATGAGAAAATTTGAGTTGACAAGCGTAATCCAGCTTGAATTGAGTTCAAACGATGAAAGGACTCCAACGACAGCGGCGAAGACGACAACGACAATGACAAGGATAGCAATGCCATAGGAAAGGCATTATGTGTATAGCTCACTACTGGCCCTGCTGTCCAACCACTCGGAAATCGCGCTGCAGACGACCTTAATCTGGCCTTTCGAAGACTAAATATTGGTATTACCAGATTAGGTCAATTGGTTGGACTTTGCGGACATGAGCTTCTGGTGACGCATCACATACACTACGGTATATGTTCCTCCTAGGACTTACATACATATCCAATGAATTGGAATCAAGGGAAAGTGTGAGAGCAACTCCCTAGAGATGGATTTTCGCAAAAGTGTTCTACAGAACGTTCAGAAAACAGTTGAGGGGGATTAACTTAACATGTGGCATGTAGGGTGTGTTGCATTACATAGTTTTGCGGCAATTGAACCAATTCAATGAGGTATAATGTCGTAGGTCGCCGCAGGAGACGAAAGGCGGGGATGCACAAATTGTGACCAAATCCAGTGTTGCGAAGAACTTATGTCATGGGGACTTGGAATATTGGAAGGTTACAACTTGTTCATTGACGAGGTTAATTGGTGAACTTTTAGTTCGACGAACTTTTTTGAAGGACAATTGCCTGGTCGAAATAGTGAAGTTGTAACCACTTAGGTATATTGTCGAAGTTGAAGCATAAATATCAAAGAGAACAACCAATAGAGATGCAGACAGGAGTCTACGAATTGTGGTCGCAACTTTGGATAAAATCAATCCCCGAAGGAAAATGCAGATATATACTCTTAAAATGTAAATAAGTTTTGATAACTTTTTACCTGCAAATCGATAGTTTAGAATTAGTTGTGGCAATTCATTGATCCGAATTTTCAGTAGATTTGATGGGAGTGGGATTTAATTTTTTAAGGAATATGTATCTAACATAAACTTTATAGAAATGGTAATTTCCTTTAAAATAAACCAACTCCAACTCCAGAAAAAAAGAGAACCGAATCATTGTTTTTAAGATAAGACTTGTGACTCCAATCAGTTTCATTTTGAATGAATTATGAGCCAATTACCAGGCGCATAAGTATTTTGAATGAATTTTGCATCTAAATGCATTGCTTGTTGCAAGAGAAATTGAAAATTTTTAAATATGAGCTAACGATGAGTTACCCTTAAGTCATAAGTTAAGTGTAGATTGAAATAAACACAAAAATTGGGGCTAACTTACGTTTTTCATTTCGATCGCCACGTGCAAAAACAGTAAAGTTTTATGTCGTATATACCGAAACAATTCCCATAACATATAAAATGTTTTGGTATACCTACTTAACACAAAAATATACTATTTGACACTTAGTATGATTTCGCTTGGACCATCGTTTTGTGAGTTAAATTAACATTATTATAGGTGGTTTGGCAGGCAAATGTAAATTTATTTTTTTTCCTACAGAAATTTCTCACATCTCCTTTGGTATTTTTGTATAATTCTACATTTTTATTGTTTCCTTTCCACTTTTAAAACGAAAGCACATTGATTTGTTTCCATTTCATTTTAAAAATGCTCCATACAATTTTACTGATTTTAATAGAATAGTAATAGATTTGTGCAAGTTGAACGTCAGAATAGTTATTCCATTATTTTCATTTATAAAAAAAATCATGAGATAACTCTTATTCCATGGCTTAGTTTGTTAGCTCGTGAGTTAGAGGTATGTTAAGGGGTTTTTATTATTAGAGCTGTTAGTGTATAAGAAGAAAATCGACAGACTTAGAAAACTTTGTGTCTTGTGTTGAGCTCTGTGATAATATCAAAATTATATAAACCCAAATTCCCCTATTAACTATCGTTCTGATTTATACTTAAAAATATAATAAATATTTATATAATGCAGAAAAGTATGTCCCGAAGAAATAAATATTAGGCTCCATTTTTAAGGATCATTTGCTAAAAAAATGGTCTTGTGATCATCATCTACTGCATTGTCTGTTCTGAGCTTTACATATCCCAGCCATTTCAAAGGCCTCATGCACATATTCTGTTTGACCAGCTCAATGTTGCTGTACAAGGCATAGTGTTATACGCTGAATTGTCCTCTTCATGACCCGTCAACCATATATAAATGTATTATAAAATAAAATTTCAAAACGGACGAGAATATCTTTACCCGCTTTAGTCCATGCCTTAGATAGAGAAGAACTCGGATTAAAGAAACGGCGATCGACAATCTTCGTTTGATTTCTAAAGAGATGTCGTTTCGATAGCAGAGCCAAGATAGATAACGCGCCTTAATGTGGCTTTAAAATCGAAAAAAAGGAGATGGGTAACGATCGGAAGTTCTTGGGTTTTCCTTCAGATTTGCCTATTGTACTGGGACCTTTAACAAATGATTTCAAATGCTTGCACAATACGGCAAAAGAGAACTTATAATTATGCGATATTTATGAAATTGACCATTGGCGCAGCTTTGGCGGTTTACTCAGCTTAATACAAATTACTCGATGGAAATCGCTTGTATGAGAAAGTGCAGATGGCAGTTTATACTAAAACACTCACAAATAAAGAGACACATTATTAAACTATGCAACGTTGTATACGTTTTATAAGAAAAAGTTAATAAATTGTTAAAATATTGCCTTAATAAGAGACGATGTAAATGCACACGAATTGGTTTATGAATACAAACAAAACGACTGAAACGCATCAAAAATGGTCACATTTGATCGATTACCAAATTTATTTTAATCACTTTTTTAGCTTCGAAAAATGTACGTAGGAGCCGTTTTTGGAAACATTTTTAGACTTCTATAAAGTCGTTCTATCATATCTCATACTCAGTTTGAGTCCAAAATGTCCACACTAAATGTACAATATACAAAGTATCTTAAACATTGTAGTGGAAATTAAACCGATGCGTCAAGACTAGACTCAGTCCTTAATGCAAGCGTATCCTAGTGGATAACCACGCAAACGCATATTGTCGAAAATAGCCGCGTTGCATTAAATGCACCGGGAAACATTTGTCTATAGATTGCGGTCTCAAAAGACTATTAAGTTTAAAGACAGGATTTGGCAACCTGCATAAACTGTAAGGAAAAAACATAAGGAAAGGCTACAGTCCGCTTGGGGCGAACAGTATGATACCCTATCCATATCCCTATATGCCCCAAAGAAAAAAACATTAAGAAGATGATGGCTGGCATTTTATTTCATTCTATTAATTAAAAAAAAAGGTTTTCTGAAAAAACGCCCCCAAAAATTGGGCGTGGCCAAAAACTTTGTACGGACGATATGTTGGAAGAAATATTGTGTAAATATCTTGTTAAACATTTTTTT
The DNA here is from genome assembly GCA_963576555.1 of Ferdinandea cuprea. Classification (NCBI taxonomy): domain Eukaryota; kingdom Metazoa; phylum Arthropoda; class Insecta; order Diptera; family Syrphidae; genus Ferdinandea; species Ferdinandea cuprea. The sequence goes on along the minus strand of OY754958.1, from coordinate 123,866,374 downwards.
TCGCTTTCTATGAAAATTTTCGAAGAAAACAGCATTTTAGTGAAAAACGCCCACAAAAAGTAGGCGTGGCAAAAAACTTTATATGACAAACTTATAAAGGAGGGCAGTGCCTACATATCTTTTGAAGGTCATAATGCTCTATCTCTCTAAGTTTAGCTTTAAAACGGTTTTTTTCTAAATTGTGGGCGTGGCAGTAGGCGTATTCAAAAAAATTTTACACTTAACCATTTCGGAGCCCTAGGGAGTATGTGGTTCAAATTTCAGATTCCTAGCTTAATTTTAAAGGCCTAAAAATTGCGTACGGACGGACGGACGGACGGACGGACGGACATTGCTAGATAGTCTTAGGATTTGGTCCTGATCATAAATATATATACTTTTATGGGTCTACGACGAATATTAAGGGGTGTTACAAACTATGTGTCAAAATTAATATACCCATAGGATAGGGTATAATCATCCGGCAAACTATAGCTACTGCAAAGTAGCTAAAGAGCTTCAAATCAGGCACTATGATATAGGAAAGAACAAATTGTAACCTGTCGGAATTAAAAAGAATGGCAAACCCAAAAGATGTACAAACAAATCAATTCAATGAAGAAAAAATATATTGTATTATATATGAAAAATAAATAAAATATTAAAACAGAAAAAAACTGTGCGAGATGTTACCTATCCCAAAAACTGTTAATACGAACTTTGGAGCAAATCCGTCAAACCGTTTCGCCATACGGCTCCCGGACAGACAGAAGGATCGACGGACGCCATTGGGGGACCCTCTTTTTTGGACTTCTCTATAGTCGTAATATACTCCCTAATACTTAGTTTGAGTTTAAAATTAAAAAAAAAGTTAAAAATGTATAAAAAAAGTAGTTAGCTATCAATTATTTGTTGTGCAAAGTTCTTCCGCGAATTAATAAAAAATCGGGATCATTATATTCAATACAATTCTGAGCAAAATTCTTTGTTCTTCTTTTGTATATATTAAACTCACTTTTTAAGTTTTTAAAAAAAATATTTTATTAAAAACAGCACAGACTTACCAATATAAAATAAAAATTCAAACCAAAATCGTTCGAATAGTTTTTGCCAAAATGTTAGGATGTGAATGTGTTTGCTTGTTCCATTGACATTCAAAATGTCTACGATTATCATAATGATTCGAGGAAATCAAAACTCATCAATGTCGAACTCATGCACTGAATATGTAGCTTGATAATATCGAAAACTTGATTATATATATGGAATTCCATTTAGAATGTAGAAAAAGTCTCTTTGAACATACCTACCTACCTGCAATATAATATTTTTTGCTTTCTTACACAACTTGAAAAGGATAAAATGTGCTTTCTTGTGAAAAGTTTAAAAATCACCAATTTGTTTTCATATAAAATTATAACGAATTCATTATCATTATCCAAATAAGAAAAAAAATTTAACCACTTCTCAAACGCACAACAAAATAAAAAAAAATTATCAAACCACAAAAAAATAAACTTCGTCCTGCAAATAACCCCAAGGCTACAGAATTTGTTCGAGCAATGGGAAAACTTTTTGCGCCCGTACCCAACCATTTACCGCCTGGCTGTCCAACATAAGGAACCACATAACATCATATGGAAAAAATTGCTCTTCAAAATTGTTATTATGGTGATCTATGTATAAGTACTTGGTCCATGCTTATGGTCTTCGTTGTCGTTGAATAATATAGTCATCGCCATAGAGGTCACTTAATGAATTAAATGAGCGATCCAATGATGGCGGTCGCTGCATGCAAACTTAAACAAAGTTCCATCACAGCATGTTGGCCGTAACCTTCTGTCGGTTTTATGATCATTGCACAATCTGTTACCACAAGAGAAAAACTTCCATTATTCATTGCCGTCACCATGAAATGTGCATTGAAGAAATCTATTAATATTAGCCAGAAGGAAGGTGTATAACATTTTTGAAATAAGGATTTTTTTAAGCATACGCAATTCTATTCCTACAGTTGTATGTGCATACATATATGTAATTTATTTTTCTGAAACATGTGTTGAATTCAGTCTTTTTATGAAAAACCCATTTGCAATTGTTGTAAGAACTTTTTTATAGTTATCAGACGGGAATGTGGTAAAAATCAAAACGCGTCGAGTTCTGCGGACGGCTTCGAAGTAGCTTTGTTCGGCTGGTGGATGTACTTGTCAACCCTCGGCACAGTTAGTTCGCGATGTACGGACATCACCGGCACGGAAAGCCATTTAAACTTTTGCCATCCGCCGGAAAGGGCGAAAGTAAGGTTTTGTCCGGACATTTGCTGCAACATGTGCTTTCGGACGGACGTTGTCGGCATAGGAAGCCGATAGTGTTGTCATGAGTTCTTTGGGAGGCAAAGAAATGAGTGTGGTTGTTAGGTAGTAATAGAGAAACAGTTAGCCGTTATCTCTAGGCTTTATTTTTTTTTAACTTTTCGTTGATAGTGCGAAACGAAACTCAGAGAGAGTGAAAAAGGGAAAAGAATATGTCATATATTTCCTATATTTCCTATTGTATCCTACAGGATATCGTAGAGTGCACCTTGACAGAATTCACCCATCATCACCAACCCATCGTTTATGATTTGAAATAAAAAATGCAATAAAGGCAAGGCAAATCCTTGAGAAAATCCCTTAAGTAATCCTCGGCAGCGCAATAAAAATGTCAATCGATTTCGCATTTCGTTTTGTAAATATCAAGCTCAAAGCAAACAAGTTGCAGAAAACCTATACGCTTCGGTCCTCCCTAAAATCCATTGACATTAACTACAGCTGCAGGTGTACTCTACTACGTAATCCTTTAGACAAATATTTCAAACAAAACGAAAAAATGTATGTATTAGAAAAACGCAACCCATTGGTACACGATTCATAGAACTAGATGAAGAAAAAAGGACCAATAATTTCGTGCTTTAAAAAAACACACATTTATTGAATTCGTGACAAAAATATTCCGGAATGCAAACGTGTCACGTGGTAAATATTTGCACGAAAAAAAGACAGAAGAAAAAATAAACCAAAAGAGTATTATGGACTAGGATGTGTCTAGTTGTTTGGTACACCAGTACGTGCCAAAATCCTTGAAAGTGATCCGACAGTTGGTGTCAGAGTAAATGATTGGTTTTAGGGAAAGTTCATTTACACTTAACATAAGAGAGTGGAACTCTTTTTTTAAAACTGAGATAGTCTTAAATTCTAGGTGTTAATTAAACGGAATGCAGGCCAGGAAACGCAAGGACCTTGAACTATCCCCGAAAATCGCATATCCAACAAAACTAGTGTCATACGATATTTGTCGTGCAATTACAGCGAAGATTTAGTGGTCTTCAACATGAGTGACGTCAAATCCTGTTATAAAAAATACAAAGTTTGCTAAATTTCAGTGGTTGACCTGCCATTTTTATTTTGTATTCCCATGTCAATCACTCTCAATTGAGTCATACCAAAAACATGGCAAGGACAGACTGTAGGTGGGAACACACTGTCTGTATAACTTCCAGATATTAAGAAGTATTATTGTAATTGATGTGGTAAATACTGATCCTGTGGCTTAGTGGTTAAGTGCGTTGGGCTACTAAGCCGGTCTCCGTTTCAAATCCTACCCGTACCACCTGAACGTTTTTATTCGCTGCTTTACTTCTTGTCTGACAAGCATCTAAGAGTAATAACTGTCATAAAAATAAATTGCCGTTCGGAATCGGCATTAAACTGCATATGGGACCTATATGTCCCATTTGAGTTAAAAATATATCTGCGCACCCACAATGGTTGGACATGCTAGACCTAATATTTCTATAGTTGCAGAAGATTTAGCTTTGTCAATCTCGACCACTACGGATTATAGTAATAAATAAAATACATAAATAAATAAAACTAAATAATATACAGATTTGTTCCTTTTGAGCAACCTATGATCAACCCTGTGAGTATAACATCGCCTTTCTTGCTCTCTAGTATTTTGGTCGAAACGACTACTTACATATATTCGCCTGATCCGTGTTGTTCAGCAGCATCAATAGTCTCAATTTTATGAAACTCTGAAACGTAGTTTTCCAGTCGATATACGTAATTAGCATATTGCTTTGCAAAATTATAAGGTAATTAAAGTTGCGTGCGAATAATCCAGTCGTTATATACTTTTTCAAATTGAGGATCTAGATTGGTGGCTTGTAATCCGTACAAACTCTTGGTAATCACTTTTCACACTGACTAGTGTATGTATTATAAATGTTGCGCAAGTTTTCACTCATGCCAACGTAAATCGATGCCTGTTAAGCTGACTGCCAGAAGTAGATTCAAAAAATTATATTATAATTGAAAACGTATATAACTTCCTGCAATTAATCTGTAGTTTAGAATCGGTTTCAGAAAGTCTAATAATATTACTGCAAACAACCCAAACAATTATAAAGTCGTTTTCTTAAAAGGCGACTACGAAAACAAACAGTACAGAACAGTATAATACCCTATCCATATCCCTATATGCCCCAAAGAAAAAAGCAATGAGAAGATGATGAATAGCATTTTATTTCATTCTATAAAATTTATTAAAAACATTTTTTTCAATAAAAGCGCCAAAAAGTTTCGCTGAAAACAGCATTTTAGTGAAAAACGCCAACAAAAAGTAGGCGTGACAAAAAAACTTTATATAAAAGTGGGTATGGTGATTTTAGTCATTATTGGTTAAGTATTTTCTAATAAATTTTTAATTTAATTTATGAGCTAATGACATTTGGAAGTTCGACGAACGGGTAACCGCTGGGACTTGTAATGGGATAAAATAAGCAACATGGATTTAGAGGTACTGTAAAAACACAATGAATCGCTAAGCTGCTTCTGATCAGTTGATATCGATCCCAAATCATATACTCTAAGGCGCCTAACACAAAACATTTTTATAAATTAAATGCAGTTTAATAAAAAAATGGACATGATGAAGTTTTAATTAAAGTAAGACATACAGTGTCTATTGTTATACCAGCGGAATGCCCGACCAAGCCCGTATTAAAAGAAATATGTTTTACTATTCTTAACTTAATATTAACGGCTTAGTTTCTTATACTCAGATTGGAATGACAAATCACTTGTATTGCAAATTAAATGTAAATCTTGCGTGGGAAACTTTATTAGAAGTCAATAGGCTTATACCAATATTAGCTCACTTGAGACCTAGACAATGTCGTTATAAGCAATCACATGATCATTTAAATTATATATAAATTGTACTCATTCGAATGATAGGTTCATTCCTGCCATAATTCGTCCTATGATAGAGACTGAAAAATAAATTCACACATCGTAAGTTGTGAGCACCTCCACGAAAGTTGAAGTGAATTGAAGACAGTAAATCAGCATGCAAAAAATAAGTTCCTGTAAGAAAACCATATCACTATTGACTCTACATTGAGAATATTATAATATTTATTAATTTAGCTTAATTTTCGTCTCGAATATTTTTAACCATTTGCTTCTAACGTATTGCATTACTCGCTATATCTATAATTATAAAGTATAATCAAAAATAAACAAAAAAAAGTTACTCACTTTAACCATGAAATTGAGAAACCCCTATTTATCACATGTATTTAGACCAATATTCCCAATTTCGCTTTCTAGGCTTTGAACTTTCGAGTAATTTTCATTTATTTCACAAGCAATTTAAAACTCTTGTCTATAACAAACTTTTAACACAAATTTGATTCGGTATAAAAATTACGGTTGGAGTACTGAATCATCAGTCAAATAAAGGAAAAGAAATTCTCTTAACGAGTACTTAACGGATTTCACATTGCAGATATCAAGGGAAACTAAATATTTTAGAGTAATCCTCAAAAGTAAGCTCCTTTAGACCAAGCATGTCAAGACGAAGACATGTAAGATATTGTCAGGGGATTGTCACATAAAAGAGTCTTATCAACAAAGATTAGGTCAATCCCATCATATGCTTGAGGTCTAGAATTAAGTTTTTCTAATGTATTGGTAGACTCACCTGGATGTTGGCCAGATCCCTTTAATCGCGTTCTACGACAAGCGCTATTTGGAGGTAGCGCTGCAGAGATGGGCATATATGTGCCATCCATCGGAGTTCAGCATATAAATAGATTCAAATATGCGTACATATACATCTTATTTTAAATACTGGTTGGTGTGGTACATTGCTACGTTTAAAATTAATATCGACTGACGTTAGGCCATTTAAACTAGTCTGCCAATTTGTAGTTAATTTCTAGATCTTATTTACCGCCTTTTGAAGCTTTTTGTTGCTACCTCGACGGTTTCTCGCACAACAAAAACAGCACTATCATTTTCAAAAGTTGCTACAGTGATTTCTGGTAGGTCGCTGGTAAATTAAAGGTACAGTACTGGAAGTAGTATACTGCCTCCTAGTACGTTGTGTTATTTAAGACTCTAGAATTTGTGCGTACTACTTTCATAGTTACTATTGAATTAAGTGAATTATAGAATTTGTCTGTGATTCTATTCACCTGATCAATCGTTGATTGCTTATTTTTAAAGCCAAATTAATGGTTTGCGGTTAGTGATTTTTCTTCAATTATTTTTATAATCGGTTCGCCAACATTGGAAGAATCGTTATTAGCGTGTCTTTCAAAATCCTTGAAATATACCTTCACCTAAATGTATACTTATAATCTGCTTTATTTATTTAAAATCTTTTATTTAAAATTGTATAAGATCTGTATTGAATCCGCTGTAGTTAAGCCGATCACTTCTCCATTCACTCTGGGACAATTTTTTTATAGTTATGCTTTCTTTTATTTTTATGGTTAATAATCATTATATTCATAAAGTTCAAAAACATCATTAAGATATTCAGCAAGTAGATTAGCTATGCTGTCTAGATAGAATTAAAAAGAAGTCTTAAAGGATTTTATTTATTTTGTATATAACATAAACAAACATACACATTTTTAAATGAGATCAAATGTACGTATTTTTATATACAAAAACTTCAATTTTTGATCCACTTCCAGATTTAAATAAAAACATATTTTAAATACATTTCCGTTTCCGTGTTACTTCACCATAATACCTCTTAATGATTCTATCTACCTTCTTTAGCGCCATCTACCATAATTATCTGTTTACACAAATGACATTTATAAAAATGAAAACATCTGTTTGTTGACATTTCCCTCTTAAACATTTTTTTGTTTACGCTTTTTCTACCTATATCTTGTTCTCGTGAAATTATACATCCTCCAATCGTTATAACAAATTTGAGCAGTGGCAATTTATTATGTCCATATCTTTGGACATAAACTTTTTATCCACTGATAGTTTCTCCTCCAAGCGTCCAGCAATTTTCGATGAACTCGATGGACTATTTTCAGTAAACAAGGTGAGCACAAGTCACGCAGTACCGATCGATAAATTTATAGTGAAATTTAACAGGATTTCCCCAGCAATGAGCCACAACCAACTGCAAGTGTAAATTACAATCCCGATTTCCTAAGCCCGACCGAAACGAGAAACACAAAGAGACTAAAAGATGATATACACCATGAAAAACCTTGTGGCATCAACTCACTTAACAGTACAGATTTCTTGCTCAACGAGGAATCACATGAAGACCAACAGCTGTACATGGTTGAAAATAATGGCCTCAAACCGATCACTTCTCCATTCATGGTGCCAGGCATTTACAAGAAAATCCCGCACTCGTCGAAGGTGGATACAGAATACTCCACAGACAAGGTGACATCGAAAAATGTGTTCATATCTACGACGGAGAAGTGTGGAAAAATAGTGGCTGCCGATGTGTTCCGAGATTCGTATGTAAATTTGGAGGAAGAGGGCGAAGAAGTAGAAGAATCTGTAGCAGAACCTCCTCCGCAGGCGGTAGATAGTCTCACAATGTTTGCTTATGATATTTTGAAATTATCCAATCGAGATAACATTGTAATTGATAGGTAAATACACCGGATACAAAGAATAATTCGCATAATGAGTGATTCATGAATTTTTAGAGAGCGAAAGGAAATAATACGCCATCAGGACGAGCTGAATCGCAAAACAGTTTATCGCTTCCTCACCCCAGAAACGCTTGGTCTGACCCAAGAGATGATGGCGTCTTTAATTAAGTCTGAAGTTATTGAGAAACCGCCTGTCAAATCAAAACGAGGTCGGCCGCGGAAAAACAAAGATCCCGGGAACAAACCAGCGAGTCCCGCGCGTCCACCTCCAGCACCAGTTCCTCCACCGTCCACTCCTCCCACGCAGGTTCAGCGAACGCGCTCGGGGCGTATTATAAAATCGCTAACCGCGACGACTGTACCTTCATCGTCGTCTCAACCGGAGTTGGACTGCTTGGAGCCAGAAAATGCTGCTGCATTCATGCGAAACTTTCTCCAAGAACTAAAAGATTCAGAATACGTCTGCAAAGCCAGCCAACCAACCACTACCACATCTCAGTCGTCCACACCAAAACGTCGCAATCTATCAGCGGACTCCTTCTGTCCGACGTGCAATAAGATTTTCCTTGGCAAACGCATGCAGCAGCATTTTCATTCCTTCCCAGATCATCGGCCAAATATGGAACGTAGCCGGATTCTCGAGGAAATGACACTTTTCAAGTTCCTTGTTAGCAAAGTACAAAGAACCTCCGTGCCAGAAGATCAACGAGCCGAAGTGTTTTTGAATGAAATATCCGACCTCGTAGAACAATTGCAAGCGCGGAGCTCACGTCTAGTGCGAAACACATCCGGTCTGCAATTTGTCAACTCACGAACGGCAAAAGTGCTCGGTATTCCGGAAGGTCATTATTCCCTCGATGTAAATGCAATTTCAGCTCCTCCAGATCCAATTGTTCATTTTGAGAACCTAGCCCCACCTCCTGCTCCCCGGCTGGACTATAATCTTAGCATTTCATTGGATGACACCTTGGCTGAATCGAAACTTAATCTCTCTGGTACTATTCCCTCGGAAGAGAGCCTCCTGCGGACGGTAGATGATCTAATGAAGGAAGGAATGAAAAAATTGGATCACGAATTGCTGCACCCGGCCAGTCAGCCAGCAGAGATTCATTACGACCATGCCAGTGATAATGCGGTCGAAGCGGTGACCATGAAAGAAACCACGCAGGCAACGCCTATTTTGGATCTGTCGCTCGACTTGTTCCAGTTCAATAGTAATTAGGCAGCGTACATATTCATAAACGTTATTGTTTTATTATTTTGTACATATTTCGCGGTTAAGTAAAAAGATGTTTTGAAGTAAAAATTAATTTCGTTTGGATTACTGCTTATCAATTAAATTAAATTGAATTAAGTATTGAGTGCCGCCGAAATGTTTCTGTCCTTACGTTTTCAAGCAACTCAAAGATACTCAAAATGCTTAGAGCTGTTCCAAAACGGGAGTGTAAATAACTTTCCTCCAACTGATAGAGTCACTAGTTTTTTGCCCAAAAAATTTCATCGGGAACTTTTATAAAACAGCTGTTTGAAGAGATGTGTCCCATCTCGTGCTAAAAGGTGTCACCATCCCTATATCCTATGAAGTCAAATATCTGGGTGTAATCCCCGATAAAAAAACTTCTATGGTCCAAACATGTCGAATCGAAAACCGATAAAGCACTGTCGACTTTTTGGCAGTGTAAAGGCGCTTTTGGTAAGACATGGGGCTTATCTCCAAAACTGGTCCTTTGGATCTATACGGCCATGATTAGACCGCTACTCTCATACGCATCGGTTGTTTGGTGAAACAGGCTTTCGCGGAAACGTGTTAATGCTTCTTTTGTCTAACTTCAAAGAGCGGCATGTCTCGGTTGCACAGGGGCCTTCCCCAGCACCCCTGGCTCTGCTCTATTAAGAATCTACATCTTTTCATCTACATCCTTAGTCATGTCTTCCATTGATTCTTGGGTTTCTCGTGAACACAGCATCTTTTCTTCTATCTCTGAGAAGAATCGACTGTAGGCTGCTTGTAGGCGTCCTTTCGGGCCACCAAGCTTTTACTAATGCGGGTAATGTGGACCTAGTTTAAAGAGAACCGCTAAATCGGCCTATAAAAATGTTACCAAACAATTTTAAATTAAACAAATTAAGCTCAAATTCGGTCGTATTTTAAGAGACTTTCCTGGACATGAACGTTAGAGCCTATAGATTTTGGATATTCATCAAATGATCCTTATATTTTTGGTAACTAGGGTAAAAATTGGAGATAGATTATGCCCAATTATTATTTCCAAAAGTTCTAACCCATATTTGTGACGTTTTTGCCAATTCGTCGATAGTAAGTATTCCTTCTTGTTGACAATTTTTTAAACACTGCTGCAAAAAGAACATTGGAATTAATAAAAGTTAGTCTTGGATTGATGAGGCATATTTATTCTATATTCTGTGCAAACATCATTATTACTTATTATTCCAAAATATTGAAAATCTATGGCATTTATTACTTTCAGAAAGTCCCTTTAATTTTCTTAGTTGACATACGGAAGTACATCATCTTTATTATCGCCGGTTCGATGCATAAAATTCCTTCGAAAATGCCATGGATCATGACTGTCTATAACTAGTCTCTTCACAAAAATTTTGTGTCGAATTGGTTTCCTTCCTTTTACGGGACTCAACCAAAAATTGTTGTTTTCAATCTAAAAATTAAAAATATACGTACTTGACCGTTAAAAAAAATCATAAAAATTATTTACATTCTGCTCCGTCTTTCTTTTTAAACGTCTCTTAACCCTGTGGGCACAGTACGGCCGAAGGACAATGAAATATAAAATCTCAATAATCGAGAACACACTGAAGCCCATAAAAAGCCCCAACAGACCTCCTGTGTTAGCTGAAAGTAAAGTAGGTGTTTATATCATTCGTTCACCAATATTATGTATTTAGCGTACATAAAAACTCCGTAAATCCAAACATTTCTCCCTTCCTTGTGCTTTGAAAAACATTGGTCAAATAATAAAAGTGAACGATAGTAACATCTTCCACATTGGCAAACAATTCCGTTGGATAGTCGTCATCTGTAATAAAGTCCCCCTTTACCATCTTCGTTGATGTCACTGTTGGATTGTAGCTTAGCTCAAAACAAGCCGGCAGACATGAATCGCAAGTGAAGTTCCCATTCGTAGACTGAATCTCATTCTGAATTAATTTGGTACAATGATTGTCCTTTGGTCCGCATATTTTAGAATCAGGATCTATTCTCGGTAGGTAGTATAGTATACAATCACAATTCTCGGACAAAATTCGAGCTTCACATTCAAGTTCACAATTCTTACGCGAGTAAGTGCGATAGAAGCTTAGATCACCTTCATCAGAGAACAGGCACTGTCGTATCTTGGTACTAATTTTGCGGATGGCTGGAACTGCGGTTTGATATTGCGGATCGATAGAGATGCGTGTCTCACGACCCGCTGTAACTAAAAAACCAAAGCTACTAATTTTTGGCTGCTCTGCCGGGTTGTGAACTAGAACCTGCCAAGTTTAATTAATGGGAATAAAAAGCCGAACGAATAAAATGACAAGTTTGAACTTACTTTAAAACCAATGCTTTTAGATTTGCTGCAAAAGTATTCGGAAGACGAAGCATTGAGAATAACTGTCAGACCCATTTGACTCCCCGTACCTGCGGTGATTCGTGGGTAAAATTTTGGAGGTAAATTCTGACCAAAACCCATTTCAGGAGTCCAGTCAATCGGAACGTCTTCTCCATCAAATACGGTGAAACGTTCGTCTTCACTAAAACAGATTTCCAATGATACCTTGTACAAATGCATCCAAGACTTACGTATAATTTCTTAATAGAAATGAAGGATCGATTGAGTTAAATGTACAGCAAAGACCGTCATCCGTCAAAACAGGATTAAAGATTTTCGAACAGCGTTCAAGGTTTGCCGCAAACCGACAATAGGCGATCATTGCAGTGCATGGTTGAGAGACCTTGTAATTCAGATGTATATTTTAGGAGAAAGTTGTCAATTATCTCATTCAAGTCAAGTCAAGTTTACCCTCATTAGTAGAACCTTGAAAGGCCTCCAAGTCAGCTGCCCACTTAGTTGGTTGACTCCATGATCCCTTGCACAAAGGCTCATCAAAAGCGTGTAGTTAACACTGTTACTATAAAAACAAAATAATAAAATAAATTTTAAGTTCTAAGTTCTTGCTTACATATTGATCTCTTCTACTCGACTCTTTAAAGCCTGGTTCAAGCTGCATATGGTGATTGCTGGAAACGGAATACTGGCTGTAAATGTTGGCGTCGGGCTTGTGGTTATAATGATTGGCGAAGCACTCCATTTAGTGTAAACGTTTGATATAAAAAAAACTGAGCAGCCGATGACAAAGATAAAGGACACCCCAAAGAACAGCCTAGATTGAAAATTATTACACGAATGAAAAGAAGAAACCTAATCTATACATACCTTTCAAAAATTGTCAATTTTACATCAACAATATATTTTAAGCCATGCAGAGTTGAACTTTCCATAAATTCTCGGATATTCCTCTTAAGAGCGAAATAGAATGTAGTTGATTTTTCTTCTTTCTCCATTTTAACGTTCTTGCCAGAAGTAAATCCCAATATCTTTCCGTGATTCCTCATTTCCGTTCAACGCTTAACTAAATGTGTTTTCCAATACCACGACTTTAAATACAGTGCAGCAGGAACTCCCGTCATGTGCCACCATACTGAATGTCAATAGGGTTAAGTGAGTGCAGCAGGACATGTTTACAAACAAGCAATCAGTTCAAAGAGTATAAATATACATTTGGTTCCAAACCATTACTTTATTAAAATATGTAATACAATAACTATGACAATGACAAAACTTTTTAATTTAAATACGGATACGGATAGCCAGCGGCAGCGTGATATGTGGAATCCTCAATTATTGACTTGGAAATAGTACCGATGTTCTGAGTACGTTCCTTGCATTGAATAATTATTGGTGAATGCGCTAATCGTGATCGGTAATTATACTTTATTTTGTTTGAAGTGTTGTCGAGCATTGTTAGTTGTGTTTGCGGTGGGTGTGATTTGTTATCGTACTGTTGAGGAAGGATAAATCATGTTAGTCGTGTCAAAAATTGTTTTTATCTTCTCTTTCTTTAATATGTGCTGTAATTACCTGGATAGTGACAATTGAATGCTCGTTAAGCGATCTACGTAAGGGTCTAATAAAGGCATAGTAGACAAATTCGGCGAGTGAGATGAAGCTAAAGCCCATAAAGAGACCCATAAGGCCCCCTGTGTTCGCTGAAAATTAGAAAGGGTTAAGAGTTTGCACTAACCGCTATTTTATTTTGCGATTTGATAGAATATCCGAAGTAAGTACGTACAAACTGTTGGTTCCTTATTTACTTCATCATTTGACTTGGTACTTTATGTCTGTTATTACAAAGTGAATAGAATAGATTTAGAGATGCTTCCTCGAGGGAGAGCTACAAGTTACTATCCAATAAAATCCAAATTAGGGTAACCGTGAAGGATTTTTATATATCATATATTATATAATATTTTATATAACTTAACATCTATTCTGTGGGTGGCGACGATGAAAAGGTTGTTATGTGGTATTGTAATTCGGGAGATGCAGGTTGAATAATATAAGGGTATCCAAAATCCCTTTAGTGCGCGTACATTATACAAAATGCTCGCCACATAAATTCGACTATTTGAGAAACATGGGAATTCACGATTGATGCCGCAGACATCCAGCGATTGTCATTGCTTTGAATTTCAAATTGTGTGGCGTCAAGCCCGGAACATCCCAAGAACTGCTCCGTAGGATAGTTGGTAGCTTCGTTTTAAATCCATCACGGAGTCGACGGATTTGTACGAATGTAACTCACCGGCAATTCGGTCATGAATGACAAAATTCAAATGTGTGCACTCAGCCAATCATGGTGAACTCATTCTGAGAAATATTCGGGAAAACATTCGTGATGAGCTCTTCCGGCGTCTTTGTAAAGTCGCAAAACTTCGGAGGAAATTTAATCAGGCCGAAGTGACTAAGTCGAGTGGAATCATGCCATTGCCAATCGCTCACAACACAATTGGAAAACTCTGCAGCGGACTGGCCATTTCGTAAAGCAACTTGCTTACAATTTTCTTCTCCCGACAACAAAATCATTGCGTCACCGAAACGTCGTTTATCATGATATAAATAATATATACTTAAAACCGAATCTTCCTGGATTTCAAAATATCCATAGTCTCCATCCTTGGACCAATACAAATCCATCAAGCCCAAAATCCTTCTGGATTTATGAGTGTAATACAGGGTTTTACCCACTTCATGTTCAATACTTTGAGATATGATTTGGGTGCGATATTCTCAGAAAAAGTTGCTTTAGAGCTAGGGTCTATCTCTAAATTTAAATGCAGTTACCAAGAATTTAAGGAAAGTCCTACTTTTGTGTACCCAGACTAACATTCAAGTAAATAACTCCGTTAACAGTTTCATCAAAACGGCTTTGTTTTTAGAAGAAATAATGTTCTGGAACTGCTTTGAAATTATGTTAATATCTTTTTATAGTTTTAAAATATTAAGTTTAAAAGCCTCTTGCGAATTTCTTACCTGTGAAAATTTTTGACATGATCACTTTCCTCAAAAAAGTTTGTAATAAACCTATCATTAGGCCCAAGTCCTCCCCGTACAAACGCCGCCTATGTAAGTTTGTTCGATTTTGTGAGCCTTATTGGACTCATGTTTTAATAATCGCCCAAGAATAATGAACAGTCATTCTTAATGTGTTAACGGGCTCCCGCTCTTAAGGATATTCCGGTTCAAGCAGCTTTTCGTCCTCTGTAATCACTGGTATGCAGCTTCCAGGTTTTTCGCATTCCAAAAAGATTTTACATTCATTTTCGACTCAACACTCATATGTAACTACTATGCAAAAAGCTACATACATATGGGTATGTGTCATAGGTGTCACAAAAAAGCTAGTACGTCGGAGCCACATATATACATATATCTACATATGAATACATATTTAGAATATATCCACGATTCATATTCCAATGTATCGAACATATATCTGCAAAACCGAGCATCAATCAAGCATATCAAATTGTCAATCTGCTCTATATTCTGCTCTATATATGGTTTCACTGGTTTTTGATAAATAAATTTAACAGAATGAAATGAATTTAAATACGCAGATATAAATGAGTGAAAATGAATGCAAGAATGCAAATTAATGTAAGAATAGAAATTGCATTCAATTGAATGACAGACAAATGAGTGCATTCATTTGAACGCTAATGAATGGTAATAACATTAATTTTTCTGCAATCTCAAATTGAAGTCAAAGAATGCAATCATAAAACTGAATTCGTTGACTGCATTTTCCTGATTGCATTCAAAAATAATTGCATTGCAATGAAGACAACAGTCCCAAAGGAGTGCAGATTCTCTCAATCTATTATGTGATGCAGGGGTAAAAAGTCCCTAAATCTATTATGTGATGCAGTGGTAAGCTACTAAAAGAATGTCTCTTTAACTGATACAATATAATATAATATAAATCCGGAATTTGTATTTTTTATCGAAATAAATTCGAAAAGCTTTTACCCTTAATATAATTCAAGAATATATCAACTCGAAAAACAACTAAATACTTAGCATAGAAGTCGTATTGAATGGATACATGCCCCCATTAAAAAAAATCGCAAAAGAAATCAATTACTCTATTACTAGACACAAAGATAACTATCAAAAAAATGTTTCGATTAAAATTACATTTTATTAGTACTTATGATATGCTAAGCACAATTGCTTACTGTTGGATTTATAAAAATAGAATTACATAGACCGAGCCGCTTAAAGACACCATCAATAATGTTGTCAACGCTAATACTTAGTATTCTATAAAAATACTCTTGTACGTAAGCAATTCCAAATTTAATTATTTGGTAGGTATATACTTATATGTATAGTCGAATGAATTGAGTGCCTCGCACCTATGCATAACAGGAAAGTCATTAACTCATTTTTAGGGCAATCGCCGTCGCCTACAGGTGTTACTGAGTGACACTGGGTCAGAAAATCGAATATGTCAAGTTGACATACATACATGAGTGCAAAATTACCATTAACTCCGACACTTCTGAGCCTCTTTTATCGTTCATGGTTAGGCGCCGTTTTGTCTCCATATGAATGTTCAATAAAAATGTGACCGAAATCGAAGAAGCACATTGGTAACTAGGAATAGCTTTGTGGTTAGTGTGAAATAATGTACATGGAGTGAGATATACAAATGAACGCGTGTCTATATTTGTACATGAGTAAATCGACCAATGTTCAAAACAAACAATGGGTGATATTCCTAAACGGTAGTAAATGGTTTTACTTGTTTACTTGAAAATTTTGTATGTTACTTATATATTTTCATATGCAAAGAATCAGTATTTACTAAATACAAGTCACAATACTTATTGGTTTTGAATGAATTTATGTATGCATTTTTCAATATGCCCAAGAACAAGTAAGAACTTTGTTTTTTTAGGTTTTACTTTATAGGAGAAACCATCTTGAACACATACCTACTTAAATACGATTTTATATTTTACTACTACTAGATACTAATAAATACAATCAGGTAAATAATTGTATATGGTAATCTGACCTCACAATGCAGAATAAGCAATAATTTGTAAAACAACTACTCACGAGACTTCTTAGAAGCTCAAAACAATGTATAGCTTGCTTCCCAACAACGGCAGAGTTAATATATTGTTCAATTTCACTATAAACGGACACTTTAAATTGATACTTAAAGTATCCGTATATACTAAAATAAAATATTGGTTTTTACTAGTCCATCGCATAAATAACAAGACATTCCTATTGTTGATGGTACTTTGTCATAAAATATTACACAATTTGCTGCTTTTTAAAATCAAACAACTGGGCGGAACATGCGAACATTGAAAAGACCGAAAAGTTCGCTAAATTTGATAAACCCACTGAGAAAGTAGTAATATCTGATTGTTTTGTTTGGGTTGTTTTCGAACTCTTACTGGAATTGTAGTCCGATTCGGAGTATTGGGGGACTATGATGATTTGTTTCATTACTCTCTTGAGTTTCGGTTGGGTTGGATTGTGATTTAGTTTCATCTTTTCGGTCAGCGTATTGATCATTTGTGATTGATTTCTCATTTCAAGATTCATATAAATACAATCATACAAAGTAGGTATTTGGATGGGGTTGTGATTGGTTTCATCTCTTCCAATTTGTTTTGCTAAAAATAATGATACAATAGAATGTGAGATCGATAGATTTGGAATTGTATGATTGCAATCGCCAATCCTTTTTCGAGGAACGCATCACAATGATCGAATAGATTTGGATTGGTACAGCTCTAGTGAGTATTCTGTAGTTATAATATACAGCGGTCTAGCTACGTTTCCCCAAATTGAAACTTCGTATTAAAATTTCTTTATTTTCTCATTTGCTAACAAATCCGTTAATGAATTCATGCAATTTTCACAGGCAAAAATTATGGTGCATACTTTAAATTAAACGAAAAATTCGAGCATAAACATCTTTAGTAAAGAAAAGATGTAATAATGAACTCGAAATGATCCAACATATTTAAAAAAATGTTCCAAGTATGGCAATGCTCTTATGATATAACAATTCTGCAGTAGGCATTGGAAAAATATTTTTGAAAGGCATCAGCTGCCATCAAAACACCCATCATGGAGGGGCCGACCCTCCGACGTGCTATTATTATATTACGTCTTATACCAATATCACATCACTCAAATTAAGATGAATTTTAAAACAGGTAGTATGATGAGGGCAATGAATTTAATGAAAAAGTCGAATGACTTGATACATAAAAATGGATAGCTGCTAAATGGCTTGAAATTGGATATACATATTAACCAGTTTGAACAGGTAGTATGAGTTTATTGATCAGGGAATATAGTTTGTGTATTTATTATTTTTTAGCAAAAAAAAAACCTGGTAATATTATATGTACATCTGCGACTTTTTTTTATTTAAAAAATTTTTAATTTAATAATTTAAAATTCCCGGTCTTTGGAAAGCGCATCATTTGATATCGACTTTTACAAGACCGATTTGGATGCTTCTCTAAAAATATTTTCGGAATATGAGAAAATTCGGGAAAAACTGAAATTAGTTTTAAAGAGTAATAGTATATAATATGATTTCTTTCTCGACCATTCAAACTTCGCAAAAAATAGCTTCTAAAATTGGAAAATAACAATTACAAAAAAACACCAAGGCAATTTAAATAATATTAAACCCAAAGCAACAAGCAAACAGCGTGAATTCACCGATTACATATTTTACTTTGTATTTGGAGCTTATGGCTCAGTTGTTAGGGAATTTAAATTCTCATAAGGGCATAAATTCTCTCTCAAAGAATTGTTTTTTCATTGCAGTGCCCTCGAAAGCCTAACAAGTCAGAATAAAATTGTACACTATTGAAACATAAAGATACCTTCGTTCACAAGATGGTTGAAGTGATATGTTTTGGAATGAGTGACTTTAACAACTATCTTTTTTCAACAAGATTATTGGTATTCGTAACGGTATTTTACGCACTTATAGCTTGCATTTGAATATAAAAGAATTAAAGATCTTAAGAAATAAAAATCCTGCGTCCACTTATGTGTCTGTTAGTATCAAAATAGACAAAGATATAGACGGGTAAATAAAAACACAAAAAAAAAAGGATTGCGTCTAGTCCACTTACGATTCAAGGCAATATTCTTATATGTTTTCAATACTACTTTCGGATTATATATATATATTAAAACAACCATCAATATTTTACTTTTAGTTGTACTCACATAGAAAGTCCGTAATACCAATAAATTGCGTTTTGATGCTACTGCGGTAGGTGTTTTCCTTGAAATACATATGAGCTACTGCAATATTTTTGGATGCGTACTCATTGCTGATATTCTCTATAAGCTGATGCTTTATCGAAAATCCGTTGTGTGATATTGGAGCAGCGAAAAAGTCCGGCAGAAATGTCAAATCAAAACAACTCGGCAGACAGAGGTCATGACAGTCCAATTCACTGGAATCTACCAAATGCGATCTTCGTGTAACTCTTGTGACGCAGTCCAAATCTTTAATTCCGCATGTGGTCACGTTTGAATATAACTTCGGTAGATAATAGCTCACGCAGTCACAATTCTGTAGCAACAACCTGGCATCGCATTCAATCTCACAGTTTCGTTTCGTGTAGAACGTATAGTATGCCAGATTAGACTCCCCATTGAATATACATTGACGTGACTCTTTGCGAATGCCACGCAATTCACTACCAGCTTCCGATTTAACTGCCGCAATTCGCATTTTAGTCTCATAGCCGGCTTGAAGTAGAAGACCGGTTTCTTTAAGATGCGGTGTTTCTGTGGGGCTATGGAGGGAAATCTGTACAAAGAAAAAGATTATGCGTGTGTAATAAAAATATTACTGCCACAAAACCCCAAAAAAAGTGAATGCGTCCAACGCACTAACCACCGAGCAACACTCTTATAAGAAATAACCTTTATATACCTTAAAGCCAGCTCCATTGGCCGAGGAGCAGTAGTAATTCTCCAACTCAACGTCTAGCACCACAGTAAACCCTAGCGATTCTCCAGTTCCAGCGGCAACACGTGGATAGAACTTTTGTGGCAATGTTTTTGCATAACCCTTTTCGGGATCCCAGTCCACTGGCACTGATCCATCGTCAAGGGTTGGTAAATGACTGGTCTCATTCAACCTGAATACGAATTATTAACATAATTATACTATGTGTATTATAAGGCAATACCTTCGAATTTGCATAAAAGCCGGGTGAACCATGTTGAAAGAACAACAGAGTCCTTCATCGGTCAGTACTGGCTGAAATATCTCGCTACAGTTGTACTCGATAGAGCCGAATATACAGGAGAGTAACATCTTTTCGCATGGTTGAGCCATCTTTAAAGAGAGACAGAGATAATGTATTGAACATTAAAGCTAAATTCAAGATTTACCTCTACAATGAAATTCTCCAGAATCGTCCAATTCTTCACCGCGTCCGCATACTTCTGGGATACATCTCGACTGCAAAGTATTTGGAGCATTGCATGCTCCAGGCTGTCACTACAAGGAGAGAGTTAAATCTGGGGTTATAATTTGGGAATTCGCATTTATACATATTTATGTTGTTTGCCTTTGACTTCATGGCTTGATTGAGGTTACAAATCGTCACCGCAGGAAAAGGTGATTTATTGATGAATGTTGGGACTGCGTTCAAGCCAACAATAACTGGTGTATTTTGCCACTTTGCGTAGACATTTGATATTAAATTGAAGGCAACAACTACCACTATAATAAAGGATATCCCAAAGAAGGCTCTTTCGAAAATACTAAGATCTTTGTCTACGACATACTTTAGTCCATGCAGGGTAGTATTCTTACAGAACTCCTCAGTATTGTCGACACAAAATGTTCTTGCCTGGGACAGACGTCTTTTCTTGTGATGGCTTCGCATTTTAATGGCACGTAAGACGTTCGTTGATCTATATAACAGTTCCAGTCTAGCTCATTTTCTTAAGTACTATCTAAATGACTGCTGCAGGATATGTAATTATATGTAACTAAGTAATGAAAGGTGGTGGGTTGCCTTAAATTAAATGATTTGATACGGTTGAAAGGAACTTTGTAATTGAATTGGTATTCGATTGCTATTTCATTATAACAGGTAGCTGCTTTTGATGGTCGAAGATTTGACAAATTGAAAGATAAGACATTTATAAGATTGAGGCCGACTGAAAGAGATAGCACATTAATATATTAACTCCCGCAACTCATTTTAAAACAAACGTAGTTCTTTTCATACTAAATAAAACTAAAAGATGAAAAGTGGCTCACACAAAATGGAAAAAAGACCAAAATATGAAATATAGCCCAGTTTATAAGAATTTGGTTGTTTTCATACAAATTCAGTTCATTAACTAGTAGGAGTGCATAATTGAGTTGCGCACTAAGGTTTGGGGTAAATTTGGAACTAGGATTAACACATCATCAGGATGGGCTCACACAATGATATACATATTTCAACAATTCATCGCCAACCATAAGCTGTAGGGGGGAGGGCGGGGGGGTAGAAAGACGACGCCTTGATGTGTTCCGGACATTCCATGCTCACAAACAGTGGCCGATATAAATTTACGTACACTAACACTTACTCTACTACCTACTTATAAGTCACATCAAAATATCGCAGTCCTTTTTATACCCTATCCTAAGGGTATATTAATTTTGACACATAGTTTGTAACACCCCTTAATATTCGTCGTAGACCCATAAAAGTATATATATGATCAGGACCAAATCCTAAGACTATCTAGCAATGTCCGTCCGTCCGTCCGTCCGTACGCAATTCTTAGGCCTTTAAAATTAAGCTAGGAAGCTGAAATTTGGACCACATATTACCTAGGGCTCCGAAATGGTTAAGTGTAAAAATTTTTTTAATACGCCCACAATTTAGAAAAAACCGTTTTGAAGCTAAAGTTAGAGAGATAGAGTGTTACAACCTTCACAAGATATGTAGGCACTGCCCTCCTTTATAAGTTTGTCATATAAAGTTTTTGCCACGCCTACTTTTTGTGGGCGTTTTTTACTACAATGCTGTTTTCTTCGAAAATTTTCATAGAAAGCGGAAAAAAATGTTTAGCAAAATATTTACCCAATATTTTTTCCAACATATCGCCCATACAAAGTTTTTGACCACGCCCACTTTTTGGGGGCGTTTTTTTTTTTTCAAAAAAAACTTTTTTTTTTTTAATTAATAGAATGAAATAAAATGCTATCCATCATCTTCTTAATGCTTTTTTCTTTGGGGCATATAGGGATATGGATAGGGTATCATACTGTTCGCCCCCAGCGGAGTGTAGCCTTTCCTTATGTTTTCTTATAAAATCAGGCAATAATATTTTTGGCGTAATTAAATTAGGTCTACAAAATATGTTAAGTGGTTCTTGTAGCTATATCGAATAGTTCTGAAGTTATATATATATATACGAACCAACTCAGGCCATTTTGACCTCCATCTAACAACTAAGCTAGAGACATAAAATCAGGATTTATTAGGATGCACACCAGCAGGCTACATACCAAATTTCAACGGTTAAACACGAAATTTATAACTGTGTTATAAGTCCCCAAAATTAGAAAAAATTAGTAACTCACTGACAGATCCTCAAAACTATGGAGCACTTTCAATCATCGCAGAACCTTGACATTTTGCACAGTAATAGGTTTTGCGGGGTAAACCCAGGACAAATCTAACATTTGTGATTTTTTATCCAGGGGGCGTGGCAGCTTCATCTCTAAACTCAGCCCCCTAAAGACTTACAAATATGATGTTTTACATAAGGGTTAGATTTGAAGAACAAATACGGAAAAAAATAAAAAAATTGTTTATATTCCATTTAGAAGCGTGGTATCCGCCCTTTTTCTTTTACTCTTAACTCATAACTTACAATTATGACTTTTTACATAACAACACTTTTAAGAAAAAACATCGAAAAAAATAAAAATATTGTTTTTTTTCCATTTTCTTCCACTTTGCACCCAAACGACTTAGAGTTATGAAAATATAATTTTTTGTAATTTTTCCGTTAAAGCTTTATTAAAAAGCCATGAAATCACCGAATTTCACTTAAATCGGACAAAATTATTTTCTAGGGTCTGAAAGGGCTAGCATACCATTTTATTCTCGTCGGATTTCCATTAATATCACCTTAAAAAGGTTTTTTAAGACCTATGATATTCTAATGTGACTTATACATAAATAAAAGAAAGGATATATGCCTCAATATGACTCGATCCTAGCATATGACCAATCCAATCACAATGACTACTGTTTTTCTGCTGTTTTTATACTTTCTATCAATTTTAATGTTTTTGAAATAACTTGCTTAACGTATACTTCTTGTGCTGCATTATTAGTTTTTATCACCGATACTCCACCGTAAAGTAAAGAGTCAACGCAATATTATATATTCCTGGTACTTTAAAAGCAGTAAGAGATTTTTTGCGCAGCCTATTTTAATCGTCTATTATTTTGATCGCGTAACTTTCCATTTCATGGCCCATGTCAGCAAATAGTGTATAGTATTCCATGAGCACTGCAGTGCAACCCACAAAGATTCAGCCGAGCTACCAAATGCTTCGCATAATGAATACCTCTTAATCTACGTCTTAAATAGGATTTTCCTTAACCTCGCACCTAAAGAGGTGCGTTTCTTCCCCTTAGTACTACTTATCGGAGAATTTTTTTTAAGAATTTGACAATGCACACATTATTAACGAAGATGTGTATACATAAATACAATTGTCAAGGTCACTTGAGTTCAATACTACAAATGAATGCCATATTCAACAAGAAAAGCATTGGACTAACGTGAGCCAATCAATAAATCCAAAAAAACATGTAAGGGTATATTAGTACAATGCCACAAATAAAGAATAGATTTTGCCAATCAGCAAAAATAGCATTGCACCAAATAGCATATTTGTAAAGTAAGCATTTAATATTAAGAAATTACGTATAGAGTTTAATATATGTATAAAATAAAGTGAAGCATAGTACCAATAAAAAAGTCGACTATCATCAACCATTATGTTATCAGAGGTTTTTAATAATGTTCACTTTGAAGCGCTAAAACTTGTTTGGGGCCATATTATACCCCTTCGGGCACTCTTATATATTGGTGCTCTTGTAAATTGGATTATTACGTATTGAAAAACTATTTTTTAAATTTTTATGTATCCGGGAAAAGTAAAGAATTGTTTGAAATCCACATAATGTACGATCAGGAACTTCCGGCCTTCAACCAATATTTTCCTTTTGATCTACATGACAGTGATAGGGCAATCTTACCTTATTTGATAATTTCATAATTTCACCAAACTCATTGCTTATATATTTATTGCTTTTGATATACAACAATTGTAGTATCAATTTCAGAAGGCGTTTTAATATGGGAAATCTGCTTATGAAACTAACAATTTTGTTTAAAAAAAAATTTCACAAATCCAAGAAAACTTGTGCTTGTTATGAATCTAGAACAGAGGGCGCACAAGATACAGCGCAAACTTTGCCTATAAACATTTGTTGTTTTTCTGGTGGGTATCCCGGTTGCGTCTATGGAAAAGCTACTTTACTCCATACAGACAGGCAACGAACTAAATTAACATCTTCATTGTTATACTGGATTACACATGTCTTTATTTGCTTTGATGTTACGTGTTTTTCGGCACGCAGGAGCCTATGGCAACAGTTCCTCGGTGGCACGCTAAGCGAGTAACATGATTTTAACTATCTTTCTGCAGGCGACAGGTTCCGCTAACGCAACTTCGTTGCTTCTTTGTGCTTTTCGTCAGGTAGGCGCCTATGACAACATTACCTTAGTTGCACACGCTACGCTGAATGTATGAACATATATGTATAGATTCATACGAAATTTAATTTCCCTCATTTCTTATCGAACTAAAAAATGATGTATTTACATCTTCATGAAGATGCTAACTAAGTTGTTGGGAGGGGACGTACTAAAGTAGATTTTCCATATACGTTATCTGGGAGTTTTATCTTGATATTTATGCAGCGACACTGGATTAAGGAATCATATTAGCTACGTCTTGGTGATATTAATCTTTAGTCGTCACTTAAATTAGTAGTCCCAGATTTCCTGATATGAGTCTCGGCTTTTCGGTATGCGGGCTTTTGGAATACGTGATGAGCAAACTGACCCAATCGCCAGAGTCTACTCTAGGTTTGTCATATCAAATTATCTGAAGCATTAGATAGACAAACATCTGGCTTTATATTTTATCTGTTTGTTTTTGCGATCGCCAGTGCTTCTAATCCCATTTTACGAAGAAGAGTGAAAAACGTTGTAATCTAACGTGTTTTAAATGCCCTTGACGTCCTATGAAAAAGTCACAATAACCAACCATACATAAGATCTGGGTTTTCTCTTCACAAACTTGAAATTACAGAATATCTACGTGTATAGCATGATACAACTTCAAACCTACTTGACCAAACATCAGCAAATCTAAACATCCGTTCTCAGGCATATCATCGATTGTATTTAGGAAATAAATCAAATTAAAATATCGTATTGTTTTTTCATGTATTTATTTCCTAAATACATTCGATGATTTTCATTCGATTCATGTTCATCACCAACCATTCTATAATTTTTCTTAGTTCTAATATATTTTGGTGTGTTTTTTTTTTTTCAATTAAAATAAAATCAAGCGAATAATGTAGAGGTTCTAAAACCCGGAAACTCCTCCCATCTTCCGAAAGTCCACATTAGCATAAACAGCCGTAGCATTCTTCATGATTCCACAAAATGCAGATCCACGCTCCCTGTAACGTAACGTTTTGTGACCAATATTTTCAAGACCGTCAATTACACTCTGAAAATATTAATTAACTACATATAATTTAACATAATAACAACAAGTGCGCTATAAGCTTTAGCCATACCTTTAAAATTCCATATTCATATTCAAAAGCATTCGGTTCCAGTTGATGATGAAATCTTGGTGCATCAATAGCTTGTTTTATATCTTCGCCCAACCACAGAACGCGTAGTAAAATATGAGCTAGAGCAGATATTATTTTTGTACCTCCAGCACCGCCAATGACAAGCTTGACATTTCCTTGAAGGTCTGTTACAATTGTTGGCGCCATTGATGACATTGGGCGTTTGCGTGGTTGGACAAAATTTGCTGGTGATGATGGCAGAGAGAAGTAGTTCTCTAGACCAGGAATAGAAAAGTCACCCATGGCATTATTGAACAGTATACCGGTCCGTTTGCCCATGAAAGCGGAACCGAAGCTGGCGAAAGATGAAATTTTAATTGAAAACAATTGTTCAACTAAGGTGGAAAACCTACTAAAAATGAATTGTACTTGTAACAGAAACAGCATCTCCATTGGGAGCCAACACAGATATATGGCCCGTTCCATGCTCATCTACTGACGCAAACCTGCCTCCATAATGATCTGGATCACTAAAAGTGATTTCATCATTTATTCGCAGCCTGAGCTGTTCAGCCCATTCAGACGATGACAAATTTGCAAGTATCTAAAGCGTACTTATTAAATTCAATTATGTGTGTGTATAAATTAGCTTACCTCTTGGATATCATTAAATTCAGGATCGCCGAGGTCCCAGCGCTTTGCAAAGGCAAACTTAAGGGCTTCAACAATTCGATGTACAAAAGTTACATCCTGAATATTTGTTCGAAACTCATCATATCCCTTAAGAATATTCAGAACAAGTCCTACAACAACACCACTTCCGACTGGTGGCGCAAGGTGCAAGGTGTTCTCTCCAATATTAATTTTGATTGAATCCACAATATCCACTTGAAACTCCTCTAAATCTTTCAAAGACACAGTGCTCCCAATATCTTGTAGGTCCATAGCGATTAATTTAGCGAGTACTCCATTGTAGAAGTCATCCGGACCATTATCAGATAAATACCGGTAGGTAGCGCATAGTTCTGGGGGAGGATACACAACAGATCCCACACGATAGTATTCACCGGAAGTTTTGTTAACGAACATTTTTCTAACGAAATCATTTAGTCTCATTAGTAAGTCAAAAAAATCGAACTTTTACCTTAAAAAAGTGTCATCCCTAATTCGAGGATTGAAAAATAAAGAATCCCATTGGTGCTTGGACAGTTGGAAACCTTGCTCACAGATTTTAATTGTTGGATGAATAATATCCTTCCACGGCATTGAAGAAAATCGTTTGTGTGCCACACTGAAGCCCATAACCTCACCCGGTACCGCAATTGATATTGGACCTTGGAGGTTGGAACTATGACCACTTTTTGAAAAGTCTACAATTTGTACCTTAAATGGGGCCATTTCCCGAGCGACGATGGTAAAAGACTTATTTAGTTGTGCTTGAAAAACGTTCATAATGAATCCACCACCAATGCCCATACTCTGCATAGTAACTAGGCCATTACAAGCCAGAATACCCAATGCGGAGTCAACTGCATTGCCACCCTGTCTGATTATGTCTCTAAACAATGAATATTAAAAAGATTTCCATTTGGATAAGATGGCGACCTACCTCCCAACATTGCTACAGATATCACTATCCGAGCAAACTGCCGTCTTCTCAAAAATATGCAGGACCGATGGAGAGGGTGGTTGTGTAACCTCAGTATCGGGAGGACGACGGAAAGCTGGGGGCTCCGCCGATTTGGGTTTTGTCCCCTTGCATTTGTATTCCTTATAAGAACGTGGATATATCTGCTGGAAAATGATGCCAATACAAATTACCCCCACAATGAGATAAACTGAAAGTTTCCTAAAAGGATAACCACTTTCATCAAAATATACACAATGCAATTTTCACAACATACGTAAAACTATTTGATTGTGAGTTTAAAGACAATTTATTGACCGGACATCCATATCTCCACATCCAAGTGAAATGTTTTTTAATAAATTTAGCACTGAAAAACATTCCCACAGAATTTGCAACATTTTATTTTCTGTCAACTCCAGGCTATTACAAAGACATGCGCGGTTAAATAAATGCTCACACCACACATTCTCAAACTGTATTTTAGATTTTATATTTTGTATACTAAAAATCAAAATAAGTTATAAAGTTACAAAACATTTTGTTGGAAAACAGTAGGTATAAAAATAAAATACATGTTATACATATAAATAAATATAATTTAATTAATTAAACTAAATACAAACATATTGCTTTTATAGATTCATTTTTACTTTAACTTTGTACAAAATTTGTTTGTATGATTCTATACTGTTGAGATATTTCCGTTTAGAAACCGTGCACATCTCCTCTTTTTCGGAAGTCAGCGTTTGCGTAGATAGCTGTGGTATTTCTTGCGATGCCGCACATGCAGGAACCCTTATCAAGGAAACGCTTTGTTTTGTGACCCTTTACCTCCAAGAGTTTAAGAACGTCCTGAAAAATGGAATTGAAAATTAAGTAAAAGTGAGTGCTGCGGCTTAGTAATTAAGTGCCTTGGACTTTGGTTCAACGTTTTAATCCACCCAATACCCCAATACAAATTTTTATTCGCTGCTAAACCTGCTGCAGAAAAACTGACAAACATTCAAGAGTAAAAACTTTCATGAGAAACTCCAAACTTCCGTTCGAAGTCAAGGGGCACTTTAGCAACTTTGGCACTACTCCCTTATTTACACGAACCAACTCAGGCCTTTTTGACCTCCTCTCTAACTTCGCTTACAACACAGCTAGAGACATAAAATCATTTCAGAATTTATTCGGACGCACAGCAGTAGCCTCCATACCAAATTTCAAATGTTTGATATGAGCGGTTCCTGAGTTATAAGGCCCCAAAATTAGTAAAAATAGTAATCACTGATCAACTGACTCACTGACAGACCATCAAAAATGTGGAGCATTTCCAATCGTCGTAGAACCTTGAAATTTGGCACAGTAATAGGGTTTGCGGAGAAACCACGGGAAAAAATCCAATATTTGTGATTTTCCATCCAATGGGAGTGGCAGCCGCCCACTTCTCTTAACGCAACCCTCAAAAGCCCTATAAATACAATTTTTTAAATGAGGTTTGGATTTTAAGAAAAAACTCGGAAAAAAAATAAATAGTATTTATTTTCCATTAAGAAGGCGTGGTAGTCGCCCCCTTCCCTTTAATTCAACCCCTAAAAGACCTTCTATTATGATTTTACATGAGGGTTAGATTTTAAGGACAATCACGGAAAAATTAAATAATGTTTATTTTCCATTTAAGGGGCGTGCTAGCCGCCCCTTTTCTTTAACTATTCTTTAACTGCACCCAAAAGACTTAGATTAGTATATATTCCAAAAAGGAGGCGTGGCAACCACCCATCCATCGAACTCATTCTATAGGTATGAAACTTACTTGTCGGTAATTCCTTAAAAGGCAAACAAGGAATATTATAAAACAATGTTAACAAAAACAATGTATTTTGTAATTGTATTGTATGGCTGATTTCTCCCAGAACGCACAGGTAAATAAACAACGAGTGTTTAACGCCCTATCCAGTAGCGATCCAAGTCAATGATAAATTTATGATCCCTCATTATACCAAATCGATAACATGTGAATCGATGTGTGAATTTAAAATGCAGAGTAAAATATACCTTCAATGTATTTTAAAAGGCAAATAGTTTGCAATAGGCTAAAACAGGTATTCTATTCTTTGAGAAAAAAAGTGCCTAGTAAATTTGTATTTAAGGCACAGTTAATTTAAGATAAAGAAAAAAAATGCCACCGAGAGATGTTAGTCCAGAAAATCTAAGTAGGTACGATCCGTTTGCGGGACCTTTATATATTATCTTTTTATATATTTGTAATGTCATAACACATTCAATGTTTGAGTTCGAAATTTATGTTTATTTATGAAGATTTTGGGTTCTATTTAATACCGCTTAAATGAGCAACGGAATATGAACGACATAATTCATAAAAAGTAACACCAATAGACCATAAAATAACTTTTCCGATAAACCTTTACACGACAGGAACGACTACATTTACAATCGCTATTATTTCTCATAAAACCAAGTGTGATCCCTATGAAACTAAAACATAAACTCACCTCAAAGCTCTCATTCTCGTACTCCAGGACATTCGGTACCAGCTGATGATGAATTCTCGGTGCATCAATAGCCGTCTTTATATCTTCATCAAACCAAAGAACCCTAGCGATTATCTGTGCAACCGATGTGATGATTTTTGAACCACCTGCTGATCCAATAACAATAACAACATGGCCAGTAGCGTTGGTCACAATCATCGGTGACATAGATGACATTGCGCGTTTCTGTGGTTCGATAAAGTTAGTGGGCGCTGGTGGCAAATTAAACTGATTCACAACGCCTGGGGTGGAGAAATCATCCATTCCGCTGTTGAAGAGAATTCCAGTTCGCTTTCCAGTAAATCCAGCTCCGAAACTGAAAAGAGTTTAAAAACAAACGTTAATACCAAACATTTAAAATTTTTTTAAAACTTACTAATGATTAACCGAGCTAGTTACAGATACAGCATCTCCATTTGGTGCCAGCACTGAAATGTGAGACGTTCCATAGTCGTCTTTGCCTGAGAAGCTCGCTCCATAAAATGATATGTCATCAGCTATAGCAGAGTCGTTGATGCTTTGACGAAGTTCTTCTCCATTCTCAATAGACGTAAGTTGACTTACAAACTGTAAAAACATTTTATTTATATAAACAATGTCACTTAAATTTCTTTAGGACTAACCTCTCTTAAATCATGGAATCTTAAATCACCAAGCTCCCATCGCTTAGCAAATCCGAATTTAAATGCCTCCACAATTCGATGGAGGGTCAATGCCTTTTGATTGTCATTAACAATGCTATGCTTGGTAAAATTATAACCATTCAAAATACTCAGAATATGAGCAACAATAGTGCCGCTACCAACCGGTGGAACTGCATAGAGAGTATCTCTTCCTAACGGCATAGAAATCGAACTAACAAAATCGGCGTTAAACGCCTCCAGGTCATCAGCTGTAACAATACTTCCCAAGTCCTTTAAATCGGCAGCGATGTCTCTGGCAAGTGATCCGTTGTAAAAGTCCAAAGGTCCATTTTTGGAAAGTTTAACATAAGTTTGACACAGCTCTGGGGGTGGAAAGATCTTCGACCCTATTGGATAGAATTCTCCGGTGGCATTGTTCACAAAGGCGGAGCTATATGATGGAGCTTGTTAAAGAAAAATAAAGTGCAAATTATATTTGTAGCCCTTCCTACCTTAAATGTGTGTCATTCTTTACACTCATCTTCGAGTTTAGCGAGTTGAACTGATGTTCCGATAGTATGTAACCTTCTTCGCAGACTTTGATTGATGGTTCAATAATCTCTTTCCAAGACATTGAACCAAAACGATTGTGCGCTTGATAGTAGCCCATTACTTCACCAGGAACTGCAATCGCTAACGGGGAATGAAGTGACGCACCAGGTTTGCCGACAAACATATTTTCGGTTGCTGCGAATGGCGCAACTTCGCGGGCATCAATGGTATAAGCACGATTGTCCTTCTTTATGAAAACATTCATTAGGAATCCACCTCCGATTCCCATGCTTTGCATTGTGACTATTCCATTGCAGAGTAGCACGGACAAAGCGGAGTCGATGACATTGCCTCCACGTTTGATTATGTCACTGGAATAAATAAATGAGAAGACAAGATTTATAAAAGCTCGCCATAAACTTAGTTTTGTGTCTACACCCTATCCCATGAATATATTAATTTTGACACGTAGCTTGTAACACTCCTTAATATCCATCTTAAACCATCTGGCATATGAAGGTAGTTGAACTTTGAGCCTATGACATTAAAAACCAATAAGGTTCGATATTTTGCATGAGTATGGACTTTAGTCATTCATTAATCGATATTTCAAGAAGTGAATCTGTTATATTACCTACAGTCTCGTCTTTGCGTTAACGGGTCCAAGAAAAGGTTAACTGCACCAAGGAAATAAGTCAAAATTACGTATTTGTTGGCTTTGAACATACACACATTATTTACTCGCACTAAATATGTACTTACGATTTTTTTTAAATAAAAATAATTAATAACTATTCTGTTTAAATTTGAAAGACATTGCAGGAAAAACAATAAAATGGTTTTATTCGGACATAAAACGAATAGTATATATATGTACGTAGTTTCGGTTCGTATGTCGGTTTTAAAAATAATTTATAAGGTATGCTTTATGCCAAAAAAGTTTTAAAAACATTATTGAAGTACGTTGAACGTTACAGTGTCGCAAATATTCATCTGTTTAAGTGATGTGATATTTATAAAAATACTACAGCGATTACTAATTCTCATGTTAATATATCTATTTGACTCTATCTGCATATTCCTCCATCTCTTACCTTCTCTATTTAGAAGAAAATAACATATAAAACACGTACTTACATTAAAATAATCCATTTGTGCATTTGTTGCCGCAATTTAAAATATTTCACAAATTTTCCAATACATATTTCAAAATTAACACCTAACTCACGACTTTGATCCTAATTCCTAATCTGCTAGATCGCAGAAAAAAACTGATTGCACACTTTTGTATATCTCTGCTCGTCTTGGACCGCTAATGAGCTCCAAGAAGTGTTAAAATCTTGCATAAACAAAAAAAAACAAATTTCCCACCTTTCAAAATGACTCATTTGTCAAATCTCAAAAAAGAATAAAAAAATATCCGCAAACAGAAAATAAAATTTGCACATAAATACAAATTTAGATATGAACTTCCATGCTTACCTGCCAATTTTACTGCAAATATTGCTGTCCGAACACACGGCCGCATTTTCGTATTTTCCCAACTTCGATCCAACATCTACAGGCGGTGACGTCGTTGCAGGTAATATGTTTTCGGTCTCTTGATCGTCAGCAGACGGTTCTAATGTCGTTATGGGAATGACTACGGCATCTCCTATTGGTACTACACCAGCAAATGATCCCCGCACATCGATTTCTACATCTTCGACAAGTTTTGGCTCATTTCCACCTGTTGTTTTAAAGAGACAGTAGTGGTGGATTTGTAATTAATTTTATCAACTAATTTCCATCATCTGATATTTACCACTAAATGTTAACTTCCATAGCATGTAACCGATCAAAAAGAACCCGATTAATATAATCAGAGCTATTGTCAGACGTTTCATCCACTTGAGTAGACTCTCTCGCCTAGAAAGATAGAGGTTTGTCAATTATTAATCACTGTCAAACATTTACCGAAGGTGAAATATTAATGCGATTTGCGCACGTAACTAATTTAAATGAGCTCATTTTGGTGAGATATACTAACAACATTTTGAGGCGTTTCTATGATCAACACAAATTTGGAACAAAATACAACGTTTACACAAAACTACCACCTAAGCAAACAACTGGCTTCTAATGAAGCCAACAGACGTACGTACGCAAACCGCTGGACAGACCGTAGATAGTTCGCTCGAGATTACCACCACGAGACTAAAGTTAGTAAATTGCGCGTAGGAAAGCTTAACCGTAGTTCTCTCTCTCTTGACGGTATTACGACTGCCTAAGCTGCCAAGGTAACGTACGATCACGACGATTTAACTTTGAGTCTGCATTGTGATTTGACTCAGTGTGGCGTGTAAATATAAATCGTGTACCTGAACTTTTCATTTCCCAACGACGAATTAATGAATTGCAAGTAGGTACAAATTATATTTTTTTCAAACTAATAGCTACAGTGTGCGACTATTATATTTATCACATAATTTTATTGTTCATGTCAATGGTGCACATTTGCTACACATTTTAAATTTCTTTCATATATATGAAGCCATCAGAACAAAGTAAGCATAACGGGGTGTGTAATTTTAAATAAATATCTTTACTGACGGCTAAGCGAAAATTCTTATGCAACAGCAAGTAAATAATTCGATCATGATTCGCAGATTTCCAATAATACAGATTATACATATTTAGTCTACCTAATTCTATACCCTTGAATTTGAAACGTCTAGATGGGATTTTATTCGACTGTGTGACAGGATATTTAGATGACGTTTGTATTTAATCGTTATTCAATGCCAACGAGTGAGGCTTGGTATTATCTGCTTCAACTTTTCCTCAAAATATACGTACATACTAGGTGATCGGTTTTCAATTTTGAAGGTTTTCATCAGCTCATGTGAGTTGACGACGGCCAAAAAACTCTTTTAAATGCACACTTAACAAGCAGATTACTTTTTAGAGTTTTTTTGATGGACTAAAAAATGGCATGCAGTTGTCGATGTCCTTCAATAGTAATTTTAATGCTACTTTTATTATGATGATGCACGCCGCTATAAATCGCTATGGATAGAAATGACACTTTGTAGAAATTCTTTTTAATTATTTCAGGATTGTTTCAATGTTTTTCACAACAAAGCAATGTTTCGGAAATGTATTGCTCGGTTTCAAATTTACTATATGTAGTATATTGCGACACAAAATAAAAATGATCATTATTTCTAGCGCGCACTGTTGTATAGTACATCCCCTTTCTTATAATGCAATGAGATGGCATTTCAAAACAATTCTATTACTCTTAGAACTTATTTAAATACACGTACATACATCAATGTTATTACGAATAAATAGGGGTTTACAAACAAATTTAGATAGGGGGATTTTTTAATATATTATTTTTTTACCTCTGTTCTTGTCTTGTATCTGCAATTATATTTATATCTGTGTCTTCGTCATTCAATGTGCGATCCTTTAAAGGCATCTTGTTGTCGTCTTCTTCCCTTGGCGGCATTTTGTAAGACTAATTTTGTTTGCCTTGTTATATATCTGAAGATAAAGTGTATATTTAAGATAACAATTTTGTGCAGTTGAAGTGAATCAATTTATACATAATTATTACACAAAATGTAAATATATGTAGATAAAAATGTCGTCACTAATATATTGGCATCAAATGTTTGCAATCACACTATATATATGTATGTAGGTTTATAACACTAGAAGTGATAGAATGTGTTGTAGCGGGAACTACACGGAAAAAATTTTAAGATCAAATAAAAATAAAATTAGCAGCAATTCATGAAAAGGTTATGCAGGTTTTACTCAGGATTTACTTAATCGCAACTTTCTTGTAACTATAACGTTGTGGTTTGCGAATAACATTTCGCGATTAACGATTCTTTAATGGTGTTAATTAAATGCAAAATTAATACAAACTTTGATGGATTTAATCATTCAGAGATAGTAAATTACCAAATATCTCTGAATGATAAATATTTTTCGCAAAGTGAGATTTGTTAGTAAAATACATATTTTGAATTAGCGCCAAAATAGGCATAATTTATAAACAATCCCATCTCTAAATACAATTTTTTATCGCAAATCATTCCAAACCAAATATATCAGATTGAAATATTTTATGCATTAAATAAGTTTATGTTTAATCAATGTTAAAAAAGAACGTCGTGATTTACGAAAAGTAGGTGATTTGTGAATGAATTTCGTGTACTGAAAAATCGTCCATAGAAAGCTATGGAATAGAGTATTACCATAGGATATTTTAGTTTTTTTTCCTACTCCATTCTTTTCTTTAACTATTTATTAACTATAAGACTTAAACACAGCGATACAGTTTAGGTGATAGTGCTTGGTAGAAATTAAGGTGCACTTATGCATCACGCTAAACTTTCTCGCTACATAATATTGCTCTTTAAATGGCATCATAAAAGAAACATAGCCACTCTTACTGAATTTCGTCTGGGACCTGATTCCGTAACAGTGAGTTCATGACAATTCCTATTCTTGGATTTATCATCCTTTCGCAGGTGGTGGAGCAGCGAATAAGAACGCTTAGGTGGTTCGGACGGATAGGAGTTTATACCTAATCCACAAAAGAAATTATTATATAACTAGCCTAATTACTTACCCGCTATTTCAATATTTCATATATAAAACACTTTAACTGATGAATCAAAAATTACTATTTGGCAAAGACAAATGACGTTAGTTATTGGGAGTAAACAAAAAAAAATATTAGGCGTAAACAGTGCTAATGACAGTTCTGAATGTTCCGATGTTTGTCAGACTTTCGAAATAGATGGGCCAACATTTTCAATTTTGTACCGAAAGGAGAATGCCAAAATATTCACCATTTTAGTTGATAGGATTAAAGTTTTCGCTAAACATAGCCTATTAAATAAGAATTAGTAGATCAGTAAATCAAAAACAAGACAAACACTGAAAGTTAACTGTATACATTTGACATATGGATTTGTAATAAAAAATTTTAAAAATATAAAACATCCATTCACATGTCTACATGTTTTTTGCCAAAGTAGAATTATAACAGTGTTGTGTTATGTTGAATCCGTTCCCAAACAAAATAGAAAGGATTCAGTGAAATTCCCCAGGCATTTATATTATCTTTTTCGTTAGAATACTTCCATACCTTCTAAAAATGTTAGATGTTTTCTGTTTGGTTTATAAACCCTTGGAATGCGTCGAAAATATTTTTTTCATCAAATTTAAATGGATATAAAATTTTATATAATTTAAGACCAAATTTAATACTGCCGCGTCAAGTAACAGCTAAAAATTATATACATAATAAATTTGACTTAAAGTTTTTGTAAAGGTAATTCAGAATAAAAATATATTTTCTTGTCTTACTAAGGATTTTAGGAAAAGGGAAGACATTCTCATGAATTGTCAAGAATTGTTTAACAATTTTGAGTTCGATAATGAGACTAATGGCAAATGTGTCTCCAAAAGAAGATATTTTACCGTTAAAAAAACCTTGGCCAATGTTTTAAATCTTTTGTAAATTCCGTATGTGAGCCGTTACTTTTTTATTCAACTAGTCTTTGTCCAGTGGAGACTTTCTTTTAACACAACAGTGGAAACCAATATCAATTGCAAAACTGTCTTGTAAAGCATTTGATAAAGAGAATAACATTATTCTCGCAATATTTTAAATTTAATTATTCTCCGTAAAAAAAAATAGTTTTAGATTCTGTTGTCCATCAAGCCTAGCCACATTTGACCCACTTTAGTTTTTGCTTTTATCATTGATTTATGTTGTCGTATTCTTCATGCCTGGAACATACTGTTTTCGGATGACTGTAACTGATTTATAAATATTGTAAGGCGCAAGGATGTGTACAGAGCTTACGAAGAAACGCGGATAAACCCACCTAAATCTGTTTTTTTCAGGATAGCCAAAAAACTGATTGGGATAGTCATACGTTTTTGCAGCATGACATTGATGTAATGTATTCTCAAAAGTAAGGTTTTAGGTAGGTACATTGATGATGTAGTAGAAAGTGTGGAAGCTTGTTCTCTCGTGCTTGAAGTAGTTTCTTCTTTTTGCGTTGGGTGAAAGTTGACATCCCTATACAAGTTGCTGAAACCTTAAACTTTAAAAAAAAGGAAGAGAGATATCTAATAGTGTTTTTATGCTCTGAATCAAATCAAAAACTCCGCCTATGCTCTTAAATCAATAAAAATTAACACTAAGGCGAACACAAAAAATACCCTGAGTTAGCGTACCAAAGAACGTCAGTCAAAAGTCTACATCATTAAACCGTATACCTCATCCATCATAAAGACTATGATCTTACAGAAAACATGTGAAAAATTCTGTCCCTCAAGGCAAATGACTGGTAATA
The DNA here is from genome assembly GCA_963576555.1 of Ferdinandea cuprea. Classification (NCBI taxonomy): domain Eukaryota; kingdom Metazoa; phylum Arthropoda; class Insecta; order Diptera; family Syrphidae; genus Ferdinandea; species Ferdinandea cuprea. The sequence continues at coordinate 123,829,144 of OY754958.1, read as the reverse complement.
ATAGTAGAATAAATTGCTCAATTTTTTAAGAACTTTCTCGCTTAAACATATGCGTTTTTGTATCGCATTAAGAAATTATACAAATATGAAAAGTTTTTTGAGATCATAACGTTTTTACAGCTTCATTTAACTGTTACATAGTAGAAAACCATTTTCTCGGAGAATTGAATGAATATTACATATCTATTTCTATAATTACTAAAAAGCAGTAAAAGCGGAAGATATTATTTGAAAAATGTATAAGAAATGATTATCCCTTCACATTTCCTTTAGAATTGTACAGGATAAACAAAACAACACACCAGCGAACACAAATAAAGTACAGCACAAGTAAGTTATCTTATTTTCTTATCTATTTGTACTGTATTATAGTATCTGCATTCAGTAGCACTCAGCGCACTATTAAATTAAAGTGTTTTTTCGAAGTGCCGTTCTCTTTCAATGAGTAAACTATGCAGACAAGTAAACATTAATCGAAAGTAAAAACGCAACTTAAAATTATTAGTCCCACGTTATCAGTAATGCATTTGTTGACCCGCAAAAGTGATGTAATATAATGGTAGCTCTGTGGGAAGAAAACTTTTTTAATGTATGAAGAATGACACAATTATCCTTTAGGGATTAGTATTACATACTACATATCTACTAGCAATTTGAAAGAAAAATACTAGATATATGATTATGAAAAATTGAAAGCACAAATCTTAAATAAAATCTCTATATTGCATTCATTATAAAATACATCCCAATTAAATTGTATTCGTTTAATATTTTCAAATCATCCATTTGACCATCTGGACTACAATGCTTGTTTATGATAAAAAAAACCCTATATTAACGACACATTACACAATTCCTAGACAAACTTGAGCACAAAGTTTAGATATGCAAATTAAAAATCTTTTTACTGCACTGATTCACTTCCATTAATTAAAAGAATCGTATGTAAAAGATTCACTTCCTTTAAAATAAGAGGTAGGTAGACAATGTGTATAGATACATGTATATTAAACTGTAATCGCGAACGGAAGTTGCTATGCGTGCGCTTGCATTTGATTTTTGAATTTCCGTTTTATGAAAATTCAACCCTCTTGTGCAAAAATTTTATTCACGTCACAGAGAGATACATAGCATGGTTTTTTCGCTACTATTCCATCGCACGAATCACCTCAATTTTAATCCAAATAATAATAATCACAATCACTATGGAAACATATGTACTTTGTGAAAGAAATTATTTTTAACTTTACGAGTCACTGTACCGCTGGGATAAACAAAATCAAAACTAGCTACCGCCCTAGGAAGCCTTAAACCGCTTAATACTTATTTACAAAAAAAAAATTAAACTAAACAATCAGCGAACAAAATCAAGGAGTGTATTACACAATCAAATTTCGAGATATTTTTTCAGTTTATCTAAATCAAAACGTATTCACTTCGCGCCACACTACGACCCATATCAACCCACCAGAGTCTGTCTGGCAGACTAGTCGGCCACCACGCACCGGTTTAACTCGAAATGTACTTATAAGAACCGAATCTTATTTGGGGAAGAGTCACAATTCCAGACTGTATTTAGCGTACCTATTTTGCAGAGAATATAGTAGCTCCCAATCTAAGTCCACAAGATTCTTGTTATCTTGTTATCTATTAAGTAGGAATATTGAAGTTTTCAAACCACCAACCGACAACTAAAATATTATATGCACTGTATTGACGATAAAGGAGAAGATGATGATGACGGCGCACTCAATCGTAGCTGGAGGCTAACTAATTGTGGAAAATTGCTGGACTGTGTGGTAAGCTAAAAAAGTAACCAGCCCCGCAATGTCGTAGATATACATGCTCGCTCATTGTACTAAATGTGAGTGGCTGTACTGTGTATACATGGAAAGTGATTGAGGAGACATACTTGTACGGGAAGTCCGCGCACAGTATAGGTAATTCGAAATTCGAAAAGAATTTAAAGAACATGAATATGTTAGGTAGCGAATAAAAAAAAAACTTTTTTAATAGCACTGCTAACAGACTCACTCACTTATCCTCTTAAGGGGTGGCCAAGGAAAGCCGTTAAATATGCCTTTAGAATATTTTGGTTTCATATGTAATAAGCGACAATAAAAATTCAATTAAACGCATGTCAACCGGCGACGAAGACGATGAAAGATTCATTTAAAGCCCACAAGCTTTTAGGTAAGTCTTGTCATGCACGCTTTTATAATTAATGACAGTTTGCGAGACACACAGTGCAGTGCACTAGTTCATCAAGTATATTGTCGCGAAAATTATTAACAACAAACGACTATGACTAGGTATGACTTTGCACAAACTGATGTTTGCGAGAAAAATTGGGTTAGATTAAGGGGTGACATAGATATACTTAGGGCGGTCGGTCAGTGTTGTTAAGCTGTGGAACGCAAAACGATGACGACATCTAAGCAACCGCATCTCGTAGTGCAGATTGTGCGGTTTGAATGACAAGTGTGAATCTGCCGAATGAGATTCAATTTTTCGCATTAGGATCTATGTGAGTAATTGGCGTCAGCCGGCACAGTTTTAACCAGTTATATTATTAATTAGATAAGTAAAGTTGAGTATGTACAAAGTGTTGTAATTGGTTATAATTGTAAGGCTAACTATATAAAGATCAAGGGAATTATTATCCGAAAACCTTTCTAAATACGATCCGCGAAGAGGACGCGCACTCGCGAGTCCATTTATTTCAAATTTCCTTACGAATTGGCATAAAACCACAAAACCAAAATAGATACGATCCCAAGCCGACTTTCTGGAATATGCTTTGTAACATCAATTGAGTTGACAAACTTGCTAAAATCAGGTAGAAGGTTAGGAAACTCTTTAATCGGGCTAAACATACACAAATGTGGGACGAATACAGGTTCGCTCTCACAGATAATAACTGAGAACTGAAAAGAAAATGCTGTAAAGACATAGCCAATATGCCGGTTGCGGCGCGTATCCGTATAAGGCTCACACTAAAGATAATACAAATTGTGTAGGGGTACTATTAAAACCAAATGGTACCTACACGACGGAACATATGGAAATAACTGAAGCCTTACTTCAGGTTCACTTCCCAGAGTCGTGAAGCACACGAAAACTCAAAAGCGACCGACACTAACGTCTTAATTATATTACTGAAGGTATCGAAGATTCAACAAGCCAATGGATTAGAGCCATGTTGGAAAGTCGAATCATAACCTCCTCTTCTGTGTCGGCATTTATAGGTTGACCACAAGGAGGGATACTCCCCCCACTCCTATGGTCAGTAGTAATTGGCAATCTGTTAATCAGTCTAGACAGATTAGGCTACATCGCCATTGGTAAAGCTGTTCTGCTTCTGGCTATAATCAATGACAATCTAAGTGAAACCGTTACTAGTGGTATAGCAAAACCATTCCAGTGCTTTTCTTTAGAAAAAAAATTGGTCAATCTTGAACCAATCACTGTTTGTATTAGAGGTCTGTTTGATGAGTTACTCCAATAAAGTCAAGTATCTTGAAATTATCCTACGGTTGTATACAATGACCCACCATCTCGTATGTGGCTATCGTCTGATGACCAAAAGTACTTGAACGGACAATTGCAAACTAGCCGTTGGCATTACAGGCATGATGCGCACCTGCCCAACAACTGAACTTGAGGCTATTGTTGAGCTCTCACCTATACAGATCTTCATTAAGATCAAAGCGCTGCTAGATGCGCTTTAAGTTGCAATTTAAATATAAGTTTAATTTAGAAGACACTGTGGGTCACCTGAAAATACTTAAAAAAGTCTCAAACAGGACCCAAAAACATGCATATAACCACTGGTCGAATGCAGAAGATCCCAGAGCAACTAACTCCCAATAATTTGGCATCAAAACAGAAGTAGTATGTATTAATACTTAAATTTTTTTATAAATGATGGGATACTGTTAAATAAACATACATTTTTGCTAAAATATATGCATTATGCTCATAAACAGATAAAAGTAGAAGAGAAGTAATAAACGAAACGGTAGGAATAAAACGATCTACATAAAATTGAATAGTATCAAAGAAATGTTGCATTTGTAGTCAAAAATGTGCAGCGTTCAAACAAAATAAAAACATATGATCACATACCAAATTTATTTTAATCACTTTTCAGGTTTTAAAAAATAAGATTTCCTCAAAAACGGCTACAACGATTTTAATTTAATTTCGCACATTGGACACTTTTAACATAATTGTTCAATATACAAAAACTTATCGAAATCGTTAGAGCTGTTTTTGAGAATACGAATTTAATTAAAATTTAAGAAAAAAAAATTATTTTAAAAAAAATTTTCAACTTTATAGTATAAGAAAACAGTAAACTTTTTTTGAGTTCCATAAGTTTTGAGTTTTCGAGATATTTTGATTGTTTTATAAATTACCGTTAATTGATTTTTTCCCAAAAACTGAGTATGCAGTATTTTTGGCCCCATCCCAAGTATCCTTAGTACAAAAAAGGACCAAAATCCTTAAGATCCTTTTCAAGAAAAATAGTGATAAGTGATTTTCACAAAAAAAATTGTATGGCAGGTACCGCTATTTCAAACGATAAAGCAAAAAATAAAAAGATGCCCCGAGATGAAACCCCAAAAACCTTTGAAGAAAATCCGTCAAACCGTTTCGCCATACGGCGCCCGGACAGACAGAAGGACAGACCGATGGACGGCATTGGCGGACCCACTTTTCCGCAGTAATACTAATGTATACGAGAAAGTTTAAATTAGATAATGATAAAAGCACAGGAAAATGATCAAATAGGAAAACGACTTCTTTGGCATTAAAATGATTATTTAAGCACTGAAATTGAAGTTGAAAGCAATGAATTTGAAGTGCTGTGCGGGACTTTGAATTTACTCTTGTAAATTTATTTCCTAACTAACTATGTGTACTATTTTTTTAACCAACTTGGTGGATTGCAAAGATCGAACTAACTTTGGGAGTATCCAACTTCTCAATTCTGTTATTTGGATATAGGACTTTAACCCTCTTTCCGCATCCAGTCCACGATCAGCACGAGATGAGTGGCTTTAAGACGAATGGTGCAATCGTGTATATAACTAATATACTTAAAAACATAAAGAAAGGCTACAGTCCGCTTGGGGCGAACTGTATGATACCCTATCCATATCCTTTTATGCCCCAAAGAAAAAAGCGTTAAGAAGATGATGGATAGCATTCTATTTCATTCTATAAAATTTATAAAAAAAAATATTTTTGAAAAAACGCCCACAAAAAGTAGACTTTATATGACAAACTTTGTCTTGTAAAGATTGTAACACTCTATCATTCTAACTATAGCTTTAAATCGTTTTTTTCTAAATCGTGTGCCTGGCAGTGGGCGTATCAACACTCCAACGCTCTACCATTTCCGGACCCTTGGAAGTATATGTTCCAAATTTCAGCTTCCTAGCTTTAACTTAAAGGCCTATAAATTGGTGACGGACGCACGGACATAGTCTTAGGTTTTGGTCCCGATCATAAATATATATGCTTTTATGAGTCTACGACAAATATTAAGGGGTGTTACAAACTATGAGTCAAAATTAATATAGGTACCCCTGGGATAGGGTATAAAATTAAATATATGTTAAAATTGAAAACCCACGAAAAACAAAATTATATTGTAGGCTCATATGATAATGACTTTTTTTTTTTTTTTATAAACAAAATGTAAACCTTTAATTATAATTGCCCTTTATCTATGGTATCAAAATAACTGTTTAACAATGACTCAAGTAAACCAAAACTTTGCTTTCCTGTAAGTATTATTACGTTGTGTTGTGAATTCATTAGTTAAATTGAAATCAATGACGAAAACATGATTCATAAAAACACTCGAACTTCAAAAGTTGCCAACGTAGAGATTGCTGTTAATAGATAAGCCATCTTCGTGGCGGTAGAAAAGATTTTACATTACCATTTCATGACTCATGCTATATGGTTAATAATAGAGTTAATTTTAATGTTAAATGTATTGCATTAGCTATATTTAATTCATTGAGAAAATGAGTGCTAAATTAGAATGAAAGGTATTAGGTTCCATTATTTACAATGTCAAAGCAAAAAACGCTGAGCAATTATTTTCTATTTTCTGATATTAACTTGGGTAAATAACTATAAGATAAACTTAAGAAACAATCATCTGAGTTATACACATATTTTAAGTCGCAGACTATCTATAATACAATAGAAATCTGTTCTGTGGAGTCACACTGTCTATGTTTACGCTATAAAATTACCGACATCAATTTATAAATTGTTCGTATAAATTAGTATTACTTAAGCGAAAGTTATTGCAATCGTGCTAAAGTTTCCAACTCAAACTGTAAATGAGGTATAATATGTATAAGGTATATGACAAAGTCCAAAAAAAAGTGGGTCCGCCAATCTGTCTAGGGTAACATCGCAAGCCATTTTTTGATTTGCTTTATCGTTTAAATTAAGGCACCTTCATTACAAATTTATTTTAAAAAATCACTAATCACGATTTTGCAAATTTACTTAAAAATCTTTAGAGCGATCTGTGAGACATCGATTTTTAAAAACTTAGAAAGTGAACTAAGTAAATTTGGTTTGTGATCAAATGTTTCTATTTTGTTTGAAGCAATTCAAAAACGTACATCATGCAGCGATAAAGTTTTGTATCACGCAGTCATGCACTTTATTTGTCAACATTTTCAAAGACTCTTTGCTAAAGTGATAACAAAATTCCCAATAAACTTCTCAATGATACGGATGTCGTCATTATAAATCTAAGACTTATCAAAGAACTTCTGTGAATTTGTTATGTATTTAATTTAGTTAAATTTTGTTATCGCAACTTCTGGAAAGGAAATGAATTTAATGCGCTTTACGCACTTTCGAAAGTATGATTATTCGTAAGAAAAAAAACGCTGCCTCTTTGAGAGATAACAGCATTCAGCTATATTATCTCAAAGTCGAATGTAATGCGTCTAGCCACCACTTGATAAAGTTATTATTTTATGCATGCTGTCCGGCTATTAATCCGGTCATAAGATTATCGAAGAACTTAAGGCCAATTTCTTATGGATGGAGCATCATAGATAGATCGGATCCGATAGCTCTGAAAGATCGATGGATTTATTTGAAGTAAATGGGAAGATGTGTTCATAATTAAACTGTCTCAATAATAAAAACACTGTTAGGAATTTCTACTTCGACTCAATCCTATTCGATGTTAAATATACACGTTTTTGTCAATAGAACAGGAAATAATAAGTATGTAATGAATTTGACAATTCGACTCAGAAGCCGTTCAATTGTGTTATAACTTAGTAAACTCAGTGAACGAACTTTTAACCGAAGACATAATTTAATGTTTTGAATTTGACTTTTACACGATTAAGACATCTAAATACATCAACGCCAAATAGAAAAGATTCATTCATTCATTCTCTTTGAACCAGAACAATTTCAAATACTATACGAAGTGAAATCATCACTCATGCAAATTTATATAGATATATACATTATACATTTTATGTGTAAGCATACATATATTAAAAGATTAACATTAAAAGATTATACCAAAGCTAAATGACCTTTGGTACACTAAACTTTAACAAGTACAATACAATTAGGGTTTCTATGTGTCATTTGACTTTAATTCATTTCATTCTCGCGTCAATTAAACGCATCATTTGGCAACAGTGGAAGGTTTTTTTTTAGCAAATTTATGCTCTCCCAGGAAAATTTACTATTTATTTTTGCTAATGTGAGGAACAACGGCTTCGAATAAGGAATATGACAGCACTACTGTAGTGTGGGAAAATCAAATAACATTTCAAAGCCATAAACTGAGTACTTATCTAAACATGCGCTACAACGTAACGCTTTAGCAACCACAAAGTTGAACTTATTAATCTTTGCAAAAATTTTGTACTATACTATGTATTTTTAAACACCCCCACTTCCATGTTACAACAAACCTCCACAGAAATTGCAGCTCAACTTTCCAAAACAAGTTTTCAATTCATAAACTGCAGTTCTAATAGAACCCAACTTAATACCAATCTATGGCTATTGGTGTCGCCGATCAATAACAGTTAAATCAGAGTTGACTTTCAATGTGGGTTAAAAGTGACTTCACCAAACTTTATTAATTTAATGACATAAGGCTACGAAAAAAAAAATAAAAGCGCACGCACGTACAAACAAACGGAATTATTGTCTAACCGAGTCGCGTTGCCTCATTCAATATCAAAAAACAACATTTTGCTATTTACTGCTTAATAATTTTGCGGAACCGGTGACACGTGACTGATGTTAAATTCGACTGATGCGAGTTCTGGCAAACAGATCCACTAAAGCGCCCGAAAAAGAGACGCTAAGAAATTTCATTCTTTTGAATTTTAAATAAATTTTATGTGTGGGTGCAATTGGCTTGCTACAGTACCTACACACATAATTTTTTTTGTCTCCCATTCTTACACCAGATTTTTTTACTCAGAATGTTTAATTAAAAACTTGTGTTTACAATGTTAAGCGTACTACCATTTTAAGTTCTTATATGCGAGTTCTTGAGTAAATTCTCTCACATTGCAGCACCCAGAGGAGTTCTAAATATGTATATAATAGTTGTGATTTTTCCATTCTTAATTTGATAGAACACATATGGTACGAGTCAATGTTAAACTGGTGTTGCTTGGCTAATATTGAGGAAGATAGGCGTAAAGTGTTAATAAAAATGTACATCCACACCCCCACATCCGAGACGACATTGTTTTCTTTTGTTAAGTGCTCATACATAAGGCACTTTAAACGCATTTGCTGCGCACTGAAGTGATGCGCGTGCCGAGGGATCTTAAGAATTCCGAAACATCCCAGAAAATGCAGTCTGGAGTCTATTTAACAACCACTCATCAGATCGCGTAGTACCTTCAGCTACATAATGTGCGTAACAATTATCTTTCCATGCGTATTCCTGAGTCATAGTTCTAAGTTTGTTTATTAGTGGCAGGCATGTTCGTGTATATTGATTTCGACATAATCGTTGATGGTGTCGATGTGTGAAATTTTGTTTTTCAATTGCAAAATCTAATTATATAGTGTGTTCTATTTGGAAATAGGGCGAAATTTGGAGTACAATTTTCTGTTCATGATATTGAGTTTTATTGGGGTGAACTAAATTCAAATTTGTTTGTTTCGATATGTAGAATGAACTAAATGCTATTTCTACTTGTAATTTACTTCGATATATTATGAATAAATGGATTGGGGTAAGTGATTTTGAGATTCAATTGAATTTTAATAGAGCAGTGCAAGTGCAAGGGGAAGCAAACTGTTTGAACATGACACACACTTAATTTTGTTAAGGACTTTGAATTTATTTGTTATACAAAAAGAATAACAAATAGAAGAGATGATATGAACCATAATTCAAAGTCGCACAATAAAACAACGGATGGGGCAACAAACATCGTGCATGGGGTGCGGATGGAGCAACAAAAATCGTGTACCAGTTGAAAACCCCAATATTAAATTTAAATTTAATATATTACGATTCTCATACAAATAAATTAAAACTGTATATTGCATTGATTTGCAATACTCCTGTATTAAACTTCATTGCTCTCCGTATCAAATTTTAATAAATTGTTATTTTAATTATAATACAAGCGTTTGTCTGTCTGTAAAGCAGAGAGTGGATCGAATGGACACACTGATTAGTTCTTCTCCGGCATCGAAGTCAAGCGCATAACCTTGCCGAAATCGGGTGAATGTTTGGAAGAATTCAGATGAGCTTTTGCAAAAGTGCCCGTTGCACCGCGTTTTCTCCAGCGTCACGTGGCACAATTAGATAAGTTTTTCCGGGATTCCGAATTCGGCCATCGCCATGTAGAGCTCCTGAATACCATTATGTGTGTCCTTAAAGTCGATAAAGAGGCGCGTGTCTCGACTTGAAAATCGTTGGTCTGTTCCAGGGTTTTATTTATGTTCAAAATTTGGTCTGTGATCGATTTTCCGAGCCAGAAGCCACACTGGTATGTGATAGAATCTTATACGCATCATTTAGCAGGGATATAACTTGATAGTTCTTGCAAGACATAGGATCATCTTTCTTGTAGATGGGGTATATGGAGCTGATGGTCCAGTCATCGGACATGCTTTCCTCCACCTAAACGTAATTAATTATTTGGTGCATGCGCCCTACCAGATGAGCTTTTGCAAAAGTGCCCGTTGCACCGCGTGTTCTCCAGCGTCACGCGGCACAATTAGATAAGTTTTGCCGGGATTCCGAATTCAGCCATCGCCATGTAGAGCTCCTGAATACTATTATGTGTGTCCTTAAAGTCGATAAAGAGGCGCGTGTCTCGACTTGAAAATCGTTGGTCTGTTCCAGGGTTTTATTTATGTTCAAAATTTGGTCTGTGGTCGATTTTCCGAGCCAGAAGCCACACTGGTATGTGATAGAATCTTATACGCATCATTTAGCAGGGATATAACTTGATAGTTCTTGCAAAACATAGGATCGTCTTTCTTGTAGATGGGGTATATGGAGCTGATGGTCCAGTCATCGGACACGCTTTCCTCCACCTAAACGTAATTAATTATTTGGTGCATGCGCCCTACCCGATGAGCTTTTGCAAAAGTGCCCGTTGCACCGCGTGTTCTCCAGCGTCACGCGGCACAATTAGATAAGTTTTGCCGGGATTCCGAATTCAGCCATCGCCATGTAGAGCTCCTGAATACTATTATGTGTGTCCTTAAAGTCGATAAAGAGGCGCGTGTCTCGACTTGAAAATCGTTGGTCTGTTCCAGGGTTTTATTTATGTTCAAAATTTGGTCTGTGGTCGATTTTCCGAGCCAGAAGCCACACTGGTATGTGATAGAATCTTATACGCATCATTTAGCAGGGATATAACTTGATAGTTCTTGCAAAACATAGGATCGTCTTTCTTGTAGATGGGGTATATGGAGCTGATGGTCCAGTCATCGGACACGCTTTCCTTCACCTCAACGTAATTAATTATTTGGTGCATGCGCCCTACCAACACGTCACCACCGCATTTGAAGAGCTCTGCGGGTAGACCATCAGAGCTGACGGCCTTTTGTTCTAATGTTTTTTTTTATCTGATCCAACTTCTCCTATACTGGGTGGTTGTACTGGTTCTTCATTGACTAAGCGTTGGGTTCCTTTCTTTCCCATCACTCTCCCTACATGATGCCCTAGTAATGCTGGTTAAATATATCCACTATTCCCTGCGCGTCGGTGACTAGGTTCGTTGGCAGTTTCGAATAGCCTGCGCTCTGGTCTTGAAGCCAGCAGCCAGTTGTTTGCCTTTCTTAAAAACATTCGTATGTTGTTTCGATCGCGAGACTCTTCAATCTTCTTGAGCTGAGCTGGGGGTACTCACTGTTATTTGTACACAAGATCTTTTTTTCCTCCAATCAATAAGCTCGATACTCTTCCCTTGCTGCTGTTGTTTTCCGCTGCAGCGTTCTAATGTGTGCATCTTATGTCATTTTTTTCTAGTATACCATTTACCATTTTTAGTTACTAGTTTAAATATATTAGGCCCGTACAACGACTAAAGCCTTACTCCTACAACCATTGTGTGTGCGAAGATATATTTTTGACACGAATCTGGAGGGACCTACAGTTTAATTTTATTTTTAAGATGCTTCTCATGACCGTTGTTACTCTTGGATGTTTGTCAGACTTTCGCAAGAGGTGGAGCCACGAATATAATATTTTAGGTGGTACTTGTCAAATTAAAGTCACTAGGAGAGATTTTGTTCGGGTTTTCTGGTACCCGCATTTTATTAGAAGCCGGTATGGAGTCTGGGGTCGACTTTTACTCGTCTGGCAAACCCACGTATTGGCCTTCGGATAGGGCAAAAACACCAGACCCCATAGACCTTTTTATCGCAAAAGGAGTATCTGAAAACTCAGTCAAAATTGAAGAAAGTTTTGATCTCTCTTCTGACCATTCCCTGGTCATTCCGATAATTACTAGCGGAGGTTTACGCGAAAACGACGGTCCACCAAAACTTACTAGCAACAGAACTAATTGATTCACTTCGTGGTGGGACTCCTTTAGAAAAGAATGCATAAATAAAATCGATCTGAAAGTATCCCTTCGAACACCATATGCCTTGCAAAGTTCAGCGTGGAACAATACTCCTCATAAAAAGAGAGTAACTACAAGCAACGAATTAAAATATCCCCGCGAAATTACTGATTTTGTAAAGGAAAAACGAAGAGTGCGTAAAAGATGGCAGCAATCTCGTGCTGGATAAAACTATTTTAAATAATCTTTCCAGCGAACTCAAAAGAGACATTCGGGACTTTAAAAATCGTGAAATCTCTATGTACCTCGAGTGTCTAACGGCGGATAAGACTTCTAACTATTCGCTTTGGAAAGCTCTGAAAAATCCAAAGATGCAAGCGCCACCCATCCGGAAAAATAATGGGGAATGGGCGAAAGGAGACAATGAAAAGGCCTAAATATTTGCCGAACACCTTAAAGAGGTGTCGGTAAAGCGTTGGTTGAAGATACTGTTTCTACCACGGTATCTGACAATTTTCAAATTAGACGAGTATCGCTGGTCGCACTAAAACTACAAAAATTTAAATTAAACAAAGCTCCTCGATATGACCTAATTAGGAGCTGCTCACAAAAGCATTACTTGAATTTGTTTATCTCATAAACGCTTCTATTAGACTATTCTACGTTCTCCGGCAATGGAAGATAGCTGAGGTGATAATGGTCCCTAATCCAGGTAAACCTCCAAATGACAAAAAATCCTATAGACCAATATCGCTTCTACCAATACTGTCGAAAATATTTGAAAAACTCATATTGAAGCGATTACATTTGATCATAGAAGAACGCCAATTAATACCGGTGATCCGGTATTCAGAACTAAGTACTCTACAATTGACCTGGTCTTCAGAATTACCAACGAAATTAAAAAAGCACTAGAGGAGAAAAAAATTTGCTCTAGCATTTTCCTTGATGTCTCTTAAGCCTTCGACAAAGTGTGGCATACGGGATTAAAATATAAACTAAACAAAGCTCTCTCAAAGCAATTATAGATCCAAAGCGAGTACTCCGAATTCAAAGAAATCCCGGCGAGAGTTCCACAAGGAAGTGTTCTGGGCCCGATTTTTTTCCTATTATACACTCGCGATATCTCGCAAGAAGAGGAGACTATCGTAGCAACTTCCGCGGATGATACGGCTATTCTAGTTTTAGACAATTCGATTCAGTCCGTGACAAAACTTGTCGTATTGTCCTCACTGAGACAAAATCCACGCACGTTAATTTCACCTATTCGATAAAATTCCGTACGCCAACGATGCTAAATACTTGGAAATGACATTGGATACAAAATTTAAATGGAAATCGCATGGTAAGAAAAAACGCGAGGAGCTCGTTATCAGATTTAATCAAATGCATTGGCTGATTGGAAGATTTTCTAAACTCAGCATGCAAAACAAGCTGCTTGTATACAAGCAAGTTCTAAAACCGGTATACAACTTTGGGTTGTACGGTATACAACTTTGGGGTTGTACCAAACCAAGTAATGTTAACATTTTGCAGACTTTTCAAAAAAAGTCCTAAGACAAATCGTAAATGCTCCGTGTTATATCAGAAACGCCGATATCCATAGAACCGCCGTTGAAGACGAAATACAAAATTTCGCGCGTGAACAATACACTCGCGTAATTGTCCATTGCAAGGGATAAAACCTTTGAATTAGCAGGTGCTTATGCTGGGATATTTCCTGTCAAACGTAATTAAATATTTAAATTAAAACTGTTTGATAGACATGAGCCTAGTTGTAGTGTAAAAGTATTTTGTAGGGAGGTGTTCTTAGAAGAATCTCACCTTATTATGAGCACGCGCGGCCGGTCCTCATAATATTTCATGGAAGATTTTCCACCTACCCTCGGAAAAAAAAATTAAAAGATTTATTAGTTATATTTATTAAAAAACATTTACTTATATAAACATTTGTATAAATATTGTGAACAAATATATTTAAATAAAGTAATTAATTACATAGATAAAGCTAAAGGTTTGACGTGAAATAAGGCGAATTATCCAATTATCCAACTAAGCCAAAAAATTGAAGAATTGAAAATAATATGAGATTATGCGCAAAATATATACATATTATTTAATCGATTTATTTGTACAATAGTGTAAAATAATAACCGGAGAATGATCCTTCTGGCTTAAACTATATTCACCTATATCTCTGTATACGATAAAGACTAATAAAAAGCGTTGAAAACTCGCTAGTTGCATCATATTCAGAGATAAAATTGGAGGGGTAAGATAAACAGAAACAAAACGTAATCGTACGTTTACGTTAACAAGGAAGTATTATATTATATATAATTATTTATGTATATTAAAACGAAAAAAGAATAAGTAAGTTGATACTCTGAAAATATTCCCCAGCTGAGGTTCATAATGTACTTATAAAATGCATCCAGAGAATCAAAGTGGGAGAACGCATTTCTGGGGGTAAATTTTGGGAATGATTAATTCACGCAAAGGAACGAGCTTGGAGGGTTGATTAACATGCTTGGCAGGTACATATTTCTATTCATATAAATCGTATATGTTCTTGATTAGCAATGGTTACAAAATTCCTAAAATCTCTTTCTTTATTTTACTAAATTTTTTTAATTTATTTATTTGCCATCAGAATTCCTCACTTCATTGCCTGAGAAAAGCCGACATTGTAGTTTTATTGTAAAAGGATTTCTAGTGTCATTGCTTCAGACGACATATCCATAAGGGGTGCTGGTCTATTCGACAAAATTCATTTCGCATTTATCGAGATAAATTTAGTTTATCTTGCAATGGTTAATTCGCAAATTTCCATTCCGTCTTTGAATTGTGATGAAGAAATGTTCGCAATGCTTTTCCCACGCGATCGGGGTCCCACTAAAAAAAAGTTTTAAAACACCGGCTTCTGAATTCCCGGTTTCTTAAAATACTTTGTTTATACTTTTATAAATAGTCTTTGTATATACCCAACCTCGCACCTACTCCAAATCTAACAATGATACCACGCAGGGGGATTGCAGGGAAGCAGCATGCCCCCCCTTTCCATTACCTGCCCACCGAATTTGGCAGGCATGGGATTTGAAAAAATTGATTTATATGAGGGGTATTTTAGTAAGTAAAACTTCTGTCTGTCACCTCTTATATTCTTGTTCCATCAATTTTGTTCCTACTTTTTCTTCACTTTCCACTGCTTAAGAATAACAAAAAATTAAAAAAGCATTCTTAAAATAAATTCCCTCGCTTAAAAAAGGAAAAAACTCGAATACTGGTCAAGCAAGAAAGAAATTAAGTGCTGTGAATAAATAAAAAAATATGTTTTATTATTTCAACTACAAGGCTTCAACAAAAAAAAAATAAAACGTTAATCGCGCGCACGCTGTGCAAAAAGAAAAATAGGATAGTGTACAGTGCAGTGAAAAAAAAAAAAGTGTATTGTGTTTGGGCACTCCATCTGGTCCCACTTCCTACCGTTTGCTGCTGCTTAGCTTGGCTATAGCAAGTGCCGTATGTTTTTGCGTGCACTTGCTATGGTAGAGTATCATTTGGCGAATAGCGGGTCGCGTTGTGTAGATTTTGTTGACAGACCACAGCAATTCATTGTATGGGCATAACACCTGCAGTGATTTGTTTTGGAAAGCTGACGTCAGGATCTACACGGTACGGCCTAGCTTAGTCTGCGTCGGAGTTGAGTTTTTTGTGTTTGTTTTTTTTGTTATGCGTGGGAATTTTAGAGTGGACGTGAGTAACATTCGTGGGTTGAGATCCAATTTTTTTTTCATTGTACGCCCATGCGATTCACAATAAACCAGCTGTTTTGGCACTAAGTGAAACACAGGTCAGCATAGATTCCGATTTAACGGAGTTTAGTTTGCCTGGATATAACTTGGTGCCATTATTCTTTTCCCATCGTGGTATCGCCGTTTATATACGTAGTGATGTAGCCTACCAACTTCTACCTCAATATGGCCAATGTTCCAATCCGGAATTTTGTTTGGCTAAAATTCAATGTGCGTAGGCAATTAATCCACTACTGTTTTATTTACAGAAGCCCTAACCAAGACAGACATTCAACTTATAATGAGTTTGATGCACTGTCGGATTCCATCACCAGAATTGTAACCCATTATCCTCGTACTGAAATCGTCATTGCGGGCGATTTTAATATACACAATTCAAGTTGGCTTCGACATTCTGGACAGACAACACCTGAATGAAGGTATGTTGAGATTTCTGCTGAGGTTAATAGTTTAACCCAGATTGTAAATGAGCCGACACGGATACCGGACATTAGCGGTCAAAACGCCAACACTCTGAACTTGTTTCTTACCTCTCATCCTGATAAATACACTTTAAATGTATTATCGCCTCTAGGTTCGTCAGACCATTGTATCATATCGGCGAATTTCTCGTACTCCAGCCACACAGTTAAAGAACAAGCTCCTAAAAGAACCGTATGGCAATACGAGAAAGCCAATTGGGAAGCTTTAAACGGTTTCTTTAGGAGTTTTAACTGGTCGTTGTGCTTCCTCAACAACCGCTGCCGATATGATTACAAATTTAATTCACCTGGGTATGAAACGCTTTATCCCTAACAGGATAAAGTGTATCAGACCTAAGGAAAACGCGTGGTGTGACTTGAGCTGTAAAGAAGCTATCAGGGCTAAAGAGGCAACTTTTCGGTCATTTAAGGCCAACCCAACTGAGGAAAACCGAAAAAAGTTCAAACGAGCCAGAAATGACTGCAATGCCCATATTAATCGTTTCAAATTCTCCTACGACCAAAAGTTAAGGCAAAAAATACTACAAAGTCCCTCCGGTAGTAAAAACTTTTGGTCGTTTGTTAAGAATATTAAAAATTCGGCCTCGTCATCTATCCCGACACTCATTTACAATGGCACTCCAGCTGTCAGCTCTTCGGATAAAGCCAATCTGCTCGCTGCTCATTTTGCAGCTAGCTCAACGCTCCCAGATTGTGCTTTATCTCCCCCAGTACTCGAGCGCATAGAACACTCCATGGGACAAATCCACTTTCGCACCCGTACTGTGGCAAGATTACTTCAAGATCTCAACATTCACAAATCCGCTGGCCCAGATGGTATTTCCCCTATCGTTCTGAAGATGTGTTCTTCCACGCTGGCAAAACCACTGCGTAAGCATTTCTATCTGTCCTATTTTTCAGGGCTCTTTCCGAGAAGATGGAAAACAGCATTTGTCCAGCCCGTCCCAAAAAAAAGGCGAATCTTCCTCTCCCTCCTCTTACCGACCAATTGCACTTACGTCCCTTCTTTCCAAGGTCATGGAAACGCTGATAAATCGTCAGCTTATGAAATATCGCGAATCCCGAAAACTTCTTAATGACCGGCAATATGGTTTTCGCAGCAAAAGATCCACTGGTGTTGATGACATATCTAACCGAAAAGTGGAACCAATCTATTCACCATGGTGGTGAAAGCAAAGTCGTTGCGCTTGATATTTCAAAGGCATTTGACAGAGTTTGGCATCAAGCTCTCTTGTCGAAAATGCGTGCATTTGAGATCGATATTACCTTTATTCAATGGATTAGAAATTACCTTTCGGACCGTTCAATACAAGTTGTTTTGGACGGTTTCAAGTCTGCAACTCACCAAATAAATGCTGGTGTCCCTCAAGGCTCTGTTTTGTCTCCGACTCTCTTTTTCATTTTAATCAATGACCTCATGTCTGTCACTTCTAATCCAATCCATTCCTTTGCTGATGACAGTACCCTCAGCTTTACATATTCGTTTCCCTCATCTTCGGGCGTTGAACTGGAACGGCAACGTATGTTAAGCTCATTAAATTCCGATCTTGACAGCATACTTAATTGGGGTAAAACCAACAGAGTGGAATTTAATGCATACAAAACGCAATGCTATCTACTGTCATTGAAGCGAACCCCTAATTCTCTGCCATTATCCATGAATGGCAGTTGCATCGCTGAAACCGAAAGACTTCTCGGTATGTGTGTTAATGACAACCTTCGTTGGAATGACCACATATTTGATGTCGCCAAGAACGCTGCGAAATGTCTAGGCTTCCTAAAGCGATGCAAGAAATATTTCACCCCTTCTGATCTGGCTAGAATCTACAAGGCGTTTATTCGCCCAAAACTTGAGTACAACGCTCATATCTGGTCTGGTGCACCAATAACATATTTGGAGCTACTTGACAGGATCCAAAAACGTGTGGTAAAGCTTATTGGCGATCGAGACATCGTGAAATCACTTGACTCTCTTAGTCATCGTCGTAATGTCTCCTGCCTGTCATTGTTTTATCGGTATTTCCACCACAAGTGCTCAAATGAAATAGCCAGTTGCATTCCAGCCCTACAGCAATTCAACCGCAATACTCGCCTTGCGAGGAATGCACATCAGTTTACCCTTAAGCCTGTTTTCGGACGTACTGTGAAATATAAAAAATCCTTTCTCAAATGTACAATACGAATGTGGAATGCTCTACCACGCTCTGTTTTTCCATTGCATTATAATTTACAAACATTTAAAACCAACGTGCATCGGTTTCTCCCTTTCTCTAATCCTTCATTTCCCTAATGCCCGCACTGTGTCACTTCATTATAAGGGTATCCAAAGTCCCTTTAGTGCGCGTACATTATAAAAAAAAAAAAAGGCTATACGTAACACATTTTTAATGCTGACACAGAGAAAGAAGAAGGAACCAGCGCCATCTATTAAAAAATTGCTAAATAAAAATTTAAAAAATGGAATAGGATTGCGAACAATAAGAAAAAAAATCCCATTTCTCAAACAATATAAAATCAGTTCTCGAATGAATGAATTGTAAAGTCAATTTGAGATAAATAAGGGATTCGTATAATAAGTGTTTGTGTTGTGATGAGCAATAACAACAATGTGAATTGTGTTCTGTAGTTTGTAAATTATAACAATATGCCGTCTTTACTCGAAGTTAATAAAAAAATATGTTGTTAATACATATTTTAACGGGAAAAATGTTCTATTATTTCGAATCCTTGCCTTAATATAACAATGCCCATATTGACTACTATTTTATGTGAATATGTACTTAACTTCAACCATTATAATATATTAGCTTTTTAAATCGTGATCTGAGTCCATTTAGAAATACAGCGAAACCCAGCTTTATACACATTATCACTGTAAAACTTCAATCAATTCCCTCCCTAACGTCAATTTTTACAACGTTATCCCTTCTGGATTATCGTTTTTATAGCGTTTGACCCAATTTCAAAAAGGATATTTACGCCAGTCACATGCAATAGGTAACTCTTATCTACCCCCTTTTGCGCGCAAATACCATTTTCCAATTATGTACTACAATATTGAAAACATTGTATGTAACTGATTTTATGTATCAGTTCATTGCTCTAATAAAATCAATGGAATCGGGGTGTAGTTGGAAAAATGATTTAAAGCACATACATATATCGCCGATGACCCACAAACAGGACTAAGAAATTAATACTGCAAATCATTTTAACACGACAATGGGTCATTGGTAGCTTTCTGCTGAACTAACATGTACTAAAAGTATAAAATGTGTGCAATAATGGACGCAGATAATTGCTGCTGGTCCCTCCAATTCCAAGAACAGTAGATTTGAAAGCTCCTGCCTGTACTTAAAAGAAAATCTAGGACATATTTGCATGCAAATATTGGTGTACTATACATCATTAATTTGATTGTGCTGCTCGTTCGTGCATACATTTTATGTGTATTTTTACACGAAGGCATGGAGTACAGTTCATAAATGCCCACGAAATGGCTGTTCAAAAACTGTTTTAATTTTAATTATATTCATTTTTAATTGAAAAGCTTATTAATTATTAATAGTGTATTAATTAAAGCATATCTACACAGATCAAGTTTATGCCCAACGTAACGTTTTATTTTGAACAAGTGATTTCTTTTTCGAAAGTCGACAGAACCTCCAATCTGATTTGCGAAATGAAAATGATTTACGTAAGTTTAAAATTTCAATTTCAATTTCAATTTATTTTAACTATAGATTTGTACAGTAAAGTTGCTCTGATTTTTAATTAACGGGAGATCATAACGTTCCAACTTGCAGCATTTCTACTGATTCTCTTTTTTTTGTTTACATAGTTTCACAACTGGAAATAAATGATTGTGACGTCATCATAGCTAAGATCTAATTGTAAGACCAACTTTACGGTGTATGGTGGTAGACTCTTTGCTTACGGCTCTCAATCTTCCTGGAAACTACACTCAAGCTTATGCGGATGCCGTTCTTTCTATCGGTTCAAAACAAGGGGCTGTCTGCTTAAAGGTTTCACCATCCCTACCTCCGATGAAGTCAAATAGTTGGGTGTAGTCCTCGATACAAACGTATATGCTCCAAACATATTGAATCGATAACCGGTAAAGCACTGTCGACTTTCTGGCAGTGTAGAGGCTCTTTTGGTAAGATACGGGGCTTGTCTCCGAAACGTATCTATACGACCATGATTAGACCGCTCCTCTCATACGCATCGATTGTTTGATGGAAGAGGCTTTCGCGGAAACGTGTTACTGCTTCTTTTGCCAAACTCCAAAGAACGACATGTCTCGGCTGAACCGGCTGAACTAGGGAAGGCCCCTCCCTAGCACGCCGGGCTCTGCTCTAGATGCTTTGATGAATTTTCCCCCTTCGATTTATATGTGTACGCTAAAAATCATTTTTCGTTTAAAGAGAGATGGCTTTTGGTACCAACAAGTTAGTGCTAGAATTCAAGGTTTCTCTGAATTTGGTCGGAAGGTTGAACACAGTGAATCTTGTCTGGGTCCTAGGTCACACCGTCATCCAGGGAAATAAGATTTCGAGAGTCTTCCTACATCTTTAGCCACGTCTTCCACTGATGCTTGGGTTTCTCGTGAACATAAGATACGGTGGCGCGATGCGGTGGATGTGGACGGACCAAACTATTGCGCCCGGACATTTGCAAAAAGTCTGCATCTTTTCTTTTATCTCTTAGGAGAATCGACTTTGTGCAGCTTGAAGTCGTCCTTTCGGGCCACCAAGCTTTTGCTAAACACTTAAATGTGTTCTTAAGCGAAACTCTGTCCTGCTTACGGTGAGGAGGATGACACAGCAGAACACTTTCTCTGCAGTTGTCCGGCCTATGCTTGCATCAGGTGGCGGATATTCGGGCTTGCGTAGTGTGTGCCGAACATCTAAGCTCTTTATCACTGAAGCTCCTTCGAAAGATGGGAAAACGAAGTACATTAATGTAAGGTGTCTGAATGGTAGTAAAATGGACCTGTAGTTACTGCTGAGCGCTCCATCGGATAGTAGCAACCTCCGACAAAAAAAAACAAACTTCACGGCTTGTGCTGCCCCTTCTTTTAATGCTGGTCAATAGCTTTTGTCTTTGGGCTAAGAATGCAACTATGTCCTGCTGTATGGATCCGAAGTTTGGATCTTTTCTAAAGCGCATAAAGATTGGTAGCTTTAAGAGAGAAATTTTTCGTAAGATATTTTGTCCCTTATGCGAATTCTTCTGGGAGAGACGATTTAACGATTAACTATGAACTGTACACACGGTTGCCACTATGGTCATGTTGTTACCAAAATTTGTTGTAGTTATTTTAGGGACCGGACTAGCGAATGTGACGGAGTCGTCTGCATAAAGCAGTGTATTGCTTTGTTCTTCATTGGCTGGTTGGTCTGCAGTGTATATATTGAAGAGGACCGAGTCTGGATCCATGAGGTACTCCTGCCTTGATTCTCCTTACCGAAGACTTTAAGCTATGTATGTCCAGATACATTTGCATTCCGTGATTTCGTATTTTGATTCGCATAATGCCTTTCCATATTGTGCAAATGAGCACATAATAATGTGCAAAACCCAAGAGGAGTACCAAAGGCGGTGCGCCTTGGAAACACCCAAGTAGAGACTTTACGTATACACCAAGGGCGGCGAAACTAAAAACCGTAGTTTTAAAGAAACGGAAAAATAAAAACTACTAAAAATAGAGACGGACGAGATCGAAAATGAGCTTAAAATGTGGGAACGCGTTGACCTTAAGTTCGTGGAGGTCAATTTACCATTCTGCTTGGTGCAGCTCATTCCCGAGAGCGGAATTGTTAGTCAGGGGAAGATTAAATAAATTAATAAATTTAAGATTAAATACCTCTACTACCATTCTGTCAAATGGTAAGGACAGAGTTGAGGACCGGAGTGCCCTTTCTTGTGCGGGAACTCTGGGCATCCCGACAATTTCAGGAGTTGTCCACGGTATCAGGAGCAGAAAAAGCGAGTCCAGGCCCGTAAGCAGTTTTCTGAAGAAGAGTTGCGTCAGAAGACCCTTTCGTTCTCTAATTTTGTGACACCCAACGTGTCCTTTGCCCAAATGGCGGATGGACCGGGTGAAGCCGCAACGACATTGATAGAACGTTCCGACGACGACCAGACAGAAAAGTACAGGAAGGCTACAAATTACGCACTATACAGACAAAAAAGCGGACTGCTCTCTAGGCTTAAACAGCTTCATAGGCAATTTACAGACCGCAACGAACCGGAGGTGAGGTCACTGAACTCAGAGATCCTGAAACCTGGGCGCTTGTTTAGAGGCCGTGTATACGGTGAACAATCCTGTTCGCCCTAATTTCGACATTGACATTGAGAATAGGGCCCTGGTGAGTCACTTTTATTTGCGCACTGAGCTCGAGAATTGGCGGTCTGAGAATAACAGTTTTACTGTTTTCAGTGATGAAAACCATGCGAATGCCATTGTCACAAATAGGCGGGAAACACCTCATTTGTTCGTGTCGACAGATGATATCTTGCAGATCTTTGATTCTCTAAAGAGCAAAAAATTGCCGGGGGTTGATGGTATTCCAAATGTCATATTGAGACACCTGCCCTTAGAGTCTGTAGAGTTTTTCACAACGCTGTTTAATAATGCGCTGAATAATGCATATTATCGAGCAGAGTCTATAATATTAAAAACGGTTTGCAACAGGGTGCGGTGAATTCTCCGACCCTGTTTAATATTTACACGAGTGATCTGGTACATTCGCTCAGATACATTATAGCGTATGCCGACGATTTGGTCGCATACAGATCAGGTCCTAAGATCGAGGTCATCAACATCCTTCTGCAGCGTGACTTCGAGCAAATTAAGGGATATTGCGACAACTGGAAGTTGAAAATCAACTTCCAGAAGACGGAAACAATCCTGTTCAGGTTTCCATTGCCTAATGCCACTAAGGTTACCAGAAAAAAAACTGGAAAAAAATTGACCATTATTGGACAGAATGGGCAGCCATTGGCGGTGAAAAACGTGCTCAGGTATCTTGGAATCTGGGTCGACCAGTATCTATATTTTAATAAACATATAGATGCTTGTCTGGCTAAGAAGGCTTTTGCTAGAGCTAAGAAGGCTTTTGCTCTGACAAGAAGACTGTTTCATAGCAGTCAACTTGCTTCAAGGGTTATTGTCATATGCTACGTGGCCCTAATAAGGCCCATCATCGCTTATGGCTGTCCATAGTGGTTCAAAAAGCGCCGTCGTATATGGAAAGGATTCGCGTTTTCGACATGTATCGGGTTGTTTCGAACACCTGAATCCAAGTACATAAAATATTATCCCAACACGGCATTATATGACGGGGCTCACTTGAATAGGATTGACAATTTCCTCATTAAGGTGACTCGAACGCACGTTGCGAGAGCGATGACCAACGATAATAGCTTGATCTTCGAGGCATACTACCCTAATGAAGCGCACATGGAGAGAACAATCCGATCTGGCTTTGTTCAGAGACGAGGGATGGTATCCCGGTTTTGTACCATCGCTACCGCAGAGCGACTGACTATCGGCTAGTTGACAAATGAACAACGCTTTCAAATCGTGCAAATTTATTTCGAAAATAATGGTTCAGTTCGCGAAGTCGACATAATTGTGCATCAGGGCAATTAATTCGGTTAACCATGGATCGTTTTCGCACTACGTTTACTTTGTGTGATTATACGCATCCGCAGAGACGTCGAACAGTGCGCACCGAAGAAATAATTGCCGCTGTAGAGCAAAGTGTTGAAGAGGACCCGAATGAATCGATTCGCTACCGTGCACAGCAATTGGAGCTTTGTTCATCAACTTTATGGACGATTTTGCGCAAAGATCTCTTCTGACGACCTTACAAGATCCAGCTTGTGCAAGAATTAAAACCGCGAGACCATGCAATGCGTCGTGATTTTGGTTTATGGGCCGAAAATAAGATTGACATCGATGCTGATTTTTATCGCAAAATGTTGTTCAGTGATGAGGCTCATTTTGGGTTGAATGGCCACGTCAACAAGCAAAATTGCCGCATTTAATTTAAACATTAATGGCATAAAATTATCCTTCCAATAAAGCCAATTTAAACGATACCAACTTAAAACGATTTTCTTGTGTTTTATTTCAATTCGAAATTCTATACCTCTAAAAAAATCACCCGATAGATTATATATCCTTCTATGTCGATGCGCTCCTCTTAATATTAATTTAGGTTTTAAGTTATTTAGATAAGCTAGGGGGTTTCTGGGAGAAACGGATTCGTCGACTTGGTGTGATGTTTCTGAGAGTTGACTGATGCTTAACGGCATCGGTCAACTTAAGGTCACGCATGTTTCTGTGTTGGCGACAATTGGGCTCCCAGCACGCAATTGGGATGTCGACCACTCGGTGAATAAGCAACGAGTGCTCACCACCCTGATTATATTTATTACACTTGTAAATATTGTTAGTTAAGTAGAATAGGTAGTCTTAAGTTTTTCTTGTAAATATTTCTTTTCTTTTTCATAGATGTAAATCTAATTTTAGTTTTATATAAAATAAAAATAATACAGTTAAGTTTTTCAACTATTTTTCTGAACATACAAGTGATAATTTAATTGAAAAATATTTATAGCTTATAGGCCGAAAGGCAATTAATATTAATAACATGTTTAAGTTTAGAGCGTCCGCCTGAGGACCAGTAAGCTAGTTGTAAGAAACCAATAATTTCAATTTAGATTTAATCATTTTTGTCTCGTTCTCGTCCGATCACCGCAATCAAGCAACGTCGGGCGTGGTTAGTACCTACTTAGATGGAGGACCGCTTGGAAATACCGTGTGTTGTTGCCATTGTGTCCACCTTTTTGCTGCTATATATCGAAAATATAACCCTCACGTTTTGTATTTTCTGAATAAAAAAAAAAATTTTAAAAAATTTGTTTGGGTTACTTGCTCTTTAACTCATGAAAAGTGAGAACATTGATAAATAAATTCAACTTACACATAAAAAAATGTATTCATTATTCTCTTTTTTTTTTTTTTTTTTGTCCAACAATTTCAATGTACATCTGATGTAATGGCAAACAAATTGACATTTCATAATTTAAACAAACTTAAACTAAATTCTAATTTGGCAACACTTAAGGCATTAATCGATGATAACTATCTAAAGCTATAGTGAAATAAGAATCAAATTGACGTTTCATAATTTATACAACTACTATAATTAGCTACTAAGATTCAATTGTTTTTGTTTATGTACAGTAGATTTTCTACTAGAAAACAATTTTTGTGCACAGGACAGATTTGTCAATACGAAAATAGACACATACTTAGATTTAATATTGTATTATTTTGTGCAAAGTAGGTACTTTTGTTTTAGATTTTTTTTTTAATTTCAATCTTTAAAAAATCTCTCAAATTAATATTTTGAGCCCTAAAAAGTGCGGGTTTTCGCGAAATTTAATATCTTTGTAAAATAAAATTATTTACTTCGAACTGGTGTATTTTGTGACTGCTTTAGTACCTTCACTGACGTTAAAATTTGTGCTCGTGAAGGTGAATATAATCAATAAATAATTACCAGCAACGGTTCTACCTGCGCAGCTATTAAAAACCAAAGACTGGGAGACTCCTTGGGGAGATTTCTTTGGAAAAGAGGTAGGGAAAATTCTCAAAAGGGTATAGGATCCCGAAGAAACCAACGACGGAGTTGACAATAATATGTCAGTATCCAGCCACAGCAACGCGTCATCAACAAGTGACGAAAGGCCCGTAATCAAATCCGTGAGGGATATCCACAGCGCTACTGATGGAGATGAAAGTTCCTGTTCATCGCAGAAGAGTTTTAAGAAACCCAAGACATCAAAAAAAATCAAGAAAATGTGTGCTTCAACTGTCACAACAGAAGTCCAGAAGTCAAAACCCACACCAAAGTTACCGCCAACAACATTACCACCAACAACAGCAGCATCATCGCCACAAGCATCAAAACCAACAACACCACTATAAGCAAAAAGGAAGGGAATGACACCAATAATTTGCTTTTCTGGCAACAATGCAGAGATTAGGAACATCAGTACCATAAAAACAGTCATAACCGCTTTATCACGCGAAGGTTTTGAGGCCATCCGAGCCTTCCTCCTATCATCAAGGAAAATCCAGCACCAAACGTACACTCGACGAGAAGATAGGAGACAATAATGATGCTGAAAGGAATTCACTTTTCATATAGCACATCAGAAGTCGAAGAAGAACTGATAAACGAAGGCATTCCCGCATTAAAAGTAACAACATACGATATAAATGAAATCTATAGGAAGACCCTTCTTCTTAAACAGCGAGTTCACTGGGAACGCCTGCAAAACAAAGATGTCGTCCAGTGTAAAAACTGCCAGCGCTATGGTCATGTCGCTTCTAACTGCGGAATGCGCTACGTATGTGTCAAGTGCAGCCTAAGCCACCAACCCGGAGAATGTAAGAGAAAGACACCACAGATTAGGAGGTATACTGTGCCAACTAAAACACTATAGTATCTTCAGGACAGATAAAGTAGAAGGAAAATGAGGCACTGCTGTCCTCGTCCGGAAAACAGTCGAAGCGAACCAAACCCAAATAACTGGACTTACATCGTTCGAAACAACAGTAGTGATTATCCAAACAAATCAAACGGAAACACTACTGGCAATAAGCTGCGACTTGGATATCTTGAACGGCCTCGCCAGTCAATACAATTATGGAATAATTTTCGGCGATTTCAATGCCAGGCACCATTCTTGGGGAGATCAGTAACACGGAAGGAAGAGCAATAACCGACTGGATGGAAGACAATTACGATCAGCACTCCCTCGTGGTGATATTTCAAGGCCGAGCAACATATTCGAGCACGCCATCCTGGCTTGACTTCTTTCTGGTGTCCTCTAATATGGTTAACATTCTTCCGGAAATACGAAACTATGAGTGCGTGACCCTCACCAGCGACTCCGACCACGAAGCTGTGCAGCTAACCATCAGGCTGAATGAACCCATCTTCACCAACACACGACCAAACGGCGACTATATAGATCTTCATAATCTTGATGTGGAACGGTTGAAAATGGACATCGAGCGAAGACTCACAATACCGACATCCACTAGAAACCTTTCCAATGATGAGGCAGACACAGACATAGAAGGGTTCGAAGTAGCAGTCAGCAATGCCCTCAACCAACAAAAGAAGCCAAGGACATCCAGGGATAAATACAGCCAGCTCCCGCAACACATCCAAAACCTGTATCATCACCAACAGCGGATACGAAAAAGGCTTCAACGGATTCGGAACCGAGAAAGGAACACAGTGAACAGCAGCTACCAGATAACTAAGTGAACGATACTGCACAAAAAATATGTTCAGAAATGCATGCCAACACCACAACAGCATGCAGATGAAAACCCGGCTGCAAAATATCAAGCCCGGTCCTCATACATTTAAAAATATAAACAGGATCTTTGGAAAAGGCCCCAAGATGACGGACTCATAGGACACAACACAAGGAATAGCAACAACACCACGAGAAAAAGCAGATGCATTTGCAGACTACTTTGAGGAAATCTTCAATCCAGCTCCTCCAAACGATCCAGAATTCATTATAGAAGTCAACAGCACAATCGAAAACGTTGAACGATGGCCCAGCCAAAAAACAACCTTCAGTAACGAAAACCCAGCTGACGACCCAACACTCCGGAGGAATTAGCTGAAATTATCAACAGCAGCCATTCATAGAAGTCAGCAGGACCGCTTCTATCATCTCTGGCTTGGCGTGTTCAGTATTTTGGTTATTCGCGATTTTTTTCCAAAAACACTTTCAGTACACCACGAGTTTCTTCGTAGATTAAACCAGAAATACGTTTCACACCACCGCGACGAGCTAAACGACGAATTGCAGGCTTTGTAATACCTTGGATAATAAATGGAAAAGAATACAACATTGGAACATAAAACAAATTTGCCACAGTTATGTATAAAAGACATTTCAGATGCCAAACAAGCTCATTCATTCATTCAGTGTTCAACCAACAAGCACAGTGTGCGGTTCATTTTGCTCCGTAGAAAAACAATTAAAATTAATTTCGTAAAAAAAGTATTTAAAACCGTCATAAGAAACATCAACTTGGTCAGGCTTTACCTACCTGTTGTACCAGCAAAGGGTGCCTACCTGCGCTGAAAAAAAAAATAATAACAAGTGAAAGTGCCCTAACGGGAAAAATAAAAATAAAAAACAAAAGACAATTATGAAGCCATCACAGCTACCAGGGAGATGAAATCAAAGAGGAGCTCATAAGCGTAGGAATAAAAGTTATTCAGGTAACTCCTTATAAAACCACAAGGACTGACCGTAAGTTTAACAACTTCGTCGTCCACGTAAAGTCTAACAGCGAAATTTCTTCTATTTTTAGCAAAACTTGGCTGTTAAATCAAAAAGTTTACTGGGATAAATTCCAAGCTAGCGGCATTACGCAATGTAAAAATTGCCAAAAATTTGGGCACGTTGCTAGCAACTGCGGCATGAAATACGGCTGCGTGAAGTACAAGGTCGAGCACTTACCCGGAAATTCCCCAAAAAGCATCGACAACAAAAAGGACGACTCAGTTTTCTGCGCCAACTGCCAAGAAATTGGACACCTAGCAAACTACAAGGGATGTCCCAAATACAAGGAGAAGGTAGCCGAAAAAGCTAAAAATGCTCTGCAGAAGAAGGAGCAGCACAAGTTTGCATTGAGCTCAGCTTCGAAGGCCATACAATCCGGTCTGAGCTATGCCGCCGTCACCGCCCTTACCAACACAACAAAACCACAGGTGAAGTCAGCTGCTAAACCACTTCCAAAGCCAGTTGCGAAAGCAACCACAAAGACCACCGCTGCACCAACTACAAAGACCCCCATAGCATCAAATAAGAGTCGAATATCTTCGAGGATACAGAGAGGTTGTTTGGTACCGATCTTTTGATCCTTCTCCAGAAGGCTATAAAGGTTGTTCCCAGCAACTACAGTAGCCTCGACGATAGAGCAAAAACAATGATACTAGGCAAACTTATCTGTGAATTATGGTCACAATAAATCTGCTTAGTATTTTAACATATAATGTAAGTTCTATTTATGCCACAGACAAACGGAGTTCCTTAAGCTTATTTATTAAGTCTAAGAAACCCAACATTCTTTTCTCACAGGAAACAAGACTCAACAGCAAAAACCCCTAAAAACCAGATGGATACAAGGTTTTCCGAGAAGGCGAAACCAACGAAAAAACTGGAACTGCAATCATAATCAAGAACTCATTCCGAGGTGAGAAAATCCAAATACCGGGACTAACGAGCATGGAAACAACAGCGGTCATCATCAAGGTGACTGAAATGGAATCTCTGCTGATTGTATCAGTCTACAACCGATGCAGCGCCGCAAGAGGAAACATACTTCAAGATCTGACGACCATCAACAATTTGTGTAACGAGCACACTTATTGCGTAATTGGAGGGGACTTTAACGCCAGACACCACCTATGGGGGGATGATATTGTATCTCCACAAGGAGCAACTATTGTGGAGTGGCTGCATGGAAATGCACACCTGCACTCCTTAGTAGTTATTTCCCAAGCCCAGAAGACCTTCCCGAGAACACCATCATTGCTGGACTTTTTCTTGGTTTCGTCGAACTTCGTTAACATCCTCCCAGATTTTCGAAATTACTCTTGCCTACTAGTGATTCTGATCATCTGGCTGTGGAGCTTCGACTTCGGCTGAACCAACGAATTTTGCTGGAACTGCCCACCCCAGAGATGTACATCAGATTCAACCGAATCAATTGGAACCGTTATCAGGCAGACATTGAGAACAGCATTACACTGCCAGCGGCGGAAAACAATCTCAGCAATTTGGAGATTGATGGAGTCATCAACCACTTCGAAGCAATAGTGAACGCAGCTATAGACCAACCAGGACTAGCAAAGACCGATATGGACATCTACCCCAGCACATCCAGGCAATATATGGATACTGCAACCACCGCAATTAAAAAGGCTGAAGTATTTGCCACCCACTTCGAAGCGAACGTCACGGATCGATCACCATCCCATATGCCTGAGTTCCTGGAAACAGTGGAAGAACAGGTGCAAGAGGCTACTTCATCAAGAAGCATCATCACAAATTTCAACTGTGAGAATCTATCAAATGATCCAACTGGTGATGAAATCTTCACAAACACAGAGGAAGTTGTTGACATCATCCACAGCGGAAATTCAAAGAAGTCATCTGGAACGGACCAAATTTCTATCTTGCTAAAAAAGTTACCAAGCGTGGCCATCCTACTCTTGACGATCATCTTTAATAACTGCATTAACAACAGCTATTTTCCAAAAACATGGTTTAAACAAAACAAAAAGGAAACAACTGTTGCCTGCTTACTGGACAGCGAGAAGGTATTTGGCAGTCTATGGATCAAGGGACTGATTTATAAGTTAATGGAATTTGGATTTCCTAACTGTATGGTGAGGTTAATCTTTGATAGATCGTTCTTTGTTCAGGTACATAGTTCAAAGACTTCGGTAAGGAGAATCAAGACAGGAGTACCTCAGGAATCCAGACTCGCTCCGATCCTCTTCAACATCTACACTGCAGACCAACCAGCCAATGAAGGACGAAGCAAAACAGTGTTTATGCAGACGACTCCGTCACATACGCTACTTCTCTGTCACCAGAAATAGCTTCACGAAGAGTCGAGACCCATATCAGGAAACTTTGGGACTACTACCTGAAGAGGGGACTGAAGATCAACAGCGTCAAGACGGAGTTAATATGTTTCCGGAATCCAGAGACAGCGTACAGAGGACGACGAGCATTTGCTACCCACTGCAGCAACATCAAAATCAAACTCCCGGACAACACCGAGGTACTCACCAAGAAAACAACGAAGTACTTGGGGATCAACTTCACTGAGAGATTGAAGTTCAACCCGCATGCAGACATCACCCTCAAAAAGGCAAATTTTGCGCTTCAGCTGGTACACCCGTTGCTCAAGAGGCGCAATGGGTTAAGCAAACAGACAAAGCTGCTGGTGTACAAGCAGCTCATCCGTCCAGTCATAGCCTACGGTTGTCCTATCTGGTTCACCATATCGCCAACAACAATGAAGAAGATCCAGCTATTCGAGAGGAAGATACTAAGATCCTGCACAGGACTATATCGGAACTCCGCAACATTGAAGTACTATCCCACAAGAAGACTCTACGAAGAATCAGGAATTAGCCAACCAATCAACAATTTTATGATGGAACTATCCGGAAGACTCTTGAGAAATCTCGAAGACCACCCAAACTTTTTATCCCAACAGGAACAAATTTTAATAAATTAAATTTTTCTATTATCCAATAATAAGATTAAGAGTAGTCATAAGTAATATTTTGTAAAACATTTGTAAACCTAGCCATAAGAAATCATGTTGAGCCGACATTACCTATTTTAGTAATAAGTCTAGATATAAGTCAATTTGTATATATTAGATTAAATAAAACCTCTTCTTAAATCTAAAAAAAAAATCGTATTTCTCGCAGAAGTGGTTCGGCTGCTCGCAAGCGAACGTCGTTGGCTTTGGTGAGTGAGTTGATATTGTTTTTATTTTTTTTTATCATTTTGGTTATATTTGGAAGGGTTTAAAGCTTTTTTTAAAAACGAATAGATAGATATAGAAATGAATTTTTGTTGAGCCGAATAAGATTAAGAGTCTTACCTATTTAAGTAATAAGTCAATATGTATATATTAGATTAAATGAAAACCCTCATCTAAACCTAACAAAAAAATAATCTTGAAATGATTTGTTTACTAGCTGCAATGGCTAGTAAGCGTTCTTATAAGAGCGATGAATAATTCCTTAAGAGATTTCAAAAATGATTTAAATCAAATTTTTGTCTTAAACTATGGGAATGATGACAATGGTTCACTCACTTAAGTGATAAAATTTTGTTTGAAGGTATGAAAGTGCAAATGCGTAAAAAATAACGCTACATTAGTGGCCCGCTTGAAAAACCTTTAAAATTGTATGCTATTTATTATAATAACAGTACCAGGGTGGCCCGCTTCGCGGAAAAGAGGGATTTCAACTCACGCAACTTCGTTGCTCCGCTCGGGGTATATGCTTTTCGTCAGGCAGGCGCCTATGACAACAGCTTTTATAATAGATTTGGAATATGTATCACATTGTTCGCATGCAAACAATATTTTTATCCATAAAATCTTTGCAAACCCCCGCACGTACTCAATTCTATTGTTGCATGTATATATAGTACAAGTAGGAGATTATTTGACAATTTTATAACGGTACATTTTTAAGCCTAGCAGTATATTTGTAAGCGTTTCAAATATATAATACAATTTATCAAAATATTGTGTAATATTCCACACATAATATCGGTCAAGGAAATAAGGAATTTTATCTTTATATCCGAAAATGAATTGCTTTTTGTCAAAAAAAATTGTATATAAAGGGCGTAGAACTTCCCGTATTTCGCAGTATCTGGTGGTGCGTTGTGGTATCAGCAGCTTGGTAAGTAAGTTAAATATATTTGGTATTTCGTTGGTTTTTGGTATTAGGTAGGGAAAATATTTAAGCGTTTTTTTCAAAGCTAAGAGATATATATGTAATAGGATTGGTTCACTCGCTTATATAAATTTGTAAGCGTTCATTTAAGAGCGATAAACTATTCCATTGTAGATTTTAATTGGATTTCATTGAGAAAGTTTTTTTGAAATGGAATTGCTTCACTCGCTTAAATCGGTCAATAAGCGTTTGTTAAGATGCATAAAATATGTATAATAATAATATGCATAATAATATGATTTACATGTAAAACATAACGGTAACTTTTCAGGTTCAGGATTGGGTTCACTCGCTTAAGCGTTCGTTTAACAGGGACAACTGTTAATCTTTGAGGAGCTTAAGCTGATCTACATTTAATAAATAACGGTACTTTTTTTTGAGAAAATGTGATTTCTTCACACGCTTAGATAAGTCTATAAGCGTTCTTTAAAGAACGATACTATTTTCCTTTGGATAGTTGATTGAACTGATTTATATTTCAAAAAGGAAGAGAAAGCGACCTTTTCATAAGCGTTTAAATTGTTTTACATAAAAGGGATTTGATGAAACCGATATCATATCTCTTCTGGAAAAATTAGTCGTCCTGAAAAGGACGTTTTTGTGACACAATCTAGCAATCAAGGAGAGTGCAACGTTGATGGCTATATTTTTCAGGAAATCCACCTTTTCCAAACTATCCGTTCTTCCAACGACGGACTGAATTGCCGCATTTCGTTTCTTGGCCTTCATGCTGCGTTGAATGTGACCGCTCTGGGCCTCATCCAGCTCTACTTTGGCCACCAGGAGCTCTTTGCTTAAGTCATTTATAAGTTTGTAGAGGCCACTATGGTGAACCCTTACAACATTTAGGCGCCTGTGCCACGCCTCCACGCAGTTTTGTGTTCGCGGAAAGCGCTCCTCGCCGATTGCAGTGGCTACTGACCAAAACTTGGGTTCATATGAGGGACGGAATGTCGGAGTTCTTCCAGATATATAGTCCATATATAATCCACGTCGTTGATATTGGCGTATAACTCCGCGTAATATGCAGGAATTTCCGCAGCTGGTACAAAAGCTAAGCTTTTGAGCATTCGCACTTCTAGCATTCGAATTCCTCCGACGATCAATATTTTGCCGCCAGTCCGCTGCTCTGAACCTTGCGCCATATTATTTGGCCAAAGTGAAATAAGAAGCCTTTAAACTCCGTGTCCGGCATAAACTCTTTCGCAGCAAGAGCGATTGTTTTTTCGAAGTCCGATATTACGACTTTTGGTCTGAGGGGTATATCGTTCTCGCACGCATATTTAAAAAGATCAAATGAGTTGGGTGTACGCATCCATGCTTTTATTTCTCACCAAACAAAATATGAGGGGAATCACAACTCCATTTAAATAGCCATGAATAGAGAACAACTGCGACATTATTGTTGGCACTACATGGAAGGTCCCATCCATAAGCCAACACTTGGAAGAACCCAAGAGCTTCAGACTGCTTTTGGTTCCGAGCAGTATATTTTTTTTTAATTGCCGTAGTCGGACTCCGACAATACAAAAAGCTCGTGCTGCAAATATCGCAAATGGGTCGGAATAGCAACCTCATCCAAAGAGCCGACGGGCTCCTTTACTTCAGAGCAGCGTACCCTTGCAATCTTTGCTTTTTGGGCGGCTTTCGTCGGCAGATATACACGGCTTGGCCTTTCACACTCTACTATTGCATTCGTTATTATTACATGCTTCTAGTAAGCAGCCGGGTCATGGGTATGTATTGACGGACCCTTTTTAACAGGGAAACCTATATTTGCCCGCGGCTGAATTGCCCGCGTTACATTTGCCCGCATGGCACTTTTGAACTTTGCCCGCGTAACTATAGCGCGTGATGCTTCAGCAGCAATTCGCTCAAAAATATCATTAACAAAACTGTTCATGATACTCATGGCTTTTGATGAAATACCAGTATCAGGATGCACTTGCTTCAACACTTTGTAAATGTAGATTGCGTAGCTTTCCTTCCTCTTGCGCCGTTTCTTCTTATCGGTTTTGGTGATATTCTTTTGTGCCTTTCCAGCTTTTTTAGCTGCTTTTCCACTAGTCTTAGGAGGCATATTTCTTTTTATTTCACTTTTTCACTTCAACTTCACTGCTTGATGATTAAACGAGAACTGTAAGTGTTCGATTTTTTTTTTTTTGATTTAAAAAGAGGTTTTATTTAATCTAATATATACAAATTGACTTATATCTAGACTTATTACTAAAATAGGTAATGTCGGCTCAACAAAAAGGGCCCGACGGATTTCTTATGGCTAGGTTTACAAATGTTTTACAAAACTTTACTTATGACTACTCTTAATCTTATAATTGTATAATAAAAAAAAAAAAAATTTAATTTAATAAAATTTGTTCCTGTTGGGATAAAAAAGAATTTAATTAAAATTAAGAGGGTTTTACCCCCTGTAGTGATTGTCCGTTTTTTCATAGAACGGCGTCAGCTGGTTGTGGATGATGTTCGCAAACCTCGAATCCGTGATAGCACGAGGATTCAGGTATCTGTGTGTTGGTTCCAACTCCTGTTGAATTAGGTCCTGGACTTCTGTGTTTGGGTGGTCTTCGAGATTTCTCAAGAGTCTTCCGGATAGTTCCATCATAAAATTGTTGATTGGTTGGCTAATTCCTGATTCTTCATAGAGTCTTCTTGTGGGGTAGTACTTCAATGTTGCGGGGTTCCGATATAGTCCTGTGCAGGATCTTAGTATCTTCCTCTCGAATAGCTGGATCTTCTTCATTGTTGTTGGCGAAATGGTGAACCAGATAGGACAACCGTAGGTTATCACTGGACGGATGAGTTGCTTGTACACCAGCAGCTTTGTCTGTTTACTTAACCCATTGCGCCTCTTGAGCAACGGGTGTACCAGATGAAGCGCAAAATTTGCCTTTTTGAGGGTGATGTCTGCATGCGGGTTAAATTTCAATCTCTCAGTGAAGTTGATCCCCAAGTACTTCGTTGTTTTCTTGGTGAGTACCTCGGTGTTGTCCGGGAGTTTGATTTTGATGTTGCTGCAACGGGTAGCAAATGCCCGTCGTCCTCTGGTTGCTGTCACTGGATTCCGGAAACATATTAACTCCGTCTTGGCGCTGTTGATCTTCAGTCCCCACTTCAGGTAGTAGTCCCAAAGTTTCCTGATATGGGTCTCGACTCTTCGTGAAGCTATTTCTGGTGACATAGAGGTAGCGTATGTGACGGAGTCGTCTGCATAAAGCAGTGTTTTGCTTCGTCCTTCATTGGCTGGTTGGTCCGCGGTGTAAATGTTGAAGAGGATCGGACCGAGTCTGGATCCCTGAGGTACTCCTGCCTTGATTCTCCTTACCGAAGACTTTGAACTATGTACCTGAACAAAGAACGATCTATTTGTTAAGAAATCAAAGATTAACCTCACCATAGAGTTAGGAAATCCAAATTCCATTAACTTATAAATCAGTCCCTTGATCCATACACTGTCAAAGGCCTTCTCGATGTCCAGTAAGCAGGCTACAGTTGTTTCCTTTTTGTTTAAGCCCATGGTGACGTCATTTTGGAGCTTCAGCAGAGGATGAATGGTGGAGTGTCTTGGTCTAAATCCGAATTGGTAGGACGGAAGTATGCCTCTCACCGCACACAGGTGATTGATTTTACGCAGCATCAGTGACTCCATAATTTTGCTGACACAACACAGAAGAGCTATTGGGCGGTATCCACTAACGTTTGTTCTGTCTGTCTTCTTTGGCACTGGAACAATCTTGGCTACTTTCCAAGTTTTCGGAAAATAGCTGTTGTTAATGCAGTTATTAAAGACGATCGTCAAGAGTAGGATGGCCACGCTTGGTAACTTTTTTAGCAAAAAGTTAGAAATTTGGTCCGTTCCAGATGACTTCTTTGAATTTCCGCTGTGGATGATGTCAACAACTTCCTCTGTATTTGTGAAGATTTCATCACTGGTTGGATCATTTGATGGATTCTCACTGTTGAAATTTGTGATGATGCTTCTTGATGAAGTAGCCTCTTGCACCTGTTCTTCCACTGTTTCCAGGAACTCAGGCATATGGGATGGTGGTCGATCCGTGAAGTTCGCTTCGAAGTGGGTGGCAAATGCTTCAACCTTTTCAATTGTGGTGGTTGCTGTATCCAGTCCATGTCTAATGTTCTCAGGCATAGACTTTGATTTCCCAACTATTGAGTTGATCTTCTTGAAAGCATCAGGTCCTGGCTTTATTTCTTCTAACCTCTGCCTGAAATTATTCTCCCTGTGATGATTTATTGCTCTGCGAAACATCACATTGGTGCACTCCAGTTGGGATTGTATACTTCTGTACTCGCTGTTGTTGGTGTTCCATGTCCTGTGGAGAATCCGTTGCAGTCTCTTCCTCAGTCGTTGCCTGTGGGCATATATTGCCTGGATGTGTTGGGGTAGGTGTCCATATCGGTCTTTGCTAGTCCTGGTTGTCTTCTGTTGGTCTATAGCTGCGTTTACTATGGCTTCGAAGTGGTTGATGACTCCATCAATCTCCAAATTGCTGAGATTGTTTTCCGCCGCTGGCAGTGTAATGCTGTTCTCAATGTCTGCCTGATAACGGTTCCAATTGATTCGGTTGAATCTGATGTGCGTCTCTGGGGTAGGCAGTTCCAGCAAAATTCTTTGGTTCAGCCGAACTCGAAGCTCCACAGCCAGATGATCAGAATCACTAGTATGCGCGAGGCAAGAGTAATTCCGAAAATCTGGGAGGATGTTAACGAAGTTCGACGAAACCAAGAAAAAGTCCAGCAATGATGGTGTTCTCGGGAAAGTCTTCTGGGCTTGGGAAATTACTACTAAAGAGTGCAGGTGTGCATTCCCATGCAGCCACTCCACAATAGTTGCTCCTTGTGGTGATACAATATCATCCCCCCATAGGTGGTGTCTGGCGTTGAAGTCCCCTCCAATTACGCAATAAGTGTGCTCGTTACACAAATTGTTGATGGTCGTCAGATCTTGAAGTATGTTTCCTCTTGTGGCGCTGCATCGGTTGTAGACTGATACAATCAGCAGAGTTTCTATTTCAGTCACCTTGATGATGACCGCTGTGGTTTCCATGCTCGTTAATCCCGGTATTTGAATTTTCTCACCTCGGAATGAGTTCTTGATTATGATTGCAGTTCCAGTTTTTTCATTGGTTTTGTCTTCTCGGAAAACCTTGTATCCATCTGGTTTGTACGGGTTTTTGCTGTTAAGTCTTGTTTCCTGTAAGAAAAGAATGTCGGGTTTCTTAGACTTAATAAATAAGCTTAAGGAACTCCGTTTGGCTGTGGAATAAATAGAATTTACATTATATGTTAAAATACTAAGCAGATTTATTGTGAACATAATTCACAGATAAGTTTGCCTAGTATCATTGTTTTTGCTCTATCGTCGAGGCTACTGTAGTTGCTGGGAACAACCTTTCTAGCCTTCTGGAGAAGGGTCAAAAGATCGGTACCAAACAACCTCTCTGTATCCTCGAAGATATTCGACGAGCTCTTATTTGATGCTATGTGGGTCTTTGTAGTTGGTGCAGCGGTGGTCTTTGGTGTTGGTGCAGCGGTGGTCTTTGTGGTTGCCTTCGCAACTGGCTTTGGGAGTGGTTTAGCAGCTGGCTTCACCTGTGGTTTTGTTGTGTTGGTAAGGGCGGTGACGGCGGCATAGCTCAGACCGGATTTTATGGCCTTCGAAGCCGAGCTCAAGGCAAACTTGTGCTGCTCCTTCTTTTTCAGAGCATTTTTAGCTTTTTCGGCTACCTTCTCCTTGTATTTGGGACATCCCTTGTAGTTTGCTGGGTGTCCAATTACTTGGCAGTTGGCGCAAAAAACTGAGTCGTCCTTCTTGTTGTCGATGCTTCTTGGGCAATTTCCGGGTAAGTGCTCGACCTTGCACTTCACGCAGCGGTATTTCATTCCGCAGTTGCTGGCAACGTGCCCGAATTTTTGGCAATTTTTACATTGCGTAATGCCACTGGCTTGGAATTTCTCCCAGTAAACTTTTTGATTTAACAGCAAAGTTCTGCTAAAAATAGAAGAAATTTCGCTGTTAGACTCCACGTGGACGACGAAGTTGTTAAACTTACGGTCAGTCCTTGTGGTTTTATAAGGAGTTACCTGAATAGCTTTTATCCCTACGCTTATAAGCTCCTCTTTGATTTCATCTACCTGGTAGCTGTGATGGATTCCCTTGAGGACCAAAAGGGTTTTTCTATCCTCTTTGCAGGTAAACGTGTTGAATTCCGTTTTTATTGTTTTAAGGAAATCCCTAATTGCGGTGTGGTCCTTCCTGGTAGTTGTTGTAATTATTGATTTGTTGCTGTTTATATTGTGCACCTTAAAATTGACTTGTAATCCCTTAAGGTGCTTGCTCAGGTCTGCAACATTAAGTTTGTAGCAGATAATTGGTGGCATCAGGGTAGTTTTTATAACTGCTGGCGGATTAGCTGGGTTGGATAGTGTTGTTGGTTTTGTGGATGCTGCAGGTGTTGGTGGCTTGGTAGATGTCAATGCAACGGTTGTTTTTATGACTGCCCGATTAGCCGAAGTGGATGGGGTTGGTGATTTTATGGATGCAGCAGGTGAATGTGATGCAGTTGTTGTTGCGTTTGGTGAATATGTTGCAACCGGTGTTGATGATTTGGGTGTTGTTGTAGGAATAGGTGAAGGTGGTGGGGTTTCCAGCTTCTTCCTTTTTCTGGAGGGCACCGGCTGGAATTCCACTTCCTCAACCAGAGTTACATCCTCATCACTGGAGGAGTCGTCATCAATTGCCGATTCTCGCTCGGCATCGGCGTCAGATCCTGATGTTTGCTCCCTGTCAGTGTCGTTGTCTGACTCTTCTGAGCTTTCGTATAGGAGTTCGTTGTCCTCCATTCTCTCCTCAGTGTCGTCGTATTCCTCATTTGCGGGCTGGTCAACATAGAGCTCGTTTACTATGCCTAGTTTCTCGTGTAGGGAGGCTAGGAAAGCATTTCCATGCTCTGCTACTCCCGTCTTGATTTTGTCAACGAGGCCTGATAGTACCTCGTTTACGTCATCCTTTCTTTTTTCCTTTTTGCCCATTTTGTGTTGGCTTCACAATTGTCTTTTTGTTTTTTTTTTTTTGTTTTTTTTCCCGTTAGGGCACTTTCACTTGTTATTATTTTTATTTATTTTTTTTTCAGTGCAGGTAGGCACCCTTTGCTGGTACAACAGGTAGGTAAAACCTGACCAAGTTGATGTTTTTATTTATGACGGTTTTGAAATATTTATTTTACGAATTTTAATTGATTTTCCACGGAGCAAAAAATGAACCGCACACTGTGCTTGCTGGTTAAACACTGAATCAATGAATGAATGACTGTAAGTGTTCGGAGATCTGCCCTTGCTTTTATTTACTCTCACCACCATCTGTTCACATTCGATTGCAGAACACCAATGCCGTACATTTCGACCAAAGAAATTTCGTATAAATAAAAGTGACGACCTATTGAGAATTTCAAAACGTTGTGAACAGTGAAACAGTGAAGTTCTTCTCCTACAAGTTAAATAAATAAAACAAATTAAAAATGTCTGGTCGTGGTAAAGGTGGAAAAGTGAAGGGAAAGGCAAAGTCTCGCTCCAATCGTGCTGGTCTACAGTTTCCTGTTGG
Organism: Ferdinandea cuprea; assembly: GCA_963576555.1. Classification (NCBI taxonomy): domain Eukaryota; kingdom Metazoa; phylum Arthropoda; class Insecta; order Diptera; family Syrphidae; genus Ferdinandea; species Ferdinandea cuprea. The sequence goes on along the minus strand of OY754958.1, from coordinate 123,788,518 downwards.
TCGTATTCATCGTTTACTCCGTAAGGGAAATTATGCTGAACGTGTTGGCGCTGGAGCTCCAGTGTATTTGGCAGCTGTTATGGAATACTTGGCTGCTGAAGTTTTGGAATTGGCAGGAAATGCCGCTCGTGACAATAAGAAAACTAGGATCATTCCACGTCATTTGCAATTGGCCATCCGTAACGATGAAGAATTAAATAAATTGCTTATTTCCAGCGTTTAGTTCGTGAAATAGCTCAAGACTTTAAAACTGATTTGCGTTTCCAGAGTTCAGCAGTGATGGCACTTCAAGAAGCTAGTGAAGCATATTTGGTTGGTCTTTTTGAAGACACAAATTTGTGCGCAATTCATGCAAAGCGTGTAACAATTATGCCAAAAGATATCCAATTGGCCAGACGCATCCGTGGTGAACGTGCTTAAGTGTACATTTTATCTTACATTCTCATCGGTCCTTTTTAGGACCACAACAAAATCCCTAAGAGATGTGTTTATGATTTTAATATTCAAAATTAGGTTAATTATTTCTAGGTAGAAACATTTTTGATTGGGTTTTAGGCGAATAAGATTATGTTATGCTTACAAATACAGGTTATTTTATCAATATAAATGTATTTTCATCAGAAATTCTAAATCGAAAAATTCAAGAGAAAGTGATTTAAGCGTTTTCATACTCAACTTGTATATGTTATGTTTGAAGTAAAAATTTGATTAAACTTTTGAAATTTTGATTTGTAATCATTGTAATAACAAAATACTTTGTTTTTTATATGGTTATGAATACTAAACCATACTCCATATTTAAACAAACACGATTTTAAGCTAGAATAGTAAAAGAAAACCATAAAACAATGAGTTTAAACAGCAATTCTATCCGTTTTTGGAGTGAATAATTAAATAATAATATTGAAAACAAATGACATTATCTCATATGAAAGTCTGTGAAACTTCATGTTTTGATATTTATACAGGAAATACGATAAATATTACATTTATTTAAAGAACTTAAGAATACAACAGAGCAAAAACTCTCAAATGGATAGAAATTTTCTGTACATTCCTTCTCCGTGATTCTCATAAATGAAAATCAGAAAGTGCAAAAAAAAAAATAATAAAGTGTCAAAGTGTTTAAGTGAAATAAAGAAAGTGAAAAAAAAGAAAACAATCAAAATGGTTGATGTTGTCGCTGCTTCTCCTGCTGTTGTTGTTGCTGAAAAGAAACCAAAAAAGGCTGCTGCCAATGGTGTTAAGAAGCAAAAATCAACTCCATCTCATCCGCCAACCCAAGAAATGGTTGACGCTGCAATTAAAACACTAAAGGAGCGCGGTGGTTCTTCGCTTTTGGCTATTAAAAAGTACATCGCAGCAACTTATAAAGTTGATACCCAAAAATTGGGTACTTACATTAAAAAATATTTGAAAAGTGCTGTTGCTAGTGGTAAATTAGTGCAAACAAAGGGAAAGGGTGCTACTGGTTCTTTTAAATTATCTGGGGCCGCTAATAAGGAGCCTAAAGTCAAGTCAGCTGAAAAGAAAAAAGCAGTGAAACCAAAAAGTGCTACTTCAAGTGTTAAAAAAGTGAAAAAATCTGCAGTTGGTGAGAAGAAAATTAAAAAAACTGTCGCAGCAGGAGCAAAAAAAACGGTTGAAAAGAAAAAGTTGGAAAAATCAAAAGTAAACAGCATCAAAAAAACCAGCACGGTTAAGGCGAAACCAACAAAGCCCACAAAAGCTGTTGCTCCAAAAGCAAAAGTACCTAAGGCGAAGTCCGCAGCCGCTGCTAAACCCAAAAAAGCAGTTCCAGCTAAGAAAGCAAAGAAATAATTTCATTGCATCTAGCAGCAAACAAAAAACATTTAAATAAGTCCTTTTTATACCCTATCCTAAGGGTATATTAATTTTGACACATAGTTTGTAACACCCCTTAATATTCGTCGTAGACCCATAAAAGTATATATATTTATGATCAGGACCAAATCCTAAGACTATCTAGCAATGTCCGTCCGTCCGTCCGTCCGTCCGTCCGTCCGTCCGTCCGTCCGTCCGTCCGTCCGTCCGTCCGTACGCAATTTTTAGGCCTTTAAATTCAAGCTAGAAAGCTGAAATTTGGACCACATACTCCCTAGGGCTCCGAAATGGTTAAGTGTAAAATTTTTTGGAATACGCCCAATGCCACGCCCACAATTTAGAAAAAACCGATTTAAAGCTACAGATGGACAGATAGAGGGTTATAACCTTCACAAGATATGTAGGCACTGCCCTCCTTTATAAGTTTGTCATATAAAGTTTTTTGCCACGCCTACTTTTTGTGGGCGTTTTTCACTAAAATGCTGTTTTCTTCGATAATTTTCATAGAAACCGAAAAAAAGTGTTTAACAAGATATTTAGCCAATATTTTTTCCAATATATCGCCCATACAAAGTTTTTGGGCACGCCCACTTTTTGGGGGCGTTTTTTCAAAAAATGTTTTTTTTTTTCTAAATTTTATAGAATGAAATAAAATGCTGTCCATCATCTTCTTAAGGTTTTTTTTGGGGCATATAGGGATAGGGATAGGGTATCATACTGTTCGCTCCAAGCGGACTGTAGCCTTTCCTTATGTTTAGGACTACAAATTGGTTCATCTAAGAGATAAAAAATGTGTTTTAAGGTTATTTAACGGGACAATATAATACGGTAAATAGTATTTTTTGTACAAAGTCCCGTTATGTTGGATTTCGCCAACGACCATACCACGTTGAAATTATCGGTTCTCGTCCGATCACCGCAATCAAGCAACGTCGGGCGTGGTTAGTACTTAGATGGGGGACCGCTTGGGAATACCGCGTGTTGTTGGCATTGTGTCCACCCTTTTGCTGCTGTATATCGAAAATATAACGCTCACGTTTTGCATTTTCTGAATTAAAAAAAAAAAAAATTTTAAAAAAAAATTTCGGATTATTTGCTCTTTTACACATCAAAAGTGAGAACATTGATAAAAAAATTCAACTTACACATAAAGTATGTATTCATTATTCTCTTGTTTCTTTTTTTTGGTGTCCAACAATTTCAATGTACTTCTGATGTAATGGGAAACAAATTGACATTTGATAATTTAAACAAATTTAAACGAAATTCTAATTTGGCAGCACTTAGATTTAAGGCATTCAATCGATGACAATTATCTAAAACTACAATGAAATAAGAATCAAATTGACGTTTCATAATTTTGATAAATTTAAACTACTACAATTAGCTACTAAGATTCAATTGTTTTTGTTTATGTAAAGTAGATTTTCTACTAGAAAACAATTTTTTTGCACAGTACAGATTTTTCAATACGAAAATAGATACATACTTAGATTTAATATATTATTATATGCAAAGTACTTTTTTTTTTTAATTTCAATCAATGTTAGAAAATCTCTCAAATGAATATTTTGAGGCCCTGAAAAGGGCCGTTTTTCATGAAATTAGATGTCTTTGAAAAATAAAAACATTTACTTCGAGCTGGTGTATTTTGTGACTGCTTTAGTGCCTTCACTGACGGCATGCTTGGCAAGTTCACCAGGCAATAACAAACGGACGGCAGTTTGAATTTCCCGACTGGTAATTGTGCAGCGCTTGTTGTAGTGTGCCAAACGTGATGCTTCAGCAGCAATTCGCTCAAAAATATCATTAACAAAACTGTTCATGATACTCATGGCTTTTGATGAAATACCAGTATCAGGATGCACTTGCTTCAACACTTTGTAAATGTAGATTGCGTAGCTTTCCTTCCTCTTGCGCCGTTTCTTCTTATCGGTTTTGGTGATATTCTTTTGTGCCTTTCCAGCTTTTTTAGCTGCTTTTCCACTAGTCTTAGGAGGCATATTTCTTTTTATTTCACTTTTTCACTTCAACTTCACTGCTTGATGATTAAACGAGAACTGTAAGTGTTCGGAGATCTGCCCTTGCTTTTATTTACTCTCACCACCATCTGTTCACATTCGATTGCAGAACACCAATGCCGTACATTTCGACCAAAGAAATTTCGTATAAATAAAAGTGACGACCTATTGAGAATTTCAAAATTTCCAGTGTTTAACCAGCAAGCACAGTGTGCGGTTCATTTTGCTCCGTGGAAAAACAATTAAAATTCGTAATAAAAACATCAACTTGGTCAGGTTTTACCTACCTGTTGTACCAGCAAAGGGTGCCTACCTGCACTGAAAAAAAAAATATAAAAATATTAACAAGTGAAAGTGCCCTAACGGGAAAAAAACAAAAAAAAAAAAAACAAAAAGACAATTGTGAAGCCAACACAAAATGGGCAAAAAAGAAAAAAGAAAGGATGACGTAAACGAGGTACTGTCAGGCCTCGTTGACAAAATCAAGACGGGAGTAGCAGAGCATGGAAATGCTTTCCTAGCCTCCCTACACGAGAAGCTAGGCATAGTAAACGAGCTCTATGTTGACCAGCCCGCAAATGAGGAATACGACGACGCTGAGGAGAGAATGGAGGACAACGAACTCCTATACGAAAGCTCAGAAGAGTCAGACAACGACACTGACAGGGAGCAAACATCAGGATCTGATGCCGATGCCGAGCGAGAATCGGCAATTGATGACGACTCCTCCAGTGATGAGGATGTAACTCTGGTTGAGGAAGTGGAATTCCAGCCGGTGCCCTCCAGAAAAAGGAAGAAGCTGGAAACCCCACCACATTCACCTATTCCTACAACAACACCCAAATCATCAACACCGGTTGCAACATATTCACCAACCGCAACAACAACTGTTTCACATACACCGGCTGCATCCATAAAATCACCAACCCCATCCGCTTCGGCTAATCGGCCAGTCATAAAAACAACCGTTGCATTGACATCTACCAAGCCACCAACACCTGCAGCATCCACAAAACCAACAACACTATCCAACCCAGCTAATCCGCCAGCAGTTATAAAAACTACCCTGATGCCACCAATTATCTGCTACAAACTTAATGTAGCAGACCTGAGCAAGCACCTTAAGGGATTACAAGTCAATTTTAGGGTGCACAATATAAACAGCAACAAATCGATCATTACAACAACTACCAGGAAGGACCACACCGCAATTAGGGATTTCCTTAAAACAATAAAAACGGAATTCAACACGTTTACCTGCAAAGAGGATAGAAAAACCCTTTTGGTCCTCAAGGGAATCCATCACAGCTACCAGGTAGATGAAATCAAAGAGGAGCTCATAAGCGTAGGGATAAAAGCTATTCAGGTAACTCCTTATAAAACCACAAGGACTGACCGTAAGTTTAACAACTTCGTCGTCCACGTGGAGTCTAACAGCGAAATTTCTTCTATTTTTAGCAGAACTTTGCTGTTAAATCAAAAAGTTTACTGGGAGAAATTCCAAGCCAGTGGCATTACGCAATGTAAAAATTGCCAAAAATTCGGGCACGTTGCCAGCAACTGCGGAATGAAATACCGCTGCGTGAAGTGCAAGGTCGAGCACTTACCCGGAAATTGCCCAAGAAGCATCGACAACAAGAAGGACGACTCAGTTTTTTGCGCCAACTGCCAAGAAATTGGACACCCAGCAAACTACAAGGGATGTCCCAAATACAAGGAGAAGGTAGCCGAAAAAGCTAAAAATGCTCTGAAAAAGAAGGAGCAGCACAAGTTTGCCTTGAGCTCGGCTTCGAAGGCCATACAATCCGGTCTGAGCTATGCCGCCGTCACCGCCCTTACCAACACAACAAAACCACAGGTGAAGCCAGCTGCTAAACCACTCCCAAAGCCAGTTGCGAAGGCAACCACAAAGACCACCGCTGCACCAACACCAAAGACCACCGCTGCACCAACTACAAAGACCCACATAGCATCAAATAAGAGCTCGTCGAATATCTTCGAGGATACAGAGAGGTTGTTTGGTACCGATCTTTTGACCCTTCTCCAGAAGGCTAGAAAGGTTGTTCCCAGCAACTACAGTAGCCTCGACGATAGAGCAAAAACAATGATACTAGGCAAACTTATCTGTGAATTATGTTCACAATAAATCTGCTTAGTATTTTAACATATAATGTAAATTCTATTTATTCCACAGCCAAACGGAGTTCCTTAAGCTTATTTATTAAGTCTAAGAAACCCGACATTCTTTTCTTACAGGAAACAAGACTTAACAGCAAAAACCCCTACAAACCAGATGGATACAAGGTTTTCCGAGAAGACAAAACCAATGAAAAAACTGGAACTGCAATCATAATCAAGAACTCATTCCGAGGTGAGAAAATCCAAATACCGGGATTAACGTGCATGGAAACAACAGCGGTCATCATCAAGGTGACTGAAATAGAAACTCTGCTGATTGTATCAGTCTACAACCGATGCAGCGCCACAAGAGGGAACATACTTCAAGATCTGACGACCATCAACAATTTGTGTAACGAGCACACTTATTGCGTAATTGGAGGGGACTTCAACGCCAGACACCACCTATGGGGAGATGATATTGTATCACCACAAGGAGCAACTATTGTGGAGTGGCTGCATGGGAATGCACACCTGCACTCTTTAGTAGTAATTTCCCAAGCCCAGAAGACTTTCCCGAGAACACCATCATTGCTGGACTTTTTCTTGGTTTCGTCGAACTTCGTTAACATCCTCCCAGATTTTCGGAATTACTCTTGCCTTGCGCATACTAGTGATTCTGATCATCTGGCTGTGGAGCTTCGAGTTCGGCTGAACCAACGAATTTTGCTGGAACTGCCTACCCCAGAGATGCACATCAGATTCAACCGAATCAATTGGAACCGCTATCAGGCAGACATTGAGAACAGCATTACACTGCCAGCGGCGGAAAACAATCTCAGCAATTTGGAGATTGATGGAGTCATCAACCACTTCGAAGCCATAGTAAACGCAGCTATAGACCAACAGAAGACAACCAGGACTAGCAAAGACCGATATGGACACCTACCCCAACACATCCAGGCAATATATGCCCACAGGCAACGACTGAGGAAGAGACTGCAACGGATTCTCCACAGGACATGGAACACCAACAACAGCGAGTACAGAAGTATACAATCCCAACTGGAGTGCACCAATGTGATGTTTCGCAGAGCAATAAATCATCACAGGGAGAATAATTTCAGGCAGAGGTTAGAAGAAATAAAGCCAGGACCTGATGCTTTCAAGAAGATCAACTCAATAGTTGGGAAATCAAAGTCTATGCCTGAGAACATTAGACATGGACTGGATACAGCAACCACCACAATTGAAAAGGTTGAAGCATTTGCCACCCACTTCGAAGCGAACTTCACGGATCGACCACCATCCCATATGCCTGAGTTCCTGGAAACAGTGGAAGAACAGGTGCAAGAGGCTACTTCATCAAGAAGCATCATCACAAATTTCAACAGTGAGAATCCATCAAATGATCCAACCAGTGATGAAATCTTCACAAATACAGAGGAAGTTGTTGACATCATCCACAGCGGAAATTCAAAGAAGTCATCTGGAACGGACCAAATTTCTAACTTTTTGCTAAAAAAGTTACCAAGCGTGGCCATCCTACTCTTGACGATCGTCTTTAATAACTGCATTAACAACAGCTATTTTCCGAAAACTTGGAAAGTAGCCAAGATTGTTCCAGTGCCAAAGAAGACAGACAGAACAAACGTTAGTGGATACCGACCAATAGCTCTTCTGTGTTGTGTCAGCAAAATTATGGAGTCACTGATGCTGCGTAAAATCAATCACCTGTGTGCGGTGAGAGGCATACTTCCGTCCTACCAATTCGGATTTAGACCAAGACACTCCACCATTCATCCTCTGCTGAAGCTCCAAAATGACGTCACCATGGGCTTAAACAAAAAGGAAACAACTGTAGCCTGCTTACTGGACATCGAGAAGGCCTTTGACAGTGTATGGATCAAGGGACTGATTTATAAGTTAATGGAATTTGGATTTCCTAACTCTATGGTGAGGTTAATCTTTGATTTCTTAACAAATAGATCGTTCTTTGTTCAGGTACATAGTTCAAAGTCTTCGGTAAGGAGAATCAAGGCAGGAGTACCTCAGGGATCCAGACTCGGTCCGATCCTCTTCAACATTTACACTGCGGACCAACCAGCCAATGAAGGACGAAGCAAAACACTGCTTTATGCAGACGACTCCGTCACATACGCTACCTCTATGTCACCAGAAATAGCTTCACGAAGAGTCGAGACCCATATCAGGAAACTTTGGGACTACTACCTGAAGTGGGGACTGAAGATCAACAGCGCCAAGACGGAGTTAATATGTTTCCGGAATCCAGTGACAGCAACCAGAGGACGACGGGCATTTGCTACCCGTTGCAGCAACATCAAAATCAAACTCCCGGACAACACCGAGGTACTCACCAAGAAAACAACGAAGTACTTGGGGATCAACTTCACTGAGAGATTGAAATTTAACCCGCATGCAGACATCACCCTCAAAAAGGCAAATTTTGCGCTTCATCTGGTACACCCGTTGCTCAAGAGGCGCAATGGGTTAAGTAAACAGACAAAGCTGCTGGTGTACAAGCAACTCATCCGTCCAGTGATAACCTACGGTTGTCCTATCTGGTTCACCATTTCGCCAACAACAATGAAGAAGATCCAGCTATTCGAGAGGAAGATACTAAGATCCTGCACAGGACTATATCGGAACCCCGCAACATTGAAGTACTACCCCACAAGAAGACTCTATGAAGAATCAGGAATTAGCCAACCAATCAACAATTTTATGATGGAACTATCCGGAAGACTCTTGAGAAATCTCGAAGACCACCCAAACACAGAAGTCCAGGACCTAATTCAACAGGAGTTGGAACCAACACACAGATACCTGAATCCTCGTGCTATCACGGATTCGAGGTTTGCGAACATCATCCACAACCAGCTGACGCCGTTCTATGAAAAAACGGACAACCACTACAGGGGGTAAAACCCTCTTAATTTTAATTAAATTCTTTTTTATCCCAACAGGAACAAATTTTATTAAATTAAATTTTTTATTATACAATTATAAGATTAAGAGTAGTCATAAGTAAAGTTTTGTAAAACATTTGTAAACCTAGCCATAAGAAATCCGTCGGGCCCTTTTTGTTGAGCCGACATTACCTATTTTAGTAATAAGTCTAGATATAAGTCAATTTGTATATATTAGATTAAATAAAACCTCTTCTTAAATCAAATCAGAATTTCAAAACGTTGTGAACAGTGAAACAGTGAAGTTCTTCTCCTACAAGTTAAATAAATAAAACAAATTAAAAATGTCTGGTCGTGGTAAAGGTGGAAAAGTGAAGGGAAAGGCAAAGTCTCGCTCCAATCGTGCTGGTCTACAGTTTCCTGTTGGTCGTATTCATCGTTTACTCCGTAAGGGAAATTATGCTGAACGTGTTGGCGCTGGAGCTCCAGTGTATTTGGCAGCTGTTATGGAATACTTGGCTGCTGAAGTTTTGGAATTGGCAGGAAATGCCGCTCGTGACAATAAGAAAACTAGGATCATTCCACGTCATTTGCAATTGGCCATCCGTAACGATGAAGAATTAAATAAATTGCTTTCTGGAGTTACAATTGCACAAGGAGGAGTTCTGCCCAACATTCAAGCAGTTTTGTTGCCCAAGAAAACCGAAAAGAGCGCATAAATGCAAAATATCAGTGCGCACTAATACTGATAATATATTTCTTTATCAAAAACCGTCCTTTTAAGGACGACAAAATGATTACATTAAGACTATTAAAATATTTCAATTAAAAAAAAAATTGCGAAATTCTATTGTGTACTACTCAAATTTGCCGCCATTTTATGTTTTCACCCAAGCCACGCTTCTTTTTTTCCAATATGAATTACACAAAAAATTCCTCCAGTGTTTTCTGTTTTTCGCATGCGTTGTTTTTTTTTCTTTTATTCCATTAAAACTTTCACACAAATAAATAGAAATAAAAATCAATTCATATCGCTTAAAAGATTTTTTTGTGGTCCTTAAAAGGACCGATTGTTCATTAGAAAATAAATTTCACGTTATTTATTTAACCTCCGAAACCATAAAGAGTACGTCCCTGCCTCTTCAATGCATAAACAACATCCATGGCAGTGACTGTCTTACGCTTGGCGTGTTCAGTATATGTAACAGCATCGCGAATAACATTTTCCAAAAACACTTTCAGTACACCACGAGTTTCTTCGTAGATTAAACCAGAAATACGTTTTACACCACCACGACGAGCTAAACGACGAATTGCAGGCTTTGTAATACCTTGGATATTATCACGCAACACTTTACGATGACGTTTAGCACCCCCCTTTCCTAATCCTTTTCCACCTTTACCGCGACCAGTCATATTTTTTTAATATTTTATTTAACCACTGACACTGAATTCTGCACTAAAAGTGAATTTTTTTAATTTTGTTTATCTTTTAAGATAGCCGAATACCCTCGCCTTTTCACTGTTCACACTGTAATAAAATTTGTATGGAAATGTCACTTGTATTTATACTGAAATTCCAATACGATCTCCTATTGGAAATGGAAAAGAATAGAACACTGGAACATAAAACAAATTTGCCTTGGTTATGTATAAAAGACATTTCAGAAGTCCAACAAGCTCATTTAATCGTGAAAAGTGTTAGTGTTCAGTTCGTGAAGTGAAAAAAGAAAAAAAAATTGTGACGTTTAAGTGATGGCGCGTACAAAGCAAACAGCTCGCAAATCCACTGGTGGAAAAGCACCAAGGAAACAATTGGCAACCAAAGCAGCTCGTAAAAGTGCTCCAGCTACAGGAGGTGTTAAAAAACCACATCGTTATCGTCCAGGCACAGTTGCACTTCGTGAAATTCGCCGTTATCAGAAGAGTACCGAGTTATTGATTCGCAAATTGCCTTTCCAGCGTTTAGTTCGTGAAATAGCTCAAGACTTTAAAACTGATTTGCGTTTCCAGAGTTCAGCAGTGATGGCACTTCAAGAAGCTAGTGAAGCATATTTGGTTGGTCTTTTTGAAGACACAAATTTGTGCGCAATTCATGCAAAGCGTGTAACAATTATGCCAAAAGATATCCAATTGGCCAGACGCATCCGTGGTGAACGTGCTTAAGTGTACATTTTATCTTACATTCTCATCGGTCCTTTTTAGGACCACAACAAAATCCCTAAGAGATGTGTTTATGATTTTAATATTCAAAATTAGGTTAATTATTTCTAGGTAGAAACATTTTTGATTGGGTTTTAGGCGAATAAGATTATGTTATGCTTACAAATACAGGTTATTTTATCAATATAAATGTATTTTCATCAGAAATTCTAAATCGAAAAATTCAAGAGAAAGTGATTTAAGCGTTTTCATACTCAACTTGTATATGTTATGTTTGAAGTAAAAATTTGATTAAACTTTTGAAATTTTGATTTGTAATCATTGTAATAACAAAATACTTTGTTTTTTATATGGTTATGAATACTAAACCATACTCCATATTTAAACAAACACGATTTTAAGCTAGAATAGTAAAAGAAAACCATAAAACAATGAGTTTAAACAGCAATTCTATCCGTTTTTGGAGTGAATAATTAAATAATAATATTGAAAACAAATGACATTATCTCATATGAAAGTCTGTGAAACTTCATGTTTTGATATTTATACAGGAAATACGATAAATATTACATTTATTTAAAGAACTTAAGAATACAACAGAGCAAAAACTCTCAAATGGATAGAAATTTTCTGTACATTCCTTCTCCGTGATTCTCATAAATGAAAATCAGAAAGTGCAAAAAAAAAAATAATAAAGTGTCAAAGTGTTTAAGTGAAATAAAGAAAGTGAAAAAAAAGAAAACAATCAAAATGGTTGATGTTGTCGCTGCTTCTCCTGCTGTTGTTGTTGCTGAAAAGAAACCAAAAAAGGCTGCTGCCAATGGTGTTAAGAAGCAAAAATCAACTCCATCTCATCCGCCAACCCAAGAAATGGTTGACGCTGCAATTAAAACACTAAAGGAGCGCGGTGGTTCTTCGCTTTTGGCTATTAAAAAGTACATCGCAGCAACTTATAAAGTTGATACCCAAAAATTGGGTACTTACATTAAAAAATATTTGAAAAGTGCTGTTGCTAGTGGTAAATTAGTGCAAACAAAGGGAAAGGGTGCTACTGGTTCTTTTAAATTATCTGGGGCCGCTAATAAGGAGCCTAAAGTCAAGTCAGCTGAAAAGAAAAAAGCAGTGAAACCAAAAAGTGCTACTTCAAGTGTTAAAAAAGTGAAAAAATCTGCAGTTGGTGAGAAGAAAATTAAAAAAACTGTCGCAGCAGGAGCAAAAAAAACGGTTGAAAAGAAAAAGTTGGAAAAATCAAAAGTAAACAGCATCAAAAAAACCAGCACGGTTAAGGCGAAACCAACAAAGCCCACAAAAGCTGTTGCTCCAAAAGCAAAAGTACCTAAGGCGAAGTCCGCAGCCGCTGCTAAACCCAAAAAAGCAGTTCCAGCTAAGAAAGCAAAGAAATAATTTCATTGCATCTAGCAGCAAACAAAAAACATTTAAATAAGTCCTTTTTAGGACTACAAATTGGTTCATCTAAGAGATAAAAAATGTGTTTTAAGGTTATTTAACGGGACAATATAATACGGTAAATAGTATTTTTTGTACAAAGTCCCGTTATGTTGGATTTCGCCAACGACCATACCACGTTGAAATTATCGGTTCTCGTCCGATCACCGCAATCAAGCAACGTCGGGCGTGGTTAGTACTTAGATGGGGGACCGCTTGGGAATACCGCGTGTTGTTGGCATTGTGTCCACCCTTTTGCTGCTGTATATCGAAAATATAACGCTCACGTTTTGCATTTTCTGAATTAAAAAAAAAAAAAATTTTAAAAAAAAATTTCGGATTATTTGCTCTTTTACACATCAAAAGTGAGAACATTGATAAAAAAATTCAACTTACACATAAAGTATGTATTCATTATTCTCTTGTTTCTTTTTTTTGGTGTCCAACAATTTCAATGTACTTCTGATGTAATGGGAAACAAATTGACATTTGATAATTTAAACAAATTTAAACGAAATTCTAATTTGGCAGCACTTAGATTTAAGGCATTCAATCGATGACAATTATCTAAAACTACAATGAAATAAGAATCAAATTGACGTTTCATAATTTTGATAAATTTAAACTACTACAATTAGCTACTAAGATTCAATTGTTTTTGTTTATGTAAAGTAGATTTTCTACTAGAAAACAATTTTTTTGCACAGTACAGATTTTTCAATACGAAAATAGATACATACTTAGATTTAATATATTATTATATGCAAAGTACTTTTTTTTTTTAATTTCAATCAATGTTAGAAAATCTCTCAAATGAATATTTTGAGGCCCTGAAAAGGGCCGTTTTTCATGAAATTAGATGTCTTTGAAAAATAAAAACATTTACTTCGAGCTGGTGTATTTTGTGACTGCTTTAGTGCCTTCACTGACGGCATGCTTGGCAAGTTCACCAGGCAATAACAAACGGACGGCAGTTTGAATTTCCCGACTGGTAATTGTGCAGCGCTTGTTGTAGTGTGCCAAACGTGATGCTTCAGCAGCAATTCGCTCAAAAATATCATTAACAAAACTGTTCATGATACTCATGGCTTTTGATGAAATACCAGTATCAGGATGCACTTGCTTCAACACTTTGTAAATGTAGATTGCGTAGCTTTCCTTCCTCTTGCGCCGTTTCTTCTTATCGGTTTTGGTGATATTCTTTTGTGCCTTTCCAGCTTTTTTAGCTGCTTTTCCACTAGTCTTAGGAGGCATATTTCTTTTTATTTCACTTTTTCACTTCAACTTCACTGCTTGATGATTAAACGAGAACTGTAAGTGTTCGGAGATCTGCCCTTGCTTTTATTTACTCTCACCACCATCTGTTCACATTCGATTGCAGAACACCAATGCCGTACATTTCGACCAAAGAAATTTCGTATAAATAAAAGTGACGACCTATTGAGAATTTCAAAATTTCCAGTGTTTAACCAGCAAGCACAGTGTGCGGTTCATTTTGCTCCGTGGAAAAACAATTAAAATTCGTAATAAAAACATCAACTTGGTCAGGTTTTACCTACCTGTTGTACCAGCAAAGGGTGCCTACCTGCACTGAAAAAAAAAATATAAAAATATTAACAAGTGAAAGTGCCCTAACGGGAAAAAAACAAAAAAAAAAAAAACAAAAAGACAATTGTGAAGCCAACACAAAATGGGCAAAAAAGAAAAAAGAAAGGATGACGTAAACGAGGTACTGTCAGGCCTCGTTGACAAAATCAAGACGGGAGTAGCAGAGCATGGAAATGCTTTCCTAGCCTCCCTACACGAGAAGCTAGGCATAGTAAACGAGCTCTATGTTGACCAGCCCGCAAATGAGGAATACGACGACGCTGAGGAGAGAATGGAGGACAACGAACTCCTATACGAAAGCTCAGAAGAGTCAGACAACGACACTGACAGGGAGCAAACATCAGGATCTGATGCCGATGCCGAGCGAGAATCGGCAATTGATGACGACTCCTCCAGTGATGAGGATGTAACTCTGGTTGAGGAAGTGGAATTCCAGCCGGTGCCCTCCAGAAAAAGGAAGAAGCTGGAAACCCCACCACATTCACCTATTCCTACAACAACACCCAAATCATCAACACCGGTTGCAACATATTCACCAACCGCAACAACAACTGTTTCACATACACCGGCTGCATCCATAAAATCACCAACCCCATCCGCTTCGGCTAATCGGCCAGTCATAAAAACAACCGTTGCATTGACATCTACCAAGCCACCAACACCTGCAGCATCCACAAAACCAACAACACTATCCAACCCAGCTAATCCGCCAGCAGTTATAAAAACTACCCTGATGCCACCAATTATCTGCTACAAACTTAATGTAGCAGACCTGAGCAAGCACCTTAAGGGATTACAAGTCAATTTTAGGGTGCACAATATAAACAGCAACAAATCGATCATTACAACAACTACCAGGAAGGACCACACCGCAATTAGGGATTTCCTTAAAACAATAAAAACGGAATTCAACACGTTTACCTGCAAAGAGGATAGAAAAACCCTTTTGGTCCTCAAGGGAATCCATCACAGCTACCAGGTAGATGAAATCAAAGAGGAGCTCATAAGCGTAGGGATAAAAGCTATTCAGGTAACTCCTTATAAAACCACAAGGACTGACCGTAAGTTTAACAACTTCGTCGTCCACGTGGAGTCTAACAGCGAAATTTCTTCTATTTTTAGCAGAACTTTGCTGTTAAATCAAAAAGTTTACTGGGAGAAATTCCAAGCCAGTGGCATTACGCAATGTAAAAATTGCCAAAAATTCGGGCACGTTGCCAGCAACTGCGGAATGAAATACCGCTGCGTGAAGTGCAAGGTCGAGCACTTACCCGGAAATTGCCCAAGAAGCATCGACAACAAGAAGGACGACTCAGTTTTTTGCGCCAACTGCCAAGAAATTGGACACCCAGCAAACTACAAGGGATGTCCCAAATACAAGGAGAAGGTAGCCGAAAAAGCTAAAAATGCTCTGAAAAAGAAGGAGCAGCACAAGTTTGCCTTGAGCTCGGCTTCGAAGGCCATACAATCCGGTCTGAGCTATGCCGCCGTCACCGCCCTTACCAACACAACAAAACCACAGGTGAAGCCAGCTGCTAAACCACTCCCAAAGCCAGTTGCGAAGGCAACCACAAAGACCACCGCTGCACCAACACCAAAGACCACCGCTGCACCAACTACAAAGACCCACATAGCATCAAATAAGAGCTCGTCGAATATCTTCGAGGATACAGAGAGGTTGTTTGGTACCGATCTTTTGACCCTTCTCCAGAAGGCTAGAAAGGTTGTTCCCAGCAACTACAGTAGCCTCGACGATAGAGCAAAAACAATGATACTAGGCAAACTTATCTGTGAATTATGTTCACAATAAATCTGCTTAGTATTTTAACATATAATGTAAATTCTATTTATTCCACAGCCAAACGGAGTTCCTTAAGCTTATTTATTAAGTCTAAGAAACCCGACATTCTTTTCTTACAGGAAACAAGACTTAACAGCAAAAACCCCTACAAACCAGATGGATACAAGGTTTTCCGAGAAGACAAAACCAATGAAAAAACTGGAACTGCAATCATAATCAAGAACTCATTCCGAGGTGAGAAAATCCAAATACCGGGATTAACGTGCATGGAAACAACAGCGGTCATCATCAAGGTGACTGAAATAGAAACTCTGCTGATTGTATCAGTCTACAACCGATGCAGCGCCACAAGAGGGAACATACTTCAAGATCTGACGACCATCAACAATTTGTGTAACGAGCACACTTATTGCGTAATTGGAGGGGACTTCAACGCCAGACACCACCTATGGGGAGATGATATTGTATCACCACAAGGAGCAACTATTGTGGAGTGGCTGCATGGGAATGCACACCTGCACTCTTTAGTAGTAATTTCCCAAGCCCAGAAGACTTTCCCGAGAACACCATCATTGCTGGACTTTTTCTTGGTTTCGTCGAACTTCGTTAACATCCTCCCAGATTTTCGGAATTACTCTTGCCTTGCGCATACTAGTGATTCTGATCATCTGGCTGTGGAGCTTCGAGTTCGGCTGAACCAACGAATTTTGCTGGAACTGCCTACCCCAGAGATGCACATCAGATTCAACCGAATCAATTGGAACCGCTATCAGGCAGACATTGAGAACAGCATTACACTGCCAGCGGCGGAAAACAATCTCAGCAATTTGGAGATTGATGGAGTCATCAACCACTTCGAAGCCATAGTAAACGCAGCTATAGACCAACAGAAGACAACCAGGACTAGCAAAGACCGATATGGACACCTACCCCAACACATCCAGGCAATATATGCCCACAGGCAACGACTGAGGAAGAGACTGCAACGGATTCTCCACAGGACATGGAACACCAACAACAGCGAGTACAGAAGTATACAATCCCAACTGGAGTGCACCAATGTGATGTTTCGCAGAGCAATAAATCATCACAGGGAGAATAATTTCAGGCAGAGGTTAGAAGAAATAAAGCCAGGACCTGATGCTTTCAAGAAGATCAACTCAATAGTTGGGAAATCAAAGTCTATGCCTGAGAACATTAGACATGGACTGGATACAGCAACCACCACAATTGAAAAGGTTGAAGCATTTGCCACCCACTTCGAAGCGAACTTCACGGATCGACCACCATCCCATATGCCTGAGTTCCTGGAAACAGTGGAAGAACAGGTGCAAGAGGCTACTTCATCAAGAAGCATCATCACAAATTTCA
The DNA here is from genome assembly GCA_963576555.1 of Ferdinandea cuprea. Lineage (NCBI taxonomy): Eukaryota > Metazoa > Arthropoda > Insecta > Diptera > Syrphidae > Ferdinandea > Ferdinandea cuprea. The sequence goes on along the minus strand of OY754958.1, from coordinate 123,771,215 downwards.
ACAGTGAGAATCCATCAAATGATCCAACCAGTGATGAAATCTTCACAAATACAGAGGAAGTTGTTGACATCATCCACAGCGGAAATTCAAAGAAGTCATCTGGAACGGACCAAATTTCTAACTTTTTGCTAAAAAAGTTACCAAGCGTGGCCATCCTACTCTTGACGATCGTCTTTAATAACTGCATTAACAACAGCTATTTTCCGAAAACTTGGAAAGTAGCCAAGATTGTTCCAGTGCCAAAGAAGACAGACAGAACAAACGTTAGTGGATACCGACCAATAGCTCTTCTGTGTTGTGTCAGCAAAATTATGGAGTCACTGATGCTGCGTAAAATCAATCACCTGTGTGCGGTGAGAGGCATACTTCCGTCCTACCAATTCGGATTTAGACCAAGACACTCCACCATTCATCCTCTGCTGAAGCTCCAAAATGACGTCACCATGGGCTTAAACAAAAAGGAAACAACTGTAGCCTGCTTACTGGACATCGAGAAGGCCTTTGACAGTGTATGGATCAAGGGACTGATTTATAAGTTAATGGAATTTGGATTTCCTAACTCTATGGTGAGGTTAATCTTTGATTTCTTAACAAATAGATCGTTCTTTGTTCAGGTACATAGTTCAAAGTCTTCGGTAAGGAGAATCAAGGCAGGAGTACCTCAGGGATCCAGACTCGGTCCGATCCTCTTCAACATTTACACTGCGGACCAACCAGCCAATGAAGGACGAAGCAAAACACTGCTTTATGCAGACGACTCCGTCACATACGCTACCTCTATGTCACCAGAAATAGCTTCACGAAGAGTCGAGACCCATATCAGGAAACTTTGGGACTACTACCTGAAGTGGGGACTGAAGATCAACAGCGCCAAGACGGAGTTAATATGTTTCCGGAATCCAGTGACAGCAACCAGAGGACGACGGGCATTTGCTACCCGTTGCAGCAACATCAAAATCAAACTCCCGGACAACACCGAGGTACTCACCAAGAAAACAACGAAGTACTTGGGGATCAACTTCACTGAGAGATTGAAATTTAACCCGCATGCAGACATCACCCTCAAAAAGGCAAATTTTGCGCTTCATCTGGTACACCCGTTGCTCAAGAGGCGCAATGGGTTAAGTAAACAGACAAAGCTGCTGGTGTACAAGCAACTCATCCGTCCAGTGATAACCTACGGTTGTCCTATCTGGTTCACCATTTCGCCAACAACAATGAAGAAGATCCAGCTATTCGAGAGGAAGATACTAAGATCCTGCACAGGACTATATCGGAACCCCGCAACATTGAAGTACTACCCCACAAGAAGACTCTATGAAGAATCAGGAATTAGCCAACCAATCAACAATTTTATGATGGAACTATCCGGAAGACTCTTGAGAAATCTCGAAGACCACCCAAACACAGAAGTCCAGGACCTAATTCAACAGGAGTTGGAACCAACACACAGATACCTGAATCCTCGTGCTATCACGGATTCGAGGTTTGCGAACATCATCCACAACCAGCTGACGCCGTTCTATGAAAAAACGGACAACCACTACAGGGGGTAAAACCCTCTTAATTTTAATTAAATTCTTTTTTATCCCAACAGGAACAAATTTTATTAAATTAAATTTTTTATTATACAATTATAAGATTAAGAGTAGAAGAGTAGTCATAAGTAAAGTTTTGTAAAACATTTGTAAACCTAGCCATAAGAAATCCGTCGGGCCCTTTTTGTTGAGCCGACATTACCTATTTTAGTAATAAGTCTAGATATAAGTCAATTTGTATATATTAGATTAAATAAAACCTCTTCTTAAATCTAAAAAAAAAAAAAAACAAGCTCATTTAATCGTGAAAAGTGTTAGTGTTCAGTTCGTGAAGTGAAAAAAGAAAAAAAATTGTGACGTTTAAGTGATGGCGCGTACAAAGCAAACAGCTCGCAAATCCACTGGTGGAAAAGCACCAAGGAAACAATTGGCAACGAAAGCAGCTCGTAAAAGTGCTCCAGCTACAGGAGGTGTTAAAAAACCACATCGTTATCGTCCAGGCACAGTTGCACTTCGTGAAATTCGCCGTTATCAGAAGAGTACCGAGTTATTGATTCGCAAATTGCCTTTCCAGCGTTTAGTTCGTGAAATAGCTCAAGACTTTAAAACTGATTTGCGTTTCCAGAGTTCAGCAGTGATGGCACTTCAAGAAGCTAGTGAAGCATATTTGGTTGGTCTTTTTGAAGATACAAATTTGTGCGCAATTCATGCCAAGCGTGTAACAATTATGCCAAAAGATATCCAATTGGCCAGACGCATCCGTGGTGAACGTGCTTAAGTGTACATTTTATCTTACATTCTCATCGGTCCTTTTTAGGACCACAACAAAATCCCTAAGAGATGTGTTTTTGATTTTAATATTCAAAATTAGGTTAATTATTTCTAGGTAGAAACATTTTTGATTGGGTTTTAGGCGAATAGATTTATAAAATAATACACTGCAATAAAAAAAAAAAAATACAGAGATTATGTTATGCTTACAAATACAGGTTATTTTATCAATATAAATGTATTTTCATCAGAAATTCTAAATCGAAAAATTCAAGAGAAAGTGATTTAAGCGTTTTCATACTCAACTTGTATATGTTATGTTTGAAGTAAAAATTTGATTAAACTTTTGAAATGTTGATTTGTAATCATTGTAATAACAAAATACTTTGTTTTTTATATGGTTATGAATACTAAACAATACTCCATATTTAAACAAACACGATTTTAAGCTAGAATAGTAAAAGAAAACCATAAAACAATGAGTTTAAACAGCAATTCAATCCGTTGTTGGAGTGAATAATTAAATAATAATATTGAAAACAAATGACATTATCTCATATGAAAGTCTATGAAACTTCATGTTTTGATATTTATACAGGAAATATGATAAATATTACATTTATTTAAAGAACTTAAGAATACAACAGAGCAAAAACTCTCAAATAGATAGAAATTTTCTGTACATTCCTTCTCCGTGATTCTCATAAATGAAAATCAGAAAGTGCATTATTACGCTTTGAAGTTAATCAATCTAATAGAAAGTGATTTCAATTCGTTCAACAACGACAGAAGACACAGGTCAGACAATAGTCAGACGGTAATAAAAAAAAAAAAGTAAAAAAACCCAAGAGCAATAAAAAGTGAATTCCTTTGAATTCACTAATAAAAAGTAATAAAACCCCACCCGACATCCGAAAATATACCTGAGAATGGGTATTAAAGAAAAAATTAAGGTCGCCAAGGCAGGTCTCCTCGAAAAGATCCAGCAGGAAGTCAACTACCTGCGTAACCTCTACGGCGAAGAAGCCTCGCAAGAGTTTTCGGCGACGTTCGGGTACCACGTGGACGATTTTTTAAAAAATCTCTGTCAAGAAGAGATTATTAATTCGGCACCCAAACCGGTTGATGACAACGCCGATTCCACCGAGGAAGAGGAAGCTCCTAAGCGGAAGAAGCTTGCTTCTGCTGAGTTGCCAACAAGCGCCATCGTTTTAGATGATTTAAGAGCTGATGGTAACGATGGATTTACCAAAGTTACCAAGCAGACGAAGAGGAAAATAGCGGATCGTCCCGGAAGGAAAGAAGCCGAGAAAGAATTTCATCCAAATACAACACCGAAGACAACACCAAAGACGACATCTGAAGCTGCCCAGGAAAATAAATCTGTGCAACCGCCAATAGTCTGTTTCAATCTGGCTACAGCGGCAATGTACAGATTCTTTAAAGCCAAGGATGTGACTGTGAAATATACGATCGTAAACATAAACAAAACCAAATCTATTGTGAAGACTGCATGCAGAGAAGACCACCTGGCTGTAAGGGATTACCTGAGGGCTCAGCAAATCCAACACCACACCTTTACCGCGAAGGAAGACCGGAAGTGTATTATTCTTTTAAAAAAAATACACCATTCACACGCCCCAGAAGACATCATCAATGGACTGCTCGAAGCTGGATTTAAGGCGCTGAAGGCAACAGCCTTCAAATCACCAAAAAACAAATCCGCAATATACAATGCCTTCGTTATCGAGTTCGAGAAGGGAACTACGGTAATGGAGGTCGTCAAAACGAAGAACCTGCTTGGCGAAGCAGTCGTTTGGGAAAGACTTCTCCCTAACGAAGTGACACAATGCCGGAATTGCCAAAGCTTTGGCCATGTCAGCATCAACTGCGACATGAAACCGAGGTGCGTCAAATGCAAGGACGATCATGAGCCCGGTCAGTGCAAACGTACAGACGAGAAGGAAGGAAAGCCGTACTGCGTTCTTTGTAAGACAGAAGGCCACCCAGCGAACTACCGAGGATGCCCAGCGTATAAAAAAGTCCTAGCAGCGAAGCGCGAGAAGGAAGACCAACGCATTAAGAAGAAAGATGTCAACAGCGCAGCAATCAAGTCCATGGTTATTCCGGGTAAGTCATTTTCTGATATAATGAAAACAAAAACACCCATCCCCACTGCCACTCCTAAGCCCAACCCCCAAAACAAACCAACAACTACAGCCCCAAAAGCCGTAAGCCCTCCAACAGTCGCCAAGGCAGCAAGTGGTTTCAAATCCACAAACTTCTCCTTCCTGGGTGATTCCCAGAAATTCTTTGGCTGCGATTTCCTGTCGCTCATGTCAAAGATCTCATCTTTCCTTCCTCTCTATGAGGCATGTCCCGATGATATCGGCAAAAAACACCTCTACCTTGAATTCTGTTTTAAATTATGTCTAGGACAATAAGAAATCTAAACGTTATTAGTTATAACGTAAATTCATTAATTTCACATCCTAAACGGATAGCCCTCCAAAACTTTTTGATTAAAAATACCCCAGACGTAGTATTTCTATCTGAGACGAAAATACAGCCTAAACACCGGCCATCTTTCGATAAGTATCGTCTTTTCAGAAGAGACAAGCAGGCACCCGGCGAAAGCGGGACTGCGGTTCTCGTACGGTCCTCCTTTCAAGCAAAACCTCATCGATTAGAGGGTTTTAGAACTTTCGAAGTTACTTGCGTAACTATCCCGTTGGAGAATAATAACAATCTCATGTTAATATCTCTCTACAACCAATGTACGGCGACTAGCTCAGACATTAAACATGACCTTGACGTTCTGCACAACTTCTGCAAAAACTACACCCAATTTATAATTGGTGGTGATTTTAATGCTCGCCACCCCTTGTGGATGGACTCACAAATATCACCACCTGGTATGGCTATAGCCAACTGGCTTCAAGCCAATTCCCACCAACATTCTTTCGAGATAGTCTCTCAGCCTGGTTTCACGTTCCCTCGCACCCCCTCACTTATTGACTTTTTTATATGTTCCTCTAGTCTTGTCTGTAAAATTCCACATCTTGTGAATTATAGATGTGCGACCATTTTATCAGACTCTGACCATTTTGCCGTTAATCTGAATATCCGATTAAAAACCAGTATTCAGGCCTTAATTTCACCCACTGACCATTTCACCAATTTTAACAAAATTAACTGGGAAACGTTTCAAGAGTCCTTAACGGAAAAATTAAGAAACAACATCCCAATTTCTACCTCAAATTTGAGTAACCACCAAATTGATTCAGCAATCTTAAAAATTGAAAACTCAATTTCTGAAAGCATTGCAGAGCAACCAACTTGCAACAACATTCCGTCCAAATACAAAGACCTTCCTGTACACATTCAGAATATGTATAAACACAGGCAAAAGCTTCGGAAAATTCTGCAACGAATATTCCACCGCACGCTTAATACACACTGCGCTGAATATCAGAGTGTTCTTTCACAATTAAATTGTCTAAGCACGCTGATTAGTGAGAACACAAAATCCTTTGTGAATTCTCAATTCAAAAAGAGACTGAACCTTATCAAACCAGGCCCAGACACCTTTAAGAAAATAAACCAAATTGTTGGAAAAAAGTCCCTAGTCACTGAACCCCTTCTATCAAACGGTTCATTGGTTGCATCAGATGCCGAAAAATCAAATGCATTTGCAGAGCATTTTGAAAATAATTTTCAACCTAGTCCCCCACACCACCTTCCGGAGTTTTTGAACAACGTTCGAGGTGAAGTAACTGGACTAACGGCTGAAATTCCCAGCCCAATTACCCAGTTTTCAGAAACAAACTCATCAGTCTACACTCTAGTTAATGAGTCTTTCACCAGCCCTACTAACCTATCGGCAGCAATTTATACCAGTAACGCGAAAAAGTCTTCAGGTCCGGACAAAATTTCCAACTTTGTCATGAAAAGACTTCCCCCATCAGCAATAATTTTTCTCACAATTATTCTCAATAATTGTATTAACAACTGCTATTTTCCAACCAAATGGAAAATTGCGGAAGTTTTTCCAATCCCAAAAAAATTATCTGCAAATTGCATTTCAAAATTTAGACCCATCTCTCTGCTCTCAAATATAAGCAAACTTCTAGAAATGTTGATTTTAAACAAAATCAACTCGGTCTGCACCGAACTAGAAATAGCACAAAACAACCAATTCGGATTCAAATCCAATCACTCGACATTTCACCCACTGCTGAAGCTGCACGCCGATGTTAGTATTGGGTTAAATAAGATAGAGACCACCGTTGCTTGTCTACTTGACATTGAAAAGGCATTTGATTCCGTTTGGATTGAAGGCTTAGTCTTCAAGCTCAAGTCCCTTAACTTCCCAACACATACCATAAGAATCATACACAGCTTTCTGACCAACCGTAAGTTCTATGTGCGAATAGGGAACTCCAAATCCAGTATCAGGGATATCAAAGCAGGGGTAGCCCAGGGCTCACGCCTCGGCCCCACCTTGTTTAATCTCTATACTTGTGATCAACCACAAAATGATTCTAGAACAGAGACTCTACTTTACGCAGATGACTCTATCACCTACTCTTCTTCCCCTTGCCCTAACATTGCATTACGCAGAGTCAAGACACACATCCTCAAACTTTGGGAATACTACCAAAAATGGGGAATCAAAATAAACTCCGCTAAAACGGAGCTTATAACATTTCGAAATCCCTGCGGCACTGCTCGCAACAACACTGTAGCGAAATGTAAAAAGCTAACTCTTACCCTGCCCGACAACTCCATAATACTGCCAAAACAACAGGTCAGATATTTAGGGGTGAACTTTTCAGAACGTTTCAAGTTCAACCGTCACGTAGCCCTTACCCTTCAAAAGGCAAACTTTGCCTTATCGTTAGTCCTGCCACTTATGCGAATAAGAGGCGGACTCGAGACAAGGACCAAACTTCTTCTCTACAAGCAGTTGATACGTCCAATAATAACCTACTGCTTTCCCATCTGGTACACTATCAGTCCCAGTTACATGAAAAAAATACAAATCTTCGAGCGAAAAGTGCTTCGGCACTGTACTTCGCTCTACCGAAACCCTCACAACAACCACTATTATAGAACAGAAGTCCTATATGAAGCCGCCAATCTTATCCCCATTGACCAATATCTGTGCTCGCTTTCAACGAAAATGACGCGCAATATCCTATCCCATCCCAACCCTTTGATTCATATCATTTCAGAGACTCCATCAATACAGGATTACTATCCCCACGTGATGGCTTTAATTGAACCAGATCTTGGAATAGTCCAAGAAGATTCATTCGAAGACTTCTACGTGGTTGCTGGAACGCGATACAACCGTGGTTAACGATCTGCCGGAAAGCAATGGAAACACAGACACGCCATCTAACACCAAGAAGAATACAAGCCAACGAACTAAATCTCCAACCCACCCCAACAAACCACACCAATGACCGTCGGCACCACTCACGCTGTACGACAAATAATCAATCAAAAAATGTAAATAAATTTCAAAAATAATTTTTAAAATAAAAATGTAATAATAAACTATCATTTGCACAACGCAGAGCTCCATCAGTGCTCGCAGAATATTAGATTTATCCTAGACTTAAGAAAAACAATTGTATAAATATTGTAAACACACATTTTTTAAAAAAGAGTAATAAATTGTAGACAGATAGATAGCTTTGAAGTTAATAAAGTGTCAAAGTGTTTAAGTGAAAAAAAAAGAAAACAATCAAAATGGTTGATGTTGTCGCTGCTTCTCCTGCTGCTGTTGTTGCTGAAAAGAAACCAAAAAAGGCTGCTGCCAATGGTGTTAAGAAGCAAAAATCAACTCCATCTCATCCGCCAACCCAAGAAATGGTTGACGCTGCAATTAAAACACTAAAGGAGCGCGGTGGTTCTTCGCTTTTGGCTATTAAAAAGTACATCGCAGCAACTTATAAAGTTGATACCCAAAAATTGGGAACTTACATTAAAAAATATTTGAAAAGTGCTGTTGCTAGTGGTAAATTAGTGCAAACAAAGGGAAAGGGTGCTACTGGTTCTTTTAAATTATCTGGGGCCGCTAATAAGGAGCCTAAAGTCAAGTCATCTGAAAAGAAAAAAGCAGTGAAACCAAAAAGTGCTACTTCAAGTGTTAAAAAAGTGAAAAAATCTGCAGTTGGTGAGAAGAAAATTAAAAAAACTGTCGTAGCAGGAGCAAAAAAAACGGTTGAAAAGAAAAAGTTGGAAAAATCAAAAGTAAACAGCATCAAAAAAACCAGCACGGTTAAGGCGAAACCAACAAAGCCCACAAAAGCTGTTGCTCCAAAAGCAAAAGTACCTAAGGCAAAGTCCGCAGCCGCTGCTAAACCAAAAAAAAAAGTTCCAGCTAAGAAAGCAAAGAAATAATTTCATTGCATCTAGCAGCAAACAAAAAAACATTTAAATAAGTCCTTTTTAGGACTACAAATTGGTTCATCTAAGAGATAAAAAATGTGTTTTAAGGTTATTTAACGGGACAATATAATACGGTAAATAGTATTTTTTGTACAAAGTCCCGTTATGTTGGATTTCGCCAACGACCATACCACGTTGAAATTATCGGTTCTCGTTGCGAATGCCGTTGTCGCCAATATGCGAGAACCACCTCATTTGTTCATTACGACAGATGATCTCTTGGGGATCCTTGATTCTCTTAAGAACAAAAAATCGGCGGGAGTTGATGGTATCCCAAATGTCGTATTGAGGCACCTGCCCCTAGAGGCTGTGGAGATTTTCACAACGCTGTTCAACAATGCGCTGAATAATGCATATTATCCGGCGCATTGGAAAATGGCAGTGGTACATCCAATCCCGAAAAAGGGAAAGGATAATACTAACCCTGCTAATCTTCGGTCAATTAGTTTGCTTCCGAATATTAGCAAGGTGTTTGAGAAGGTTGTTAATAGAGCTCTGCTGAAATGGGTCGAGGACAACAAAATAATCCCGGACAACCAATTTGGTTTCAGGGCGAGGCATGACACTATTCATGCCGCGTCAAAACTGGTTTCCGACATTCAATGGAATAAGTGCAAGAACCAATGCACGGGTGCTTGTCTGGTTGACTTTGAAAAGGCCTTCGACACCGTATGGTTAGAGGGGCTTTTCTACAAGTTGATCAGACTGGGAATGCACAAACCCTTGCTATATATAATTTATAATATGCTTATGGAAAAGAAGTTCGTGGTCAAATGTGGCAACGTAACTTCGAGCAGAGTCTATAATATCAAAAACGGTTTGCAACAGGGTGCGGTGAATTCTCCGATCCTGTTTAATATTTACACGAGTGATCTGGTACGTTCACTCAGTCATGCTATAGCGTATGCCGACGATTTGGTCGCATACAGATCAGGTCCTAAGATCGAGGTCATCAACATCCTTCTGCAGCGTGACTTCGAGCAAATTAAAGGATATTGCGACGACTGGAAGTTGAAAATCAATTTCCAGAAGACGGAAACAATCCTGTTCAGAACCCCATTGGCTAATGCCACTAGGGATACCAGAAAAAACTGGAAAAAATTGGCCATTATTGGACAGAATGGGCAGGCATTGGCGGTGAAAAACGTGGTCAGGTATCTTGGAATCTGGCTCGACCAGTATCTGTATTTTAATAAACATATAGATGCTTGTCTTGCTGGAGCTAAGATGGCCTTTTCTCTGACAAGAAGACTGTTTCATAGCAGTCAACTTGCTTCTAGGGTTAAGGTCATATGCTACGTGGCCCTAATAAGGCCCATCATCGCTTATGGCTGTCCATTGTGGTTCAATATAGCGCCATCGTATATGGAAAGGATTCGGGTTTTCGAGAGACAATGTCTTAGGACATGTCTCGGGTTGTTTCGAACACCTGAATCTGAGTACATAAAATATTATCCCAACACGGTATTATATGATGGGGCTCACTTGAATAGGATTGACAATTTCCTCATTAAGGTGACTCGAAGGCACGTTGCGAGGGCGATGACCAACGATAATAGCCTGATCTTCGGGGCATACTACCCCAATGAAGCACACATGGAGAGAACGCTTCGATCTGGCTTTGTTCCGCCAGAGGCTTTTCTCCATATTGATAAAAAAGGGCTGGTACAGACGAGGGATGGTATCCCGGTACTATACCACCGCTACCGCAGAGCGACTGATAAGCGGCTCACCCACGACGGGGACGTCGCTAATGCTCCCGAGCTCCTTCGGTTTAGTACCGCGATAGGGGGGAGGGATCATATTGATACGGTTAAGCAATTCACCGACTATTGGTGGCTTGCGGAGAGAATGGAAGAGGTGGGTATGCCTTTCCAGGTCGGTGTGTTGCCTTAGGTAACTCCTCTTAATTTTAAGTAGTAATAAGTTTAAGTTGGTTGGTTGTGCTCTGCATGTCGGTGGCAAGGTGTGGTGTTGCTGAGAGGCGACTGACACATTTCGGTGTCAGTGGACTCTCGGTGACGCATGTGCGCTAGGTTGGCGGCTGCTGGGTGCTGCTAATGGTGTTGGGGGATGGGCACCGTTGCCTCTGTAGATGAGGCGGCGAGTGCACATAACCTCCGACTATACGTAGTATTAGTTTGGTAATTTTAAGTAGTATTAGTTAGATTTTAAGTTTTGAATGTATAGTCTTAAGTAGTTTTTAGTTCTTAGTTTTAATTCAAAAATTAAAAAAATATAGATGTCAAGTTTTTTAAAAAATTTTCTTGTTAAAAAAATATATATTGAAAAAAAAAATAATATGTATTATTAATTAAGGCCGAAAGGTAATAGTATTAAGTGATATAGTTAAGTTTAGAGCGTCCGCATGAGGACCAGTAACCTAGAATAAGTATCCTGTTAATTTTAAGTTAGATTTAATCATTTTTGTCTAGTCTATAAGTTTTTTATTGAGAAAATAATAAAAATGAATTTGAAATTAATTAATAATTATCGGTTCTCGTCCGATCACCGCAATCAAGCAACGTCGGGCGTGGTTAGTACTTAGATGGGGGACCGCTTGGGAATACCGCGTGTTGTTGGCATTGTGTCCACCTTTTTGCTGCTGTATATCGAAAATATAACGCTCACGTTTTGCATTTTCTGAATTAAAAAAAAAAAAAATTTGAAAAAAATTTTCGGATTATTTGCTCTTTTACACATCAAAAGTGAGAACATTGATAAAAAAATTCAACTTACACATAAAGTATGTATTCATTATTCTCTTGTTTCTTTTTTTTGGTGTCCAACAATTTCAATGTACATCTGATGTAATGGGAAACAAATTGACATTTGATAATTTAAACAAATTTAAACGAAATTCTAATTTGGCAGCACTTAGATTTAAGGCATTCAATCGATGACAATTATCTAAAACTACAATGAAATAAGAATCAAATTGACGTTTCATAATTTTGATAAATTTAAACTACTACAATTAGCTACTAAGATTCAATTGTTTTTGTTTATGTAAAGTAGATTTTCTACTAGAAAACAATTTTTTTGCACAGTACAGATTTTTCAATACGAAAATAGATACATACTTAGATTTAATATATTATTATATGCAAAGTACTTTTTTTTTTAATTTCAATCAATGTTAGAAAATCTCTCAAATGAATATTTTGAGGCCCTGAAAAGGGCCGTTTTTCATGAAATTAGATGTCTTTGAAAAATAAAAACATTTACTTCGAGCTAGTGTATTTTGTGACTGCTTTAGTGCCTTCACTGACGGCATGCTTGGCAAGTTCACCAGGCAATAACAAACGGACGGCAGTTTGAATTTCCCGACTGGTAATTGTGCAGCGCTTGTTGTAGTGTGCCAAACGTGATGCTTCAGCAGCAATTCGCTCAAAAATATCATTAACAAAACTGTTCATGATACTCATGGCTTTTGATGAAATACCAGTATCAGGATGCACTTGCTTCAACACTTTGTAAATGTAGATTGCGTAGCTTTCCTTCCTCTTGCGCCGTTTCTTCTTATCGGTTTTGGTGATATTCTTTTGTGCCTTTCCAGCTTTTTTAGCTGCTTTTCCACTAGTCTTAGGAGGCATATTTCTTTTTATTTCACTTTTTCACTTTAACTTCACTGCTTGATGATTAAACGAGAACTGTAAGTGTTCGGAGATCTGCCCTTGCTTTTATTTACTCTCACCACCATCTGTTCACATTCGATTGCAGAACACCAATGCCGTACATTTCGACCAAAGAAATTTCGTATAAATAAAAGTGACGACCTATTGGGAATTTCAAAACGTTGTGAACAGTGAAACAGTGAAGTTCTTCTCCTACAAGTTAAATAAATAAAACAAATTAAAAATGTCTGGTCGTGGTAAAGGTGGAAAAGTGAAGGGAAAGGCAAAGTCTCGCTCCAATCGTGCTGGTCTACAGTTTCCTGTTGGTCGTATTCATCGTCTACTCCGTAAGGGAAATTATGCTGAACGTGTTGGCGCTGGAGCTCCAGTGTATTTGGCAGCTGTTATGGAATACTTGGCTGCTGAAGTTTTGGAATTGGCAGGAAATGCTGCTCGTGACAATAAGAAGACTAGGATCATTCCACGTCATTTGCAATTGGCCATCCGTAACGATGAAGAATTAAATAAATTGCTTTCTGGAGTTACAATTGCACAAGGAGGAGTTCTGCCCAACATTCAAGCAGTTTTGTTGCCCAAGAAAACCGAAAAGAGCGCATAAATGCAAAATATCAGTGCGCACTAATACTGATAATATATTTCTTTATCAAAAACCGTCCTTTTAAGGACGACAAAATGATTACGTTAAGACTATTAAAATATTTCAATTAAAACAAAAATTGCGAAATTCTATTGTGTACTACTCAAATTTGCCGCCATTTTATGTTTTCACCCAAGCCACGCTTCTTTTTTTTCCAATATGAATTACACAAAAAATTCCTCCAGTGTTTTCTGTTTTTCGCATGCGTTGTTTTTTTTTTTCTTTTATTCAATGAGTAAACACCTTCAATTAAAACTTTCACACAAATAAATAAAAATAAAAATCAATTCATATCGCTTAAAAGATTTTTTTGTGGTCCTTAAAAGGACCGATTGTTCATAAGAAAATAAATTTCACGTTATTTATTTAACCTCCGAAACCATAAAGAGTACGTCCCTGCCTCTTCAATGCATAAACAACATCCATAGCAGTGACTGTCTTACGCTTGGCGTGTTCAGTATATGTAACAGCATCGCGAATAACATTTTCCAAAAACACTTTCAGTACACCACGAGTTTCTTCGTAGATTAAACCAGAAATACGTTTTACACCACCACGACGAGCTAAACGACGAATTGCAGGCTTTGTAATACCTTGGATATTATCACGCAACACTTTACGATGACGTTTAGCACCACCCTTTCCTAATCCTTTTCCACCTTTACCGCGACCAGTCATATTTTTTCAATATTTTATTTAACCACCGACACTGAATTCTGCACTAAAAGTGAATTTTTTTAATTTTGTTTATCTTTTAAGATAGCCGAATACCCTCGCCTTTTCACTGTTCACACTGTAATAAAATTTGTATGGAAATGTCACTTGTGTTTATACTGAAATTCCAATACGATCTCCTATTGGAAATGGAAAAGAATAGAACACTGGAACATAAAACAAATTTGCCTTGGTTATGTATAAAAGACATTTCAGAAGTCCAACAAGCTCATTTAATCGTGAAAAGTGTTAGTGTTCAGTTCGTGAAGTGAAAAAAGAAAAAAAATTGTGACGTTTAAGTGATGGCGCGTACAAAGCAAACAGCTCGCAAATCCACTGGTGGAAAAGCACCAAGGAAACAATTGGCAACCAAAGCAGCTCGTAAAAGTGCTCCAGCTACAGGAGGTGTTAAAAAACCACATCGTTATCGTCCAGGCACAGTTGCACTTCGTGAAATTCGCCGTTATCAGAAGAGTACCGAGTTATTGATTCGCAAATTGCCTTTCCAGCGTTTAGTTCGTGAAATAGCTCAAGACTTTAAAACTGATTTGCGTTTCCAGAGTTCAGCAGTGATGGCACTTCAAGAAGCTAGTGAAGCATATTTGGTTGGTCTTTTTGAAGATACAAATTTGTGCGCAATTCATGCCAAGCGTGTAACAATTATGCCAAAAGATATCCAATTGGCCAGACGCATCCGTGGTGAACGTGCTTAAGTGTACATTTTATCTTGCATTCTCATCGGTCCTTTTAAGGACCACAACAAAATCCCTAAGAGATGTGTTTTTGATTTTAATATTCAAAATTAGGTTAATTATTTCTAGGTAGAAACATTTTTGATTGGGTTTTAGGCGAATAGATTTATAAAATAATACACTGCAATAAAAAAAAAATGCAGAGATTATTTTATGCTTACAACTACACGTTATTTTATCAATATAAATGCATTTTCATCGGAAATTCTAAATCGAAAAATTCAAGAGAAAGTGATTTAAGCGTTTTCATACTCAACTTGTATATCTTATGTTTGAAGTAAAAATTTGATTAAACTTTTGAAATTTTGATTTGTAATCATTGTAATAACAAAATACTTTGTTTTTTATATGGTTATGAATACTAAACCATACTCCATATTTAAACAAACACGATTTTAAGCTAGAATAGTAAAAGAAAACCATAAAACAATGAGTTTAAACAGCAATTCTATCCGTTGTTGGAGTGAATAATTAAATAATAATATTGAAAACAAATGACATTATCTCATATGAAAGTCTGTGAAACTTCATGTTTTGATATTTATACAGGAAATATGATAAATATTACATTTATTTAAAGAACTTAAGAATACAACAGAGCAAAAACTCTCAAATAGATAGAAATTTTCTGTACATTCCTTCTCCGTGATTCTCATAAATGAAAATCAGAAAGTGCATTATTACGCTTTGAAGTTAATAAAGTGTCAAAGTGTTTAAGTGAAAAAAAAAAAAGAAAACAATCAAAATGGTTGATGTTGTCGCTGCTTCTCCTGCTGCTGTTGTTGCTGAAAAGAAACCAAAAAAGGCTGCTGCCAATGGTGTTAAGAAGCAAAAATCAACTCCATCTCATCCGCCAACCCAAGAAATGGTTGACGCTGCAATTAAAACACTAAAGGAGCGCGGTGGTTCTTCGCTTTTGGCTATTAAAAAGTACATCGCAGCAACTTATAAAGTTGATACCCAAAAATTGGGTACTTACATTAAAAAATATTTGAAAAGTGCTGTTGCTAGTGGTAAATTATTGCAAACAAAGGGAAAGGGTGCTACTGGTTCTTTTAAATTATCTGGGGCCGCTAATAAGGAGCCTAAAGTCAAGTCAGCTGAAAAGAAAAAAGCAGTGAAACCAAAAAGTGCTACTTCAAGTGTTAAAAAAGTGAAAAAATCTGCAGTTGGTGAGAAGAAAATTAAAAAAACTGTCGCAGCAGGAGCAAAAAAAACGGTTGAAAAGAAAAAGTTGGAAAAATCAAAAGTAAACAGCATCAAAAAAACCAGCACGGTTAAGGCGAAACCAACAAAGCCCACAAAAGCTGTTGCTCCAAAAGCCAAAGTACCTAAGGCAAAGTCCGCAGCCGCTGCTAAACCAAAAAAAGCAGTTCCAGCTAAGAAAGCAAAGAAATAATTTCATTGCATCTAGCAGCAAACAAAAAACATTTAAATAAGTCCTTTTTAGGACTACAAATTGGTTCATCTAAGAGATAAAAAATGTGTTTTAAGGTTATTTAACGGGACAATATAATACGGTAAATAGTATTTTTTGTACAAAGTCCCGTTATGTTGGATTTCGCCAACGACCATACCACGTTGAAATTATCGGTTCTCGTCAGTCGATTCCCAACTCTTGAAGAGAAAGGACGGCTAGTTAGCGGCGGAGCAAATTCTAAGTGTTTTAAAGTGAATAAAGTGGAATTGTAAAGTGCAAAAGTAAAAAGTGTCAGTGGTGTAGTGGTGGAGCGCTAGAGCTCCTACGCCCGAACTACTGGTTCAATTCCCAGCCACGGCGGGTTTTTTTTCAAGTGAAAAAATAATAAAACTATAAATAAAGTGATAAGTGATATAGACACTAAAAAACAAGCGATGGACCCCCGTCTAAAGGCGGTCCCCCGCAAAAGCCCAGCATTGCTGGAAAAAAATGTGCCGCCTGAAGGCAACAAAACGGCAACTGCTGCAACACCAGCAGTAACAGCAACAAAAACAACAACAACAACATCATCATCATCAGCTGCAGCAGCAGCACCAACAAGAGCCGTGACGACAGCAGTGCCCAAGCGCGGTGGTGTGTCGTCAATAAAAATTATCTGTGGAACAAGTGGTGTTCCCAAGGTAGTGGAAAGGGCTGTGTCCACAGGTAAAATAACAGCACCATCGTCAGCCGCGATGGCATTGAAAGCAGCAGCGTCAGCTATGGGCGCACCAAACGAGACAATTCCTGATGAGTCGCCAGAGGACCATCATCAAAAAATTGAGAAGAGGAGACGTAAGCTGCACCCACAGCCGAATCTGTCAGCCAAAAGACTGGCTTCTGATAAGGGGGGTGGTGTCTGCGCAATGGCAGCATCATCAGCAGAGAGCCTGAGCTCTTATGAGTCAGGTGGTCACCGCCAATACGTTGGAGAAGGCAACCCATTCAGGGAGTTGTCACAGGACGAGGACGAAGACCTTGTGGCGGAAGAGGAGGAGATAGATGAGGAGGCAGCCCTGAACAAGCTGATTCAGGAGCTCCTCCTCAAAAGAGAGAAAATACGCCAGGCCAAGCTGGAAAAAAAGGAGCTGCTCAAACAACAGCAGCTCCAAGCTTATGAGGAGCTCCAAGAGCAGCAGCAAAAGCAGCAGCAACAACATCAGCAGAGACAACAACCACATAAAGTGCTACAGCAGCCAGGACAACAACAGCAGCAGCAGAGACAACAGCAACAGCAGAGACAACCGCAACAGCAGAGACAACAGCAACAACAGCAGAGACAACAACCACCGAAGGGGCAACAACAACAACAACAACCACAGGCATCACCGAAAACAAAGAGGGAGAAAATCCCTCCCATTAATGTAAGTGATTTTGAAATTAGTGACTGCATAAAATTATGCAAGAAAATAACATTAAATTTTAGTATTAAGCGCCTTAGTGCGAATAAGCACATAATCATGTGTGAAACAATGGAGGAGTACCAAAAGGTACGCACCGTCCTGGAGAAAACCCAAGTGGAGTACTTTACGTACACTCCAAGGGCCTCCAAATTGAAAACCGTCGTTCTGAAGGGAATTGATCCCTCAATAGAGACGGAGGAGCTCGAAAAAGAGCTCAAAAAGTTGGAAAGCGATGACCTCAAGTTCGTGGGTGTCAAGCCGTTTTCGTCGTCTGTGGCAAGGGGTGGTAACCGAAAATTACCATTCTTCTTGGTGCAGCTCACTCCCGAGAGCAGAATTGATAGTTTGAGGAAAATTAAATACCTCTACTATCACTCTGTCAAATGGGAAACATTAAAAAGATCTGACCGCATACTTCAATGTATGCGCTGTCAGAGGTTCGGGCACGCCGCGCCTAACTGCAACATGCAGTTCAGGTGCGTCAAGTGCGATAAGGACCACAGACATGGAGAATGTCCTCTTGGTAAGGACAGAGTTGAGGACCGTAGTGTTCTTTCGTGTGTGCTCTGCGGGAACTCTGGGCATCCCGCCAATTTCAGGGGTTGTCCACGGTTCCAAGAGCAGAAAAAGCGAGTCCAGGCCCGCAAACAGTTTTCCGAGGATGAGAAGCGTCAAAAGACCCGCTCGTTCACTAATTTTGTGGCGCCCAACGTGTCCTTTGCCCAAATGGCAGCTGGACCGGGTAGAGCCACAATGACAGTAAATCCACCGAGGGTAGCTCAAAAGGCGCCTGAAGTGGACTTGGACTTGAAAGCGATCCTTCTGTCTCTGCACGGAAAGATCGATAAGTTCCAAGCACAACTTAATGAACAAGCGGGTCGAATAGACGTTCTCTATTCGGAGCTGCTTGGTAGGTCTGGCGTGCGATAAGTCCAATGGCTACGCTAGACGAGGGAATATTAAAGATCCTTGCGGTGAATGTTAATTCACTAGTCAGGATCGAGAAAAGAATGTCATTGTCCAACCTGTTGCAAACCGAAAACCCAGATGTGCTTTTGGTTAGCGAAACTAAGCTAAATCAGAGGCACAAATTGGGATACAGAAACTACCATGTAGTTAGGAGAGACCGGCCCATCTCTGCATATGATTATGCGGGAGGGGTCGGAATCTTAATTCGAAAAGGCCTGCGCCATAGGGTTATATATAGCGGGGACGTGCGTAGGTTCCAGTTGCTGGAAGCATGCATCATATGCATTCCTCTCCATAGCCGGAGGAGATTGTATGTGGTGTCGCTTTACGCGCCTGAAGCACCTCCATCAAATCTATTTTTAACAGAGCTCGAGACACTTTTTCGAAGCCTTCAGCTTCATTCGGAGGAGAATTATTTCTTCTTGGCTGGAGATGTAAACGCAAAACATGCGGCATGGGGAAATGTGACTCCCAACACTAGGGGCAACCATTTTTATGACTGGTGGCGCCTCAATACGATTGAGTACAAACTGGATTTGTACGCGACGGATATCGCTTCTTTCCCGAGAAGCGGTGCTTTCTTGGACTTGGCCTTAACGGACGCAAGACTTGAACTGACAAACGCGGATCGACTCACGCGGAACTGTTTGCGTGCGGTCGAGTACGATAGTGACCACTACGGACTCGCCGCCGCATTTCGGATCCCGAACGAGCAAACGATGCTGGAGGAGTGCGAATCGATGTGTTCTTTCGATTATGGAAGGGCACGCTGGCCGCACTTCTCCGGGTTGTTAAAACGTGAAATTCGTTTGAGTGGGATTGATCCACCAACTAACGAAAACATGACGAACATTGACATCGATCGTCATCTAGTACAGATGGACGATGTCATTAAACGAACAATGGAGCGGACTATCCCTCAGATAGTACGTTCCGACGACGACCAGACAGAAAAGTACAGGAACGCTACAATAGACGCACTTTACAGACAAAAAAGCAGGCTGCTCTCTAGGCTTAAACAGCTTCATAGACAGTTTGCAGACCGCAACGAACCAGAGGTAAGGTCACTGAACTCAGAGATCCGAAACCTGAAACAGTTGATTAAACAAAATTACAGAAATTCTGTAAGTCTGTATTGGGGCAATCGAATTCGGGCTATAAAAACCAGTAGTCCGAATATGTTCCCACAGATAAATAGACTGTTCAGGAAGAAAGATCACAATGATGTTTCAACTGTCCGAATCTCCCAGACAACTGAAAACAGACAGACATTACTGACTGCGGGCATAAGTCCGGAAAATGTAGCTTCGACCGATGGTTTTTTTGTGGTCGAGGATCCCCAGGAGAAGGTAGACTTACTGGGCGCTTGTTTCGAGGCCGTGTATACGGTGAACAATCCTGTTCGCCGTAATCACGACATTGAGAATAGGGCCCTGGTGAGTCACTTTTATCTGCGCAATGAACTTGAGAATTGGCGATCTGAGAATAACAGTTTTACTGTTTTCAGTGATGAAAACCATGCGAATGCCGTTGTCGCCAATATGCGAGAACCACCTCATTTGTTCATTACGACAGATGATCTCTTGGGGATCCTTGATTCTCTTAAGAACAAAAAATCGGCGGGAGTTGATGGTATCCCAAATGTCGTATTGAGGCACCTGCCCCTAGAGGCTGTGGAGATTTTCACAACGCTGTTCAACAATGCGCTGAATAATGCATATTATCCGGCGCATTGGAAAATGGCAGTGGTACATCCAATCCCGAAAAAGGGAAAGGATAATACTAACCCTGCTAATCTTCGGTCAATTAGTTTGCTTCCGAATATTAGCAAGGTGTTTGAGAAGGTTGTTAATAGAGCTCTGCTGAAATGGGTCGAGGACAACAAAATAATCCCGGACAACCAATTTGGTTTCAGGGCGAGGCATGACACTATTCATGCCGCGTCAAAACTGGTTTCCGACATTCAATGGAATAAATGCAAGAACCAATGCACGGGTGCTTGTCTGGTTGACTTTGAAAAGGCCTTCGACACCGTATGGTTAGAGGGGCTTTTCTACAAGTTGATCAGACTGGGAATGCACAAACCCTTGCTATATATAATTTATAATATGCTTATGGAAAAGAAGTTCGTGGTCAAATGTGGCAACGTAACTTCGAGCAGAGTCTATAATATCAAAAACGGTTTGCAACAGGGTGCGGTGAATTCTCCGATCCTGTTTAATATTTACACGAGTGATCTGGTACGTTCACTCAGTCATGCTATAGCGTATGCCGACGATTTGGTCGCATACAGATCAGGTCCTAAGATCGAGGTCATCAACATCCTTCTGCAGCGTGACTTCGAGCAAATTAAAGGATATTGCGACGACTGGAAGTTGAAAATCAATTTCCAGAAGACGGAAACAATCCTGTTCAGAACCCCATTGGCTAATGCCACTAGGGATACCAGAAAAAACTGGAAAAAATTGGCCATTATTGGACAGAATGGGCAGGCATTGGCGGTGAAAAACGTGGTCAGGTATCTTGGAATCTGGCTCGACCAGTATCTGTATTTTAATAAACATATAGATGCTTGTCTTGCTGGAGCTAAGATGGCCTTTTCTCTGACAAGAAGACTGTTTCATAGCAGTCAACTTGCTTCTAGGGTTAAGGTCATATGCTACGTGGCCCTAATAAGGCCCATCATCGCTTATGGCTGTCCATTGTGGTTCAATATAGCGCCATCGTATATGGAAAGGATTCGGGTTTTCGAGAGACAATGTCTTAGGACATGTCTCGGGTTGTTTCGAACACCTGAATCTGAGTACATAAAATATTATCCCAACACGGTATTATATGATGGGGCTCACTTGAATAGGATTGACAATTTCCTCATTAAGGTGACTCGAAGGCACGTTGCGAGGGCGATGACCAACGATAATAGCCTGATCTTCGGGGCATACTACCCCAATGAAGCACACATGGAGAGAACGCTTCGATCTGGCTTTGTTCCGCCAGAGGCTTTTCTCCATATTGATAAAAAAGGGCTGGTACAGACGAGGGATGGTATCCCGGTACTATACCACCGCTACCGCAGAGCGACTGATAAGCGGCTCACCTACGACGGGGACGTCGCTAATGCTCCCGAGCTCCTTCGGTTTAGTACCGCGATAGGGGGGAGGGATCATATTGATACGGTTAAGCAATTCACCGACTATTGGTGGCTTGCGGAGAGAATGGAAGAGGTGGGTACGCCTTTCCAGGTCGGTGCGTTGCCTTAGGTAACTCCTCTTAATTTTAAGTAGTAATAAGTTTAAGTTGGTTGGTTGTGCTCTGCA
The DNA here is from genome assembly GCA_963576555.1 of Ferdinandea cuprea. Lineage (NCBI taxonomy): Eukaryota > Metazoa > Arthropoda > Insecta > Diptera > Syrphidae > Ferdinandea > Ferdinandea cuprea. The sequence continues at coordinate 123,749,555 of OY754958.1, read as the reverse complement.
TGTCGGTGGCAAGGTGTGGTGTTGCTGAGAGGCGACTGACACATTTCGGTGTCAGTGGACTCTCGGTGACGCATGTGCGCTACGTTGGCGGCTGCTGGGTGCTGCTAATGGTGTTGGGGGATGGGCACCGTTGCCTCTGTAGATGAGGCGGCGAGTGCACATAACCTCCGACTATACGTAGTATTAGTTTGGTAATTTTAAGTAGTATTAGTTAGATTTTAAGTTTTGAATGTATAGTTTTAAGTAGTTTTTAGTTCTTAGTTTTAATTCAAAAATTAAAAAAAATATAGATGTCAAGTTTTTTAAAAAATTTTCTTGTTAAAAAAATATATATTGAAAAAAATAATATGTATTATTAATTAAGGCCGAAAGGTAATAGTATTAAGTGATATAGTTAAGTTTAGAGCGTCCGCATGAGGACCAGTAATCTAGAATAAGTATCCTGTTAATTTTAAGTTAGATTTAATCATTTTTGTCTAGTCTGTAAGTTTTTTATTGAGAAAATAATAAAAATGAATTTGAAATGAATTATCGGTTCTCGTCCGATCACCGCAATCAAGCAACGTCGGGCGTGGTTAGTACTTAGATGGGGGACCGCTTGGGAATACCGCGTGTTGTTGGCATTGTGTCCACCTTTTTGCTGCTGTATATCGAAAATATAACGCTCACGTTTTGCATTTTCTGAATTAAAAAAAAAAAATTTTGAAAAAAAATTTTCGGATTATTTGCTCTTTTACACATTTTGATGTGAGAACATTGATAAAAAAATTCAACTTACACATAAAGTATGTATTCATTATTCTCTTGTTTCTTTTTTTTGGTGTCCAACAATTTCAATGTACATCTGATGTAATGGGAAACAAATTGACATTTGATAATTTAAACAAATTTAAACGAAATTCTAATTTGGCAGCACTTAGATTTAAGGCATTCAATCGATGATAATTATCTAAAACTACAATGAAATAAGAATCAAATTGACGTTTTATAATTTTGATAAATTTAAACTACTACAATTAGCTACTAAGATTCAATTGTTTTTGTTTATGTAAAGTAGATTTTCTACTAGAAAACAATTTTTTTGCACAGTACAGATTTTTCAATACGAAAATAGATACATACTTAGATTTAATATATTATTATATGCAAAGTACTTTTTTTTTTTAATTTCAATCAATGTTAGAAAATCTCTCAAATGAATATTTTGAGGCCCTGAAAAGGGCCGTTTTTCATGAAATTAGATGTCTTTGAAAAATAAAAACATTTACTTCGAGCTAGTGTATTTTGTGACTGCTTTAGTGCCTTCACTGACGGCATGCTTGGCAAGTTCACCAGGCAATAACAAACGGACGGCAGTTTGAATTTCCCGACTGGTAATTGTGCAGCGCTTGTTGTAGTGTGCCAAACGTGATGCTTCAGCAGCAATTCGCTCAAAAATATCATTAACAAAACTGTTCATGATACTCATGGCTTTTGATGAAATACCAGTATCAGGATGCACTTGCTTCAACACTTTGTAAATGTAGATTGCGTAGCTTTCCTTCCTCTTGCGCCGTTTCTTCTTATCGGTTTTGGTGATATTCTTTTGTGCCTTTCCAGCTTTTTTAGCTGCTTTTCCACTAGTCTTAGGAGGCATATTTCTTTTTATTTCACTTTTTCACTTTAACTTCACTGCTTGATGATTAAACGAGAACTGTAAGTGTTCGGAGATCTGCCCTTGCTTTTATTTACTCTCACCACCATCTGTTCACATTCGATTGCAGAACACCAATGCCGTACATTTCGACCAAAGAAATTTCGTATAAATAAAAGTGACGACCTATTGGGAATTTCAAAACGTTGTGAACAGTGAAACAGTGAAGTTCTTCTCCTACAAGTTAAATAAATAAAACAAATTAAAAATGTCTGGTCGTGGTAAAGGTGGAAAAGTGAAGGGAAAGGCAAAGTCTCGCTCCAATCGTGCTGGTCTACAGTTTCCTGTTGGTCGTATTCATCGTTTACTCCGTAAGGGAAATTATGCTGAACGTGTTGGCGCTGGAGCTCCAGTGTATTTGGCAGCTGTTATGGAATACTTGGCTGCTGAAGTTTTGGAATTGGCAGGAAATGCCGCTCGTGACAATAAGAAAACTAGGATCATTCCACGTCATTTGCAATTGGCCATCCGTAACGATGAAGAATTAAATAAATTGCTTTCTGGAGTTACAATTGCACAAGGAGGAGTTCTGCCCAACATTCAAGCAGTTTTGTTGCCCAAGAAAACCGAAAAGAGCGCATAAATGCAAAATATCAGTGCGCACTAATACTGATAATATATTTCTTTATCAAAAACCGTCCTTTTAAGGACGACAAAATGATTACGTTAAGACTATTAAAATATTTCAATTAAAAAAAAAATTGCGAAATTCTATTGTGTACTACTCAAATTTGCCGCCATTTTATGTTTTCACCCAAGCCACGCTTCTTTTTTTTCCAATATGAATTACACAAAAAATTCCTCCAGTGTTTTCTGTTTTTCGCATGCGTTGTTTTTTTTTCTTTTATTCCATTAAAACTTTCACACAAATAAATAGAAATAAAAATCAATTCATATCGCTTAAAAGATTTTTTTGTGGTCCTTAAAAGGACCGATTGTTCATTAGAAAATAAATTTCACGTTATTTATTTAACCTCCGAAACCATAAAGAGTACGTCCCTGCCTCTTCAATGCATAAACAACATCCATAGCAGTGACTGTCTTACGCTTGGCGTGTTCAGTATATGTAACAGCATCGCGAATAACATTTTCCAAAAACACTTTCAGTACACCACGAGTTTCTTCGTAGATTAAACCAGAAATACGTTTTACACCACCACGACGAGCTAAACGACGAATTGCAGGCTTTGTAATACCTTGGATATTATCACGCAACACTTTACGATGACGTTTAGCACCCCCCTTTCCTAATCCTTTTCCACCTTTACCGCGACCAGTCATATTATTTTAATATTTTATTTAACCACTGACACTGAATTCTGCACTAAAAGTGAATTTTTTTAATTTTGTTTATCTTTTAAGATTGCCGAATACCCTCGCCTTTTCACTGTTCACACTGTAATAAAATTTGTATGGAAATGTCACTTGTATTTATACTGAAATTCCAATACGATCTCCTATTGGAAATGGAAAAGAATAGAACACTGGAACATAAAACAAATTTGCCTTGGTTATGTATAAAAGACATTTCAGAAGTCCAACAAGCTCATTTAATCGTGAAAAGTGTTAGTGTTCAGTTCGTGAAGTGAAAAAAGAAAAAAAATTGTGACGTTTAAGTGATGGCGCGTACAAAGCAAACAGCTCGCAAATCCACTGGTGGAAAAGCACCAAGGAAACAATTGGCAACCAAAGCAGCTCGTAAAAGTGCTCCAGCTACAGGAGGTGTTAAAAAACCACATCGTTATCGTCCAGGCACAGTTGCACTTCGTGAAATTCGCCGTTATCAGAAGAGTACCGAGTTATTGATTCGCAAATTGCCTTTCCAGCGTTTAGTTCGTGAAATAGCTCAAGACTTTAAAACTGATTTGCGTTTCCAGAGTTCAGCAGTGATGGCACTTCAAGAAGCTAGTGAAGCATATTTGGTTGGTCTTTTTGAAGATACAAATTTGTGCGCAATTCATGCCAAGCGTGTAACAATTATGCCAAAAGATATCCAATTGGCCAGACGCATCCGTGGTGAACGTGCTTAAGTGTACATTTTATCTTGCATTTTAATCGGTCCTTTTAAGGACCACAACAAAATCCCTAAGAGATGTGTTTTTGATTTTAATATTCAAAATTAGGTTAATTATTTCTAGGTAGAAACATTTTTGATTGGGTTTTAGGCGAATAGATTTATAAAATAATACACTGCAATAAAAAAAAAATGCAGAGATTATTTTATGCTTACAACTACACGTTATTTTATCAATATAAATGCATTTTCATCGGAAATTCTAAATCGAAAAATTCAAGAGAAAGTGATTTAAGCGTTTTCATACTCAACTTGTATATCTTATGTTTGAAGTAAAAATTTGATTAAACTTTTGAAATTTTGATTTGTAATCATTGTAATAACAAAATACTTTGTTTTTTATATGGTTATGAATACTAAACCATACTCCATATTTAAACAAACACGATTTTAAGCTAGAATAGTAAAAGAAAACCATAAAACAATGAGTTTAAACAGCAATTCTATCCGTTGTTGGAGTGAATAATTAAATAATAATATTGAAAACAAATGACATTATCTCATATGAAAGTCTGTGAAACTTCATGTTTTGATATTTATACAGGAAATATGATAAATATTACATTTATTTAAAGAACTTAAGAATACAACAGAGCAAAAACTCTCAAATAGATAGAAATTTTCTGTACATTCCTTCTCCGTGATTCTCATAAATGAAAATCAGAAAGTGCATTATTACGCTTTGAAGTTAATAAAGTGTCAAAGTGTTTAAGTGAAAAAAAAAAAAAGAAAACAATCAAAATGGTTGATGTTGTCGCTGCTTCTCCTGCTGCTGTTGTTGCTGAAAAGAAACCAAAAAAGGCTGCTGCCAATGGTGTTAAGAAGCAAAAATCAACTCCATCTCATCCGCCAACCCAAGAAATGGTTGACGCTGCAATTAAAACACTAAAGGAGCGCGGTGGTTCTTCGCTTTTGGCTATTAAAAAGTACATCGCAGCAACTTATAAAGTTGATACCCAAAAATTGGGTACTTACATTAAAAAATATTTGAAAAGTGCTGTTGCTAGTGGTAAATTATTGCAAACAAAGGGAAAGGGTGCTACTGGTTCTTTTAAATTATCTGGGGCCGCTAATAAGGAGCCTAAAGTCAAGTCAGCTGAAAAGAAAAAAGCAGTGAAACCAAAAAGTGCTACTTCAAGTGTTAAAAAAGTGAAAAAATCTGCAGTTGGTGAGAAGAAAATTAAAAAAACTGTCGCAGCAGGAGCAAAAAAAACGGTTGAAAAGAAAAAGTTGGAAAAATCAAAAGTAAACAGCATCAAAAAAACCAGCACGGTTAAGGCGAAACCAACAAAGCCCACAAAAGCTGTTGCTCCAAAAGCCAAAGTACCTAAGGCAAAGTCCGCAGCCGCTGCTAAACCAAAAAAAGCAGTTCCAGCTAAGAAAGCAAAGAAATAATTTCATTGCATCTAGCAGCAAACAAAAAACATTTAAATAAGTCCTTTTTAGGACTACAAATTGGTTCATCTAAGAGATAAAAAATGTGTTTTAAGGTTATTTAACGGGACAATATAATACGGTAAATAGTATTTTTTGTACAAAGTCCCGTTATGTTGGATTTCGCCAACGACCATACCACGTTGAAATTATCGGTTCTCGTCCGATCACCGCAATCAAGCAACGTCGGGCGTGGTTAGTACTTAGATGGGGGACCGCTTGGGAATACCGCGTGTTGTTGGCATTGTGTCCACCTTTTTGCTGCTGTATATCGAAAATATAACGCTCACGTTTTGCATTTTCTGAATTAAAAAAAAAAAATTTTGAAAAAAAATTTTCGGATTATTTGCTCTTTTACACATTTTGATGTGAGAACATTGATAAAAAAATTCAACTTACACATAAAGTATGTATTCATTATTCTCTTGTTTCTTTTTTTTGGTGTCCAACAATTTCAATGTACATCTGATGTAATGGGAAACAAATTGACATTTGATAATTTAAACAAATTTAAACGAAATTCTAATTTGGCAGCACTTAGATTTAAGGCATTCAATCGATGATAATTATCTAAAACTACAATGAAATAAGAATCAAATTGACGTTTTATAATTTTGATAAATTTAAACTACTACAATTAGCTACTAAGATTCAATTGTTTTTGTTTATGTAAAGTAGATTTTCTACTAGAAAACAATTTTTTTGCACAGTACAGATTTTTCAATACGAAAATAGATACATACTTAGATTTAATATATTATTATATGCAAAGTACTTTTTTTTTTTAATTTCAATCAATGTTAGAAAATCTCTCAAATGAATATTTTGAGGCCCTGAAAAGGGCCGTTTTTCATGAAATTAGATGTCTTTGAAAAATAAAAACATTTACTTCGAGCTAGTGTATTTTGTGACTGCTTTAGTGCCTTCACTGACGGCATGCTTGGCAAGTTCACCAGGCAATAACAAACGGACGGCAGTTTGAATTTCCCGACTGGTAATTGTGCAGCGCTTGTTGTAGTGTGCCAAACGTGATGCTTCAGCAGCAATTCGCTCAAAAATATCATTAACAAAACTGTTCATGATACTCATGGCTTTTGATGAAATACCAGTATCAGGATGCACTTGCTTCAACACTTTGTAAATGTAGATTGCGTAGCTTTCCTTCCTCTTGCGCCGTTTCTTCTTATCGGTTTTGGTGATATTCTTTTGTGCCTTTCCAGCTTTTTTAGCTGCTTTTCCACTAGTCTTAGGAGGCATATTTCTTTTTATTTCACTTTTTCACTTTAACTTCACTGCTTGATGATTAAACGAGAACTGTAAGTGTTCGGAGATCTGCCCTTGCTTTTATTTACTCTCACCACCATCTGTTCACATTCGATTGCAGAACACCAATGCCGTACATTTCGACCAAAGAAATTTCGTATAAATAAAAGTGACGACCTATTGGGAATTTCAAAACGTTGTGAACAGTGAAACAGTGAAGTTCTTCTCCTACAAGTTAAATAAATAAAACAAATTAAAAATGTCTGGTCGTGGTAAAGGTGGAAAAGTGAAGGGAAAGGCAAAGTCTCGCTCCAATCGTGCTGGTCTACAGTTTCCTGTTGGTCGTATTCATCGTTTACTCCGTAAGGGAAATTATGCTGAACGTGTTGGCGCTGGAGCTCCAGTGTATTTGGCAGCTGTTATGGAATACTTGGCTGCTGAAGTTTTGGAATTGGCAGGAAATGCCGCTCGTGACAATAAGAAAACTAGGATCATTCCACGTCATTTGCAATTGGCCATCCGTAACGATGAAGAATTAAATAAATTGCTTTCTGGAGTTACAATTGCACAAGGAGGAGTTCTGCCCAACATTCAAGCAGTTTTGTTGCCCAAGAAAACCGAAAAGAGCGCATAAATGCAAAATATCAGTGCGCACTAATACTGATAATATATTTCTTTATCAAAAACCGTCCTTTTAAGGACGACAAAATGATTACGTTAAGACTATTAAAATATTTCAATTAAAAAAAAAATTGCGAAATTCTATTGTGTACTACTCAAATTTGCCGCCATTTTATGTTTTCACCCAAGCCACGCTTCTTTTTTTTCCAATATGAATTACACAAAAAATTCCTCCAGTGTTTTCTGTTTTTCGCATGCGTTGTTTTTTTTTCTTTTATTCCATTAAAACTTTCACACAAATAAATAGAAATAAAAATCAATTCATATCGCTTAAAAGATTTTTTTGTGGTCCTTAAAAGGACCGATTGTTCATTAGAAAATAAATTTCACGTTATTTATTTAACCTCCGAAACCATAAAGAGTACGTCCCTGCCTCTTCAATGCATAAACAACATCCATAGCAGTGACTGTCTTACGCTTGGCGTGTTCAGTATATGTAACAGCATCGCGAATAACATTTTCCAAAAACACTTTCAGTACACCACGAGTTTCTTCGTAGATTAAACCAGAAATACGTTTTACACCACCACGACGAGCTAAACGACGAATTGCAGGCTTTGTAATACCTTGGATATTATCACGCAACACTTTACGATGACGTTTAGCACCCCCCTTTCCTAATCCTTTTCCACCTTTACCGCGACCAGTCATATTATTTTAATATTTTATTTAACCACTGACACTGAATTCTGCACTAAAAGTGAATTTTTTTAATTTTGTTTATCTTTTAAGATAGCCGAATACCCTCGCCTTTTCACTGTTCACACTGTAATAAAATTTGTATGGAAATGTCACTTGTATTTATACTGAAATTCCAATACGATCTCCTATTGGAAATGGAAAAGAATAGAACACTGGAACATAAAACAAATTTGCCTTGGTTATGTATAAAAGACATTTCAGAAGTCCAACAAGCTCATTTAATCGTGAAAAGTGTTAGTGTTCAGTTCGTGAAGTGAAAAAAGAAAAAAAATTGTGACGTTTAAGTGATGGCGCGTACAAAGCAAACAGCTCGCAAATCCACTGGTGGAAAAGCACCAAGGAAACAATTGGCAACCAAAGCAGCTCGTAAAAGTGCTCCAGCTACAGGAGGTGTTAAAAAACCACATCGTTATCGTCCAGGCACAGTTGCACTTCGTGAAATTCGCCGTTATCAGAAGAGTACCGAGTTATTGATTCGCAAATTGCCTTTCCAGCGTTTAGTTCGTGAAATAGCTCAAGACTTTAAAACTGATTTGCGTTTCCAGAGTTCAGCAGTGATGGCACTTCAAGAAGCTAGTGAAGCATATTTGGTTGGTCTTTTTGAAGATACAAATTTGTGCGCAATTCATGCCAAGCGTGTAACAATTATGCCAAAAGATATCCAATTGGCCAGACGCATCCGTGGTGAACGTGCTTAAGTGTACATTTTATCTTGCATTTTAATCGGTCCTTTTAAGGACCACAACAAAATCCCTAAGAGATGTGTTTTTGATTTTAATATTCAAAATTAGGTTAATTATTTCTAGGTAGAAACATTTTTGATTGGGTTTTAGGCGAATAGATTTATAAAATAATACACTGCAATAAAAAAAAAATGCAGAGATTATTTTATGCTTACAACTACACGTTATTTTATCAATATAAATGCATTTTCATCGGAAATTCTAAATCGAAAAATTCAAGAGAAAGTGATTTAAGCGTTTTCATACTCAACTTGTATATCTTATGTTTGAAGTAAAAATTTGATTAAACTTTTGAAATTTTGATTTGTAATCATTGTAATAACAAAATACTTTGTTTTTTATATGGTTATGAATACTAAACCATACTCCATATTTAAACAAACACGATTTTAAGCTAGAATAGTAAAAGAAAACCATAAAACAATGAGTTTAAACAGCAATTCTATCCGTTGTTGGAGTGAATAATTAAATAATAATATTGAAAACAAATGACATTATCTCATATGAAAGTCTGTGAAACTTCATGTTTTGATATTTATACAGGAAATATGATAAATATTACATTTATTTAAAGAACTTAAGAATACAACAGAGCAAAAACTCTCAAATAGATAGAAATTTTCTGTACATTCCTTCTCCGTGATTCTCATAAATGAAAATCAGAAAGTGCATTATTACGCTTTGAAGTTAATAAAGTGTCAAAGTGTTTAAGTGAAAAAAAAAAAAAGAAAACAATCAAAATGGTTGATGTTGTCGCTGCTTCTCCTGCTGCTGTTGTTGCTGAAAAGAAACCAAAAAAGGCTGCTGCCAATGGTGTTAAGAAGCAAAAATCAACTCCATCTCATCCGCCAACCCAAGAAATGGTTGACGCTGCAATTAAAACACTAAAGGAGCGCGGTGGTTCTTCGCTTTTGGCTATTAAAAAGTACATCGCAGCAACTTATAAAGTTGATACCCAAAAATTGGGTACTTACATTAAAAAATATTTGAAAAGTGCTGTTGCTAGTGGTAAATTATTGCAAACAAAGGGAAAGGGTGCTACTGGTTCTTTTAAATTATCTGGGGCCGCTAATAAGGAGCCTAAAGTCAAGTCAGCTGAAAAGAAAAAAGCAGTGAAACCAAAAAGTGCTACTTCAAGTGTTAAAAAAGTGAAAAAATCTGCAGTTGGTGAGAAGAAAATTAAAAAAACTGTCGCAGCAGGAGCAAAAAAAACGGTTGAAAAGAAAAAGTTGGAAAAATCAAAAGTAAACAGCATCAAAAAAACCAGCACGGTTAAGGCGAAACCAACAAAGCCCACAAAAGCTGTTGCTCCAAAAGCCAAAGTACCTAAGGCAAAGTCCGCAGCCGCTGCTAAACCAAAAAAAGCAGTTCCAGCTAAGAAAGCAAAGAAATAATTTCATTGCATCTAGCAGCAAACAAAAAACATTTAAATAAGTCCTTTTTAGGACTACAAATTGGTTCATCTAAGAGATAAAAAATGTGTTTTAAGGTTATTTAACGGGACAATATAATACGGTAAATAGTATTTTTTGTACAAAGTCCCGTTATGTTGGATTTCGCCAACGACCATACCACGTTGAAATTATCGGTTCTCGTCCGATCACCGCAATCAAGCAACGTCGGGCGTGGTTAGTACTTAGATGGGGGACCGCTTGGGAATACCGCGTGTTGTTGGCATTGTGTCCACCTTTTTGCTGCTGTATATCGAAAATATAACGCTCACGTTTTGCATTTTCTGAATTAAAAAAAAAAAATTTTGAAAAAAAATTTTCGGATTATTTGCTCTTTTACACATTTTGATGTGAGAACATTGATAAAAAAATTCAACTTACACATAAAGTATGTATTCATTATTCTCTTGTTTCTTTTTTTTGGTGTCCAACAATTTCAATGTACATCTGATGTAATGGGAAACAAATTGACATTTGATAATTTAAACAAATTTAAACGAAATTCTAATTTGGCAGCACTTAGATTTAAGGCATTCAATCGATGATAATTATCTAAAACTACAATGAAATAAGAATCAAATTGACGTTTTATAATTTTGATAAATTTAAACTACTACAATTAGCTACTAAGATTCAATTGTTTTTGTTTATGTAAAGTAGATTTTCTACTAGAAAACAATTTTTTTGCACAGTACAGATTTTTCAATACGAAAATAGATACATACTTAGATTTAATATATTATTATATGCAAAGTACTTTTTTTTTTTAATTTCAATCAATGTTAGAAAATCTCTCAAATGAATATTTTGAGGCCCTGAAAAGGGCCGTTTTTCATGAAATTAGATGTCTTTGAAAAATAAAAACATTTACTTCGAGCTAGTGTATTTTGTGACTGCTTTAGTGCCTTCACTGACGGCATGCTTGGCAAGTTCACCAGGCAATAACAAACGGACGGCAGTTTGAATTTCCCGACTGGTAATTGTGCAGCGCTTGTTGTAGTGTGCCAAACGTGATGCTTCAGCAGCAATTCGCTCAAAAATATCATTAACAAAACTGTTCATGATACTCATGGCTTTTGATGAAATACCAGTATCAGGATGCACTTGCTTCAACACTTTGTAAATGTAGATTGCGTAGCTTTCCTTCCTCTTGCGCCGTTTCTTCTTATCGGTTTTGGTGATATTCTTTTGTGCCTTTCCAGCTTTTTTAGCTGCTTTTCCACTAGTCTTAGGAGGCATATTTCTTTTTATTTCACTTTTTCACTTTAACTTCACTGCTTGATGATTAAACGAGAACTGTAAGTGTTCGGAGATCTGCCCTTGCTTTTATTTACTCTCACCACCATCTGTTCACATTCGATTGCAGAACACCAATGCCGTACATTTCGACCAAAGAAATTTCGTATAAATAAAAGTGACGACCTATTGGGAATTTCAAAACGTTGTGAACAGTGAAACAGTGAAGTTCTTCTCCTACAAGTTAAATAAATAAAACAAATTAAAAATGTCTGGTCGTGGTAAAGGTGGAAAAGTGAAGGGAAAGGCAAAGTCTCGCTCCAATCGTGCTGGTCTACAGTTTCCTGTTGGTCGTATTCATCGTTTACTCCGTAAGGGAAATTATGCTGAACGTGTTGGCGCTGGAGCTCCAGTGTATTTGGCAGCTGTTATGGAATACTTGGCTGCTGAAGTTTTGGAATTGGCAGGAAATGCCGCTCGTGACAATAAGAAAACTAGGATCATTCCACGTCATTTGCAATTGGCCATCCGTAACGATGAAGAATTAAATAAATTGCTTTCTGGAGTTACAATTGCACAAGGAGGAGTTCTGCCCAACATTCAAGCAGTTTTGTTGCCCAAGAAAACCGAAAAGAGCGCATAAATGCAAAATATCAGTGCGCACTAATACTGATAATATATTTCTTTATCAAAAACCGTCCTTTTAAGGACGACAAAATGATTACGTTAAGACTATTAAAATATTTCAATTAAAAAAAAAATTGCGAAATTCTATTGTGTACTACTCAAATTTGCCGCCATTTTATGTTTTCACCCAAGCCACGCTTCTTTTTTTTCCAATATGAATTACACAAAAAATTCCTCCAGTGTTTTCTGTTTTTCGCATGCGTTGTTTTTTTTTCTTTTATTCCATTAAAACTTTCACACAAATAAATAGAAATAAAAATCAATTCATATCGCTTAAAAGATTTTTTTGTGGTCCTTAAAAGGACCGATTGTTCATTAGAAAATAAATTTCACGTTATTTATTTAACCTCCGAAACCATAAAGAGTACGTCCCTGCCTCTTCAATGCATAAACAACATCCATAGCAGTGACTGTCTTACGCTTGGCGTGTTCAGTATATGTAACAGCATCGCGAATAACATTTTCCAAAAACACTTTCAGTACACCACGAGTTTCTTCGTAGATTAAACCAGAAATACGTTTTACACCACCACGACGAGCTAAACGACGAATTGCAGGCTTTGTAATACCTTGGATATTATCACGCAACACTTTACGATGACGTTTAGCACCCCCCTTTCCTAATCCTTTTCCACCTTTACCGCGACCAGTCATATTATTTTAATATTTTATTTAACCACTGACACTGAATTCTGCACTAAAAGTGAATTTTTTTAATTTTGTTTATCTTTTAAGATAGCCGAATACCCTCGCCTTTTCACTGTTCACACTGTAATAAAATTTGTATGGAAATGTCACTTGTATTTATACTGAAATTCCAATACGATCTCCTATTGGAAATGGAAAAGAATAGAACACTGGAACATAAAACAAATTTGCCTTGGTTATGTATAAAAGACATTTCAGAAGTCCAACAAGCTCATTTAATCGTGAAAAGTGTTAGTGTTCAGTTCGTGAAGTGAAAAAAGAAAAAAAATTGTGACGTTTAAGTGATGGCGCGTACAAAGCAAACAGCTCGCAAATCCACTGGTGGAAAAGCACCAAGGAAACAATTGGCAACCAAAGCAGCTCGTAAAAGTGCTCCAGCTACAGGAGGTGTTAAAAAACCACATCGTTATCGTCCAGGCACAGTTGCACTTCGTGAAATTCGCCGTTATCAGAAGAGTACCGAGTTATTGATTCGCAAATTGCCTTTCCAGCGTTTAGTTCGTGAAATAGCTCAAGACTTTAAAACTGATTTGCGTTTCCAGAGTTCAGCAGTGATGGCACTTCAAGAAGCTAGTGAAGCATATTTGGTTGGTCTTTTTGAAGATACAAATTTGTGCGCAATTCATGCCAAGCGTGTAACAATTATGCCAAAAGATATCCAATTGGCCAGACGCATCCGTGGTGAACGTGCTTAAGTGTACATTTTATCTTGCATTTTAATCGGTCCTTTTAAGGACCACAACAAAATCCCTAAGAGATGTGTTTTTGATTTTAATATTCAAAATTAGGTTAATTATTTCTAGGTAGAAACATTTTTGATTGGGTTTTAGGCGAATAGATTTATAAAATAATACACTGCAATAAAAAAAAAATGCAGAGATTATTTTATGCTTACAACTACACGTTATTTTATCAATATAAATGCATTTTCATCGGAAATTCTAAATCGAAAAATTCAAGAGAAAGTGATTTAAGCGTTTTCATACTCAACTTGTATATCTTATGTTTGAAGTAAAAATTTGATTAAACTTTTGAAATTTTGATTTGTAATCATTGTAATAACAAAATACTTTGTTTTTTATATGGTTATGAATACTAAACCATACTCCATATTTAAACAAACACGATTTTAAGCTAGAATAGTAAAAGAAAACCATAAAACAATGAGTTTAAACAGCAATTCTATCCGTTGTTGGAGTGAATAATTAAATAATAATATTGAAAACAAATGACATTATCTCATATGAAAGTCTGTGAAACTTCATGTTTTGATATTTATACAGGAAATATGATAAATATTACATTTATTTAAAGAACTTAAGAATACAACAGAGCAAAAACTCTCAAATAGATAGAAATTTTCTGTACATTCCTTCTCCGTGATTCTCATAAATGAAAATCAGAAAGTGCATTATTACGCTTTGAAGTTAATAAAGTGTCAAAGTGTTTAAGTGAAAAAAAAAAAAAGAAAACAATCAAAATGGTTGATGTTGTCGCTGCTTCTCCTGCTGCTGTTGTTGCTGAAAAGAAACCAAAAAAGGCTGCTGCCAATGGTGTTAAGAAGCAAAAATCAACTCCATCTCATCCGCCAACCCAAGAAATGGTTGACGCTGCAATTAAAACACTAAAGGAGCGCGGTGGTTCTTCGCTTTTGGCTATTAAAAAGTACATCGCAGCAACTTATAAAGTTGATACCCAAAAATTGGGTACTTACATTAAAAAATATTTGAAAAGTGCTGTTGCTAGTGGTAAATTATTGCAAACAAAGGGAAAGGGTGCTACTGGTTCTTTTAAATTATCTGGGGCCGCTAATAAGGAGCCTAAAGTCAAGTCAGCTGAAAAGAAAAAAGCAGTGAAACCAAAAAGTGCTACTTCAAGTGTTAAAAAAGTGAAAAAATCTGCAGTTGGTGAGAAGAAAATTAAAAAAACTGTCGCAGCAGGAGCAAAAAAAACGGTTGAAAAGAAAAAGTTGGAAAAATCAAAAGTAAACAGCATCAAAAAAACCAGCACGGTTAAGGCGAAACCAACAAAGCCCACAAAAGCTGTTGCTCCAAAAGCCAAAGTACCTAAGGCAAAGTCCGCAGCCGCTGCTAAACCAAAAAAAGCAGTTCCAGCTAAGAAAGCAAAGAAATAATTTCATTGCATCTAGCAGCAAACAAAAAACATTTAAATAAGTCCTTTTTAGGACTACAAATTGGTTCATCTAAGAGATAAAAAATGTGTTTTAAGGTTATTTAACGGGACAATATAATACGGTAAATAGTATTTTTTGTACAAAGTCCCGTTATGTTGGATTTCGCCAACGACCATACCACGTTGAAATTATCGGTTCTCGTCCGATCACCGCAATCAAGCAACGTCGGGCGTGGTTAGTACTTAGATGGGGGACCGCTTGGGAATACCGCGTGTTGTTGGCATTGTGTCCACCTTTTTGCTGCTGTATATCGAAAATATAACGCTCACGTTTTGCATTTTCTGAATTAAAAAAAAAAAATTTTGAAAAAAAATTTTCGGATTATTTGCTCTTTTACACATTTTGATGTGAGAACATTGATAAAAAAATTCAACTTACACATAAAGTATGTATTCATTATTCTCTTGTTTCTTTTTTTTGGTGTCCAACAATTTCAATGTACATCTGATGTAATGGGAAACAAATTGACATTTGATAATTTAAACAAATTTAAACGAAATTCTAATTTGGCAGCACTTAGATTTAAGGCATTCAATCGATGATAATTATCTAAAACTACAATGAAATAAGAATCAAATTGACGTTTTATAATTTTGATAAATTTAAACTACTACAATTAGCTACTAAGATTCAATTGTTTTTGTTTATGTAAAGTAGATTTTCTACTAGAAAACAATTTTTTTGCACAGTACAGATTTTTCAATACGAAAATAGATACATACTTAGATTTAATATATTATTATATGCAAAGTACTTTTTTTTTTTAATTTCAATCAATGTTAGAAAATCTCTCAAATGAATATTTTGAGGCCCTGAAAAGGGCCGTTTTTCATGAAATTAGATGTCTTTGAAAAATAAAAACATTTACTTCGAGCTAGTGTATTTTGTGACTGCTTTAGTGCCTTCACTGACGGCATGCTTGGCAAGTTCACCAGGCAATAACAAACGGACGGCAGTTTGAATTTCCCGACTGGTAATTGTGCAGCGCTTGTTGTAGTGTGCCAAACGTGATGCTTCAGCAGCAATTCGCTCAAAAATATCATTAACAAAACTGTTCATGATACTCATGGCTTTTGATGAAATACCAGTATCAGGATGCACTTGCTTCAACACTTTGTAAATGTAGATTGCGTAGCTTTCCTTCCTCTTGCGCCGTTTCTTCTTATCGGTTTTGGTGATATTCTTTTGTGCCTTTCCAGCTTTTTTAGCTGCTTTTCCACTAGTCTTAGGAGGCATATTTCTTTTTATTTCACTTTTTCACTTTAACTTCACTGCTTGATGATTAAACGAGAACTGTAAGTGTTCGGAGATCTGCCCTTGCTTTTATTTACTCTCACCACCATCTGTTCACATTCGATTGCAGAACACCAATGCCGTACATTTCGACCAAAGAAATTTCGTATAAATAAAAGTGACGACCTATTGGGAATTTCAAAACGTTGTGAACAGTGAAACAGTGAAGTTCTTCTCCTACAAGTTAAATAAATAAAACAAATTAAAAATGTCTGGTCGTGGTAAAGGTGGAAAAGTGAAGGGAAAGGCAAAGTCTCGCTCCAATCGTGCTGGTCTACAGTTTCCTGTTGGTCGTATTCATCGTTTACTCCGTAAGGGAAATTATGCTGAACGTGTTGGCGCTGGAGCTCCAGTGTATTTGGCAGCTGTTATGGAATACTTGGCTGCTGAAGTTTTGGAATTGGCAGGAAATGCCGCTCGTGACAATAAGAAAACTAGGATCATTCCACGTCATTTGCAATTGGCCATCCGTAACGATGAAGAATTAAATAAATTGCTTTCTGGAGTTACAATTGCACAAGGAGGAGTTCTGCCCAACATTCAAGCAGTTTTGTTGCCCAAGAAAACCGAAAAGAGCGCATAAATGCAAAATATCAGTGCGCACTAATACTGATAATATATTTCTTTATCAAAAACCGTCCTTTTAAGGACGACAAAATGATTACGTTAAGACTATTAAAATATTTCAATTAAAAAAAAAATTGCGAAATTCTATTGTGTACTACTCAAATTTGCCGCCATTTTATGTTTTCACCCAAGCCACGCTTCTTTTTTTTCCAATATGAATTACACAAAAAATTCCTCCAGTGTTTTCTGTTTTTCGCATGCGTTGTTTTTTTTTCTTTTATTCCATTAAAACTTTCACACAAATAAATAGAAATAAAAATCAATTCATATCGCTTAAAAGATTTTTTTGTGGTCCTTAAAAGGACCGATTGTTCATTAGAAAATAAATTTCACGTTATTTATTTAACCTCCGAAACCATAAAGAGTACGTCCCTGCCTCTTCAATGCATAAACAACATCCATAGCAGTGACTGTCTTACGCTTGGCGTGTTCAGTATATGTAACAGCATCGCGAATAACATTTTCCAAAAACACTTTCAGTACACCACGAGTTTCTTCGTAGATTAAACCAGAAATACGTTTTACACCACCACGACGAGCTAAACGACGAATTGCAGGCTTTGTAATACCTTGGATATTATCACGCAACACTTTACGATGACGTTTAGCACCCCCCTTTCCTAATCCTTTTCCACCTTTACCGCGACCAGTCATATTATTTTAATATTTTATTTAACCACTGACACTGAATTCTGCACTAAAAGTGAATTTTTTTAATTTTGTTTATCTTTTAAGATAGCCGAATACCCTCGCCTTTTCACTGTTCACACTGTAATAAAATTTGTATGGAAATGTCACTTGTATTTATACTGAAATTCCAATACGATCTCCTATTGGAAATGGAAAAGAATAGAACACTGGAACATAAAACAAATTTGCCTTGGTTATGTATAAAAGACATTTCAGAAGTCCAACAAGCTCATTTAATCGTGAAAAGTGTTAGTGTTCAGTTCGTGAAGTGAAAAAAGAAAAAAAATTGTGACGTTTAAGTGATGGCGCGTACAAAGCAAACAGCTCGCAAATCCACTGGTGGAAAAGCACCAAGGAAACAATTGGCAACGAAAGCAGCTCGTAAAAGTGCTCCAGCTACAGGAGGTGTTAAAAAACCACATCGTTATCGTCCAGGCACAGTTGCACTTCGTGAAATTCGCCGTTATCAGAAGAGTACCGAGTTATTGATTCGCAAATTGCCTTTCCAGCGTTTAGTTCGTGAAATAGCTCAAGACTTTAAAACTGATTTGCGTTTCCAGAGTTCAGCAGTGATGGCACTTCAAGAAGCTAGTGAAGCATATTTGGTTGGTCTTTTTGAAGATACAAATTTGTGCGCAATTCATGCCAAGCGTGTAACAATTATGCCAAAAGATATCCAATTGGCCAGACGCATCCGTGGTGAACGTGCTTAAGTGTACATTTTATCTTGCATTCTCATCGGTCCTTTTAAGGACCACAACAAAATCCCTAAGAGATGTGTTTTTGATTTTAATATTCAAAATTAGGTTAATTATTTCTAGGTAGAAACATTTTTGATTGGGTTTTAGGCGAATAGATTTATAAAATAATACACTGCAATAAAAAAAAAATGCAGAGATTATTTTATGCTTACAACTACACGTTATTTTATCAATATAAATGCATTTTCATCGGAAATTCTAAATCGAAAAATTCAAGAGAAAGTGATTTAAGCGTTTTCATACTCAACTTGTATATCTTATGTTTGAAGTAAAAATTTGATTAAACTTTTGAAATTTTGATTTGTAATCATTGTAATAACAAAATACTTTGTTTTTTATATGGTTATGAATACTAAACCATACTCCATATTTAAACAAACACGATTTTAAGCTAGAATAGTAAAAGAAAACCATAAAACAATGAGTTTAAACAGCAATTCTATCCGTTGTTGGAGTGAATAATTAAATAATAATATTGAAAACAAATGACATTATCTCATATGAAAGTCTGTGAAACTTCATGTTTTGATATTTATACAGGAAATATGATAAATATTACATTTATTTAAAGAACTTAAGAATACAACAGAGCAAAAACTCTCAAATAGATAGAAATTTTCTGTACATTCCTTCTCCGTGATTCTCATAAATGAAAATCAGAAAGTGCATTATTACGCTTTGAAGTTAATAAAGTGTCAAAGTGTTTAAGTGAAAAAAAAAAAAAGAAAACAATCAAAATGGTTGATGTTGTCGCTGCTTCTCCTGCTGCTGTTGTTGCTGAAAAGAAACCAAAAAAGGCTGCTGCCAATGGTGTTAAGAAGCAAAAATCAACTCCATCTCATCCGCCAACCCAAGAAATGGTTGACGCTGCAATTAAAACACTAAAGGAGCGCGGTGGTTCTTCGCTTTTGGCTATTAAAAAGTACATCGCAGCAACTTATAAAGTTGATACCCAAAAATTGGGTACTTACATTAAAAAATATTTGAAAAGTGCTGTTGCTAGTGGTAAATTATTGCAAACAAAGGGAAAGGGTGCTACTGGTTCTTTTAAATTATCTGGGGCCGCTAATAAGGAGCCTAAAGTCAAGTCAGCTGAAAAGAAAAAAGCAGTGAAACCAAAAAGTGCTACTTCAAGTGTTAAAAAAGTGAAAAAATCTGCAGTTGGTGAGAAGAAAATTAAAAAAACTGTCGCAGCAGGAGCAAAAAAAACGGTTGAAAAGAAAAAGTTGGAAAAATCAAAAGTAAACAGCATCAAAAAAACCAGCACGGTTAAGGCGAAACCAACAAAGCCCACAAAAGCTGTTGCTCCAAAAGCCAAAGTACCTAAGGCAAAGTCCGCAGCCGCTGCTAAACCAAAAAAAGCAGTTCCAGCTAAGAAAGCAAAGAAATAATTTCATTGCATCTAGCAGCAAACAAAAAACATTTAAATAAGTCCTTTTTAGGACTACAAATTGGTTCATCTAAGAGATAAAAAATGTGTTTTAAGGTTATTTAACGGGACAATATAATACGGTAAATAGTATTTTTTGTACAAAGTCCCGTTATGTTGGATTTCGCCAACGACCATACCACGTTGAAATTATCGGTTCTCGTCCGATCACCGCAATCAAGCAACGTCGGGCGTGGTTAGTACTTAGATGGGGGACCGCTTGGGAATACCGCGTGTTGTTGGCATTGTGTCCACCTTTTTGCTGCTGTATATCGAAAATATAACGCTCACGTTTTGCATTTTCTGAATTAAAAAAAAAAAATTTTGAAAAAAAATTTTCGGATTATTTGCTCTTTTACACATTTTGATGTGAGAACATTGATAAAAAAATTCAACTTACACATAAAGTATGTATTCATTATTCTCTTGTTTCTTTTTTTTGGTGTCCAACAATTTCAATGTACATCTGATGTAATGGGAAACAAATTGACATTTGATAATTTAAACAAATTTAAACGAAATTCTAATTTGGCAGCACTTAGATTTAAGGCATTCAATCGATGATAATTATCTAAAACTACAATGAAATAAGAATCAAATTGACGTTTTATAATTTTGATAAATTTAAACTACTACAATTAGCTACTAAGATTCAATTGTTTTTGTTTATGTAAAGTAGATTTTCTACTAGAAAACAATTTTTTTGCACAGTACAGATTTTTCAATACGAAAATAGATACATACTTAGATTTAATATATTATTATATGCAAAGTACTTTTTTTTTTTAATTTCAATCAATGTTAGAAAATCTCTCAAATGAATATTTTGAGGCCCTGAAAAGGGCCGTTTTTCATGAAATTAGATGTCTTTGAAAAATAAAAACATTTACTTCGAGCTAGTGTATTTTGTGACTGCTTTAGTGCCTTCACTGACGGCATGCTTGGCAAGTTCACCAGGCAATAACAAACGGACGGCAGTTTGAATTTCCCGACTGGTAATTGTGCAGCGCTTGTTGTAGTGTGCCAAACGTGATGCTTCAGCAGCAATTCGCTCAAAAATATCATTAACAAAACTGTTCATGATACTCATGGCTTTTGATGAAATACCAGTATCAGGATGCACTTGCTTCAACACTTTGTAAATGTAGATTGCGTAGCTTTCCTTCCTCTTGCGCCGTTTCTTCTTATCGGTTTTGGTGATATTCTTTTGTGCCTTTCCAGCTTTTTTAGCTGCTTTTCCACTAGTCTTAGGAGGCATATTTCTTTTTATTTCACTTTTTCACTTTAACTTCACTGCTTGATGATTAAACGAGAACTGTAAGTGTTCGGAGATCTGCCCTTGCTTTTATTTACTCTCACCACCATCTGTTCACATTCGATTGCAGAACACCAATGCCGTACATTTCGACCAAAGAAATTTCGTATAAATAAAAGTGACGACCTATTGGGAATTTCAAAACGTTGTGAACAGTGAAACAGTGAAGTTCTTCTCCTACAAGTTAAATAAATAAAACAAATTAAAAATGTCTGGTCGTGGTAAAGGTGGAAAAGTGAAGGGAAAGGCAAAGTCTCGCTCCAATCGTGCTGGTCTACAGTTTCCTGTTGGTCGTATTCATCGTTTACTCCGTAAGGGAAATTATGCTGAACGTGTTGGCGCTGGAGCTCCAGTGTATTTGGCAGCTGTTATGGAATACTTGGCTGCTGAAGTTTTGGAATTGGCAGGAAATGCCGCTCGTGACAATAAGAAAACTAGGATCATTCCACGTCATTTGCAATTGGCCATCCGTAACGATGAAGAATTAAATAAATTGCTTTCTGGAGTTACAATTGCACAAGGAGGAGTTCTGCCCAACATTCAAGCAGTTTTGTTGCCCAAGAAAACCGAAAAGAGCGCATAAATGCAAAATATCAGTGCGCACTAATACTGATAATATATTTCTTTATCAAAAACCGTCCTTTTAAGGACGACAAAATGATTACGTTAAGACTATTAAAATATTTCAATTAAAAAAAAAATTGCGAAATTCTATTGTGTACTACTCAAATTTGCCGCCATTTTATGTTTTCACCCAAGCCACGCTTCTTTTTTTTCCAATATGAATTACACAAAAAATTCCTCCAGTGTTTTCTGTTTTTCGCATGCGTTGTTTTTTTTTCTTTTATTCCATTAAAACTTTCACACAAATAAATAGAAATAAAAATCAATTCATATCGCTTAAAAGATTTTTTTGTGGTCCTTAAAAGGACCGATTGTTCATTAGAAAATAAATTTCACGTTATTTATTTAACCTCCGAAACCATAAAGAGTACGTCCCTGCCTCTTCAATGCATAAACAACATCCATAGCAGTGACTGTCTTACGCTTGGCGTGTTCAGTATATGTAACAGCATCGCGAATAACATTTTCCAAAAACACTTTCAGTACACCACGAGTTTCTTCGTAGATTAAACCAGAAATACGTTTTACACCACCACGACGAGCTAAACGACGAATTGCAGGCTTTGTAATACCTTGGATATTATCACGCAACACTTTACGATGACGTTTAGCACCCCCCTTTCCTAATCCTTTTCCACCTTTACCGCGACCAGTCATATTATTTTAATATTTTATTTAACCACTGACACTGAATTCTGCACTAAAAGTGAATTTTTTTAATTTTGTTTATCTTTTAAGATAGCCGAATACCCTCGCCTTTTCACTGTTCACACTGTAATAAAATTTGTATGGAAATGTCACTTGTATTTATACTGAAATTCCAATACGATCTCCTATTGGAAATGGAAAAGAATAGAACACTGGAACATAAAACAAATTTGCCTTGGTTATGTATAAAAGACATTTCAGAAGTCCAACAAGCTCATTTAATCGTGAAAAGTGTTAGTGTTCAGTTCGTGAAGTGAAAAAAGAAAAAAAATTGTGACGTTTAAGTGATGGCGCGTACAAAGCAAACAGCTCGCAAATCCACTGGTGGAAAAGCACCAAGGAAACAATTGGCAACCAAAGCAGCTCGTAAAAGTGCTCCAGCTACAGGAGGTGTTAAAAAACCACATCGTTATCGTCCAGGCACAGT
The DNA here is from genome assembly GCA_963576555.1 of Ferdinandea cuprea. Taxonomy (NCBI): domain Eukaryota; kingdom Metazoa; phylum Arthropoda; class Insecta; order Diptera; family Syrphidae; genus Ferdinandea; species Ferdinandea cuprea. The sequence goes on along the minus strand of OY754958.1, from coordinate 123,726,815 downwards.
TGCACTTCGTGAAATTCGCCGTTATCAGAAGAGTACCGAGTTATTGATTCGCAAATTGCCTTTCCAGCGTTTAGTTCGTGAAATAGCTCAAGACTTTAAAACTGATTTGCGTTTCCAGAGTTCAGCAGTGATGGCACTTCAAGAAGCTAGTGAAGCATATTTGGTTGGTCTTTTTGAAGATACAAATTTGTGCGCAATTCATGCCAAGCGTGTAACAATTATGCCAAAAGATATCCAATTGGCCAGACGCATCCGTGGTGAACGTGCTTAAGTGTACATTTTATCTTGCATTTTAATCGGTCCTTTTAAGGACCACAACAAAATCCCTAAGAGATGTGTTTTTGATTTTAATATTCAAAATTAGGTTAATTATTTCTAGGTAGAAACATTTTTGATTGGGTTTTAGGCGAATAGATTTATAAAATAATACACTGCAATAAAAAAAAAATGCAGAGATTATTTTATGCTTACAACTACACGTTATTTTATCAATATAAATGCATTTTCATCGGAAATTCTAAATCGAAAAATTCAAGAGAAAGTGATTTAAGCGTTTTCATACTCAACTTGTATATCTTATGTTTGAAGTAAAAATTTGATTAAACTTTTGAAATTTTGATTTGTAATCATTGTAATAACAAAATACTTTGTTTTTTATATGGTTATGAATACTAAACCATACTCCATATTTAAACAAACACGATTTTAAGCTAGAATAGTAAAAGAAAACCATAAAACAATGAGTTTAAACAGCAATTCTATCCGTTGTTGGAGTGAATAATTAAATAATAATATTGAAAACAAATGACATTATCTCATATGAAAGTCTGTGAAACTTCATGTTTTGATATTTATACAGGAAATATGATAAATATTACATTTATTTAAAGAACTTAAGAATACAACAGAGCAAAAACTCTCAAATAGATAGAAATTTTCTGTACATTCCTTCTCCGTGATTCTCATAAATGAAAATCAGAAAGTGCATTATTACGCTTTGAAGTTAATAAAGTGTCAAAGTGTTTAAGTGAAAAAAAAAAAAAGAAAACAATCAAAATGGTTGATGTTGTCGCTGCTTCTCCTGCTGCTGTTGTTGCTGAAAAGAAACCAAAAAAGGCTGCTGCCAATGGTGTTAAGAAGCAAAAATCAACTCCATCTCATCCGCCAACCCAAGAAATGGTTGACGCTGCAATTAAAACACTAAAGGAGCGCGGTGGTTCTTCGCTTTTGGCTATTAAAAAGTACATCGCAGCAACTTATAAAGTTGATACCCAAAAATTGGGTACTTACATTAAAAAATATTTGAAAAGTGCTGTTGCTAGTGGTAAATTATTGCAAACAAAGGGAAAGGGTGCTACTGGTTCTTTTAAATTATCTGGGGCCGCTAATAAGGAGCCTAAAGTCAAGTCAGCTGAAAAGAAAAAAGCAGTGAAACCAAAAAGTGCTACTTCAAGTGTTAAAAAAGTGAAAAAATCTGCAGTTGGTGAGAAGAAAATTAAAAAAACTGTCGCAGCAGGAGCAAAAAAAACGGTTGAAAAGAAAAAGTTGGAAAAATCAAAAGTAAACAGCATCAAAAAAACCAGCACGGTTAAGGCGAAACCAACAAAGCCCACAAAAGCTGTTGCTCCAAAAGCCAAAGTACCTAAGGCAAAGTCCGCAGCCGCTGCTAAACCAAAAAAAGCAGTTCCAGCTAAGAAAGCAAAGAAATAATTTCATTGCATCTAGCAGCAAACAAAAAACATTTAAATAAGTCCTTTTTAGGACTACAAATTGGTTCATCTAAGAGATAAAAAATGTGTTTTAAGGTTATTTAACGGGACAATATAATACGGTAAATAGTATTTTTTGTACAAAGTCCCGTTATGTTGGATTTCGCCAACGACCATACCACGTTGAAATTATCGGTTCTCGTCCGATCACCGCAATCAAGCAACGTCGGGCGTGGTTAGTACTTAGATGGGGGACCGCTTGGGAATACCGCGTGTTGTTGGCATTGTGTCCACCTTTTTGCTGCTGTATATCGAAAATATAACGCTCACGTTTTGCATTTTCTGAATTAAAAAAAAAAAATTTTGAAAAAAAATTTTCGGATTATTTGCTCTTTTACACATTTTGATGTGAGAACATTGATAAAAAAATTCAACTTACACATAAAGTATGTATTCATTATTCTCTTGTTTCTTTTTTTTGGTGTCCAACAATTTCAATGTACATCTGATGTAATGGGAAACAAATTGACATTTGATAATTTAAACAAATTTAAACGAAATTCTAATTTGGCAGCACTTAGATTTAAGGCATTCAATCGATGATAATTATCTAAAACTACAATGAAATAAGAATCAAATTGACGTTTTATAATTTTGATAAATTTAAACTACTACAATTAGCTACTAAGATTCAATTGTTTTTGTTTATGTAAAGTAGATTTTCTACTAGAAAACAATTTTTTTGCACAGTACAGATTTTTCAATACGAAAATAGATACATACTTAGATTTAATATATTATTATATGCAAAGTACTTTTTTTTTTTAATTTCAATCAATGTTAGAAAATCTCTCAAATGAATATTTTGAGGCCCTGAAAAGGGCCGTTTTTCATGAAATTAGATGTCTTTGAAAAATAAAAACATTTACTTCGAGCTAGTGTATTTTGTGACTGCTTTAGTGCCTTCACTGACGGCATGCTTGGCAAGTTCACCAGGCAATAACAAACGGACGGCAGTTTGAATTTCCCGACTGGTAATTGTGCAGCGCTTGTTGTAGTGTGCCAAACGTGATGCTTCAGCAGCAATTCGCTCAAAAATATCATTAACAAAACTGTTCATGATACTCATGGCTTTTGATGAAATACCAGTATCAGGATGCACTTGCTTCAACACTTTGTAAATGTAGATTGCGTAGCTTTCCTTCCTCTTGCGCCGTTTCTTCTTATCGGTTTTGGTGATATTCTTTTGTGCCTTTCCAGCTTTTTTAGCTGCTTTTCCACTAGTCTTAGGAGGCATATTTCTTTTTATTTCACTTTTTCACTTTAACTTCACTGCTTGATGATTAAACGAGAACTGTAAGTGTTCGGAGATCTGCCCTTGCTTTTATTTACTCTCACCACCATCTGTTCACATTCGATTGCAGAACACCAATGCCGTACATTTCGACCAAAGAAATTTCGTATAAATAAAAGTGACGACCTATTGGGAATTTCAAAACGTTGTGAACAGTGAAACAGTGAAGTTCTTCTCCTACAAGTTAAATAAATAAAACAAATTAAAAATGTCTGGTCGTGGTAAAGGTGGAAAAGTGAAGGGAAAGGCAAAGTCTCGCTCCAATCGTGCTGGTCTACAGTTTCCTGTTGGTCGTATTCATCGTTTACTCCGTAAGGGAAATTATGCTGAACGTGTTGGCGCTGGAGCTCCAGTGTATTTGGCAGCTGTTATGGAATACTTGGCTGCTGAAGTTTTGGAATTGGCAGGAAATGCCGCTCGTGACAATAAGAAAACTAGGATCATTCCACGTCATTTGCAATTGGCCATCCGTAACGATGAAGAATTAAATAAATTGCTTTCTGGAGTTACAATTGCACAAGGAGGAGTTCTGCCCAACATTCAAGCAGTTTTGTTGCCCAAGAAAACCGAAAAGAGCGCATAAATGCAAAATATCAGTGCGCACTAATACTGATAATATATTTCTTTATCAAAAACCGTCCTTTTAAGGACGACAAAATGATTACGTTAAGACTATTAAAATATTTCAATTAAAAAAAAAATTGCGAAATTCTATTGTGTACTACTCAAATTTGCCGCCATTTTATGTTTTCACCCAAGCCACGCTTCTTTTTTTTCCAATATGAATTACACAAAAAATTCCTCCAGTGTTTTCTGTTTTTCGCATGCGTTGTTTTTTTTTCTTTTATTCCATTAAAACTTTCACACAAATAAATAGAAATAAAAATCAATTCATATCGCTTAAAAGATTTTTTTGTGGTCCTTAAAAGGACCGATTGTTCATTAGAAAATAAATTTCACGTTATTTATTTAACCTCCGAAACCATAAAGAGTACGTCCCTGCCTCTTCAATGCATAAACAACATCCATAGCAGTGACTGTCTTACGCTTGGCGTGTTCAGTATATGTAACAGCATCGCGAATAACATTTTCCAAAAACACTTTCAGTACACCACGAGTTTCTTCGTAGATTAAACCAGAAATACGTTTTACACCACCACGACGAGCTAAACGACGAATTGCAGGCTTTGTAATACCTTGGATATTATCACGCAACACTTTACGATGACGTTTAGCACCCCCCTTTCCTAATCCTTTTCCACCTTTACCGCGACCAGTCATATTATTTTAATATTTTATTTAACCACTGACACTGAATTCTGCACTAAAAGTGAATTTTTTTAATTTTGTTTATCTTTTAAGATAGCCGAATACCCTCGCCTTTTCACTGTTCACACTGTAATAAAATTTGTATGGAAATGTCACTTGTATTTATACTGAAATTCCAATACGATCTCCTATTGGAAATGGAAAAGAATAGAACACTGGAACATAAAACAAATTTGCCTTGGTTATGTATAAAAGACATTTCAGAAGTCCAACAAGCTCATTTAATCGTGAAAAGTGTTAGTGTTCAGTTCGTGAAGTGAAAAAAGAAAAAAAATTGTGACGTTTAAGTGATGGCGCGTACAAAGCAAACAGCTCGCAAATCCACTGGTGGAAAAGCACCAAGGAAACAATTGGCAACCAAAGCAGCTCGTAAAAGTGCTCCAGCTACAGGAGGTGTTAAAAAACCACATCGTTATCGTCCAGGCACAGTTGCACTTCGTGAAATTCGCCGTTATCAGAAGAGTACCGAGTTATTGATTCGCAAATTGCCTTTCCAGCGTTTAGTTCGTGAAATAGCTCAAGACTTTAAAACTGATTTGCGTTTCCAGAGTTCAGCAGTGATGGCACTTCAAGAAGCTAGTGAAGCATATTTGGTTGGTCTTTTTGAAGATACAAATTTGTGCGCAATTCATGCCAAGCGTGTAACAATTATGCCAAAAGATATCCAATTGGCCAGACGCATCCGTGGTGAACGTGCTTAAGTGTACATTTTATCTTGCATTTTAATCGGTCCTTTTAAGGACCACAACAAAATCCCTAAGAGATGTGTTTTTGATTTTAATATTCAAAATTAGGTTAATTATTTCTAGGTAGAAACATTTTTGATTGGGTTTTAGGCGAATAGATTTATAAAATAATACACTGCAATAAAAAAAAAATGCAGAGATTATTTTATGCTTACAACTACACGTTATTTTATCAATATAAATGCATTTTCATCGGAAATTCTAAATCGAAAAATTCAAGAGAAAGTGATTTAAGCGTTTTCATACTCAACTTGTATATCTTATGTTTGAAGTAAAAATTTGATTAAACTTTTGAAATTTTGATTTGTAATCATTGTAATAACAAAATACTTTGTTTTTTATATGGTTATGAATACTAAACCATACTCCATATTTAAACAAACACGATTTTAAGCTAGAATAGTAAAAGAAAACCATAAAACAATGAGTTTAAACAGCAATTCTATCCGTTGTTGGAGTGAATAATTAAATAATAATATTGAAAACAAATGACATTATCTCATATGAAAGTCTGTGAAACTTCATGTTTTGATATTTATACAGGAAATATGATAAATATTACATTTATTTAAAGAACTTAAGAATACAACAGAGCAAAAACTCTCAAATAGATAGAAATTTTCTGTACATTCCTTCTCCGTGATTCTCATAAATGAAAATCAGAAAGTGCATTATTACGCTTTGAAGTTAATAAAGTGTCAAAGTGTTTAAGTGAAAAAAAAAAAAAGAAAACAATCAAAATGGTTGATGTTGTCGCTGCTTCTCCTGCTGCTGTTGTTGCTGAAAAGAAACCAAAAAAGGCTGCTGCCAATGGTGTTAAGAAGCAAAAATCAACTCCATCTCATCCGCCAACCCAAGAAATGGTTGACGCTGCAATTAAAACACTAAAGGAGCGCGGTGGTTCTTCGCTTTTGGCTATTAAAAAGTACATCGCAGCAACTTATAAAGTTGATACCCAAAAATTGGGTACTTACATTAAAAAATATTTGAAAAGTGCTGTTGCTAGTGGTAAATTATTGCAAACAAAGGGAAAGGGTGCTACTGGTTCTTTTAAATTATCTGGGGCCGCTAATAAGGAGCCTAAAGTCAAGTCAGCTGAAAAGAAAAAAGCAGTGAAACCAAAAAGTGCTACTTCAAGTGTTAAAAAAGTGAAAAAATCTGCAGTTGGTGAGAAGAAAATTAAAAAAACTGTCGCAGCAGGAGCAAAAAAAACGGTTGAAAAGAAAAAGTTGGAAAAATCAAAAGTAAACAGCATCAAAAAAACCAGCACGGTTAAGGCGAAACCAACAAAGCCCACAAAAGCTGTTGCTCCAAAAGCCAAAGTACCTAAGGCAAAGTCCGCAGCCGCTGCTAAACCAAAAAAAGCAGTTCCAGCTAAGAAAGCAAAGAAATAATTTCATTGCATCTAGCAGCAAACAAAAAACATTTAAATAAGTCCTTTTTAGGACTACAAATTGGTTCATCTAAGAGATAAAAAATGTGTTTTAAGGTTATTTAACGGGACAATATAATACGGTAAATAGTATTTTTTGTACAAAGTCCCGTTATGTTGGATTTCGCCAACGACCATACCACGTTGAAATTATCGGTTCTCGTCCGATCACCGCAATCAAGCAACGTCGGGCGTGGTTAGTACTTAGATGGGGGACCGCTTGGGAATACCGCGTGTTGTTGGCATTGTGTCCACCTTTTTGCTGCTGTATATCGAAAATATAACGCTCACGTTTTGCATTTTCTGAATTAAAAAAAAAAAATTTTGAAAAAAAATTTTCGGATTATTTGCTCTTTTACACATTTTGATGTGAGAACATTGATAAAAAAATTCAACTTACACATAAAGTATGTATTCATTATTCTCTTGTTTCTTTTTTTTGGTGTCCAACAATTTCAATGTACATCTGATGTAATGGGAAACAAATTGACATTTGATAATTTAAACAAATTTAAACGAAATTCTAATTTGGCAGCACTTAGATTTAAGGCATTCAATCGATGATAATTATCTAAAACTACAATGAAATAAGAATCAAATTGACGTTTTATAATTTTGATAAATTTAAACTACTACAATTAGCTACTAAGATTCAATTGTTTTTGTTTATGTAAAGTAGATTTTCTACTAGAAAACAATTTTTTTGCACAGTACAGATTTTTCAATACGAAAATAGATACATACTTAGATTTAATATATTATTATATGCAAAGTACTTTTTTTTTTTAATTTCAATCAATGTTAGAAAATCTCTCAAATGAATATTTTGAGGCCCTGAAAAGGGCCGTTTTTCATGAAATTAGATGTCTTTGAAAAATAAAAACATTTACTTCGAGCTAGTGTATTTTGTGACTGCTTTAGTGCCTTCACTGACGGCATGCTTGGCAAGTTCACCAGGCAATAACAAACGGACGGCAGTTTGAATTTCCCGACTGGTAATTGTGCAGCGCTTGTTGTAGTGTGCCAAACGTGATGCTTCAGCAGCAATTCGCTCAAAAATATCATTAACAAAACTGTTCATGATACTCATGGCTTTTGATGAAATACCAGTATCAGGATGCACTTGCTTCAACACTTTGTAAATGTAGATTGCGTAGCTTTCCTTCCTCTTGCGCCGTTTCTTCTTATCGGTTTTGGTGATATTCTTTTGTGCCTTTCCAGCTTTTTTAGCTGCTTTTCCACTAGTCTTAGGAGGCATATTTCTTTTTATTTCACTTTTTCACTTTAACTTCACTGCTTGATGATTAAACGAGAACTGTAAGTGTTCGGAGATCTGCCCTTGCTTTTATTTACTCTCACCACCATCTGTTCACATTCGATTGCAGAACACCAATGCCGTACATTTCGACCAAAGAAATTTCGTATAAATAAAAGTGACGACCTATTGGGAATTTCAAAACGTTGTGAACAGTGAAACAGTGAAGTTCTTCTCCTACAAGTTAAATAAATAAAACAAATTAAAAATGTCTGGTCGTGGTAAAGGTGGAAAAGTGAAGGGAAAGGCAAAGTCTCGCTCCAATCGTGCTGGTCTACAGTTTCCTGTTGGTCGTATTCATCGTTTACTCCGTAAGGGAAATTATGCTGAACGTGTTGGCGCTGGAGCTCCAGTGTATTTGGCAGCTGTTATGGAATACTTGGCTGCTGAAGTTTTGGAATTGGCAGGAAATGCCGCTCGTGACAATAAGAAAACTAGGATCATTCCACGTCATTTGCAATTGGCCATCCGTAACGATGAAGAATTAAATAAATTGCTTTCTGGAGTTACAATTGCACAAGGAGGAGTTCTGCCCAACATTCAAGCAGTTTTGTTGCCCAAGAAAACCGAAAAGAGCGCATAAATGCAAAATATCAGTGCGCACTAATACTGATAATATATTTCTTTATCAAAAACCGTCCTTTTAAGGACGACAAAATGATTACGTTAAGACTATTAAAATATTTCAATTAAAAAAAAAATTGCGAAATTCTATTGTGTACTACTCAAATTTGCCGCCATTTTATGTTTTCACCCAAGCCACGCTTCTTTTTTTTCCAATATGAATTACACAAAAAATTCCTCCAGTGTTTTCTGTTTTTCGCATGCGTTGTTTTTTTTTCTTTTATTCCATTAAAACTTTCACACAAATAAATAGAAATAAAAATCAATTCATATCGCTTAAAAGATTTTTTTGTGGTCCTTAAAAGGACCGATTGTTCATTAGAAAATAAATTTCACGTTATTTATTTAACCTCCGAAACCATAAAGAGTACGTCCCTGCCTCTTCAATGCATAAACAACATCCATAGCAGTGACTGTCTTACGCTTGGCGTGTTCAGTATATGTAACAGCATCGCGAATAACATTTTCCAAAAACACTTTCAGTACACCACGAGTTTCTTCGTAGATTAAACCAGAAATACGTTTTACACCACCACGACGAGCTAAACGACGAATTGCAGGCTTTGTAATACCTTGGATATTATCACGCAACACTTTACGATGACGTTTAGCACCCCCCTTTCCTAATCCTTTTCCACCTTTACCGCGACCAGTCATATTATTTTAATATTTTATTTAACCACTGACACTGAATTCTGCACTAAAAGTGAATTTTTTTAATTTTGTTTATCTTTTAAGATAGCCGAATACCCTCGCCTTTTCACTGTTCACACTGTAATAAAATTTGTATGGAAATGTCACTTGTATTTATACTGAAATTCCAATACGATCTCCTATTGGAAATGGAAAAGAATAGAACACTGGAACATAAAACAAATTTGCCTTGGTTATGTATAAAAGACATTTCAGAAGTCCAACAAGCTCATTTAATCGTGAAAAGTGTTAGTGTTCAGTTCGTGAAGTGAAAAAAGAAAAAAAATTGTGACGTTTAAGTGATGGCGCGTACAAAGCAAACAGCTCGCAAATCCACTGGTGGAAAAGCACCAAGGAAACAATTGGCAACCAAAGCAGCTCGTAAAAGTGCTCCAGCTACAGGAGGTGTTAAAAAACCACATCGTTATCGTCCAGGCACAGTTGCACTTCGTGAAATTCGCCGTTATCAGAAGAGTACCGAGTTATTGATTCGCAAATTGCCTTTCCAGCGTTTAGTTCGTGAAATAGCTCAAGACTTTAAAACTGATTTGCGTTTCCAGAGTTCAGCAGTGATGGCACTTCAAGAAGCTAGTGAAGCATATTTGGTTGGTCTTTTTGAAGATACAAATTTGTGCGCAATTCATGCCAAGCGTGTAACAATTATGCCAAAAGATATCCAATTGGCCAGACGCATCCGTGGTGAACGTGCTTAAGTGTACATTTTATCTTGCATTTTAATCGGTCCTTTTAAGGACCACAACAAAATCCCTAAGAGATGTGTTTTTGATTTTAATATTCAAAATTAGGTTAATTATTTCTAGGTAGAAACATTTTTGATTGGGTTTTAGGCGAATAGATTTATAAAATAATACACTGCAATAAAAAAAAAATGCAGAGATTATTTTATGCTTACAACTACACGTTATTTTATCAATATAAATGCATTTTCATCGGAAATTCTAAATCGAAAAATTCAAGAGAAAGTGATTTAAGCGTTTTCATACTCAACTTGTATATCTTATGTTTGAAGTAAAAATTTGATTAAACTTTTGAAATTTTGATTTGTAATCATTGTAATAACAAAATACTTTGTTTTTTATATGGTTATGAATACTAAACCATACTCCATATTTAAACAAACACGATTTTAAGCTAGAATAGTAAAAGAAAACCATAAAACAATGAGTTTAAACAGCAATTCTATCCGTTGTTGGAGTGAATAATTAAATAATAATATTGAAAACAAATGACATTATCTCATATGAAAGTCTGTGAAACTTCATGTTTTGATATTTATACAGGAAATATGATAAATATTACATTTATTTAAAGAACTTAAGAATACAACAGAGCAAAAACTCTCAAATAGATAGAAATTTTCTGTACATTCCTTCTCCGTGATTCTCATAAATGAAAATCAGAAAGTGCATTATTACGCTTTGAAGTTAATAAAGTGTCAAAGTGTTTAAGTGAAAAAAAAAAAAAGAAAACAATCAAAATGGTTGATGTTGTCGCTGCTTCTCCTGCTGCTGTTGTTGCTGAAAAGAAACCAAAAAAGGCTGCTGCCAATGGTGTTAAGAAGCAAAAATCAACTCCATCTCATCCGCCAACCCAAGAAATGGTTGACGCTGCAATTAAAACACTAAAGGAGCGCGGTGGTTCTTCGCTTTTGGCTATTAAAAAGTACATCGCAGCAACTTATAAAGTTGATACCCAAAAATTGGGTACTTACATTAAAAAATATTTGAAAAGTGCTGTTGCTAGTGGTAAATTATTGCAAACAAAGGGAAAGGGTGCTACTGGTTCTTTTAAATTATCTGGGGCCGCTAATAAGGAGCCTAAAGTCAAGTCAGCTGAAAAGAAAAAAGCAGTGAAACCAAAAAGTGCTACTTCAAGTGTTAAAAAAGTGAAAAAATCTGCAGTTGGTGAGAAGAAAATTAAAAAAACTGTCGCAGCAGGAGCAAAAAAAACGGTTGAAAAGAAAAAGTTGGAAAAATCAAAAGTAAACAGCATCAAAAAAACCAGCACGGTTAAGGCGAAACCAACAAAGCCCACAAAAGCTGTTGCTCCAAAAGCCAAAGTACCTAAGGCAAAGTCCGCAGCCGCTGCTAAACCAAAAAAAGCAGTTCCAGCTAAGAAAGCAAAGAAATAATTTCATTGCATCTAGCAGCAAACAAAAAACATTTAAATAAGTCCTTTTTAGGACTACAAATTGGTTCATCTAAGAGATAAAAAATGTGTTTTAAGGTTATTTAACGGGACAATATAATACGGTAAATAGTATTTTTTGTACAAAGTCCCGTTATGTTGGATTTCGCCAACGACCATACCACGTTGAAATTATCGGTTCTCGTCCGATCACCGCAATCAAGCAACGTCGGGCGTGGTTAGTACTTAGATGGGGGACCGCTTGGGAATACCGCGTGTTGTTGGCATTGTGTCCACCTTTTTGCTGCTGTATATCGAAAATATAACGCTCACGTTTTGCATTTTCTGAATTAAAAAAAAAAAATTTTGAAAAAAAATTTTCGGATTATTTGCTCTTTTACACATTTTGATGTGAGAACATTGATAAAAAAATTCAACTTACACATAAAGTATGTATTCATTATTCTCTTGTTTCTTTTTTTTGGTGTCCAACAATTTCAATGTACATCTGATGTAATGGGAAACAAATTGACATTTGATAATTTAAACAAATTTAAACGAAATTCTAATTTGGCAGCACTTAGATTTAAGGCATTCAATCGATGATAATTATCTAAAACTACAATGAAATAAGAATCAAATTGACGTTTTATAATTTTGATAAATTTAAACTACTACAATTAGCTACTAAGATTCAATTGTTTTTGTTTATGTAAAGTAGATTTTCTACTAGAAAACAATTTTTTTGCACAGTACAGATTTTTCAATACGAAAATAGATACATACTTAGATTTAATATATTATTATATGCAAAGTACTTTTTTTTTTTAATTTCAATCAATGTTAGAAAATCTCTCAAATGAATATTTTGAGGCCCTGAAAAGGGCCGTTTTTCATGAAATTAGATGTCTTTGAAAAATAAAAACATTTACTTCGAGCTAGTGTATTTTGTGACTGCTTTAGTGCCTTCACTGACGGCATGCTTGGCAAGTTCACCAGGCAATAACAAACGGACGGCAGTTTGAATTTCCCGACTGGTAATTGTGCAGCGCTTGTTGTAGTGTGCCAAACGTGATGCTTCAGCAGCAATTCGCTCAAAAATATCATTAACAAAACTGTTCATGATACTCATGGCTTTTGATGAAATACCAGTATCAGGATGCACTTGCTTCAACACTTTGTAAATGTAGATTGCGTAGCTTTCCTTCCTCTTGCGCCGTTTCTTCTTATCGGTTTTGGTGATATTCTTTTGTGCCTTTCCAGCTTTTTTAGCTGCTTTTCCACTAGTCTTAGGAGGCATATTTCTTTTTATTTCACTTTTTCACTTTAACTTCACTGCTTGATGATTAAACGAGAACTGTAAGTGTTCGGAGATCTGCCCTTGCTTTTATTTACTCTCACCACCATCTGTTCACATTCGATTGCAGAACACCAATGCCGTACATTTCGACCAAAGAAATTTCGTATAAATAAAAGTGACGACCTATTGGGAATTTCAAAACGTTGTGAACAGTGAAACAGTGAAGTTCTTCTCCTACAAGTTAAATAAATAAAACAAATTAAAAATGTCTGGTCGTGGTAAAGGTGGAAAAGTGAAGGGAAAGGCAAAGTCTCGCTCCAATCGTGCTGGTCTACAGTTTCCTGTTGGTCGTATTCATCGTTTACTCCGTAAGGGAAATTATGCTGAACGTGTTGGCGCTGGAGCTCCAGTGTATTTGGCAGCTGTTATGGAATACTTGGCTGCTGAAGTTTTGGAATTGGCAGGAAATGCCGCTCGTGACAATAAGAAAACTAGGATCATTCCACGTCATTTGCAATTGGCCATCCGTAACGATGAAGAATTAAATAAATTGCTTTCTGGAGTTACAATTGCACAAGGAGGAGTTCTGCCCAACATTCAAGCAGTTTTGTTGCCCAAGAAAACCGAAAAGAGCGCATAAATGCAAAATATCAGTGCGCACTAATACTGATAATATATTTCTTTATCAAAAACCGTCCTTTTAAGGACGACAAAATGATTACGTTAAGACTATTAAAATATTTCAATTAAAAAAAAAATTGCGAAATTCTATTGTGTACTACTCAAATTTGCCGCCATTTTATGTTTTCACCCAAGCCACGCTTCTTTTTTTTCCAATATGAATTACACAAAAAATTCCTCCAGTGTTTTCTGTTTTTCGCATGCGTTGTTTTTTTTTCTTTTATTCCATTAAAACTTTCACACAAATAAATAGAAATAAAAATCAATTCATATCGCTTAAAAGATTTTTTTGTGGTCCTTAAAAGGACCGATTGTTCATTAGAAAATAAATTTCACGTTATTTATTTAACCTCCGAAACCATAAAGAGTACGTCCCTGCCTCTTCAATGCATAAACAACATCCATAGCAGTGACTGTCTTACGCTTGGCGTGTTCAGTATATGTAACAGCATCGCGAATAACATTTTCCAAAAACACTTTCAGTACACCACGAGTTTCTTCGTAGATTAAACCAGAAATACGTTTTACACCACCACGACGAGCTAAACGACGAATTGCAGGCTTTGTAATACCTTGGATATTATCACGCAACACTTTACGATGACGTTTAGCACCCCCCTTTCCTAATCCTTTTCCACCTTTACCGCGACCAGTCATATTATTTTAATATTTTATTTAACCACTGACACTGAATTCTGCACTAAAAGTGAATTTTTTTAATTTTGTTTATCTTTTAAGATAGCCGAATACCCTCGCCTTTTCACTGTTCACACTGTAATAAAATTTGTATGGAAATGTCACTTGTATTTATACTGAAATTCCAATACGATCTCCTATTGGAAATGGAAAAGAATAGAACACTGGAACATAAAACAAATTTGCCTTGGTTATGTATAAAAGACATTTCAGAAGTCCAACAAGCTCATTTAATCGTGAAAAGTGTTAGTGTTCAGTTCGTGAAGTGAAAAAAGAAAAAAAATTGTGACGTTTAAGTGATGGCGCGTACAAAGCAAACAGCTCGCAAATCCACTGGTGGAAAAGCACCAAGGAAACAATTGGCAACCAAAGCAGCTCGTAAAAGTGCTCCAGCTACAGGAGGTGTTAAAAAACCACATCGTTATCGTCCAGGCACAGTTGCACTTCGTGAAATTCGCCGTTATCAGAAGAGTACCGAGTTATTGATTCGCAAATTGCCTTTCCAGCGTTTAGTTCGTGAAATAGCTCAAGACTTTAAAACTGATTTGCGTTTCCAGAGTTCAGCAGTGATGGCACTTCAAGAAGCTAGTGAAGCATATTTGGTTGGTCTTTTTGAAGATACAAATTTGTGCGCAATTCATGCCAAGCGTGTAACAATTATGCCAAAAGATATCCAATTGGCCAGACGCATCCGTGGTGAACGTGCTTAAGTGTACATTTTATCTTGCATTTTAATCGGTCCTTTTAAGGACCACAACAAAATCCCTAAGAGATGTGTTTTTGATTTTAATATTCAAAATTAGGTTAATTATTTCTAGGTAGAAACATTTTTGATTGGGTTTTAGGCGAATAGATTTATAAAATAATACACTGCAATAAAAAAAAAATGCAGAGATTATTTTATGCTTACAACTACACGTTATTTTATCAATATAAATGCATTTTCATCGGAAATTCTAAATCGAAAAATTCAAGAGAAAGTGATTTAAGCGTTTTCATACTCAACTTGTATATCTTATGTTTGAAGTAAAAATTTGATTAAACTTTTGAAATTTTGATTTGTAATCATTGTAATAACAAAATACTTTGTTTTTTATATGGTTATGAATACTAAACCATACTCCATATTTAAACAAACACGATTTTAAGCTAGAATAGTAAAAGAAAACCATAAAACAATGAGTTTAAACAGCAATTCTATCCGTTGTTGGAGTGAATAATTAAATAATAATATTGAAAACAAATGACATTATCTCATATGAAAGTCTGTGAAACTTCATGTTTTGATATTTATACAGGAAATATGATAAATATTACATTTATTTAAAGAACTTAAGAATACAACAGAGCAAAAACTCTCAAATAGATAGAAATTTTCTGTACATTCCTTCTCCGTGATTCTCATAAATGAAAATCAGAAAGTGCATTATTACGCTTTGAAGTTAATAAAGTGTCAAAGTGTTTAAGTGAAAAAAAAAAAAAGAAAACAATCAAAATGGTTGATGTTGTCGCTGCTTCTCCTGCTGCTGTTGTTGCTGAAAAGAAACCAAAAAAGGCTGCTGCCAATGGTGTTAAGAAGCAAAAATCAACTCCATCTCATCCGCCAACCCAAGAAATGGTTGACGCTGCAATTAAAACACTAAAGGAGCGCGGTGGTTCTTCGCTTTTGGCTATTAAAAAGTACATCGCAGCAACTTATAAAGTTGATACCCAAAAATTGGGTACTTACATTAAAAAATATTTGAAAAGTGCTGTTGCTAGTGGTAAATTATTGCAAACAAAGGGAAAGGGTGCTACTGGTTCTTTTAAATTATCTGGGGCCGCTAATAAGGAGCCTAAAGTCAAGTCAGCTGAAAAGAAAAAAGCAGTGAAACCAAAAAGTGCTACTTCAAGTGTTAAAAAAGTGAAAAAATCTGCAGTTGGTGAGAAGAAAATTAAAAAAACTGTCGCAGCAGGAGCAAAAAAAACGGTTGAAAAGAAAAAGTTGGAAAAATCAAAAGTAAACAGCATCAAAAAAACCAGCACGGTTAAGGCGAAACCAACAAAGCCCACAAAAGCTGTTGCTCCAAAAGCCAAAGTACCTAAGGCAAAGTCCGCAGCCGCTGCTAAACCAAAAAAAGCAGTTCCAGCTAAGAAAGCAAAGAAATAATTTCATTGCATCTAGCAGCAAACAAAAAACATTTAAATAAGTCCTTTTTAGGACTACAAATTGGTTCATCTAAGAGATAAAAAATGTGTTTTAAGGTTATTTAACGGGACAATATAATACGGTAAATAGTATTTTTTGTACAAAGTCCCGTTATGTTGGATTTCGCCAACGACCATACCACGTTGAAATTATCGGTTCTCGTCCGATCACCGCAATCAAGCAACGTCGGGCGTGGTTAGTACTTAGATGGGGGACCGCTTGGATATTGCGACGACTGGAAGTTGAAAATCAATTTCCAGAAGACGGAAACAATCCTGTTCAGAACCCCATTGGCTAATGCCACTAGGGATACCAGAAAAAACTGGAAAAAATTGGCCATTATTGGACAGAATGGGCAGGCATTGGCGGTGAAAAACGTGGTCAGGTATCTTGGAATCTGGCTCGACCAGTATCTGTATTTTAATAAACATATAGATGCTTGTCTTGCTGGAGCTAAGATGGCCTTTTCTCTGACAAGAAGACTGTTTCATAGCAGTCAACTTGCTTCTAGGGTTAAGGTCATATGCTACGTGGCCCTAATAAGGCCCATCATCGCTTATGGCTGTCCATTGTGGTTTAATATAGCGCCATCGTATATGGAAAGGATTCGGGTTTTCGAGAGACAATGTCTTAGGACATGTCTCGGGTTGTTTCGAACACCTGAATCTGAGTACATAAAATATTATCCCAACACGGTATTATATGATGGGGCTCACTTGAATAGGATTGACAATTTCCTCATTAAAGTGACTCGAAGGCACGTTGCGAGGGCGATGACCAACGATAATAGCCTGATCTTCGGGGCATACTACCCCAATGAAGCACACATGGAGAGAACGCTTCGATCTGGCTTTGTTCCGCCAGAGGCTTTTCTCCATATTGATAAAAAAGGGCTGGTACAGACGAGGGATGGTATCCCGGTACTATACCACCGCTACCGCAGAGCGACTGATAAGCGGCTCACCTACGACGGGGACGTCGCTAATGCTCCCGAGCTCCTTCGGTTTAGTACCGCGATAGGGGGGAGGGATAATATTGATACGGTTAAGCAATTCACCGACTATTGGTGGCTTGCGGAGAGAATGGAAGAGGTGGGTATGCCTTTCCAGGTCGGTGTGTTGCCTTAGGTAACTCCTCTTAATTTTAAGTAGTAATAAGTTTAAGTTGGTTGGTTGTGCTCTGCATGTCGGTGGCAAGGTGTGGTGTTGCTGAGAGGCGACTGACACATTTCGGTGTCAGTGGACTCTCGGTGACGCATGTGCGCTAGGTTGGCGGCTGCTGGGTGCTGCTAATGGTGTTGGGGGATGGGCACCGTTGCCTCTGTAGATGAGGCGGCGAGTGCACATATCCTCCGACTATACGTAGTATTAGTTTGGTAATTTTAAGTAGTATTAGTTAGATTTTAAGTTTTGAATGTATAGTCTTAAGTAGTTTTTAGTTCTTAGTTTTAATTCAAAAATTAAAAAATAAAGATGTCAAGTTTTTTAAAAAAATTTTCTTGTTAAAAAAAATATATATTGAAAAAAAAAAAAATAATAATATGTATTATTAATTAAGGCCGAAAGGTAATAGTATTAAGTGATATAGTTAAGTTTAGAGCGTCCGCATGAGGACCAGTAACCTAGAATAAGTATCCTGTTAATTTTAAGTTAGATTTAATCATTTTTGTCTAGTCTGTAAGTTTTTTATTGAGAAAATAATAAAAATGAATTTGAAATTGAAAAAAAAAAAATTGAATTATCGGTTCTCGTCCGATCACCGCAATCAAGCAACGTCGGGCGTGGTTAGTACTTAGATGGGGGACCGCTTGGGAATACCGCGTGTTGTTGGCATTGTGTCCACCTTTTTGCTGCTGTATATCGAAAATATAACGCTCACGTTTTGCATTTTCTGAATTAAAAAAAAAAAATTTTGAAAAAAAATTTTCGGATTATTTGCTCTTTTACACATTTTGATGTGAGAACATTGATAAAAAAATTCAACTTACACATAAAGTATGTATTCATTATTCTCTTGTTTCTTTTTTTTGGTGTCCAACAATTTCAATGTACATCTGATGTAATGGGAAACAAATTGACATTTGATAATTTAAACAAATTTAAACGAAATTCTAATTTGGCAGCACTTAGATTTAAGGCATTCAATCGATGATAATTATCTAAAACTACAATGAAATAAGAATCAAATTGACGTTTTATAATTTTGATAAATTTAAACTACTACAATTAGCTACTAAGATTCAATTGTTTTTGTTTATGTAAAGTAGATTTTCTACTAGAAAACAATTTTTTTGCACAGTACAGATTTTTCAATACGAAAATAGATACATACTTAGATTTAATATATTATTATATGCAAAGTACTTTTTTTTTTTAATTTCAATCAATGTTAGAAAATCTCTCAAATGAATATTTTGAGGCCCTGAAAAGGGCCGTTTTTCATGAAATTAGATGTCTTTGAAAAATAAAAACATTTACTTCGAGCTAGTGTATTTTGTGACTGCTTTAGTGCCTTCACTGACGGCATGCTTGGCAAGTTCACCAGGCAATAACAAACGGACGGCAGTTTGAATTTCCCGACTGGTAATTGTGCAGCGCTTGTTGTAGTGTGCCAAACGTGATGCTTCAGCAGCAATTCGCTCAAAAATATCATTAACAAAACTGTTCATGATACTCATGGCTTTTGATGAAATACCAGTATCAGGATGCACTTGCTTCAACACTTTGTAAATGTAGATTGCGTAGCTTTCCTTCCTCTTGCGCCGTTTCTTCTTATCGGTTTTGGTGATATTCTTTTGTGCCTTTCCAGCTTTTTTAGCTGCTTTTCCACTAGTCTTAGGAGGCATATTTCTTTTTATTTCACTTTTTCACTTTAACTTCACTGCTTGATGATTAAACGAGAACTGTAAGTGTTCGGAGATCTGCCCTTGCTTTTATTTACTCTCACCACCATCTGTTCACATTCGATTGCAGAACACCAATGCCGTACATTTCGACCAAAGAAATTTCGTATAAATAAAAGTGACGACCTATTGGGAATTTCAAAACGTTGTGAACAGTGAAACAGTGAAGTTCTTCTCCTACAAGTTAAATAAATAAAACAAATTAAAAATGTCTGGTCGTGGTAAAGGTGGAAAAGTGAAGGGAAAGGCAAAGTCTCGCTCCAATCGTGCTGGTCTACAGTTTCCTGTTGGTCGTATTCATCGTTTACTCCGTAAGGGAAATTATGCTGAACGTGTTGGCGCTGGAGCTCCAGTGTATTTGGCAGCTGTTATGGAATACTTGGCTGCTGAAGTTTTGGAATTGGCAGGAAATGCCGCTCGTGACAATAAGAAAACTAGGATCATTCCACGTCATTTGCAATTGGCCATCCGTAACGATGAAGAATTAAATAAATTGCTTTCTGGAGTTACAATTGCACAAGGAGGAGTTCTGCCCAACATTCAAGCAGTTTTGTTGCCCAAGAAAACCGAAAAGAGCGCATAAATGCAAAATATCAGTGCGCACTAATACTGATAATATATTTCTTTATCAAAAACCGTCCTTTTAAGGACGACAAAATGATTACGTTAAGACTATTAAAATATTTCAATTAAAAAAAAAATTGCGAAATTCTATTGTGTACTACTCAAATTTGCCGCCATTTTATGTTTTCACCCAAGCCACGCTTCTTTTTTTTCCAATATGAATTACACAAAAAATTCCTCCAGTGTTTTCTGTTTTTCGCATGCGTTGTTTTTTTTTCTTTTATTCCATTAAAACTTTCACACAAATAAATAGAAATAAAAATCAATTCATATCGCTTAAAAGATTTTTTTGTGGTCCTTAAAAGGACCGATTGTTCATTAGAAAATAAATTTCACGTTATTTATTTAACCTCCGAAACCATAAAGAGTACGTCCCTGCCTCTTCAATGCATAAACAACATCCATAGCAGTGACTGTCTTACGCTTGGCGTGTTCAGTATATGTAACAGCATCGCGAATAACATTTTCCAAAAACACTTTCAGTACACCACGAGTTTCTTCGTAGATTAAACCAGAAATACGTTTTACACCACCACGACGAGCTAAACGACGAATTGCAGGCTTTGTAATACCTTGGATATTATCACGCAACACTTTACGATGACGTTTAGCACCCCCCTTTCCTAATCCTTTTCCACCTTTACCGCGACCAGTCATATTATTTTAATATTTTATTTAACCACTGACACTGAATTCTGCACTAAAAGTGAATTTTTTTAATTTTGTTTATCTTTTAAGATAGCCGAATACCCTCGCCTTTTCACTGTTCACACTGTAATAAAATTTGTATGGAAATGTCACTTGTATTTATACTGAAATTCCAATACGATCTCCTATTGGAAATGGAAAAGAATAGAACACTGGAACATAAAACAAATTTGCCTTGGTTATGTATAAAAGACATTTCAGAAGTCCAACAAGCTCATTTAATCGTGAAAAGTGTTAGTGTTCAGTTCGTGAAGTGAAAAAAGAAAAAAAATTGTGACGTTTAAGTGATGGCGCGTACAAAGCAAACAGCTCGCAAATCCACTGGTGGAAAAGCACCAAGGAAACAATTGGCAACCAAAGCAGCTCGTAAAAGTGCTCCAGCTACAGGAGGTGTTAAAAAACCACATCGTTATCGTCCAGGCACAGTTGCACTTCGTGAAATTCGCCGTTATCAGAAGAGTACCGAGTTATTGATTCGCAAATTGCCTTTCCAGCGTTTAGTTCGTGAAATAGCTCAAGACTTTAAAACTGATTTGCGTTTCCAGAGTTCAGCAGTGATGGCACTTCAAGAAGCTAGTGAAGCATATTTGGTTGGTCTTTTTGAAGATACAAATTTGTGCGCAATTCATGCCAAGCGTGTAACAATTATGCCAAAAGATATCCAATTGGCCAGACGCATCCGTGGTGAACGTGCTTAAGTGTACATTTTATCTTGCATTTTAATCGGTCCTTTTAAGGACCACAACAAAATCCCTAAGAGATGTGTTTTTGATTTTAATATTCAAAATTAGGTTAATTATTTCTAGGTAGAAACATTTTTGATTGGGTTTTAGGCGAATAGATTTATAAAATAATACACTGCAATAAAAAAAAAATGCAGAGATTATTTTATGCTTACAACTACACGTTATTTTATCAATATAAATGCATTTTCATCGGAAATTCTAAATCGAAAAATTCAAGAGAAAGTGATTTAAGCGTTTTCATACTCAACTTGTATATCTTATGTTTGAAGTAAAAATTTGATTAAACTTTTGAAATTTTGATTTGTAATCATTGTAATAACAAAATACTTTGTTTTTTATATGGTTATGAATACTAAACCATACTCCATATTTAAACAAACACGATTTTAAGCTAGAATAGTAAAAGAAAACCATAAAACAATGAGTTTAAACAGCAATTCTATCCGTTGTTGGAGTGAATAATTAAATAATAATATTGAAAACAAATGACATTATCTCATATGAAAGTCTGTGAAACTTCATGTTTTGATATTTATACAGGAAATATGATAAATATTACATTTATTTAAAGAACTTAAGAATACAACAGAGCAAAAACTCTCAAATAGATAGAAATTTTCTGTACATTCCTTCTCCGTGATTCTCATAAATGAAAATCAGAAAGTGCATTATTACGCTTTGAAGTTAATAAAGTGTCAAAGTGTTTAAGTGAAAAAAAAAAAAAGAAAACAATCAAAATGGTTGATGTTGTCGCTGCTTCTCCTGCTGCTGTTGTTGCTGAAAAGAAACCAAAAAAGGCTGCTGCCAATGGTGTTAAGAAGCAAAAATCAACTCCATCTCATCCGCCAACCCAAGAAATGGTTGACGCTGCAATTAAAACACTAAAGGAGCGCGGTGGTTCTTCGCTTTTGGCTATTAAAAAGTACATCGCAGCAACTTATAAAGTTGATACCCAAAAATTGGGTACTTACATTAAAAAATATTTGAAAAGTGCTGTTGCTAGTGGTAAATTATTGCAAACAAAGGGAAAGGGTGCTACTGGTTCTTTTAAATTATCTGGGGCCGCTAATAAGGAGCCTAAAGTCAAGTCAGCTGAAAAGAAAAAAGCAGTGAAACCAAAAAGTGCTACTTCAAGTGTTAAAAAAGTGAAAAAATCTGCAGTTGGTGAGAAGAAAATTAAAAAAACTGTCGCAGCAGGAGCAAAAAAAACGGTTGAAAAGAAAAAGTTGGAAAAATCAAAAGTAAACAGCATCAAAAAAACCAGCACGGTTAAGGCGAAACCAACAAAGCCCACAAAAGCTGTTGCTCCAAAAGCCAAAGTACCTAAGGCAAAGTCCGCAGCCGCTGCTAAACCAAAAAAAGCAGTTCCAGCTAAGAAAGCAAAGAAATAATTTCATTGCATCTAGCAGCAAACAAAAAACATTTAAATAAGTCCTTTTTAGGACTACAAATTGGTTCATCTAAGAGATAAAAAATGTGTTTTAAGGTTATTTAACGGGACAATATAATACGGTAAATAGTATTTTTTGTACAAAGTCCCGTTATGTTGGATTTCGCCAACGACCATACCACGTTGAAATTATCGGTTCTCGTCCGATCACCGCAATCAAGCAACGTCGGGCGTGGTTAGTACTTAGATGGGGGACCGCTTGGGAATACCGCGTGTTGTTGGCATTGTGTCCACCTTTTTGCTGCTGTATATCGAAAATATAACGCTCACGTTTTGCATTTTCTGAATTAAAAAAAAAAAATTTTGAAAAAAAATTTTCGGATTATTTGCTCTTTTACACATTTTGATGTGAGAACATTGATAAAAAAATTCAACTTACACATAAAGTATGTATTCATTATTCTCTTGTTTCTTTTTTTTGGTGTCCAACAATTTCAATGTACATCTGATGTAATGGGAAACAAATTGACATTTGATAATTTAAACAAATTTAAACGAAATTCTAATTTGGCAGCACTTAGATTTAAGGCATTCAATCGATGATAATTATCTAAAACTACAATGAAATAAGAATCAAATTGACGTTTTATAATTTTGATAAATTTAAACTACTACAATTAGCTACTAAGATTCAATTGTTTTTGTTTATGTAAAGTAGATTTTCTACTAGAAAACAATTTTTTTGCACAGTACAGATTTTTCAATACGAAAATAGATACATACTTAGATTTAATATATTATTATATGCAAAGTACTTTTTTTTTTTAATTTCAATCAATGTTAGAAAATCTCTCAAATGAATATTTTGAGGCCCTGAAAAGGGCCGTTTTTCATGAAATTAGATGTCTTTGAAAAATAAAAACATTTACTTCGAGCTAGTGTATTTTGTGACTGCTTTAGTGCCTTCACTGACGGCATGCTTGGCAAGTTCACCAGGCAATAACAAACGGACGGCAGTTTGAATTTCCCGACTGGTAATTGTGCAGCGCTTGTTGTAGTGTGCCAAACGTGATGCTTCAGCAGCAATTCGCTCAAAAATATCATTAACAAAACTGTTCATGATACTCATGGCTTTTGATGAAATACCAGTATCAGGATGCACTTGCTTCAACACTTTGTAAATGTAGATTGCGTAGCTTTCCTTCCTCTTGCGCCGTTTCTTCTTATCGGTTTTGGTGATATTCTTTTGTGCCTTTCCAGCTTTTTTAGCTGCTTTTCCACTAGTCTTAGGAGGCATATTTCTTTTTATTTCACTTTTTCACTTTAACTTCACTGCTTGATGATTAAACGAGAACTGTAAGTGTTCGGAGATCTGCCCTTGCTTTTATTTACTCTCACCACCATCTGTTCACATTCGATTGCAGAACACCAATGCCGTACATTTCGACCAAAGAAATTTCGTATAAATAAAAGTGACGACCTATTGGGAATTTCAAAACGTTGTGAACAGTGAAACAGTGAAGTTCTTCTCCTACAAGTTAAATAAATAAAACAAATTAAAAATGTCTGGTCGTGGTAAAGGTGGAAAAGTGAAGGGAAAGGCAAAGTCTCGCTCCAATCGTGCTGGTCTACAGTTTCCTGTTGGTCGTATTCATCGTTTACTCCGTAAGGGAAATTATGCTGAACGTGTTGGCGCTGGAGCTCCAGTGTATTTGGCAGCTGTTATGGAATACTTGGCTGCTGAAGTTTTGGAATTGGCAGGAAATGCCGCTCGTGACAATAAGAAAACTAGGATCATTCCACGTCATTTGCAATTGGCCATCCGTAACGATGAAGAATTAAATAAATTGCTTTCTGGAGTTACAATTGCACAAGGAGGAGTTCTGCCCAACATTCAAGCAGTTTTGTTGCCCAAGAAAACCGAAAAGAGCGCATAAATGCAAAATATCAGTGCGCACTAATACTGATAATATATTTCTTTATCAAAAACCGTCCTTTTAAGGACGACAAAATGATTACGTTAAGACTATTAAAATATTTCAATTAAAAAAAAAATTGCGAAATTCTATTGTGTACTACTCAAATTTGCCGCCATTTTATGTTTTCACCCAAGCCACGCTTCTTTTTTTTCCAATATGAATTACACAAAAAATTCCTCCAGTGTTTTCTGTTTTTCGCATGCGTTGTTTTTTTTTCTTTTATTCCATTAAAACTTTCACACAAATAAATAGAAATAAAAATCAATTCATATCGCTTAAAAGATTTTTTTGTGGTCCTTAAAAGGACCGATTGTTCATTAGAAAATAAATTTCACGTTATTTATTTAACCTCCGAAACCATAAAGAGTACGTCCCTGCCTCTTCAATGCATAAACAACATCCATAGCAGTGACTGTCTTACGCTTGGCGTGTTCAGTATATGTAACAGCATCGCGAATAACATTTTCCAAAAACACTTTCAGTACACCACGAGTTTCTTCGTAGATTAAACCAGAAATACGTTTTACACCACCACGACGAGCTAAACGACGAATTGCAGGCTTTGTAATACCTTGGATATTATCACGCAACACTTTACGATGACGTTTAGCACCCCCCTTTCCTAATCCTTTTCCACCTTTACCGCGACCAGTCATATTATTTTAATATTTTATTTAACCACTGACACTGAATTCTGCACTAAAAGTGAATTTTTTTAATTTTGTTTATCTTTTAAGATAGCCGAATACCCTCGCCTTTTCACTGTTCACACTGTAATAAAATTTGTATGGAAATGTCACTTGTATTTATACTGAAATTCCAATACGATCTCCTATTGGAAATGGAAAAGAATAGAACACTGGAACATAAAACAAATTTGCCTTGGTTATGTATAAAAGACATTTCAGAAGTCCAACAAGCTCATTTAATCGTGAAAAGTGTTAGTGTTCAGTTCGTGAAGTGAAAAAAGAAAAAAAATTGTGACGTTTAAGTGATGGCGCGTACAAAGCAAACAGCTCGCAAATCCACTGGTGGAAAAGCACCAAGGAAACAATTGGCAACCAAAGCAGCTCGTAAAAGTGCTCCAGCTACAGGAGGTGTTAAAAAACCACATCGTTATCGTCCAGGCACAGTTGCACTTCGTGAAATTCGCCGTTATCAGAAGAGTACCGAGTTATTGATTCGCAAATTGCCTTTCCAGCGTTTAGTTCGTGAAATAGCTCAAGACTTTAAAACTGATTTGCGTTTCCAGAGTTCAGCAGTGATGGCACTTCAAGAAGCTAGTGAAGCATATTTGGTTGGTCTTTTTGAAGATACAAATTTGTGCGCAATTCATGCCAAGCGTGTAACAATTATGCCAAAAGATATCCAATTGGCCAGACGCATCCGTGGTGAACGTGCTTAAGTGTACATTTTATCTTGCATTTTAATCGGTCCTTTTAAGGACCACAACAAAATCCCTAAGAGATGTGTTTTTGATTTTAATATTCAAAATTAGGTTAATTATTTCTAGGTAGAAACATTTTTGATTGGGTTTTAGGCGAATAGATTTATAAAATAATACACTGCAATAAAAAAAAAATGCAGAGATTATTTTATGCTTACAACTACACGTTATTTTATCAATATAAATGCATTTTCATCGGAAATTCTAAATCGAAAAATTCAAGAGAAAGTGATTTAAGCGTTTTCATACTCAACTTGTATATCTTATGTTTGAAGTAAAAATTTGATTAAACTTTTGAAATTTTGATTTGTAATCATTGTAATAACAAAATACTTTGTTTTTTATATGGTTATGAATACTAAACCATACTCCATATTTAAACAAACACGATTTTAAGCTAGAATAGTAAAAGAAAACCATAAAACAATGAGTTTAAACAGCAATTCTATCCGTTGTTGGAGTGAATAATTAAATAATAATATTGAAAACAAATGACATTATCTCATATGAAAGTCTGTGAAACTTCATGTTTTGATATTTATACAGGAAATATGATAAATATTACATTTATTTAAAGAACTTAAGAATACAACAGAGCAAAAACTCTCAAATAGATAGAAATTTTCTGTACATTCCTTCTCCGTGATTCTCATAAATGAAAATCAGAAAGTGCATTATTACGCTTTGAAGTTAATAAAGTGTCAAAGTGTTTAAGTGAAAAAAAAAAAAAGAAAACAATCAAAATGGTTGATGTTGTCGCTGCTTCTCCTGCTGCTGTTGTTGCTGAAAAGAAACCAAAAAAGGCTGCTGCCAATGGTGTTAAGAAGCAAAAATCAACTCCATCTCATCCGCCAACCCAAGAAATGGTTGACGCTGCAATTAAAACACTAAAGGAGCGCGGTGGTTCTTCGCTTTTGGCTATTAAAAAGTACATCGCAGCAACTTATAAAGTTGATACCCAAAAATTGGGTACTTACATTAAAAAATATTTGAAAAGTGCTGTTGCTAGTGGTAAATTATTGCAAACAAAGGGAAAGGGTGCTACTGGTTCTTTTAAATTATCTGGGGCCGCTAATAAGGAGCCTAAAGTCAAGTCAGCTGAAAAGAAAAAAGCAGTGAAACCAAAAAGTGCTACTTCAAGTGTTAAAAAAGTGAAAAAATCTGCAGTTGGTGAGAAGAAAATTAAAAAAACTGTCGCAGCAGGAGCAAAAAAAACGGTTGAAAAGAAAAAGTTGGAAAAATCAAAAGTAAACAGCATCAAAAAAACCAGCACGGTTAAGGCGAAACCAACAAAGCCCACAAAAGCTGTTGCTCCAAAAGCCAAAGTACCTAAGGCAAAGTCCGCAGCCGCTGCTAAACCAAAAAAAGCAGTTCCAGCTAAGAAAGCAAAGAAATAATTTCATTGCATCTAGCAGCAAACAAAAAACATTTAAATAAGTCCTTTTTAGGACTACAAATTGGTTCATCTAAGAGATAAAAAATGTGTTTTAAGGTTATTTAACGGGACAATATAATACGGTAAATAGTATTTTTTGTACAAAGTCCCGTTATGTTGGATTTCGCCAACGACCATACCACGTTGAAATTATCGGTTCTCGTCCGATCACCGCAATCAAGCAACGTCGGGCGTGGTTAGTACTTAGATGGGGGACCGCTTGGGAATACCGCGTGTTGTTGGCATTGTGTCCACCTTTTTGCTGCTGTATATCGAAAATATAACGCTCACGTTTTGCATTTTCTGAATTAAAAAAAAAAAATTTTGAAAAAAAATTTTCGGATTATTTGCTCTTTTACACATTTTGATGTGAGAACATTGATAAAAAAATTCAACTTACACATAAAGTATGTATTCATTATTCTCTTGTTTCTTTTTTTTGGTGTCCAACAATTTCAATGTACATCTGATGTAATGGGAAACAAATTGACATTTGATAATTTAAACAAATTTAAACGAAATTCTAATTTGGCAGCACTTAGATTTAAGGCATTCAATCGATGATAATTATCTAAAACTACAATGAAATAAGAATCAAATTGACGTTTTATAATTTTGATAAATTTAAACTACTACAATTAGCTACTAAGATTCAATTGTTTTTGTTTATGTAAAGTAGATTTTCTACTAGAAAACAATTTTTTTGCACAGTACAGATTTTTCAATACGAAAATAGATACATACTTAGATTTAATATATTATTATATGCAAAGTACTTTTTTTTTTTAATTTCAATCAATGTTAGAAAATCTCTCAAATGAATATTTTGAGGCCCTGAAAAGGGCCGTTTTTCATGAAATTAGATGTCTTTGAAAAATAAAAACATTTACTTCGAGCTAGTGTATTTTGTGACTGCTTTAGTGCCTTCACTGACGGCATGCTTGGCAAGTTCACCAGGCAATAACAAACGGACGGCAGTTTGAATTTCCCGACTGGTAATTGTGCAGCGCTTGTTGTAGTGTGCCAAACGTGATGCTTCAGCAGCAATTCGCTCAAAAATATCATTAACAAAACTGTTCATGATACTCATGGCTTTTGATGAAATACCAGTATCAGGATGCACTTGCTTCAACACTTTGTAAATGTAGATTGCGTAGCTTTCCTTCCTCTTGCGCCGTTTCTTCTTATCGGTTTTGGTGATATTCTTTTGTGCCTTTCCAGCTTTTTTAGCTGCTTTTCCACTAGTCTTAGGAGGCATATTTCTTTTTATTTCACTTTTTCACTTTAACTTCACTGCTTGATGATTAAACGAGAACTGTAAGTGTTCGGAGATCTGCCCTTGCTTTTATTTACTCTCACCACCATCTGTTCACATTCGATTGCAGAACACCAATGCCGTACATTTCGACCAAAGAAATTTCGTATAAATAAAAGTGACGACCTATTGGGAATTTCAAAACGTTGTGAACAGTGAAACAGTGAAGTTCTTCTCCTACAAGTTAAATAAATAAAACAAATTAAAAATGTCTGGTCGTGGTAAAGGTGGAAAAGTGAAGGGAAAGGCAAAGTCTCGCTCCAATCGTGCTGGTCTACAGTTTCCTGTTGGTCGTATTCATCGTTTACTCCGTAAGGGAAATTATGCTGAACGTGTTGGCGCTGGAGCTCCAGTGTATTTGGCAGCTGTTATGGAATACTTGGCTGCTGAAGTTTTGGAATTGGCAGGAAATGCCGCTCGTGACAATAAGAAAACTAGGATCATTCCACGTCATTTGCAATTGGCCATCCGTAACGATGAAGAATTAAATAAATTGCTTTCTGGAGTTACAATTGCACAAGGAGGAGTTCTGCCCAACATTCAAGCAGTTTTGTTGCCCAAGAAAACCGAAAAGAGCGCATAAATGCAAAATATCAGTGCGCACTAATACTGATAATATATTTCTTTATCAAAAACCGTCCTTTTAAGGACGACAAAATGATTACGTTAAGACTATTAAAATATTTCAATTAAAAAAAAAATTGCGAAATTCTATTGTGTACTACTCAAATTTGCCGCCATTTTATGTTTTCACCCAAGCCACGCTTCTTTTTTTTCCAATATGAATTACACAAAAAATTCCTCCAGTGTTTTCTGTTTTTCGCATGCGTTGTTTTTTTTTCTTTTATTCCATTAAAACTTTCACACAAATAAATAGAAATAAAAATCAATTCATATCGCTTAAAAGATTTTTTTGTGGTCCTTAAAAGGACCGATTGTTCATTAGAAAATAAATTTCACGTTATTTATTTAACCTCCGAAACCATAAAGAGTACGTCCCTGCCTCTTCAATGCATAAACAACATCCATAGCAGTGACTGTCTTACGCTTGGCGTGTTCAGTATATGTAACAGCATCGCGAATAACATTTTCCAAAAACACTTTCAGTACACCACGAGTTTCTTCGTAGATTAAACCAGAAATACGTTTTACACCACCACGACGAGCTAAACGACGAATTGCAGGCTTTGTAATACCTTGGATATTATCACGCAACACTTTACGATGACGTTTAGCACCCCCCTTTCCTAATCCTTTTCCACCTTTACCGCGACCAGTCATATTATTTTAATATTTTATTTAACCACTGACACTGAATTCTGCACTAAAAGTGAATTTTTTTAATTTTGTTTATCTTTTAAGATAGCCGAATACCCTCGCCTTTTCACTGTTCACACTGTAATAAAATTTGTATGGAAATGTCACTTGTATTTATACTGAAATTCCAATACGATCTCCTATTGGAAATGGAAAAGAATAGAACACTGGAACATAAAACAAATTTGCCTTGGTTATGTATAAAAGACATTTCAGAAGTCCAACAAGCTCATTTAATCGTGAAAAGTGTTAGTGTTCAGTTCGTGAAGTGAAAAAAGAAAAAAAATTGTGACGTTTAAGTGATGGCGCGTACAAAGCAAACAGCTCGCAAATCCACTGGTGGAAAAGCACCAAGGAAACAATTGGCAACCAAAGCAGCTCGTAAAAGTGCTCCAGCTACAGGAGGTGTTAAAAAACCACATCGTTATCGTCCAGGCACAGTTGCACTTCGTGAAATTCGCCGTTATCAGAAGAGTACCGAGTTATTGATTCGCAAATTGCCTTTCCAGCGTTTAGTTCGTGAAATAGCTCAAGACTTTAAAACTGATTTGCGTTTCCAGAGTTCAGCAGTGATGGCACTTCAAGAAGCTAGTGAAGCATATTTGGTTGGTCTTTTTGAAGATACAAATTTGTGCGCAATTCATGCCAAGCGTGTAACAATTATGCCAAAAGATATCCAATTGGCCAGACGCATCCGTGGTGAACGTGCTTAAGTGTACATTTTATCTTGCATTTTAATCGGTCCTTTTAAGGACCACAACAAAATCCCTAAGAGATGTGTTTTTGATTTTAATATTCAAAATTAGGTTAATTATTTCTAGGTAGAAACATTTTTGATTGGGTTTTAGGCGAATAGATTTATAAAATAATACACTGCAATAAAAAAAAAATGCAGAGATTATTTTATGCTTACAACTACACGTTATTTTATCAATATAAATGCATTTTCATCGGAAATTCTAAATCGAAAAATTCAAGAGAAAGTGATTTAAGCGTTTTCATACTCAACTTGTATATCTTATGTTTGAAGTAAAAATTTGATTAAACTTTTGAAATTTTGATTTGTAATCATTGTAATAACAAAATACTTTGTTTTTTATATGGTTATGAATACTAAACCATACTCCATATTTAAACAAACACGATTTTAAGCTAGAATAGTAAAAGAAAACCATAAAACAATGAGTTTAAACAGCAATTCTATCCGTTGTTGGAGTGAATAATTAAATAATAATATTGAAAACAAATGACATTATCTCATATGAAAGTCTGTGAAACTTCATGTTTTGATATTTATACAGGAAATATGATAAATATTACATTTATTTAAAGAACTTAAGAATACAACAGAGCAAAAACTCTCAAATAGATAGAAATTTTCTGTACATTCCTTCTCCGTGATTCTCATAAATGAAAATCAGAAAGTGCATTATTACGCTTTGAAGTTAATAAAGTGTCAAAGTGTTTAAGTGAAAAAAAAAAAAAGAAAACAATCAAAATGGTTGATGTTGTCGCTGCTTCTCCTGCTGCTGTTGTTGCTGAAAAGAAACCAAAAAAGGCTGCTGCCAATGGTGTTAAGAAGCAAAAATCAACTCCATCTCATCCGCCAACCCAAGAAATGGTTGACGCTGCAATTAAAACACTAAAGGAGCGCGGTGGTTCTTCGCTTTTGGCTATTAAAAAGTACATCGCAGCAACTTATAAAGTTGATACCCAAAAATTGGGTACTTACATTAAAAAATATTTGAAAAGTGCTGTTGCTAGTGGTAAATTATTGCAAACAAAGGGAAAGGGTGCTACTGGTTCTTTTAAATTATCTGGGGCCGCTAATAAGGAGCCTAAAGTCAAGTCAGCTGAAAAGAAAAAAGCAGTGAAACCAAAAAGTGCTACTTCAAGTGTTAAAAAAGTGAAAAAATCTGCAGTTGGTGAGAAGAAAATTAAAAAAACTGTCGCAGCAGGAGCAAAAAAAACGGTTGAAAAGAAAAAGTTGGAAAAATCAAAAGTAAACAGCATCAAAAAAACCAGCACGGTTAAGGCGAAACCAACAAAGCCCACAAAAGCTGTTGCTCCAAAAGCCAAAGTACCTAAGGCAAAGTCCGCAGCCGCTGCTAAACCAAAAAAAGCAGTTCCAGCTAAGAAAGCAAAGAAATAATTTCATTGCATCTAGCAGCAAACAAAAAACATTTAAATAAGTCCTTTTTAGGACTACAAATTGGTTCATCTAAGAGATAAAAAATGTGTTTTAAGGTTATTTAACGGGACAATATAATACGGTAAATAGTATTTTTTGTACAAAGTCCCGTTATGTTGGATTTCGCCAACGACCATACCACGTTGAAATTATCGGTTCTCGTCCGATCACCGCAATCAAGCAACGTCGGGCGTGGTTAGTACTTAGATGGGGGACCGCTTGGGAATACCGCGTGTTGTTGGCATTGTGTCCACCTTTTTGCTGCTGTATATCGAAAATATAACGCTCACGTTTTGCATTTTCTGAATTAAAAAAAAAAAATTTTGAAAAAAAATTTTCGGATTATTTGCTCTTTTACACATTTTGATGTGAGAACATTGATAAAAAAATTCAACTTACACATAAAGTATGTATTCATTATTCTCTTGTTTCTTTTTTTTGGTGTCCAACAATTTCAATGTACATCTGATGTAATGGGAAACAAATTGACATTTGATAATTTAAACAAATTTAAACGAAATTCTAATTTGGCAGCACTTAGATTTAAGGCATTCAATCGATGATAATTATCTAAAACTACAATGAAATAAGAATCAAATTGACGTTTTATAATTTTGATAAATTTAAACTACTACAATTAGCTACTAAGATTCAATTGTTTTTGTTTATGTAAAGTAGATTTTCTACTAGAAAACAATTTTTTTGCACAGTACAGATTTTTCAATACGAAAATAGATACATACTTAGATTTAATATATTATTATATGCAAAGTACTTTTTTTTTTTAATTTCAATCAATGTTAGAAAATCTCTCAAATGAATATTTTGAGGCCCTGAAAAGGGCCGTTTTTCATGAAATTAGATGTCTTTGAAAAATAAAAACATTTACTTCGAGCTAGTGTATTTTGTGACTGCTTTAGTGCCTTCACTGACGGCATGCTTGGCAAGTTCACCAGGCAATAACAAACGGACGGCAGTTTGAATTTCCCGACTGGTAATTGTGCAGCGCTTGTTGTAGTGTGCCAAACGTGATGCTTCAGCAGCAATTCGCTCAAAAATATCATTAACAAAACTGTTCATGATACTCATGGCTTTTGATGAAATACCAGTATCAGGATGCACTTGCTTCAACACTTTGTAAATGTAGATTGCGTAGCTTTCCTTCCTCTTGCGCCGTTTCTTCTTATCGGTTTTGGTGATATTCTTTTGTGCCTTTCCAGCTTTTTTAGCTGCTTTTCCACTAGTCTTAGGAGGCATATTTCTTTTTATTTCACTTTTTCACTTTAACTTCACTGCTTGATGATTAAACGAGAACTGTAAGTGTTCGGAGATCTGCCCTTGCTTTTATTTACTCTCACCACCATCTGTTCACATTCGATTGCAGAACACCAATGCCGTACATTTCGACCAAAGAAATTTCGTATAAATAAAAGTGACGACCTATTGGGAATTTCAAAACGTTGTGAACAGTGAAACAGTGAAGTTCTTCTCCTACAAGTTAAATAAATAAAACAAATTAAAAATGTCTGGTCGTGGTAAAGGTGGAAAAGTGAAGGGAAAGGCAAAGTCTCGCTCCAATCGTGCTGGTCTACAGTTTCCTGTTGGTCGTATTCATCGTTTACTCCGTAAGGGAAATTATGCTGAACGTGTTGGCGCTGGAGCTCCAGTGTATTTGGCAGCTGTTATGGAATACTTGGCTGCTGAAGTTTTGGAATTGGCAGGAAATGCCGCTCGTGACAATAAGAAAACTAGGATCATTCCACGTCATTTGCAATTGGCCATCCGTAACGATGAAGAATTAAATAAATTGCTTTCTGGAGTTACAATTGCACAAGGAGGAGTTCTGCCCAACATTCAAGCAGTTTTGTTGCCCAAGAAAACCGAAAAGAGCGCATAAATGCAAAATATCAGTGCGCACTAATACTGATAATATATTTCTTTATCAAAAACCGTCCTTTTAAGGACGACAAAATGATTACGTTAAGACTATTAAAATATTTCAATTAAAAAAAAAATTGCGAAATTCTATTGTGTACTACTCAAATTTGCCGCCATTTTATGTTTTCACCCAAGCCACGCTTCTTTTTTTTCCAATATGAATTACACAAAAAATTCCTCCAGTGTTTTCTGTTTTTCGCATGCGTTGTTTTTTTTTCTTTTATTCCATTAAAACTTTCACACAAATAAATAGAAATAAAAATCAATTCATATCGCTTAAAAGATTTTTTTGTGGTCCTTAAAAGGACCGATTGTTCATTAGAAAATAAATTTCACGTTATTTATTTAACCTCCGAAACCATAAAGAGTACGTCCCTGCCTCTTCAATGCATAAACAACATCCATAGCAGTGACTGTCTTACGCTTGGCGTGTTCAGTATATGTAACAGCATCGCGAATAACATTTTCCAAAAACACTTTCAGTACACCACGAGTTTCTTCGTAGATTAAACCAGAAATACGTTTTACACCACCACGACGAGCTAAACGACGAATTGCAGGCTTTGTAATACCTTGGATATTATCACGCAACACTTTACGATGACGTTTAGCACCCCCCTTTCCTAATCCTTTTCCACCTTTACCGCGACCAGTCATATTATTTTAATATTTTATTTAACCACTGACACTGAATTCTGCACTAAAAGTGAATTTTTTTAATTTTGTTTATCTTTTAAGATAGCCGAATACCCTCGCCTTTTCACTGTTCACACTGTAATAAAATTTGTATGGAAATGTCACTTGTATTTATACTGAAATTCCAATACGATCTCCTATTGGAAATGGAAAAGAATAGAACACTGGAACATAAAACAAATTTGCCTTGGTTATGTATAAAAGACATTTCAGAAGTCCAACAAGCTCATTTAATCGTGAAAAGTGTTAGTGTTCAGTTCGTGAAGTGAAAAAAGAAAAAAAATTGTGACGTTTAAGTGATGGCGCGTACAAAGCAAACAGCTCGCAAATCCACTGGTGGAAAAGCACCAAGGAAACAATTGGCAACCAAAGCAGCTCGTAAAAGTGCTCCAGCTACAGGAGGTGTTAAAAAACCACATCGTTATCGTCCAGGCACAGTTGCACTTCGTGAAATTCGCCGTTATCAGAAGAGTACCGAGTTATTGATTCGCAAATTGCCTTTCCAGCGTTTAGTTCGTGAAATAGCTCAAGACTTTAAAACTGATTTGCGTTTCCAGAGTTCAGCAGTGATGGCACTTCAAGAAGCTAGTGAAGCATATTTGGTTGGTCTTTTTGAAGATACAAATTTGTGCGCAATTCATGCCAAGCGTGTAACAATTATGCCAAAAGATATCCAATTGGCCAGACGCATCCGTGGTGAACGTGCTTAAGTGTACATTTTATCTTGCATTTTAATCGGTCCTTTTAAGGACCACAACAAAATCCCTAAGAGATGTGTTTTTGATTTTAATATTCAAAATTAGGTTAATTATTTCTAGGTAGAAACATTTTTGATTGGGTTTTAGGCGAATAGATTTATAAAATAATACACTGCAATAAAAAAAAAATGCAGAGATTATTTTATGCTTACAACTACACGTTATTTTATCAATATAAATGCATTTTCATCGGAAATTCTAAATCGAAAAATTCAAGAGAAAGTGATTTAAGCGTTTTCATACTCAACTTGTATATCTTATGTTTGAAGTAAAAATTTGATTAAACTTTTGAAATTTTGATTTGTAATCATTGTAATAACAAAATACTTTGTTTTTTATATGGTTATGAATACTAAACCATACTCCATATTTAAACAAACACGATTTTAAGCTAGAATAGTAAAAGAAAACCATAAAACAATGAGTTTAAACAGCAATTCTATCCGTTGTTGGAGTGAATAATTAAATAATAATATTGAAAACAAATGACATTATCTCATATGAAAGTCTGTGAAACTTCATGTTTTGATATTTATACAGGAAATATGATAAATATTACATTTATTTAAAGAACTTAAGAATACAACAGAGCAAAAACTCTCAAATAGATAGAAATTTTCTGTACATTCCTTCTCCGTGATTCTCATAAATGAAAATCAGAAAGTGCATTATTACGCTTTGAAGTTAATAAAGTGTCAAAGTGTTTAAGTGAAAAAAAAAAAAAGAAAACAATCAAAATGGTTGATGTTGTCGCTGCTTCTCCTGCTGCTGTTGTTGCTGAAAAGAAACCAAAAAAGGCTGCTGCCAATGGTGTTAAGAAGCAAAAATCAACTCCATCTCATCCGCCAACCCAAGAAATGGTTGACGCTGCAATTAAAACACTAAAGGAGCGCGGTGGTTCTTCGCTTTTGGCTATTAAAAAGTACATCGCAGCAACTTATAAAGTTGATACCCAAAAATTGGGTACTTACATTAAAAAATATTTGAAAAGTGCTGTTGCTAGTGGTAAATTATTGCAAACAAAGGGAAAGGGTGCTACTGGTTCTTTTAAATTATCTGGGGCCGCTAATAAGGAGCCTAAAGTCAAGTCAGCTGAAAAGAAAAAAGCAGTGAAACCAAAAAGTGCTACTTCAAGTGTTAAAAAAGTGAAAAAATCTGCAGTTGGTGAGAAGAAAATTAAAAAAACTGTCGCAGCAGGAGCAAAAAAAACGGTTGAAAAGAAAAAGTTGGAAAAATCAAAAGTAAACAGCATCAAAAAAACCAGCACGGTTAAGGCGAAACCAACAAAGCCCACAAAAGCTGTTGCTCCAAAAGCCAAAGTACCTAAGGCAAAGTCCGCAGCCGCTGCTAAACCAAAAAAAGCAGTTCCAGCTAAGAAAGCAAAGAAATAATTTCATTGCATCTAGCAGCAAACAAAAAACATTTAAATAAGTCCTTTTTAGGACTACAAATTGGTTCATCTAAGAGATAAAAAATGTGTTTTAAGGTTATTTAACGGGACAATATAATACGGTAAATAGTATTTTTTGTACAAAGTCCCGTTATGTTGGATTTCGCCAACGACCATACCACGTTGAAATTATCGGTTCTCGTCAGTCGATTCCCAACTCTTGAAGAGAAAGGACGGCTAGTTAGCGGCGGAGCAAATTCTAAGTGTTTTAAAGTGAATAAAGTGGAATTGTAAAGTGCAAAAGTAAAAAGTGTCAGTGGTGTAGTGGTGGAGCGCTAGAGCTCCTACGCCCGAACTACTGGTTCAATTCCCAGCCACGGCGGGTTTTTTTTCAAGTGAAAAAATAATAAAACTATAAATAAAGTGATAAGTGATATAGACACTAAAAAACAAGCGATGGACCCCCGTCTAAAGGCGGTCCCCCGCAAAAGCCCAGCATTGCTGGAAAAAAATGTGCCGCCTGAAGGCAACAAAACGGCAACTGCTGCAACACCAGCAGTAACAGCAACAAAAACAACAACAACAACATCATCATCATCAGCTGCAGCAGCAGCACCAACAAGAGCCGTGACGACAGCAGTGCCCAAGCGCGGTGGTGTGTCGTCAATAAAAATTATCTGTGGAACAAGTGGTGTTCCCAAGGTAGTGGAAAGGGCTGTGTCCACAGGTAAAATAACAGCACCATCGTCAGCCGCGATGGCATTGAAAGCAGCAGCGTCAGCTATGGGCGCACCAAACGAGACAATTCCTGATGAGTCGCCAGAGGACCATCATCAAAAAATTGAGAAGAGGAGACGTAAGCTGCACCCACAGCCGAATCTGTCAGCCAAAAGACTGGCTTCTGATAAGGGGGGTGGTGTCTGCGCAATGGCAGCATCATCAGCAGAGAGCCTGAGCTCTTATGAGTCAGGTGGTCACCGCCAATACGTTGGAGAAGGCAACCCATTCAGGGAGTTGTCACAGGACGAGGACGAAGACCTTGTGGCGGAAGAGGAGGAGATAGATGAGGAGGCAGCCCTGAACAAGCTGATTCAGGAGCTCCTCCTCAAAAGAGAGAAAATACGCCAGGCCAAGCTGGAAAAAAAGGAGCTGCTCAAACAACAGCAGCTCCAAGCTTATGAGGAGCTCCAAGAGCAGCAGCAAAAGCAGCAGCAACAACATCAGCAGAGACAACAACCACATAAAGTGCTACAGCAGCCAGGACAACAACAGCAGCAGCAGAGACAACAGCAACAGCAGAGACAACCGCAACAGCAGAGACAACAGCAACAACAGCAGAGACAACAACCACCGAAGGGGCAACAACAACAACAACAACCACAGGCATCACCGAAAACAAAGAGGGAGAAAATCCCTCCCATTAATGTAAGTGATTTTGAAATTAGTGACTGCATAAAATTATGCAAGAAAATAACATTAAATTTTAGTATTAAGCGCCTTAGTGCGAATAAGCACATAATCATGTGTGAAACAATGGAGGAGTACCAAAAGGTACGCACCGTCCTGGAGAAAACCCAAGTGGAGTACTTTACGTACACTCCAAGGGCCTCCAAATTGAAAACCGTCGTTCTGAAGGGAATTGATCCCTCAATAGAGACGGAGGAGCTCGAAAAAGAGCTCAAAAAGTTGGAAAGCGATGACCTCAAGTTCGTGGGTGTCAAGCCGTTTTCGTCGTCTGTGGCAAGGGGTGGTAACCGAAAATTACCATTCTTCTTGGTGCAGCTCACTCCCGAGAGCAGAATTGATAGTTTGAGGAAAATTAAATACCTCTACTATCACTCTGTCAAATGGGAAACATTAAAAAGATCTGACCGCATACTTCAATGTATGCGCTGTCAGAGGTTCGGGCACGCCGCGCCTAACTGCAACATGCAGTTCAGGTGCGTCAAGTGCGATAAGGACCACAGACATGGAGAATGTCCTCTTGGTAAGGACAGAGTTGAGGACCGTAGTGTTCTTTCGTGTGTGCTCTGCGGGAACTCTGGGCATCCCGCCAATTTCAGGGGTTGTCCACGGTTCCAAGAGCAGAAAAAGCGAGTCCAGGCCCGCAAACAGTTTTCCGAGGATGAGAAGCGTCAAAAGACCCGCTCGTTCACTAATTTTGTGGCGCCCAACGTGTCCTTTGCCCAAATGGCAGCTGGACCGGGTAGAGCCACAATGACAGTAAATCCACCGAGGGTAGCTCAAAAGGCGCCTGAAGTGGACTTGGACTTGAAAGCGATCCTTCTGTCTCTGCACGGAAAGATCGATAAGTTCCAAGCACAACTTAATGAACAAGCGGGTCGAATAGACGTTCTCTATTCGGAGCTGCTTGGTAGGTCTGGCGTGCGATAAGTCCAATGGCTACGCTAGACGAGGGAATATTAAAGATCCTTGCGGTGAATGTTAATTCACTAGTCAGGATCGAGAAAAGAATGTCATTGTCCAACCTGTTGCAAACCGAAAACCCAGATGTGCTTTTGGTTAGCGAAACTAAGCTAAATCAGAGGCACAAATTGGGATACAGAAACTACCATGTAGTTAGGAGAGACCGGCCCATCTCTGCATATGATTATGCGGGAGGGGTCGGAATCTTAATTCGAAAAGGCCTGCGCCATAGGGTTATATATAGCGGGGACGTGCGTAGGTTCCAGTTGCTGGAAGCATGCATCATATGCATTCCTCTCCATAGCCGGAGGAGATTGTATGTGGTGTCGCTTTACGCGCCTGAAGCACCTCCATCAAATCTATTTTTAACAGAGCTCGAGACACTTTTTCGAAGCCTTCAGCTTCATTCGGAGGAGAATTATTTCTTCTTGGCTGGAGATGTAAACGCAAAACATGCGGCATGGGGAAATGTGACTCCCAACACTAGGGGCAACCATTTTTATGACTGGTGGCGCCTCAATACGATTGAGTACAAACTGGATTTGTACGCGACGGATATCGCTTCTTTCCCGAGAAGCGGTGCTTTCTTGGACTTGGCCTTAACGGACGCAAGACTTGAACTGACAAACGCGGATCGACTCACGCGGAACTGTTTGCGTGCGGTCGAGTACGATAGTGACCACTACGGACTCGCCGCCGCATTTCGGATCCCGAACGAGCAAACGATGCTGGAGGAGTGCGAATCGATGTGTTCTTTCGATTATGGAAGGGCACGCTGGCCGCACTTCTCCGGGTTGTTAAAACGTGAAATTCGTTTGAGTGGGATTGATCCACCAACTAACGAAAACATGACGAACATTGACATCGATCGTCATCTAGTACAGATGGACGATGTCATTAAACGAACAATGGAGCGGACTATCCCTCAGATAGTACGTTCCGACGACGACCAGACAGAAAAGTACAGGAACGCTACAATAGACGCACTTTACAGACAAAAAAGCAGGCTGCTCTCTAGGCTTAAACAGCTTCATAGACAGTTTGCAGACCGCAACGAACCAGAGGTAAGGTCACTGAACTCAGAGATCCGAAACCTGAAACAGTTGATTAAACAAAATTACAGAAATTCTGTAAGTCTGTATTGGGGCAATCGAATTCGGGCTATAAAAACCAGTAGTCCGAATATGTTCCCACAGATAAATAGACTGTTCAGGAAGAAAGATCACAATGATGTTTCAACTGTCCGAATCTCCCAGACAACTGAAAACAGACAGACATTACTGACTGCGGGCATAAGTCCGGAAAATGTAGCTTCGACCGATGGTTTTTTTGTGGTCGAGGATCCCCAGGAGAAGGTAGACTTACTGGGCGCTTGTTTCGAGGCCGTGTATACGGTGAACAATCCTGTTCGCCGTAATCACGACATTGAGAATAGGGCCCTGGTGAGTCACTTTTATCTGCGCAATGAACTTGAGAATTGGCGATCTGAGAATAACAGTTTTACTGTTTTCAGTGATGAAAACCATGCGAATGCCGTTGTCGCCAATATGCGAGAACCACCTCATTTGTTCATTACGACAGATGATCTCTTGGGGATCCTTGATTCTCTTAAGAACAAAAAATCGGCGGGAGTTGATGGTATCCCAAATGTCGTATTGAGGCACCTGCCCCTAGAGGCTGTGGAGATTTTCACAACGCTGTTCAACAATGCGCTGAATAATGCATATTATCCGGCGCATTGGAAAATGGCAGTGGTACATCCAATCCCGAAAAAGGGAAAGGATAATACTAACCCTGCTAATCTTCGGTCAATTAGTTTGCTTCCGAATATTAGCAAGGTGTTTGAGAAGGTTGTTAATAGAGCTCTGCTGAAATGGGTCGAGGACAACAAAATAATCCCGGACAACCAATTTGGTTTCAGGGCGAGGCATGACACTATTCATGCCGCGTCAAAACTGGTTTCCGACATTCAATGGAATAAATGCAAGAACCAATGCACGGGTGCTTGTCTGGTTGACTTTGAAAAGGCCTTCGACACCGTATGGTTAGAGGGGCTTTTCTACAAGTTGATCAGACTGGGAATGCACAAACCCTTGCTATATATAATTTATAATATGCTTATGGAAAAGAAGTTCGTGGTCAAATGTGGCAACGTAACTTCGAGCAGAGTCTATAATATCAAAAACGGTTTGCAACAGGGTGCGGTGAATTCTCCGATCCTGTTTAATATTTACACGAGTGATCTGGTACGTTCACTCAGTCATGCTATAGCGTATGCCGACGATTTGGTCGCATACAGATCAGGTCCTAAGATCGAGGTCATCAACATCCTTCTGCAGCGTGACTTCGAGCAAATTAAAGGATATTGCGACGACTGGAAGTTGAAAATCAATTTCCAGAAGACGGAAACAATCCTGTTCAGAACCCCATTGGCTAATGCCACTAGGGATACCAGAAAAAACTGGAAAAAATTGGCCATTATTGGACAGAATGGGCAGGCATTGGCGGTGAAAAACGTGGTCAGGTATCTTGGAATCTGGCTCGACCAGTATCTGTATTTTAATAAACATATAGATGCTTGTCTTGCTGGAGCTAAGATGGCCTTTTCTCTGACAAGAAGACTGTTTCATAGCAGTCAACTTGCTTCTAGGGTTAAGGTCATATGCTACGTGGCCCTAATAAGGCCCATCATCGCTTATGGCTGTCCATTGTGGTTCAATATAGCGCCATCGTATATGGAAAGGATTCGGGTTTTCGAGAGACAATGTCTTAGGACATGTCTCGGGTTGTTTCGAACACCTGAATCTGAGTACATAAAATATTATCCCAACACGGTATTATATGATGGGGCTCACTTGAATAGGATTGACAATTTCCTCATTAAGGTGACTCGAAGGCACGTTGCGAGGGCGATGACCAACGATAATAGCCTGATCTTCGGGGCATACTACCCCAATGAAGCACACATGGAGAGAACGCTTCGATCTGGCTTTGTTCCGCCAGAGGCTTTTCTCCATATTGATAAAAAAGGGCTGGTACAGACGAGGGATGGTATCCCGGTACTATACCACCGCTACCGCAGAGCGACTGATAAGCGGCTCACCTACGACGGGGACGTCGCTAATGCTCCCGAGCTCCTTCGGTTTAGTACCGCGATAGGGGGGAGGGATCATATTGATACGGTTAAGCAATTCACCGACTATTGGTGGCTTGCGGAGAGAATGGAAGAGGTGGGTACGCCTTTCCAGGTCGGTGCGTTGCCTTAGGTAACTCCTCTTAATTTTAAGTAGTAATAAGTTTAAGTTGGTTGGTTGTGCTCTGCATGTCGGTGGCAAGGTGTGGTGTTGCTGAGAGGCGACTGACACATTTCGGTGTCAGTGGACTCTCGGTGACGCATGTGCGCTACGTTGGCGGCTGCTGGGTGCTGCTAATGGTGTTGGGGGATGGGCACCGTTGCCTCTGTAGATGAGGCGGCGAGTGCACATAACCTCCGACTATACGTAGTATTAGTTTGGTAATTTTAAGTAGTATTAGTTAGATTTTAAGTTTTGAATGTATAGTTTTAAGTAGTTTTTAGTTCTTAGTTTTAATTCAAAAATTAAAAAAAATATAGATGTCAAGTTTTTTAAAAAATTTTCTTGTTAAAAAAATATATATTGAAAAAAATAATATGTATTATTAATTAAGGCCGAAAGGTAATAGTATTAAGTGATATAGTTAAGTTTAGAGCGTCCGCATGAGGACCAGTAATCTAGAATAAGTATCCTGTTAATTTTAAGTTAGATTTAATCATTTTTGTCTAGTCTGTAAGTTTTTTATTGAGAAAATAATAAAAATGAATTTGAAATTATCGGTTCTCGTCCGATCACCGCAATCAAGCAACGTCGGGCGTGGTTAGTACTTAGATGGGGGACCGCTTGGGAATACCGCGTGTTGTTGGCATTGTGTCCACCTTTTTGCTGCTGTATATCGAAAATATAACGCTCACGTTTTGCATTTTCTGAATTAAAAAAAAAAAATTTTGAAAAAAAATTTTCGGATTATTTGCTCTTTTACACATTTTGATGTGAGAACATTGATAAAAAAATTCAACTTACACATAAAGTATGTATTCATTATTCTCTTGTTTCTTTTTTTTGGTGTCCAACAATTTCAATGTACATCTGATGTAATGGGAAACAAATTGACATTTGATAATTTAAACAAATTTAAACGAAATTCTAATTTGGCAGCACTTAGATTTAAGGCATTCAATCGATGATAATTATCTAAAACTACAATGAAATAAGAATCAAATTGACGTTTTATAATTTTGATAAATTTAAACTACTACAATTAGCTACTAAGATTCAATTGTTTTTGTTTATGTAAAGTAGATTTTCTACTAGAAAACAATTTTTTTGCACAGTACAGATTTTT
Organism: Ferdinandea cuprea; assembly: GCA_963576555.1. Lineage (NCBI taxonomy): Eukaryota > Metazoa > Arthropoda > Insecta > Diptera > Syrphidae > Ferdinandea > Ferdinandea cuprea. Next base: position 123,682,918 of record OY754958.1, on the reverse strand, counting down.
CAATACGAAAATAGATACATACTTAGATTTAATATATTATTATATGCAAAGTACTTTTTTTTTTTAATTTCAATCAATGTTAGAAAATCTCTCAAATGAATATTTTGAGGCCCTGAAAAGGGCCGTTTTTCATGAAATTAGATGTCTTTGAAAAATAAAAACATTTACTTCGAGCTAGTGTATTTTGTGACTGCTTTAGTGCCTTCACTGACGGCATGCTTGGCAAGTTCACCAGGCAATAACAAACGGACGGCAGTTTGAATTTCCCGACTGGTAATTGTGCAGCGCTTGTTGTAGTGTGCCAAACGTGATGCTTCAGCAGCAATTCGCTCAAAAATATCATTAACAAAACTGTTCATGATACTCATGGCTTTTGATGAAATACCAGTATCAGGATGCACTTGCTTCAACACTTTGTAAATGTAGATTGCGTAGCTTTCCTTCCTCTTGCGCCGTTTCTTCTTATCGGTTTTGGTGATATTCTTTTGTGCCTTTCCAGCTTTTTTAGCTGCTTTTCCACTAGTCTTAGGAGGCATATTTCTTTTTATTTCACTTTTTCACTTTAACTTCACTGCTTGATGATTAAACGAGAACTGTAAGTGTTCGGAGATCTGCCCTTGCTTTTATTTACTCTCACCACCATCTGTTCACATTCGATTGCAGAACACCAATGCCGTACATTTCGACCAAAGAAATTTCGTATAAATAAAAGTGACGACCTATTGGGAATTTCAAAACGTTGTGAACAGTGAAACAGTGAAGTTCTTCTCCTACAAGTTAAATAAATAAAACAAATTAAAAATGTCTGGTCGTGGTAAAGGTGGAAAAGTGAAGGGAAAGGCAAAGTCTCGCTCCAATCGTGCTGGTCTACAGTTTCCTGTTGGTCGTATTCATCGTTTACTCCGTAAGGGAAATTATGCTGAACGTGTTGGCGCTGGAGCTCCAGTGTATTTGGCAGCTGTTATGGAATACTTGGCTGCTGAAGTTTTGGAATTGGCAGGAAATGCCGCTCGTGACAATAAGAAAACTAGGATCATTCCACGTCATTTGCAATTGGCCATCCGTAACGATGAAGAATTAAATAAATTGCTTTCTGGAGTTACAATTGCACAAGGAGGAGTTCTGCCCAACATTCAAGCAGTTTTGTTGCCCAAGAAAACCGAAAAGAGCGCATAAATGCAAAATATCAGTGCGCACTAATACTGATAATATATTTCTTTATCAAAAACCGTCCTTTTAAGGACGACAAAATGATTACGTTAAGACTATTAAAATATTTCAATTAAAAAAAAAATTGCGAAATTCTATTGTGTACTACTCAAATTTGCCGCCATTTTATGTTTTCACCCAAGCCACGCTTCTTTTTTTTCCAATATGAATTACACAAAAAATTCCTCCAGTGTTTTCTGTTTTTCGCATGCGTTGTTTTTTTTTCTTTTATTCCATTAAAACTTTCACACAAATAAATAGAAATAAAAATCAATTCATATCGCTTAAAAGATTTTTTTGTGGTCCTTAAAAGGACCGATTGTTCATTAGAAAATAAATTTCACGTTATTTATTTAACCTCCGAAACCATAAAGAGTACGTCCCTGCCTCTTCAATGCATAAACAACATCCATAGCAGTGACTGTCTTACGCTTGGCGTGTTCAGTATATGTAACAGCATCGCGAATAACATTTTCCAAAAACACTTTCAGTACACCACGAGTTTCTTCGTAGATTAAACCAGAAATACGTTTTACACCACCACGACGAGCTAAACGACGAATTGCAGGCTTTGTAATACCTTGGATATTATCACGCAACACTTTACGATGACGTTTAGCACCCCCCTTTCCTAATCCTTTTCCACCTTTACCGCGACCAGTCATATTATTTTAATATTTTATTTAACCACTGACACTGAATTCTGCACTAAAAGTGAATTTTTTTAATTTTGTTTATCTTTTAAGATAGCCGAATACCCTCGCCTTTTCACTGTTCACACTGTAATAAAATTTGTATGGAAATGTCACTTGTATTTATACTGAAATTCCAATACGATCTCCTATTGGAAATGGAAAAGAATAGAACACTGGAACATAAAACAAATTTGCCTTGGTTATGTATAAAAGACATTTCAGAAGTCCAACAAGCTCATTTAATCGTGAAAAGTGTTAGTGTTCAGTTCGTGAAGTGAAAAAAGAAAAAAAATTGTGACGTTTAAGTGATGGCGCGTACAAAGCAAACAGCTCGCAAATCCACTGGTGGAAAAGCACCAAGGAAACAATTGGCAACCAAAGCAGCTCGTAAAAGTGCTCCAGCTACAGGAGGTGTTAAAAAACCACATCGTTATCGTCCAGGCACAGTTGCACTTCGTGAAATTCGCCGTTATCAGAAGAGTACCGAGTTATTGATTCGCAAATTGCCTTTCCAGCGTTTAGTTCGTGAAATAGCTCAAGACTTTAAAACTGATTTGCGTTTCCAGAGTTCAGCAGTGATGGCACTTCAAGAAGCTAGTGAAGCATATTTGGTTGGTCTTTTTGAAGATACAAATTTGTGCGCAATTCATGCCAAGCGTGTAACAATTATGCCAAAAGATATCCAATTGGCCAGACGCATCCGTGGTGAACGTGCTTAAGTGTACATTTTATCTTGCATTTTAATCGGTCCTTTTAAGGACCACAACAAAATCCCTAAGAGATGTGTTTTTGATTTTAATATTCAAAATTAGGTTAATTATTTCTAGGTAGAAACATTTTTGATTGGGTTTTAGGCGAATAGATTTATAAAATAATACACTGCAATAAAAAAAAAATGCAGAGATTATTTTATGCTTACAACTACACGTTATTTTATCAATATAAATGCATTTTCATCGGAAATTCTAAATCGAAAAATTCAAGAGAAAGTGATTTAAGCGTTTTCATACTCAACTTGTATATCTTATGTTTGAAGTAAAAATTTGATTAAACTTTTGAAATTTTGATTTGTAATCATTGTAATAACAAAATACTTTGTTTTTTATATGGTTATGAATACTAAACCATACTCCATATTTAAACAAACACGATTTTAAGCTAGAATAGTAAAAGAAAACCATAAAACAATGAGTTTAAACAGCAATTCTATCCGTTGTTGGAGTGAATAATTAAATAATAATATTGAAAACAAATGACATTATCTCATATGAAAGTCTGTGAAACTTCATGTTTTGATATTTATACAGGAAATATGATAAATATTACATTTATTTAAAGAACTTAAGAATACAACAGAGCAAAAACTCTCAAATAGATAGAAATTTTCTGTACATTCCTTCTCCGTGATTCTCATAAATGAAAATCAGAAAGTGCATTATTACGCTTTGAAGTTAATAAAGTGTCAAAGTGTTTAAGTGAAAAAAAAAAAAAGAAAACAATCAAAATGGTTGATGTTGTCGCTGCTTCTCCTGCTGCTGTTGTTGCTGAAAAGAAACCAAAAAAGGCTGCTGCCAATGGTGTTAAGAAGCAAAAATCAACTCCATCTCATCCGCCAACCCAAGAAATGGTTGACGCTGCAATTAAAACACTAAAGGAGCGCGGTGGTTCTTCGCTTTTGGCTATTAAAAAGTACATCGCAGCAACTTATAAAGTTGATACCCAAAAATTGGGTACTTACATTAAAAAATATTTGAAAAGTGCTGTTGCTAGTGGTAAATTATTGCAAACAAAGGGAAAGGGTGCTACTGGTTCTTTTAAATTATCTGGGGCCGCTAATAAGGAGCCTAAAGTCAAGTCAGCTGAAAAGAAAAAAGCAGTGAAACCAAAAAGTGCTACTTCAAGTGTTAAAAAAGTGAAAAAATCTGCAGTTGGTGAGAAGAAAATTAAAAAAACTGTCGCAGCAGGAGCAAAAAAAACGGTTGAAAAGAAAAAGTTGGAAAAATCAAAAGTAAACAGCATCAAAAAAACCAGCACGGTTAAGGCGAAACCAACAAAGCCCACAAAAGCTGTTGCTCCAAAAGCCAAAGTACCTAAGGCAAAGTCCGCAGCCGCTGCTAAACCAAAAAAAGCAGTTCCAGCTAAGAAAGCAAAGAAATAATTTCATTGCATCTAGCAGCAAACAAAAAACATTTAAATAAGTCCTTTTTAGGACTACAAATTGGTTCATCTAAGAGATAAAAAATGTGTTTTAAGGTTATTTAACGGGACAATATAATACGGTAAATAGTATTTTTTGTACAAAGTCCCGTTATGTTGGATTTCGCCAACGACCATACCACGTTGAAATTATCGGTTCTCGTCCGATCACCGCAATCAAGCAACGTCGGGCGTGGTTAGTACTTAGATGGGGGACCGCTTGGGAATACCGCGTGTTGTTGGCATTGTGTCCACCTTTTTGCTGCTGTATATCGAAAATATAACGCTCACGTTTTGCATTTTCTGAATTAAAAAAAAAAAATTTTGAAAAAAAATTTTCGGATTATTTGCTCTTTTACACATTTTGATGTGAGAACATTGATAAAAAAATTCAACTTACACATAAAGTATGTATTCATTATTCTCTTGTTTCTTTTTTTTGGTGTCCAACAATTTCAATGTACATCTGATGTAATGGGAAACAAATTGACATTTGATAATTTAAACAAATTTAAACGAAATTCTAATTTGGCAGCACTTAGATTTAAGGCATTCAATCGATGATAATTATCTAAAACTACAATGAAATAAGAATCAAATTGACGTTTTATAATTTTGATAAATTTAAACTACTACAATTAGCTACTAAGATTCAATTGTTTTTGTTTATGTAAAGTAGATTTTCTACTAGAAAACAATTTTTTTGCACAGTACAGATTTTTCAATACGAAAATAGATACATACTTAGATTTAATATATTATTATATGCAAAGTACTTTTTTTTTTTAATTTCAATCAATGTTAGAAAATCTCTCAAATGAATATTTTGAGGCCCTGAAAAGGGCCGTTTTTCATGAAATTAGATGTCTTTGAAAAATAAAAACATTTACTTCGAGCTAGTGTATTTTGTGACTGCTTTAGTGCCTTCACTGACGGCATGCTTGGCAAGTTCACCAGGCAATAACAAACGGACGGCAGTTTGAATTTCCCGACTGGTAATTGTGCAGCGCTTGTTGTAGTGTGCCAAACGTGATGCTTCAGCAGCAATTCGCTCAAAAATATCATTAACAAAACTGTTCATGATACTCATGGCTTTTGATGAAATACCAGTATCAGGATGCACTTGCTTCAACACTTTGTAAATGTAGATTGCGTAGCTTTCCTTCCTCTTGCGCCGTTTCTTCTTATCGGTTTTGGTGATATTCTTTTGTGCCTTTCCAGCTTTTTTAGCTGCTTTTCCACTAGTCTTAGGAGGCATATTTCTTTTTATTTCACTTTTTCACTTTAACTTCACTGCTTGATGATTAAACGAGAACTGTAAGTGTTCGGAGATCTGCCCTTGCTTTTATTTACTCTCACCACCATCTGTTCACATTCGATTGCAGAACACCAATGCCGTACATTTCGACCAAAGAAATTTCGTATAAATAAAAGTGACGACCTATTGGGAATTTCAAAACGTTGTGAACAGTGAAACAGTGAAGTTCTTCTCCTACAAGTTAAATAAATAAAACAAATTAAAAATGTCTGGTCGTGGTAAAGGTGGAAAAGTGAAGGGAAAGGCAAAGTCTCGCTCCAATCGTGCTGGTCTACAGTTTCCTGTTGGTCGTATTCATCGTTTACTCCGTAAGGGAAATTATGCTGAACGTGTTGGCGCTGGAGCTCCAGTGTATTTGGCAGCTGTTATGGAATACTTGGCTGCTGAAGTTTTGGAATTGGCAGGAAATGCCGCTCGTGACAATAAGAAAACTAGGATCATTCCACGTCATTTGCAATTGGCCATCCGTAACGATGAAGAATTAAATAAATTGCTTTCTGGAGTTACAATTGCACAAGGAGGAGTTCTGCCCAACATTCAAGCAGTTTTGTTGCCCAAGAAAACCGAAAAGAGCGCATAAATGCAAAATATCAGTGCGCACTAATACTGATAATATATTTCTTTATCAAAAACCGTCCTTTTAAGGACGACAAAATGATTACGTTAAGACTATTAAAATATTTCAATTAAAAAAAAAATTGCGAAATTCTATTGTGTACTACTCAAATTTGCCGCCATTTTATGTTTTCACCCAAGCCACGCTTCTTTTTTTTCCAATATGAATTACACAAAAAATTCCTCCAGTGTTTTCTGTTTTTCGCATGCGTTGTTTTTTTTTCTTTTATTCCATTAAAACTTTCACACAAATAAATAGAAATAAAAATCAATTCATATCGCTTAAAAGATTTTTTTGTGGTCCTTAAAAGGACCGATTGTTCATTAGAAAATAAATTTCACGTTATTTATTTAACCTCCGAAACCATAAAGAGTACGTCCCTGCCTCTTCAATGCATAAACAACATCCATAGCAGTGACTGTCTTACGCTTGGCGTGTTCAGTATATGTAACAGCATCGCGAATAACATTTTCCAAAAACACTTTCAGTACACCACGAGTTTCTTCGTAGATTAAACCAGAAATACGTTTTACACCACCACGACGAGCTAAACGACGAATTGCAGGCTTTGTAATACCTTGGATATTATCACGCAACACTTTACGATGACGTTTAGCACCCCCCTTTCCTAATCCTTTTCCACCTTTACCGCGACCAGTCATATTATTTTAATATTTTATTTAACCACTGACACTGAATTCTGCACTAAAAGTGAATTTTTTTAATTTTGTTTATCTTTTAAGATAGCCGAATACCCTCGCCTTTTCACTGTTCACACTGTAATAAAATTTGTATGGAAATGTCACTTGTATTTATACTGAAATTCCAATACGATCTCCTATTGGAAATGGAAAAGAATAGAACACTGGAACATAAAACAAATTTGCCTTGGTTATGTATAAAAGACATTTCAGAAGTCCAACAAGCTCATTTAATCGTGAAAAGTGTTAGTGTTCAGTTCGTGAAGTGAAAAAAGAAAAAAAATTGTGACGTTTAAGTGATGGCGCGTACAAAGCAAACAGCTCGCAAATCCACTGGTGGAAAAGCACCAAGGAAACAATTGGCAACCAAAGCAGCTCGTAAAAGTGCTCCAGCTACAGGAGGTGTTAAAAAACCACATCGTTATCGTCCAGGCACAGTTGCACTTCGTGAAATTCGCCGTTATCAGAAGAGTACCGAGTTATTGATTCGCAAATTGCCTTTCCAGCGTTTAGTTCGTGAAATAGCTCAAGACTTTAAAACTGATTTGCGTTTCCAGAGTTCAGCAGTGATGGCACTTCAAGAAGCTAGTGAAGCATATTTGGTTGGTCTTTTTGAAGATACAAATTTGTGCGCAATTCATGCCAAGCGTGTAACAATTATGCCAAAAGATATCCAATTGGCCAGACGCATCCGTGGTGAACGTGCTTAAGTGTACATTTTATCTTGCATTTTAATCGGTCCTTTTAAGGACCACAACAAAATCCCTAAGAGATGTGTTTTTGATTTTAATATTCAAAATTAGGTTAATTATTTCTAGGTAGAAACATTTTTGATTGGGTTTTAGGCGAATAGATTTATAAAATAATACACTGCAATAAAAAAAAAATGCAGAGATTATTTTATGCTTACAACTACACGTTATTTTATCAATATAAATGCATTTTCATCGGAAATTCTAAATCGAAAAATTCAAGAGAAAGTGATTTAAGCGTTTTCATACTCAACTTGTATATCTTATGTTTGAAGTAAAAATTTGATTAAACTTTTGAAATTTTGATTTGTAATCATTGTAATAACAAAATACTTTGTTTTTTATATGGTTATGAATACTAAACCATACTCCATATTTAAACAAACACGATTTTAAGCTAGAATAGTAAAAGAAAACCATAAAACAATGAGTTTAAACAGCAATTCTATCCGTTGTTGGAGTGAATAATTAAATAATAATATTGAAAACAAATGACATTATCTCATATGAAAGTCTGTGAAACTTCATGTTTTGATATTTATACAGGAAATATGATAAATATTACATTTATTTAAAGAACTTAAGAATACAACAGAGCAAAAACTCTCAAATAGATAGAAATTTTCTGTACATTCCTTCTCCGTGATTCTCATAAATGAAAATCAGAAAGTGCATTATTACGCTTTGAAGTTAATAAAGTGTCAAAGTGTTTAAGTGAAAAAAAAAAAAAGAAAACAATCAAAATGGTTGATGTTGTCGCTGCTTCTCCTGCTGCTGTTGTTGCTGAAAAGAAACCAAAAAAGGCTGCTGCCAATGGTGTTAAGAAGCAAAAATCAACTCCATCTCATCCGCCAACCCAAGAAATGGTTGACGCTGCAATTAAAACACTAAAGGAGCGCGGTGGTTCTTCGCTTTTGGCTATTAAAAAGTACATCGCAGCAACTTATAAAGTTGATACCCAAAAATTGGGTACTTACATTAAAAAATATTTGAAAAGTGCTGTTGCTAGTGGTAAATTATTGCAAACAAAGGGAAAGGGTGCTACTGGTTCTTTTAAATTATCTGGGGCCGCTAATAAGGAGCCTAAAGTCAAGTCAGCTGAAAAGAAAAAAGCAGTGAAACCAAAAAGTGCTACTTCAAGTGTTAAAAAAGTGAAAAAATCTGCAGTTGGTGAGAAGAAAATTAAAAAAACTGTCGCAGCAGGAGCAAAAAAAACGGTTGAAAAGAAAAAGTTGGAAAAATCAAAAGTAAACAGCATCAAAAAAACCAGCACGGTTAAGGCGAAACCAACAAAGCCCACAAAAGCTGTTGCTCCAAAAGCCAAAGTACCTAAGGCAAAGTCCGCAGCCGCTGCTAAACCAAAAAAAGCAGTTCCAGCTAAGAAAGCAAAGAAATAATTTCATTGCATCTAGCAGCAAACAAAAAACATTTAAATAAGTCCTTTTTAGGACTACAAATTGGTTCATCTAAGAGATAAAAAATGTGTTTTAAGGTTATTTAACGGGACAATATAATACGGTAAATAGTATTTTTTGTACAAAGTCCCGTTATGTTGGATTTCGCCAACGACCATACCACGTTGAAATTATCGGTTCTCGTCCGATCACCGCAATCAAGCAACGTCGGGCGTGGTTAGTACTTAGATGGGGGACCGCTTGGGAATACCGCGTGTTGTTGGCATTGTGTCCACCTTTTTGCTGCTGTATATCGAAAATATAACGCTCACGTTTTGCATTTTCTGAATTAAAAAAAAAAAATTTTGAAAAAAAATTTTCGGATTATTTGCTCTTTTACACATTTTGATGTGAGAACATTGATAAAAAAATTCAACTTACACATAAAGTATGTATTCATTATTCTCTTGTTTCTTTTTTTTGGTGTCCAACAATTTCAATGTACATCTGATGTAATGGGAAACAAATTGACATTTGATAATTTAAACAAATTTAAACGAAATTCTAATTTGGCAGCACTTAGATTTAAGGCATTCAATCGATGATAATTATCTAAAACTACAATGAAATAAGAATCAAATTGACGTTTTATAATTTTGATAAATTTAAACTACTACAATTAGCTACTAAGATTCAATTGTTTTTGTTTATGTAAAGTAGATTTTCTACTAGAAAACAATTTTTTTGCACAGTACAGATTTTTCAATACGAAAATAGATACATACTTAGATTTAATATATTATTATATGCAAAGTACTTTTTTTTTTTAATTTCAATCAATGTTAGAAAATCTCTCAAATGAATATTTTGAGGCCCTGAAAAGGGCCGTTTTTCATGAAATTAGATGTCTTTGAAAAATAAAAACATTTACTTCGAGCTAGTGTATTTTGTGACTGCTTTAGTGCCTTCACTGACGGCATGCTTGGCAAGTTCACCAGGCAATAACAAACGGACGGCAGTTTGAATTTCCCGACTGGTAATTGTGCAGCGCTTGTTGTAGTGTGCCAAACGTGATGCTTCAGCAGCAATTCGCTCAAAAATATCATTAACAAAACTGTTCATGATACTCATGGCTTTTGATGAAATACCAGTATCAGGATGCACTTGCTTCAACACTTTGTAAATGTAGATTGCGTAGCTTTCCTTCCTCTTGCGCCGTTTCTTCTTATCGGTTTTGGTGATATTCTTTTGTGCCTTTCCAGCTTTTTTAGCTGCTTTTCCACTAGTCTTAGGAGGCATATTTCTTTTTATTTCACTTTTTCACTTTAACTTCACTGCTTGATGATTAAACGAGAACTGTAAGTGTTCGGAGATCTGCCCTTGCTTTTATTTACTCTCACCACCATCTGTTCACATTCGATTGCAGAACACCAATGCCGTACATTTCGACCAAAGAAATTTCGTATAAATAAAAGTGACGACCTATTGGGAATTTCAAAACGTTGTGAACAGTGAAACAGTGAAGTTCTTCTCCTACAAGTTAAATAAATAAAACAAATTAAAAATGTCTGGTCGTGGTAAAGGTGGAAAAGTGAAGGGAAAGGCAAAGTCTCGCTCCAATCGTGCTGGTCTACAGTTTCCTGTTGGTCGTATTCATCGTTTACTCCGTAAGGGAAATTATGCTGAACGTGTTGGCGCTGGAGCTCCAGTGTATTTGGCAGCTGTTATGGAATACTTGGCTGCTGAAGTTTTGGAATTGGCAGGAAATGCCGCTCGTGACAATAAGAAAACTAGGATCATTCCACGTCATTTGCAATTGGCCATCCGTAACGATGAAGAATTAAATAAATTGCTTTCTGGAGTTACAATTGCACAAGGAGGAGTTCTGCCCAACATTCAAGCAGTTTTGTTGCCCAAGAAAACCGAAAAGAGCGCATAAATGCAAAATATCAGTGCGCACTAATACTGATAATATATTTCTTTATCAAAAACCGTCCTTTTAAGGACGACAAAATGATTACGTTAAGACTATTAAAATATTTCAATTAAAAAAAAAATTGCGAAATTCTATTGTGTACTACTCAAATTTGCCGCCATTTTATGTTTTCACCCAAGCCACGCTTCTTTTTTTTCCAATATGAATTACACAAAAAATTCCTCCAGTGTTTTCTGTTTTTCGCATGCGTTGTTTTTTTTTCTTTTATTCCATTAAAACTTTCACACAAATAAATAGAAATAAAAATCAATTCATATCGCTTAAAAGATTTTTTTGTGGTCCTTAAAAGGACCGATTGTTCATTAGAAAATAAATTTCACGTTATTTATTTAACCTCCGAAACCATAAAGAGTACGTCCCTGCCTCTTCAATGCATAAACAACATCCATAGCAGTGACTGTCTTACGCTTGGCGTGTTCAGTATATGTAACAGCATCGCGAATAACATTTTCCAAAAACACTTTCAGTACACCACGAGTTTCTTCGTAGATTAAACCAGAAATACGTTTTACACCACCACGACGAGCTAAACGACGAATTGCAGGCTTTGTAATACCTTGGATATTATCACGCAACACTTTACGATGACGTTTAGCACCCCCCTTTCCTAATCCTTTTCCACCTTTACCGCGACCAGTCATATTATTTTAATATTTTATTTAACCACTGACACTGAATTCTGCACTAAAAGTGAATTTTTTTAATTTTGTTTATCTTTTAAGATAGCCGAATACCCTCGCCTTTTCACTGTTCACACTGTAATAAAATTTGTATGGAAATGTCACTTGTATTTATACTGAAATTCCAATACGATCTCCTATTGGAAATGGAAAAGAATAGAACACTGGAACATAAAACAAATTTGCCTTGGTTATGTATAAAAGACATTTCAGAAGTCCAACAAGCTCATTTAATCGTGAAAAGTGTTAGTGTTCAGTTCGTGAAGTGAAAAAAGAAAAAAAATTGTGACGTTTAAGTGATGGCGCGTACAAAGCAAACAGCTCGCAAATCCACTGGTGGAAAAGCACCAAGGAAACAATTGGCAACCAAAGCAGCTCGTAAAAGTGCTCCAGCTACAGGAGGTGTTAAAAAACCACATCGTTATCGTCCAGGCACAGTTGCACTTCGTGAAATTCGCCGTTATCAGAAGAGTACCGAGTTATTGATTCGCAAATTGCCTTTCCAGCGTTTAGTTCGTGAAATAGCTCAAGACTTTAAAACTGATTTGCGTTTCCAGAGTTCAGCAGTGATGGCACTTCAAGAAGCTAGTGAAGCATATTTGGTTGGTCTTTTTGAAGATACAAATTTGTGCGCAATTCATGCCAAGCGTGTAACAATTATGCCAAAAGATATCCAATTGGCCAGACGCATCCGTGGTGAACGTGCTTAAGTGTACATTTTATCTTGCATTTTAATCGGTCCTTTTAAGGACCACAACAAAATCCCTAAGAGATGTGTTTTTGATTTTAATATTCAAAATTAGGTTAATTATTTCTAGGTAGAAACATTTTTGATTGGGTTTTAGGCGAATAGATTTATAAAATAATACACTGCAATAAAAAAAAAATGCAGAGATTATTTTATGCTTACAACTACACGTTATTTTATCAATATAAATGCATTTTCATCGGAAATTCTAAATCGAAAAATTCAAGAGAAAGTGATTTAAGCGTTTTCATACTCAACTTGTATATCTTATGTTTGAAGTAAAAATTTGATTAAACTTTTGAAATTTTGATTTGTAATCATTGTAATAACAAAATACTTTGTTTTTTATATGGTTATGAATACTAAACCATACTCCATATTTAAACAAACACGATTTTAAGCTAGAATAGTAAAAGAAAACCATAAAACAATGAGTTTAAACAGCAATTCTATCCGTTGTTGGAGTGAATAATTAAATAATAATATTGAAAACAAATGACATTATCTCATATGAAAGTCTGTGAAACTTCATGTTTTGATATTTATACAGGAAATATGATAAATATTACATTTATTTAAAGAACTTAAGAATACAACAGAGCAAAAACTCTCAAATAGATAGAAATTTTCTGTACATTCCTTCTCCGTGATTCTCATAAATGAAAATCAGAAAGTGCATTATTACGCTTTGAAGTTAATAAAGTGTCAAAGTGTTTAAGTGAAAAAAAAAAAAAGAAAACAATCAAAATGGTTGATGTTGTCGCTGCTTCTCCTGCTGCTGTTGTTGCTGAAAAGAAACCAAAAAAGGCTGCTGCCAATGGTGTTAAGAAGCAAAAATCAACTCCATCTCATCCGCCAACCCAAGAAATGGTTGACGCTGCAATTAAAACACTAAAGGAGCGCGGTGGTTCTTCGCTTTTGGCTATTAAAAAGTACATCGCAGCAACTTATAAAGTTGATACCCAAAAATTGGGTACTTACATTAAAAAATATTTGAAAAGTGCTGTTGCTAGTGGTAAATTATTGCAAACAAAGGGAAAGGGTGCTACTGGTTCTTTTAAATTATCTGGGGCCGCTAATAAGGAGCCTAAAGTCAAGTCAGCTGAAAAGAAAAAAGCAGTGAAACCAAAAAGTGCTACTTCAAGTGTTAAAAAAGTGAAAAAATCTGCAGTTGGTGAGAAGAAAATTAAAAAAACTGTCGCAGCAGGAGCAAAAAAAACGGTTGAAAAGAAAAAGTTGGAAAAATCAAAAGTAAACAGCATCAAAAAAACCAGCACGGTTAAGGCGAAACCAACAAAGCCCACAAAAGCTGTTGCTCCAAAAGCCAAAGTACCTAAGGCAAAGTCCGCAGCCGCTGCTAAACCAAAAAAAGCAGTTCCAGCTAAGAAAGCAAAGAAATAATTTCATTGCATCTAGCAGCAAACAAAAAACATTTAAATAAGTCCTTTTTAGGACTACAAATTGGTTCATCTAAGAGATAAAAAATGTGTTTTAAGGTTATTTAACGGGACAATATAATACGGTAAATAGTATTTTTTGTACAAAGTCCCGTTATGTTGGATTTCGCCAACGACCATACCACGTTGAAATTATCGGTTCTCGTCCGATCACCGCAATCAAGCAACGTCGGGCGTGGTTAGTACTTAGATGGGGGACCGCTTGGGAATACCGCGTGTTGTTGGCATTGTGTCCACCTTTTTGCTGCTGTATATCGAAAATATAACGCTCACGTTTTGCATTTTCTGAATTAAAAAAAAAAAATTTTGAAAAAAAATTTTCGGATTATTTGCTCTTTTACACATTTTGATGTGAGAACATTGATAAAAAAATTCAACTTACACATAAAGTATGTATTCATTATTCTCTTGTTTCTTTTTTTTGGTGTCCAACAATTTCAATGTACATCTGATGTAATGGGAAACAAATTGACATTTGATAATTTAAACAAATTTAAACGAAATTCTAATTTGGCAGCACTTAGATTTAAGGCATTCAATCGATGATAATTATCTAAAACTACAATGAAATAAGAATCAAATTGACGTTTTATAATTTTGATAAATTTAAACTACTACAATTAGCTACTAAGATTCAATTGTTTTTGTTTATGTAAAGTAGATTTTCTACTAGAAAACAATTTTTTTGCACAGTACAGATTTTTCAATACGAAAATAGATACATACTTAGATTTAATATATTATTATATGCAAAGTACTTTTTTTTTTTAATTTCAATCAATGTTAGAAAATCTCTCAAATGAATATTTTGAGGCCCTGAAAAGGGCCGTTTTTCATGAAATTAGATGTCTTTGAAAAATAAAAACATTTACTTCGAGCTAGTGTATTTTGTGACTGCTTTAGTGCCTTCACTGACGGCATGCTTGGCAAGTTCACCAGGCAATAACAAACGGACGGCAGTTTGAATTTCCCGACTGGTAATTGTGCAGCGCTTGTTGTAGTGTGCCAAACGTGATGCTTCAGCAGCAATTCGCTCAAAAATATCATTAACAAAACTGTTCATGATACTCATGGCTTTTGATGAAATACCAGTATCAGGATGCACTTGCTTCAACACTTTGTAAATGTAGATTGCGTAGCTTTCCTTCCTCTTGCGCCGTTTCTTCTTATCGGTTTTGGTGATATTCTTTTGTGCCTTTCCAGCTTTTTTAGCTGCTTTTCCACTAGTCTTAGGAGGCATATTTCTTTTTATTTCACTTTTTCACTTTAACTTCACTGCTTGATGATTAAACGAGAACTGTAAGTGTTCGGAGATCTGCCCTTGCTTTTATTTACTCTCACCACCATCTGTTCACATTCGATTGCAGAACACCAATGCCGTACATTTCGACCAAAGAAATTTCGTATAAATAAAAGTGACGACCTATTGGGAATTTCAAAACGTTGTGAACAGTGAAACAGTGAAGTTCTTCTCCTACAAGTTAAATAAATAAAACAAATTAAAAATGTCTGGTCGTGGTAAAGGTGGAAAAGTGAAGGGAAAGGCAAAGTCTCGCTCCAATCGTGCTGGTCTACAGTTTCCTGTTGGTCGTATTCATCGTTTACTCCGTAAGGGAAATTATGCTGAACGTGTTGGCGCTGGAGCTCCAGTGTATTTGGCAGCTGTTATGGAATACTTGGCTGCTGAAGTTTTGGAATTGGCAGGAAATGCCGCTCGTGACAATAAGAAAACTAGGATCATTCCACGTCATTTGCAATTGGCCATCCGTAACGATGAAGAATTAAATAAATTGCTTTCTGGAGTTACAATTGCACAAGGAGGAGTTCTGCCCAACATTCAAGCAGTTTTGTTGCCCAAGAAAACCGAAAAGAGCGCATAAATGCAAAATATCAGTGCGCACTAATACTGATAATATATTTCTTTATCAAAAACCGTCCTTTTAAGGACGACAAAATGATTACGTTAAGACTATTAAAATATTTCAATTAAAAAAAAAATTGCGAAATTCTATTGTGTACTACTCAAATTTGCCGCCATTTTATGTTTTCACCCAAGCCACGCTTCTTTTTTTTCCAATATGAATTACACAAAAAATTCCTCCAGTGTTTTCTGTTTTTCGCATGCGTTGTTTTTTTTTCTTTTATTCCATTAAAACTTTCACACAAATAAATAGAAATAAAAATCAATTCATATCGCTTAAAAGATTTTTTTGTGGTCCTTAAAAGGACCGATTGTTCATTAGAAAATAAATTTCACGTTATTTATTTAACCTCCGAAACCATAAAGAGTACGTCCCTGCCTCTTCAATGCATAAACAACATCCATAGCAGTGACTGTCTTACGCTTGGCGTGTTCAGTATATGTAACAGCATCGCGAATAACATTTTCCAAAAACACTTTCAGTACACCACGAGTTTCTTCGTAGATTAAACCAGAAATACGTTTTACACCACCACGACGAGCTAAACGACGAATTGCAGGCTTTGTAATACCTTGGATATTATCACGCAACACTTTACGATGACGTTTAGCACCCCCCTTTCCTAATCCTTTTCCACCTTTACCGCGACCAGTCATATTATTTTAATATTTTATTTAACCACTGACACTGAATTCTGCACTAAAAGTGAATTTTTTTAATTTTGTTTATCTTTTAAGATAGCCGAATACCCTCGCCTTTTCACTGTTCACACTGTAATAAAATTTGTATGGAAATGTCACTTGTATTTATACTGAAATTCCAATACGATCTCCTATTGGAAATGGAAAAGAATAGAACACTGGAACATAAAACAAATTTGCCTTGGTTATGTATAAAAGACATTTCAGAAGTCCAACAAGCTCATTTAATCGTGAAAAGTGTTAGTGTTCAGTTCGTGAAGTGAAAAAAGAAAAAAAATTGTGACGTTTAAGTGATGGCGCGTACAAAGCAAACAGCTCGCAAATCCACTGGTGGAAAAGCACCAAGGAAACAATTGGCAACCAAAGCAGCTCGTAAAAGTGCTCCAGCTACAGGAGGTGTTAAAAAACCACATCGTTATCGTCCAGGCACAGTTGCACTTCGTGAAATTCGCCGTTATCAGAAGAGTACCGAGTTATTGATTCGCAAATTGCCTTTCCAGCGTTTAGTTCGTGAAATAGCTCAAGATTTTAAAACTGATTTGCGTTTCCAGAGTTCAGCAGTGATGGCACTTCAAGAAGCTAGTGAAGCATATTTGGTTGGTCTTTTTGAAGATACAAATTTGTGCGCAATTCATGCCAAGCGTGTAACAATTATGCCAAAAGATATCCAATTGGCCAGACGCATCCGTGGTGAACGTGCTTAAGTGTACATTTTATCTTACATTCTCATCGGTCCTTTTTAGGACCACAACAAAATCCCTAAGAGATGTGTTTTTTGATTTTAATATTCAAAATTAGGTTAATTATTTCTAGGTAGAAACATTTTTGATTGGGTTTTAGGCGAATAGATTTATAAAATAATACACTGCAATAAAAAAAAAATGCAGAGAATATTTTATGCTTACAACTACACGTTATTTTATCAATATAAATGCATTTTCATCGGAAATTCTAAATCGAAAAATTCAAGAGAAAGTGATTTAAGCGTTTTCATACTCAACTTGTATATCTTATGTTTGAAGTAAAAATTTGATTAAACTTTTGAAATTTTGGTTTGTAATCATTGTAATAACAAAATACTTTGTTTTTTATATGGTTATGAATACTAAACCATACTCCATATTTAAACAAACACGATTTTAAGCTAGAATAGTAAAAGAAAACCATAAAACAATGAGTTTAAACAGCAATTCTATCCGTTGTTGGAGTGAATAATTAAATAATAATATTGAAAACAAATGACATTATCTCATATGAAAGTCTGTGAAACTTCATGTTTTGATATTTATACAGGAAATATGATAAATATTACATTTATTTAAAGAACTTAAGAATACAACAGAGCAAAAACTCTCAAATAGATAGAAATTTTCTGTATATTCCTTCTCCGTGATTCTCATAAATGAAAATCAGAAAGTGCATTATTACGCTTTGAAGTTAATAAAGTGTCAAAGTGTTTAAGTGAAAAAAAAAAAGAAAACAATCAAAATGGTTGATGTTGTCGCTGCTTCTCCTGCTGCTGTTGTTGCTGAAAAGAAACCAAAAAAGGCTGCTGCCAATGGTGTCAAGAAGCAAAAATCAACTCCATCTCATCCGCCAACCCAAGAAATGGTTGACGCTGCAATTAAAACACTAAAGGAGCGCGGTGGTTCTTCGCTTTTGGCTATTAAAAAGTACATCGCAGCAACTTATAAAGTTGATACCCAAAAATTGGGTACTTACATTAAAAAATATTTGAAAAGTGCTGTTGCTAGTGGTAAATTAGTGCAAACAAAGGGAAAGGGTGCTACTGGTTCTTTTAAATTATCTGGGGCCGCTAATAAGGAGCCTAAAGTCAAGTCAGCTGAAAAGAAAAAAGCAGTGAAACCAAAAAGTGCTACTTCAAGTGTTAAAAAAGTGAAAAAATCTGCAGTTGTTGAGAAGAAAATTAAAAAAACTGTCGCAGCAGGAGCAAAAAAAACGGTTGAAAAGAAAAAGTTGGAAAAATCAAAAGTAAACAGCATCAAAAAAACCAGCACGGTTAAGGCGAAACCAACAAAGCCCACAAAAGCTGTTGCTCCAAAAGCAAAAGTACCTAAGGCAAAGTCCGCAGCCGCTGCTAAACCAAAAAAAACAGTTCCAGCTAAGAAAGCAAAGAAATAATTTCATTGCATCTAGCAGCAAACAAAAAAACATTTAAATAAGTCCTTTTTAGGACTACAAATTGGTTCATCTAAGAGATAAAAAATGTGTTTTAAGGTTATTTAACGGGACAATATAATACGGTAAATAGTATTTTTTGTACAAAGTCCCGTTATGTTGGATTTCGCCAACGACCATACCACGTTGAAATTATCGGTTCTCGTCCGATCACCGCAATCAAGCAACGTCGGGCGTGGTTAGTACTTAGATGGGGGACCGCTTGGGAATACCGCGTGTTGTTGGCATTGTGTCCACCTTTTTGCTGCTGTATATCGAAAATATAACGCTCACGTTTTGCATTTTCTGAATTAAAAAAAAAAAAATTTTGAAAAAAATTTTCGGATTATTTGCTCTTTTACACATCAAAAGTGAGAACATTGATAAAAAAATTCAACTTACACATAAAGTATGTATTCATTATTCTCTTGTTTCTTTTTTTTGGTGTCCAACAATTTCAATGTACATCTGATGTAATGGGAAACAAATTGACATTTGATAATTTAAACAAATTTAAACGAAATTCTAATTTGGCAGCACTTAGATTTAAGGCATTCAATCGATGATAATTATCTAAAACTACAATGAAATAAGAATCAAATTGACGTTTCATAATTTTGATAAATTTAAACTACTACAATTAGCTACTAAGATTCAATTGTTTTTGTTTATGTAAAGTAGATTTTCTACTAGAAAACAATTTTTTTGCACAGTACAGATTTTTCAATACGAAAATAGATACATACTTAGATTTAATATATTATTATATGCAAAGTACTTTTTTTTTTTAATTTCAATCAATGTTAGAAAATCTCTCAAATGAATATTTTGAGGCCCTGAAAAGGGCCGTTTTTCATGAAATTAGATGTCTTTGAAAAATAAAAACATTTACTTCGAGCTGGTGTATTTTGTGACTGCTTTAGTGCCTTCACTGACGGCATGCTTGGCAAGTTCACCAGGCAATAACAAACGGACGGCAGTTTGAATTTCCCGACTGGTAATTGTGCAGCGCTTGTTGTAGTGTGCCAAACGTGATGCTTCAGCAGCAATTCGCTCAAAAATATCATTAACAAAACTGTTCATGATACTCATGGCTTTTGATGAAATACCAGTATCAGGATGCACTTGCTTCAACACTTTGTAAATGTAGATTGCGTAGCTTTCCTTCCTCTTGCGCCGTTTCTTCTTATCGGTTTTGGTGATATTCTTCTGTGCCTTTCCAGCTTTTTTAGCTGCTTTTCCACTAGTCTTAGGAGGCATATTTCTTTTTATTTCACTTTTTCACTTTAACTTCACTGCTTGATGATTAAACGAGAACTGTAAGTGTTCGGAGATCTGCCCTTGCTTTTATTTACTCTCACCACCATCTGTTCACATTCGATTGCAGAACACCAATGCCGTACATTTCGACCAAAGAAATTTCGTATAAATAAAAGTGACGACCTATTGAGAATTTCAAAACGTTGTGAACAGTGAAACAGTGAAGTTCTTCTCCTACAAGTTAAAAAAATAAAACAAATTAAAAATGTCTGGTCGTGGTAAAGGTGGAAAAGTGAAGGGAAAGGCAAAGTCTCGCTCCAATCGTGCTGGTCTACAGTTTCCTGTTGGTCGTATTCATCGTCTACTCCGTAAGGGAAATTATGCTGAACGTGTTGGCGCTGGAGCTCCAGTGTATTTGGCAGCTGTTATGGAATACTTGGCTGCTGAAGTTTTGGAATTGGCAGGAAATGCCGCTCGTGACAATAAGAAAACTAGGATCATTCCACGTCATTTGCAATTGGCCATCCGTAACGATGAAGAATTAAATAAATTGCTTTCTGGAGTTACAATTGCACAAGGAGGAGTTCTGCCCAACATTCAAGCAGTTTTGTTGCCCAAGAAAACCGAAAAGAGCGCATAAATGCAAAATATCAGTGCGCACTAATACTGATAATATATTTATTTATCAAAAACCGTCCTTTTAAGGACGACAAAATGATTACATTAAGACTATTAAAATATTTCAATTAAAAAAAAAATTGCGAAATTCCATTGTGTACTACTCAAATTTGCCGCCATTTTATGTTTTCACCCAAGCCACGCTTCTTTTTTTCCAATATGAATTACACAAAAAATGCCTCCAGTGTTTTCTGTTTTTCGCTTGCGTTGTTTTTTTTTTCTTTATTCCATTAAAACTTTCACACAAATAAATAGAAATAAAAATCAATTCATATCGCTTAAAAGATTTTTTTGTGGTCCTTAAAAGGACCGATTGTTCATAAGAAAATAAATTTCACGTTATTTATTTAACCTCCGAAACCATAAAGAGTACGTCCCTGCCTCTTCAATGCATAAACAACATCCATAGCAGTGACTGTCTTACGCTTGGCGTGTTCAGTATATGTAACAGCATCGCGAATAACATTTTCCAAAAACACTTTCAGTACACCACGAGTTTCTTCGTAAATTAAACCAGAAATACGTTTTACACCACCACGACGAGCTAAACGACGAATTGCAGGCTTTGTAATACCTTGGATATTATCACGCAACACTTTACGATGACGTTTAGCACCCCCCTTTCCTAATCCTTTTCCACCTTTACCGCGACCAGTCATATTATTATATTTTCAATATTTTATTTAACCACTGACACTGAATTCTGCACTAAAAGTGAATTTTTTTAATTTTGTTTATCTTTTAAGATAGCCGAATACCCTCGCCTTTTCACTGTTCACACTGTAATAAAATTTGTATGGAAATGTCACTTGTATTTATACTGAAATTCCAATACGATCTCCTATTGGAAATGGAAAAGAATAGAACACTGGAACATAAAACAAATTTGCCTTGGTTATGTATAAAAGACATTTCAGAAGTCCAACAAGCTCATTTAATCGTGAAAAGTGTTAGTGTTCAGTTCGTGAAGTGAAAAAAGAAAAGAATTGTGATGGCGCGTACAAAGCAAACAGCTCGCAAATCCACTGGTGGAAAAGCACCAAGGAAACAATTGGCAACCAAAGCAGCTCGTAAAAGTGCTCCAGCTACAGGAGGTGTTAAAAAACCACATCGTTATCGTCCAGGCACAGTTGCACTTCGTGAAATTCGCCGTTATCAGAAGAGTACCGAGTTATTGATTCGCAAATTGCCTTTCCAGCGTTTAGTTCGTGAAATAGCTCAAGATTTTAAAACTGATTTGCGTTTCCAGAGTTCAGCAGTGATGGCACTTCAAGAAGCTAGTGAAGCATATTTGGTTGGTCTTTTTGAAGATACAAATTTGTGCGCAATTCATGCCAAGCGTGTAACAATTATGCCAAAAGATATCCAATTGGCCAGACGCATCCGTGGTGAACGTGCTTAAGTGTACATTTTATCTTACATTCTCATCGGTCCTTTTTAGGACCACAACAAAATCCCTAAGAGATGTGTTTTTTGATTTTAATATTCAAAATTAGGTTAATTATTTCTAGGTAGAAACATTTTTGATTGGGTTTTAGGCGAATAGATTTATAAAATAATACACTGCAATAAAAAAAAAATGCAGAGAATATTTTATGCTTACAACTACACGTTATTTTATCAATATAAATGCATTTTCATCGGAAATTCTAAATCGAAAAATTCAAGAGAAAGTGATTTAAGCGTTTTCATACTCAACTTGTATATCTTATGTTTGAAGTAAAAATTTGATTAAACTTTTGAAATTTTGGTTTGTAATCATTGTAATAACAAAATACTTTGTTTTTTATATGGTTATGAATACTAAACCATACTCCATATTTAAACAAACACGATTTTAAGCTAGAATAGTAAAAGAAAACCATAAAACAATGAGTTTAAACAGCAATTCTATCCGTTGTTGGAGTGAATAATTAAATAATAATATTGAAAACAAATGACATTATCTCATATGAAAGTCTGTGAAACTTCATGTTTTGATATTTATACAGGAAATATGATAAATATTACATTTATTTAAAGAACTTAAGAATACAACAGAGCAAAAACTCTCAAATAGATAGAAATTTTCTGTATATTCCTTCTCCGTGATTCTCATAAATGAAAATCAGAAAGTGCATTATTACGCTTTGAAGTTAATAAAGTGTCAAAGTGTTTAAGTGAAAAAAAAAAAGAAAACAATCAAAATGGTTGATGTTGTCGCTGCTTCTCCTGCTGCTGTTGTTGCTGAAAAGAAACCAAAAAAGGCTGCTGCCAATGGTGTCAAGAAGCAAAAATCAACTCCATCTCATCCGCCAACCCAAGAAATGGTTGACGCTGCAATTAAAACACTAAAGGAGCGCGGTGGTTCTTCGCTTTTGGCTATTAAAAAGTACATCGCAGCAACTTATAAAGTTGATACCCAAAAATTGGGTACTTACATTAAAAAATATTTGAAAAGTGCTGTTGCTAGTGGTAAATTAGTGCAAACAAAGGGAAAGGGTGCTACTGGTTCTTTTAAATTATCTGGGGCCGCTAATAAGGAGCCTAAAGTCAAGTCAGCTGAAAAGAAAAAAGCAGTGAAACCAAAAAGTGCTACTTCAAGTGTTAAAAAAGTGAAAAAATCTGCAGTTGGTGAGAAGAAAATTAAAAAAACTGTCGCAGCAGGAGCAAAAAAAACGGTTGAAAAGAAAAAGTTGGAAAAATCAAAAGTAAACAGCATCAAAAAAACCAGCACGGTTAAGGCGAAACCAACAAAGCCCACAAAAGCTGTTGCTCCAAAAGCAAAAGTACCTAAGGCAAAGTCCGCAGCCGCTGCTAAACCAAAAAAAACAGTTCCAGCTAAGAAAGCAAAGAAATAATTTCATTGCATCTAGCAGCAAACAAAAAAACATTTAAATAAGTCCTTTTTAGGACTACAAATTGGTTCATCTAAGAGATAAAAAATGTGTTTTAAGGTTATTTAACGGGACAATATAATACGGTAAATAGTATTTTTTGTACAAAGTCCCGTTATGTTGGATTTCGCCAACGACCATACCACGTTGAAATTATCGGTTCTCGTCCGATCACCGCAATCAAGCAACGTCGGGCGTGGTTAGTACTTAGATGGGGGACCGCTTGGGAATACCGCGTGTTGTTGGCATTGTGTCCACCTTTTTGCTGCTGTATATCGAAAATATAACGCTCACGTTTTGCATTTTCTGAATTAAAAAAAAAAAAATTTTGAAAAAAATTTTCGGATTATTTGCTCTTTTACACATCAAAAGTGAGAACATTGATAAAAAAATTCAACTTACACATAAAGTATGTATTCATTATTCTCTTGTTTCTTTTTTTTGGTGTCCAACAATTTCAATGTACATCTGATGTAATGGGAAACAAATTGACATTTGATAATTTAAACAAATTTAAACGAAATTCTAATTTGGCAGCACTTAGATTTAAGGCATTCAATCGATGATAATTATCTAAAACTACAATGAAATAAGAATCAAATTGACGTTTCATAATTTTGATAAATTTAAACTACTACAATTAGCTACTAAGATTCAATTGTTTTTGTTTATGTAAAGTAGATTTTCTACTAGAAAACAATTTTTTTGCACAGTACAGATTTTTCAATACGAAAATAGATACATACTTAGATTTAATATATTATTATATGCAAAGTACTTTTTTTTTTTAATTTCAATCAATGTTAGAAAATCTCTCAAATGAATATTTTGAGGCCCTGAAAAGGGCCGTTTTTCATGAAATTAGATGTCTTTGAAAAATAAAAACATTTACTTCGAGCTGGTGTATTTTGTGACTGCTTTAGTGCCTTCACTGACGGCATGCTTGGCAAGTTCACCAGGCAATAACAAACGGACGGCAGTTTGAATTTCCCGACTGGTAATTGTGCAGCGCTTGTTGTAGTGTGCCAAACGTGATGCTTCAGCAGCAATTCGCTCAAAAATATCATTAACAAAACTGTTCATGATACTCATGGCTTTTGATGAAATACCAGTATCAGGATGCACTTGCTTCAACACTTTGTAAATGTAGATTGCGTAGCTTTCCTTCCTCTTGCGCCGTTTCTTCTTATCGGTTTTGGTGATATTCTTTTGTGCCTTTCCAGCTTTTTTAGCTGCTTTTCCACTAGTCTTAGGAGGCATATTTCTTTTTATTTCACTTTTTCACTTCAACTTCACTGCTTGATGATTAAACGAGAACTGTAAGTGTTCGGAGATCTGCCCTTGCTTTTATTTACTCTCACCACCATCTGTTCACATTCGATTGCAGAACACCAATGCCGTACATTTCGACCAAAGAAATTTCGTATAAATAAAAGTGACGACCTATTGAGAATTTCAAAACGTTGTGAACAGTGAAACAGTGAAGTTCTTCTCCTACAAGTTAAAAAAATAAAACAAATTAAAAATGTCTGGTCGTGGTAAAGGTGGAAAAGTGAAGGGAAAGGCAAAGTCTCGCTCCAATCGTGCTGGTCTACAGTTTCCTGTTGGTCGTATTCATCGTCTACTCCGTAAGGGAAATTATGCTGAACGTGTTGGCGCTGGAGCTCCAGTGTATTTGGCAGCTGTTATGGAATACTTGGCTGCTGAAGTTTTGGAATTGGCAGGAAATGCTGCTCGTGACAATAAGAAGACTAGGATCATTCCACGTCATTTGCAATTGGCCATCCGTAACGATGAAGAATTAAATAAATTGCTTTCTGGAGTTACAATTGCACAAGGAGGAGTTCTGCCCAACATTCAAGCAGTTTTGTTGCCCAAAAAAACCGAAAAGAGCGCATAAATGCATATGCATAAAGCATAAAAAATCTTTATCAAAAACCGTCCTTTTAAGGACGACAAAATGATTACATTAAGACTATTAAAATATTTCAATTAAAAAAAAAATTGCGAAATTCTATTGTGTACTACTCAAATTTGCCGCCATTTTATGTTTTCACCCAAGCCACGCTTCTTTTTTTCCAATATGAATTACACAAAAAATTCCTCCAGTGTTTTCTGTTTTTCGCTTGCGTTGTTTTTTTTTTTTATTTCATTAAAACTTTCACACAAATAAATAGAAATAAAAATCAATTCATATCGCTTAAAAGATTTTTTTGTGGTCCTTAAAAGGACCGATTGTTCATAAGAAAATAAATTTCACGTTATTTATTTAACCTCCGAAACCATAAAGAGTACGTCCCTGCCTCTTCAATGCATAAACAACATCCATAGCAGTGACTGTCTTACGCTTGGCGTGTTCAGTATATGTAACAGCATCGCGAATAACATTTTCCAAAAACACTTTCAGTACACCACGAGTTTCTTCGTAGATTAAACCAGAAATACGTTTTACACCACCACGACGAGCTAAACGACGAATTGCAGGCTTTGTAATACCTTGGATATTATCACGCAACACTTTACGATGACGTTTAGCACCACCCTTTCCTAATCCTTTTCCACCTTTACCGCGACCAGTCATATTATTATATTTTCAATATTTTATTTAACCACTGACACTGAATTCTGCACTAAAAGTGAATTTTTTTAATTTTGTTTATCTTTTAAGATAGCCGAATACCCTCGCCTTTTCACTGTTCACACTGTAATAAAATTTGTATGGAAATGTCACTTGTATTTATACTGAAATTCCAATACGATCTCCTATTGGAAATGGAAAAGAATAGAACACTGGAACATAAAACAAATTTGCCTTGGTTATGTATAAAAGACATTTCAGAAGTCCAACAAGCTCATTTAATCGTGAAAAGTGTTAGTGTTCAGTTCGTGAAGTGAAAAAAGAAAAAAAAATTGTGACGTTTAAGTGATGGCGCGTACAAAGCAAACAGCTCGCAAATCCACTGGTGGAAAAGCACCAAGGAAACAATTGGCAACCAAAGCAGCTCGTAAAAGTGCTCCAGCTACAGGAGGTGTTAAAAAACCACATCGTTATCGTCCAGGCACAGTTGCACTTCGTGAAATTCGCCGTTATCAGAAGAGTACCGAGTTATTGATTCGCAAATTGCCTTTCCAGCGTTTAGTTCGTGAAATAGCTCAAGATTTTAAAACTGATTTGCGTTTCCAGAGTTCAGCAGTGATGGCACTTCAAGAAGCTAGTGAAGCATATTTGGTTGGTCTTTTTGAAGATACAAATTTGTGCGCAATTCATGCCAAGCGTGTAACAATTATGCCAAAAGATATCCAATTGGCCAGACGCATCCGTGGTGAACGTGCTTAAGTGTACATTTTATCTTACATTCTCATCGGTCCTTTTTAGGACCACAACAAAATCCCTAAGAGATGTGTTTTTGATTTTAATATTCAAAATTAGGTTAATTATTTCTAGGTAGAAACATTTTTGATTGGGTTTTAGGCGAATAGATTTATAAAATAATACACTGCAATAAAAAAAAAAATACAGAGATTATGTTATGCTTACAACTACAGGTTATTTTATCAATATAAATGCATTTTCATCAGAAATTCAAGAGAAGGTGATTTAAGCGTTTTCATACTCAACTTGTATATCTTATGTTTGAAGTAAAAATTTGATTAAACTTTTGAAATGTTGATTTGTAATCATTGTAATAACAAAATACTTTGTTT
The DNA here is from genome assembly GCA_963576555.1 of Ferdinandea cuprea. Classification (NCBI taxonomy): domain Eukaryota; kingdom Metazoa; phylum Arthropoda; class Insecta; order Diptera; family Syrphidae; genus Ferdinandea; species Ferdinandea cuprea. The sequence goes on along the minus strand of OY754958.1, from coordinate 123,655,836 downwards.
TTTATATGGTTATGAATACTAAACAATACTCCATATTTAAACAAACACGATTTTAAGCTAGAATAGTAAAGGAAAACCATAAAACAATGAATTTAAACAGCAATTCTATCCGTTGTTGGAGTGAATAATTAAATAATAATATTGAAAACAAATGACATTATCTCATATGAAAGTCTATGAAACTTCATGTTTTGATATTTATACAGGAAATACGATAAATATTACATTTATTTAAAGAACTTAAGAATACAACAGAGCAAAAACTCTCAAATAGATAGAAATTTTCTGTACATTCCTTCTCCGTGATTCTCATAAATGAAAATCAGAAAGTGCAAAAAAAAAAAATAATAAAGTGTCAAAGTGTTTAAGTGAAATAAAGAAAGTGAAAAAAAAAGAAAACAATCAAAATGGTTGATGTTGTCGCTGCTTCTCCTGCTGTTGTTGTTGCTGAAAAGAAACCAAAAAAGGCTGCTGCCAATGGTGTTAAGAAGCAAAAATCAACTCCATCTCATCCGCCAACCCAAGAAATGGTTGACGCTGCAATTAAAACACTAAAGGAGCGCGGTGGTTCTTCGCTTTTGGCTATTAAAAAGTACATCGCAGCAACTTATAAAGTTGATACCCAAAAATTGGGTACTTACATTAAAAAATATTTGAAAAGTGCTGTTGCTAGTGGTAAATTAGTGCAAACAAAGGGAAAGGGTGCTACTGGTTCTTTTAAATTATCTGGGGCCGCTAATAAGGAGCCTAAAGTCAAGTCAGCTGAAAAGAAAAAAGCAGTGAAACCAAAAAGTGCTACTTCAAGTGTTAAAAAAGTGAAAAAATCTGCAGTTGGTGAGAAGAAAATTAAAAAAACTGTCGCAGCAGGAGCAAAAAAAACGGTTGAAAAGAAAAAGTTGGAAAAATCAAAAGTAAACAGCATCAAAAAAACCAGCACGGTTAAGGCGAAACCAACAAAGCCCACAAAAGCTGTTGCTCCAAAAGCAAAAGTACCTAAGGCAAAGTCCGCAGCCGCTGCTAAACCAAAAAAAACAGTTCCAGCTAAGAAAGCAAAGAAATAATTTCATTGCATCTAGCAGCAAACAAAAAAACATTTAAATAAGTCCTTTTTAGGACTACAAATTGGTTCATCTAAGAGATAAAAAATGTGTTTTAAGGTTATTTAACGGGACAATATAATACGGTAAATAGTATTTTTTGTACAAAGTCCCGTTATGTTGGATTTCGCCAACGACCATACCACGTTGAAATTATCGGTTCTCGTCCGATCACCGCAATCAAGCAACGTCGGGCGTGGTTAGTACTTAGATGGGGGACCGCTTGGGAATACCGCGTGTTGTTGGCATTGTGTCCACCTTTTTGCTGCTGTATATCGAAAATATAACGCTCACGTTTTGCATTTTCTGAATTAAAAAAAAAAAATTTTAAAAAAAAATTTCGGATTATTTGCTCTTTTACACATCAAAAGTGAGAACATTGATAAAAAAATTCAACTTACACATAAAGTATGTATTCATTATTCTCTTGTTTCTTTTTTTGGTGTCCAACAATTTCAATGTACTTCTGATGTAATGGGAAACAAATTGACATTTGATAATTTAAACAAATTTAAACGAAATTCTAATTTGGCAGCACTTAGATTTAAGGCATTCAATCGATGACAATTATCTAAAACTACAATGAAATAAGAATCAAATTGACGTTTCATAATTTTGATAAATTTAAACTACTACAATTAGATACTAAGATTCAATTGTTTTTGTTTATGTAAAGTAGATTTTCTACTAGAAAACAATTTTTTTGCACAGTACAGATTTTTCAATACGAAAATAGATACATACTTAGATTTAATATATTATTATATGCAAAGTACTTTTTTTTTTTAATTTCAATCAATGTTAGAAAATCTCTCAAATGAATATTTTGAGGCCCTGAAAAGGGCCGTTTTTCATGAAATTAGATGTCTTTGAAAAATAAAAACATTTACTTCGAGCTAGTGTATTTTGTGACTGCTTTAGTGCCTTCACTGACGGCATGCTTGGCAAGTTCACCAGGCAATAACAAACGGACGGCAGTTTGAATTTCCCGACTGGTAATTGTGCAGCGCTTGTTGTAGTGTGCCAAACGTGATGCTTCAGCAGCAATTCGCTCAAAAATATCATTAACAAAACTGTTCATGATACTCATGGCTTTTGATGAAATACCAGTATCAGGATGCACTTGCTTCAACACTTTGTAAATGTAGATTGCGTAGCTTTCCTTCCTCTTGCGCCGTTTCTTCTTATCGGTTTTGGTGATATTCTTTTGCGCCTTTCCAGCTTTTTTAGCTGCTTTTCCACTAGTCTTAGGAGGCATATTTCTTTTTATTTCACTTTTTCACTTCAACTTCACTGCTTGATGATTAAACGAGAACTGTAAGTGTTCGGAGATCTGCCCTTGCTTTTATTTACTCTCACCACCATCTGTTCACATTCGATTGCAGAACACCAATGCCGTACATTTCGACCAAAGAAATTTCGTATAAATAAAAGTGACGACCTATTGAGAATTTCAAAACGTTGTGAACAGTGAAACAGTGAAGTTCTTCTCCTACAAGTTAAAAAAATAAAACAAATTAAAAATGTCTGGTCGTGGTAAAGGTGGAAAAGTGAAGGGAAAGGCAAAGTCTCGCTCCAATCGTGCTGGTCTACAGTTTCCTGTTGGTCGTATTCATCGTCTACTCCGTAAGGGAAATTATGCTGAACGTGTTGGCGCTGGAGCTCCAGTGTATTTGGCAGCTGTTATGGAATACTTGGCTGCTGAAGTTTTGGAATTGGCAGGAAATGCTGCTCGTGACAATAAGAAGACTAGGATCATTCCACGTCATTTGCAATTGGCCATCCGTAACGATGAAGAATTAAATAAATTGCTTTCTGGAGTTACAATTGCACAAGGAGGAGTTCTGCCCAACATTCAAGCAGTTTTGTTGCCCAAAAAAACCGAAAAGAGCGCATAAATGCAAAATATCAGTGCGCACTAATACTGATAATATATTTATTTATCAAAAACCGTCCTTTTAAGGACGACAAAATGATTACATTAAGACTATTAAAATATTTCAATTAAAAAAAAAATTGCGAAATTCCATTGTGTACTACTCAAATTTGCCGCCATTTTATGTTTTCACCCAAGCCACGCTTCTTTTTTTCCAATATGAATTACACAAAAAATGCCTCCAGTGTTTTCTGTTTTTCGCTTGCGTTGTTTTTTTTTTCTTTATTCCATTAAAACTTTCACACAAATAAATAGAAATAAAAATCAATTCATATCGCTTAAAAGATTTTTTTGTGGTCCTTAAAAGGACCGATTGTTCATAAGAAAATAAATTTCACGTTATTTATTTAACCTCCGAAACCATAAAGAGTACGTCCCTGCCTCTTCAATGCATAAACAACATCCATAGCAGTGACTGTCTTACGCTTGGCGTGTTCAGTATATGTAACAGCATCACGAATAACATTTTCCAAAAACACTTTCAGTACACCACGAGTTTCTTCGTAGATTAAACCAGAAATACGTTTTACACCACCACGACGAGCTAAACGACGAATTGCAGGCTTTGTAATACCTTGGATATTATCACGCAACACTTTACGATGACGTTTAGCACCCCCCTTTCCTAATCCTTTTCCACCTTTACCGCGACCAGTCATATTATTATATTTTCAATATTTTATTTAACCACTGACACTGAATTCTGCACTAAAAGTGAATTTTTTTAATTTTGTTTATCTTTTAAGATAGCCGAATACCCTCGCCTTTTCACTGTTCACACTGTAATAAAATTTGTATGGAAATGTCACTTGTATTTATACTGAAATTCCAATACGATCTCCTATTGGAAATGGAAAAAAATAGAACACTGGAACATAAAACAAATTTGCCTTGGTTATGTATAAAAGACATTTCAGAAGTCCAACAAGCTCATTTAATCGTGAAAAGTGTTAGTGTTCAGTTCGTGAAGTGAAAAAAGAAAAAAAAATTGTGACGTTTAAGTGATGGCGCGTACAAAGCAAACAGCTCGCAAATCCACTGGTGGAAAAGCACCAAGGAAACAATTGGCAACCAAAGCAGCTCGTAAAAGTGCTCCAGCTACAGGAGGTGTTAAAAAACCACATCGTTATCGTCCAGGCACAGTTGCACTTCGTGAAATTCGCCGTTATCAGAAGAGTACCGAGTTATTGATTCGCAAATTGCCTTTCCAGCGTTTAGTTCGTGAAATAGCTCAAGATTTTAAAACTGATTTGCGTTTCCAGAGTTCAGCAGTGATGGCACTTCAAGAAGCTAGTGAAGCATATTTGGTTGGTCTTTTTGAAGATACAAATTTGTGCGCAATTCATGCCAAGCGTGTAACAATTATGCCAAAAGATATCCAATTGGCCAGACGCATCCGTGGTGAACGTGCTTAAGTGTACATTTTATCTTACATTCTCATCGGTCCTTTTTAGGACCACAACAAAATCCCTAAGAGATGTGTTTTTTGATTTTAATATTCAAAATTAGGTTAATTATTTCTAGGTAGAAACATTTTTGATTGGGTTTTAGGCGAATAGATTTATAAAATAATACACTGCAATAAAAAAAAAATGCAGAGAATATTTTATGCTTACAACTACACGTTATTTTATCAATATAAATGCATTTTCATCGGAAATTCTAAATCGAAAAATTCAAGAGAAAGTGATTTAAGCGTTTTCATACTCAACTTGTATATCTTATGTTTGAAGTAAAAATTTGATTAAACTTTTGAAATTTTGGTTTGTAATCATTGTAATAACAAAATACTTTGTTTTTTATATGGTTATGAATACTAAACCATACTCCATATTTAAACAAACACGATTTTAAGCTAGAATAGTAAAAGAAAACCATAAAACAATGAGTTTAAACAGCAATTCTATCCGTTGTTGGAGTGAATAATTAAATAATAATATTGAAAACAAATGACATTATCTCATATGAAAGTCTGTGAAACTTCATGTTTTGATATTTATACAGGAAATATGATAAATATTACATTTATTTAAAGAACTTAAGAATACAACAGAGCAAAAACTCTCAAATAGATAGAAATTTTCTGTATATTCCTTCTCCGTGATTCTCATAAATGAAAATCAGAAAGTGCATTATTACGCTTTGAAGTTAATAAAGTGTCAAAGTGTTTAAGTGAAAAAAAAAAAGAAAACAATCAAAATGGTTGATGTTGTCGCTGCTTCTCCTGCTGCTGTTGTTGCTGAAAAGAAACCAAAAAAGGCTGCTGCCAATGGTGTCAAGAAGCAAAAATCAACTCCATCTCATCCGCCAACCCAAGAAATGGTTGACGCTGCAATTAAAACACTAAAGGAGCGCGGTGGTTCTTCGCTTTTGGCTATTAAAAAGTACATCGCAGCAACTTATAAAGTTGATACCCAAAAATTGGGTACTTACATTAAAAAATATTTGAAAAGTGCTGTTGCTAGTGGTAAATTAGTGCAAACAAAGGGAAAGGGTGCTACTGGTTCTTTTAAATTATCTGGGGCCGCTAATAAGGAGCCTAAAGTCAAGTCAGCTGAAAAGAAAAAAGCAGTGAAACCAAAAAGTGCTACTTCAAGTGTTAAAAAAGTGAAAAAATCTGCAGTTGTTGAGAAGAAAATTAAAAAAACTGTCGCAGCAGGAGCAAAAAAAACGGTTGAAAAGAAAAAGTTGGAAAAATCAAAAGTAAACAGCATCAAAAAAACCAGCACGGTTAAGGCGAAACCAACAAAGCCCACAAAAGCTGTTGCTCCAAAAGCAAAAGTACCTAAGGCAAAGTCCGCAGCCGCTGCTAAACCAAAAAAAACAGTTCCAGCTAAGAAAGCAAAGAAATAATTTCATTGCATCTAGCAGCAAACAAAAAAACATTTAAATAAGTCCTTTTTAGGACTACAAATTGGTTCATCTAAGAGATAAAAAATGTGTTTTAAGGTTATTTAACGGGACAATATAATACGGTAAATAGTATTTTTTGTACAAAGTCCCGTTATGTTGGATTTCGCCAACGACCATACCACGTTGAAATTATCGGTTCTCGTCCGATCACCGCAATCAAGCAACGTCGGGCGTGGTTAGTACTTAGATGGGGGACCGCTTGGGAATACCGCGTGTTGTTGGCATTGTGTCCACCTTTTTGCTGCTGTATATCGAAAATATAACGCTCACGTTTTGCATTTTCTGAATTAAAAAAAAAAAAATTTTGAAAAAAATTTTCGGATTATTTGCTCTTTTACACATCAAAAGTGAGAACATTGATAAAAAAATTCAACTTACACATAAAGTATGTATTCATTATTCTCTTGTTTCTTTTTTTTGGTGTCCAACAATTTCAATGTACATCTGATGTAATGGGAAACAAATTGACATTTGATAATTTAAACAAATTTAAACGAAATTCTAATTTGGCAGCACTTAGATTTAAGGCATTCAATCGATGATAATTATCTAAAACTACAATGAAATAAGAATCAAATTGACGTTTCATAATTTTGATAAATTTAAACTACTACAATTAGCTACTAAGATTCAATTGTTTTTGTTTATGTAAAGTAGATTTTCTACTAGAAAACAATTTTTTTGCACAGTACAGATTTTTCAATACGAAAATAGATACATACTTAGATTTAATATATTATTATATGCAAAGTACTTTTTTTTTTTAATTTCAATCAATGTTAGAAAATCTCTCAAATGAATATTTTGAGGCCCTGAAAAGGGCCGTTTTTCATGAAATTAGATGTCTTTGAAAAATAAAAACATTTACTTCGAGCTGGTGTATTTTGTGACTGCTTTAGTGCCTTCACTGACGGCATGCTTGGCAAGTTCACCAGGCAATAACAAACGGACGGCAGTTTGAATTTCCCGACTGGTAATTGTGCAGCGCTTGTTGTAGTGTGCCAAACGTGATGCTTCAGCAGCAATTCGCTCAAAAATATCATTAACAAAACTGTTCATGATACTCATGGCTTTTGATGAAATACCAGTATCAGGATGCACTTGCTTCAACACTTTGTAAATGTAGATTGCGTAGCTTTCCTTCCTCTTGCGCCGTTTCTTCTTATCGGTTTTGGTGATATTCTTCTGTGCCTTTCCAGCTTTTTTAGCTGCTTTTCCACTAGTCTTAGGAGGCATATTTCTTTTTATTTCACTTTTTCACTTTAACTTCACTGCTTGATGATTAAACGAGAACTGTAAGTGTTCGGAGATCTGCCCTTGCTTTTATTTACTCTCACCACCATCTGTTCACATTCGATTGCAGAACACCAATGCCGTACATTTCGACCAAAGAAATTTCGTATAAATAAAAGTGACGACCTATTGAGAATTTCAAAACGTTGTGAACAGTGAAACAGTGAAGTTCTTCTCCTACAAGTTAAAAAAATAAAACAAATTAAAAATGTCTGGTCGTGGTAAAGGTGGAAAAGTGAAGGGAAAGGCAAAGTCTCGCTCCAATCGTGCTGGTCTACAGTTTCCTGTTGGTCGTATTCATCGTCTACTCCGTAAGGGAAATTATGCTGAACGTGTTGGCGCTGGAGCTCCAGTGTATTTGGCAGCTGTTATGGAATACTTGGCTGCTGAAGTTTTGGAATTGGCAGGAAATGCCGCTCGTGACAATAAGAAAACTAGGATCATTCCACGTCATTTGCAATTGGCCATCCGTAACGATGAAGAATTAAATAAATTGCTTTCTGGAGTTACAATTGCACAAGGAGGAGTTCTGCCCAACATTCAAGCAGTTTTGTTGCCCAAGAAAACCGAAAAGAGCGCATAAATGCAAAATATCAGTGCGCACTAATACTGATAATATATTTATTTATCAAAAACCGTCCTTTTAAGGACGACAAAATGATTACATTAAGACTATTAAAATATTTCAATTAAAAAAAAAATTGCGAAATTCCATTGTGTACTACTCAAATTTGCCGCCATTTTATGTTTTCACCCAAGCCACGCTTCTTTTTTTCCAATATGAATTACACAAAAAATGCCTCCAGTGTTTTCTGTTTTTCGCTTGCGTTGTTTTTTTTTTCTTTATTCCATTAAAACTTTCACACAAATAAATAGAAATAAAAATCAATTCATATCGCTTAAAAGATTTTTTTGTGGTCCTTAAAAGGACCGATTGTTCATAAGAAAATAAATTTCACGTTATTTATTTAACCTCCGAAACCATAAAGAGTACGTCCCTGCCTCTTCAATGCATAAACAACATCCATAGCAGTGACTGTCTTACGCTTGGCGTGTTCAGTATATGTAACAGCATCGCGAATAACATTTTCCAAAAACACTTTCAGTACACCACGAGTTTCTTCGTAAATTAAACCAGAAATACGTTTTACACCACCACGACGAGCTAAACGACGAATTGCAGGCTTTGTAATACCTTGGATATTATCACGCAACACTTTACGATGACGTTTAGCACCCCCCTTTCCTAATCCTTTTCCACCTTTACCGCGACCAGTCATATTATTATATTTTCAATATTTTATTTAACCACTGACACTGAATTCTGCACTAAAAGTGAATTTTTTTAATTTTGTTTATCTTTTAAGATAGCCGAATACCCTCGCCTTTTCACTGTTCACACTGTAATAAAATTTGTATGGAAATGTCACTTGTATTTATACTGAAATTCCAATACGATCTCCTATTGGAAATGGAAAAGAATAGAACACTGGAACATAAAACAAATTTGCCTTGGTTATGTATAAAAGACATTTCAGAAGTCCAACAAGCTCATTTAATCGTGAAAAGTGTTAGTGTTCAGTTCGTGAAGTGAAAAAAGAAAAGAATTGTGATGGCGCGTACAAAGCAAACAGCTCGCAAATCCACTGGTGGAAAAGCACCAAGGAAACAATTGGCAACCAAAGCAGCTCGTAAAAGTGCTCCAGCTACAGGAGGTGTTAAAAAACCACATCGTTATCGTCCAGGCACAGTTGCACTTCGTGAAATTCGCCGTTATCAGAAGAGTACCGAGTTATTGATTCGCAAATTGCCTTTCCAGCGTTTAGTTCGTGAAATAGCTCAAGATTTTAAAACTGATTTGCGTTTCCAGAGTTCAGCAGTGATGGCACTTCAAGAAGCTAGTGAAGCATATTTGGTTGGTCTTTTTGAAGATACAAATTTGTGCGCAATTCATGCCAAGCGTGTAACAATTATGCCAAAAGATATCCAATTGGCCAGACGCATCCGTGGTGAACGTGCTTAAGTGTACATTTTATCTTACATTCTCATCGGTCCTTTTTAGGACCACAACAAAATCCCTAAGAGATGTGTTTTTTGATTTTAATATTCAAAATTAGGTTAATTATTTCTAGGTAGAAACATTTTTGATTGGGTTTTAGGCGAATAGATTTATAAAATAATACACTGCAATAAAAAAAAAATGCAGAGAATATTTTATGCTTACAACTACACGTTATTTTATCAATATAAATGCATTTTCATCGGAAATTCTAAATCGAAAAATTCAAGAGAAAGTGATTTAAGCGTTTTCATACTCAACTTGTATATCTTATGTTTGAAGTAAAAATTTGATTAAACTTTTGAAATTTTGGTTTGTAATCATTGTAATAACAAAATACTTTGTTTTTTATATGGTTATGAATACTAAACCATACTCCATATTTAAACAAACACGATTTTAAGCTAGAATAGTAAAAGAAAACCATAAAACAATGAGTTTAAACAGCAATTCTATCCGTTGTTGGAGTGAATAATTAAATAATAATATTGAAAACAAATGACATTATCTCATATGAAAGTCTGTGAAACTTCATGTTTTGATATTTATACAGGAAATATGATAAATATTACATTTATTTAAAGAACTTAAGAATACAACAGAGCAAAAACTCTCAAATAGATAGAAATTTTCTGTATATTCCTTCTCCGTGATTCTCATAAATGAAAATCAGAAAGTGCATTATTACGCTTTGAAGTTAATAAAGTGTCAAAGTGTTTAAGTGAAAAAAAAAAAGAAAACAATCAAAATGGTTGATGTTGTCGCTGCTTCTCCTGCTGCTGTTGTTGCTGAAAAGAAACCAAAAAAGGCTGCTGCCAATGGTGTCAAGAAGCAAAAATCAACTCCATCTCATCCGCCAACCCAAGAAATGGTTGACGCTGCAATTAAAACACTAAAGGAGCGCGGTGGTTCTTCGCTTTTGGCTATTAAAAAGTACATCGCAGCAACTTATAAAGTTGATACCCAAAAATTGGGTACTTACATTAAAAAATATTTGAAAAGTGCTGTTGCTAGTGGTAAATTAGTGCAAACAAAGGGAAAGGGTGCTACTGGTTCTTTTAAATTATCTGGGGCCGCTAATAAGGAGCCTAAAGTCAAGTCAGCTGAAAAGAAAAAAGCAGTGAAACCAAAAAGTGCTACTTCAAGTGTTAAAAAAGTGAAAAAATCTGCAGTTGGTGAGAAGAAAATTAAAAAAACTGTCGCAGCAGGAGCAAAAAAAACGGTTGAAAAGAAAAAGTTGGAAAAATCAAAAGTAAACAGCATCAAAAAAACCAGCACGGTTAAGGCGAAACCAACAAAGCCCACAAAAGCTGTTGCTCCAAAAGCAAAAGTACCTAAGGCAAAGTCCGCAGCCGCTGCTAAACCAAAAAAAACAGTTCCAGCTAAGAAAGCAAAGAAATAATTTCATTGCATCTAGCAGCAAACAAAAAAACATTTAAATAAGTCCTTTTTAGGACTACAAATTGGTTCATCTAAGAGATAAAAAATGTGTTTTAAGGTTATTTAACGGGACAATATAATACGGTAAATAGTATTTTTTGTACAAAGTCCCGTTATGTTGGATTTCGCCAACGACCATACCACGTTGAAATTATCGGTTCTCGTCCGATCACCGCAATCAAGCAACGTCGGGCGTGGTTAGTACTTAGATGGGGGACCGCTTGGGAATACCGCGTGTTGTTGGCATTGTGTCCACCTTTTTGCTGCTGTATATCGAAAATATAACGCTCACGTTTTGCATTTTCTGAATTAAAAAAAAAAAAATTTTGAAAAAAATTTTCGGATTATTTGCTCTTTTACACATCAAAAGTGAGAACATTGATAAAAAAATTCAACTTACACATAAAGTATGTATTCATTATTCTCTTGTTTCTTTTTTTTGGTGTCCAACAATTTCAATGTACATCTGATGTAATGGGAAACAAATTGACATTTGATAATTTAAACAAATTTAAACGAAATTCTAATTTGGCAGCACTTAGATTTAAGGCATTCAATCGATGATAATTATCTAAAACTACAATGAAATAAGAATCAAATTGACGTTTCATAATTTTGATAAATTTAAACTACTACAATTAGCTACTAAGATTCAATTGTTTTTGTTTATGTAAAGTAGATTTTCTACTAGAAAACAATTTTTTTGCACAGTACAGATTTTTCAATACGAAAATAGATACATACTTAGATTTAATATATTATTATATGCAAAGTACTTTTTTTTTTTAATTTCAATCAATGTTAGAAAATCTCTCAAATGAATATTTTGAGGCCCTGAAAAGGGCCGTTTTTCATGAAATTAGATGTCTTTGAAAAATAAAAACATTTACTTCGAGCTGGTGTATTTTGTGACTGCTTTAGTGCCTTCACTGACGGCATGCTTGGCAAGTTCACCAGGCAATAACAAACGGACGGCAGTTTGAATTTCCCGACTGGTAATTGTGCAGCGCTTGTTGTAGTGTGCCAAACGTGATGCTTCAGCAGCAATTCGCTCAAAAATATCATTAACAAAACTGTTCATGATACTCATGGCTTTTGATGAAATACCAGTATCAGGATGCACTTGCTTCAACACTTTGTAAATGTAGATTGCGTAGCTTTCCTTCCTCTTGCGCCGTTTCTTCTTATCGGTTTTGGTGATATTCTTTTGTGCCTTTCCAGCTTTTTTAGCTGCTTTTCCACTAGTCTTAGGAGGCATATTTCTTTTTATTTCACTTTTTCACTTCAACTTCACTGCTTGATGATTAAACGAGAACTGTAAGTGTTCGGAGATCTGCCCTTGCTTTTATTTACTCTCACCACCATCTGTTCACATTCGATTGCAGAACACCAATGCCGTACATTTCGACCAAAGAAATTTCGTATAAATAAAAGTGACGACCTATTGAGAATTTCAAAACGTTGTGAACAGTGAAACAGTGAAGTTCTTCTCCTACAAGTTAAAAAAATAAAACAAATTAAAAATGTCTGGTCGTGGTAAAGGTGGAAAAGTGAAGGGAAAGGCAAAGTCTCGCTCCAATCGTGCTGGTCTACAGTTTCCTGTTGGTCGTATTCATCGTCTACTCCGTAAGGGAAATTATGCTGAACGTGTTGGCGCTGGAGCTCCAGTGTATTTGGCAGCTGTTATGGAATACTTGGCTGCTGAAGTTTTGGAATTGGCAGGAAATGCTGCTCGTGACAATAAGAAGACTAGGATCATTCCACGTCATTTGCAATTGGCCATCCGTAACGATGAAGAATTAAATAAATTGCTTTCTGGAGTTACAATTGCACAAGGAGGAGTTCTGCCCAACATTCAAGCAGTTTTGTTGCCCAAAAAAACCGAAAAGAGCGCATAAATGCATATGCATAAAGCATAAAAAATCTTTATCAAAAACCGTCCTTTTAAGGACGACAAAATGATTACATTAAGACTATTAAAATATTTCAATTAAAAAAAAAATTGCGAAATTCTATTGTGTACTACTCAAATTTGCCGCCATTTTATGTTTTCACCCAAGCCACGCTTCTTTTTTTCCAATATGAATTACACAAAAAATTCCTCCAGTGTTTTCTGTTTTTCGCTTGCGTTGTTTTTTTTTTTTATTTCATTAAAACTTTCACACAAATAAATAGAAATAAAAATCAATTCATATCGCTTAAAAGATTTTTTTGTGGTCCTTAAAAGGACCGATTGTTCATAAGAAAATAAATTTCACGTTATTTATTTAACCTCCGAAACCATAAAGAGTACGTCCCTGCCTCTTCAATGCATAAACAACATCCATAGCAGTGACTGTCTTACGCTTGGCGTGTTCAGTATATGTAACAGCATCGCGAATAACATTTTCCAAAAACACTTTCAGTACACCACGAGTTTCTTCGTAGATTAAACCAGAAATACGTTTTACACCACCACGACGAGCTAAACGACGAATTGCAGGCTTTGTAATACCTTGGATATTATCACGCAACACTTTACGATGACGTTTAGCACCACCCTTTCCTAATCCTTTTCCACCTTTACCGCGACCAGTCATATTATTATATTTTCAATATTTTATTTAACCACTGACACTGAATTCTGCACTAAAAGTGAATTTTTTTAATTTTGTTTATCTTTTAAGATAGCCGAATACCCTCGCCTTTTCACTGTTCACACTGTAATAAAATTTGTATGGAAATGTCACTTGTATTTATACTGAAATTCCAATACGATCTCCTATTGGAAATGGAAAAGAATAGAACACTGGAACATAAAACAAATTTGCCTTGGTTATGTATAAAAGACATTTCAGAAGTCCAACAAGCTCATTTAATCGTGAAAAGTGTTAGTGTTCAGTTCGTGAAGTGAAAAAAGAAAAAAAAATTGTGACGTTTAAGTGATGGCGCGTACAAAGCAAACAGCTCGCAAATCCACTGGTGGAAAAGCACCAAGGAAACAATTGGCAACCAAAGCAGCTCGTAAAAGTGCTCCAGCTACAGGAGGTGTTAAAAAACCACATCGTTATCGTCCAGGCACAGTTGCACTTCGTGAAATTCGCCGTTATCAGAAGAGTACCGAGTTATTGATTCGCAAATTGCCTTTCCAGCGTTTAGTTCGTGAAATAGCTCAAGATTTTAAAACTGATTTGCGTTTCCAGAGTTCAGCAGTGATGGCACTTCAAGAAGCTAGTGAAGCATATTTGGTTGGTCTTTTTGAAGATACAAATTTGTGCGCAATTCATGCCAAGCGTGTAACAATTATGCCAAAAGATATCCAATTGGCCAGACGCATCCGTGGTGAACGTGCTTAAGTGTACATTTTATCTTACATTCTCATCGGTCCTTTTTAGGACCACAACAAAATCCCTAAGAGATGTGTTTTTGATTTTAATATTCAAAATTAGGTTAATTATTTCTAGGTAGAAACATTTTTGATTGGGTTTTAGGCGAATAGATTTATAAAATAATACACTGCAATAAAAAAAAAAATACAGAGATTATGTTATGCTTACAACTACAGGTTATTTTATCAATATAAATGCATTTTCATCAGAAATTCAAGAGAAGGTGATTTAAGCGTTTTCATACTCAACTTGTATATCTTATGTTTGAAGTAAAAATTTGATTAAACTTTTGAAATGTTGATTTGTAATCATTGTAATAACAAAATACTTTGTTTTTTATATGGTTATGAATACTAAACAATACTCCATATTTAAACAAACACGATTTTAAGCTAGAATAGTAAAGGAAAACCATAAAACAATGAATTTAAACAGCAATTCTATCCGTTGTTGGAGTGAATAATTAAATAATAATATTGAAAACAAATGACATTATCTCATATGAAAGTCTATGAAACTTCATGTTTTGATATTTATACAGGAAATACGATAAATATTACATTTATTTAAAGAACTTAAGAATACAACAGAGCAAAAACTCTCAAATAGATAGAAATTTTCTGTACATTCCTTCTCCGTGATTCTCATAAATGAAAATCAGAAAGTGCAAAAAAAAAAAATAATAAAGTGTCAAAGTGTTTAAGTGAAATAAAGAAAGTGAAAAAAAAAGAAAACAATCAAAATGGTTGATGTTGTCGCTGCTTCTCCTGCTGTTGTTGTTGCTGAAAAGAAACCAAAAAAGGCTGCTGCCAATGGTGTTAAGAAGCAAAAATCAACTCCATCTCATCCGCCAACCCAAGAAATGGTTGACGCTGCAATTAAAACACTAAAGGAGCGCGGTGGTTCTTCGCTTTTGGCTATTAAAAAGTACATCGCAGCAACTTATAAAGTTGATACCCAAAAATTGGGTACTTACATTAAAAAATATTTGAAAAGTGCTGTTGCTAGTGGTAAATTAGTGCAAACAAAGGGAAAGGGTGCTACTGGTTCTTTTAAATTATCTGGGGCCGCTAATAAGGAGCCTAAAGTCAAGTCAGCTGAAAAGAAAAAAGCAGTGAAACCAAAAAGTGCTACTTCAAGTGTTAAAAAAGTGAAAAAATCTGCAGTTGGTGAGAAGAAAATTAAAAAAACTGTCGCAGCAGGAGCAAAAAAAACGGTTGAAAAGAAAAAGTTGGAAAAATCAAAAGTAAACAGCATCAAAAAAACCAGCACGGTTAAGGCGAAACCAACAAAGCCCACAAAAGCTGTTGCTCCAAAAGCAAAAGTACCTAAGGCAAAGTCCGCAGCCGCTGCTAAACCAAAAAAAACAGTTCCAGCTAAGAAAGCAAAGAAATAATTTCATTGCATCTAGCAGCAAACAAAAAAACATTTAAATAAGTCCTTTTTAGGACTACAAATTGGTTCATCTAAGAGATAAAAAATGTGTTTTAAGGTTATTTAACGGGACAATATAATACGGTAAATAGTATTTTTTGTACAAAGTCCCGTTATGTTGGATTTCGCCAACGACCATACCACGTTGAAATTATCGGTTCTCGTCCGATCACCGCAATCAAGCAACGTCGGGCGTGGTTAGTACTTAGATGGGGGACCGCTTGGGAATACCGCGTGTTGTTGGCATTGTGTCCACCTTTTTGCTGCTGTATATCGAAAATATAACGCTCACGTTTTGCATTTTCTGAATTAAAAAAAAAAAATTTTAAAAAAAAATTTCGGATTATTTGCTCTTTTACACATCAAAAGTGAGAACATTGATAAAAAAATTCAACTTACACATAAAGTATGTATTCATTATTCTCTTGTTTCTTTTTTTGGTGTCCAACAATTTCAATGTACTTCTGATGTAATGGGAAACAAATTGACATTTGATAATTTAAACAAATTTAAACGAAATTCTAATTTGGCAGCACTTAGATTTAAGGCATTCAATCGATGACAATTATCTAAAACTACAATGAAATAAGAATCAAATTGACGTTTCATAATTTTGATAAATTTAAACTACTACAATTAGATACTAAGATTCAATTGTTTTTGTTTATGTAAAGTAGATTTTCTACTAGAAAACAATTTTTTTGCACAGTACAGATTTTTCAATACGAAAATAGATACATACTTAGATTTAATATATTATTATATGCAAAGTACTTTTTTTTTTTAATTTCAATCAATGTTAGAAAATCTCTCAAATGAATATTTTGAGGCCCTGAAAAGGGCCGTTTTTCATGAAATTAGATGTCTTTGAAAAATAAAAACATTTACTTCGAGCTAGTGTATTTTGTGACTGCTTTAGTGCCTTCACTGACGGCATGCTTGGCAAGTTCACCAGGCAATAACAAACGGACGGCAGTTTGAATTTCCCGACTGGTAATTGTGCAGCGCTTGTTGTAGTGTGCCAAACGTGATGCTTCAGCAGCAATTCGCTCAAAAATATCATTAACAAAACTGTTCATGATACTCATGGCTTTTGATGAAATACCAGTATCAGGATGCACTTGCTTCAACACTTTGTAAATGTAGATTGCGTAGCTTTCCTTCCTCTTGCGCCGTTTCTTCTTATCGGTTTTGGTGATATTCTTTTGCGCCTTTCCAGCTTTTTTAGCTGCTTTTCCACTAGTCTTAGGAGGCATATTTCTTTTTATTTCACTTTTTCACTTCAACTTCACTGCTTGATGATTAAACGAGAACTGTAAGTGTTCGGAGATCTGCCCTTGCTTTTATTTACTCTCACCACCATCTGTTCACATTCGATTGCAGAACACCAATGCCGTACATTTCGACCAAAGAAATTTCGTATAAATAAAAGTGACGACCTATTGAGAATTTCAAAACGTTGTGAACAGTGAAACAGTGAAGTTCTTCTCCTACAAGTTAAAAAAATAAAACAAATTAAAAATGTCTGGTCGTGGTAAAGGTGGAAAAGTGAAGGGAAAGGCAAAGTCTCGCTCCAATCGTGCTGGTCTACAGTTTCCTGTTGGTCGTATTCATCGTCTACTCCGTAAGGGAAATTATGCTGAACGTGTTGGCGCTGGAGCTCCAGTGTATTTGGCAGCTGTTATGGAATACTTGGCTGCTGAAGTTTTGGAATTGGCAGGAAATGCTGCTCGTGACAATAAGAAGACTAGGATCATTCCACGTCATTTGCAATTGGCCATCCGTAACGATGAAGAATTAAATAAATTGCTTTCTGGAGTTACAATTGCACAAGGAGGAGTTCTGCCCAACATTCAAGCAGTTTTGTTGCCCAAAAAAACCGAAAAGAGCGCATAAATGCAAAATATCAGTGCGCACTAATACTGATAATATATTTATTTATCAAAAACCGTCCTTTTAAGGACGACAAAATGATTACATTAAGACTATTAAAATATTTCAATTAAAAAAAAAATTGCGAAATTCCATTGTGTACTACTCAAATTTGCCGCCATTTTATGTTTTCACCCAAGCCACGCTTCTTTTTTTCCAATATGAATTACACAAAAAATGCCTCCAGTGTTTTCTGTTTTTCGCTTGCGTTGTTTTTTTTTTCTTTATTCCATTAAAACTTTCACACAAATAAATAGAAATAAAAATCAATTCATATCGCTTAAAAGATTTTTTTGTGGTCCTTAAAAGGACCGATTGTTCATAAGAAAATAAATTTCACGTTATTTATTTAACCTCCGAAACCATAAAGAGTACGTCCCTGCCTCTTCAATGCATAAACAACATCCATAGCAGTGACTGTCTTACGCTTGGCGTGTTCAGTATATGTAACAGCATCACGAATAACATTTTCCAAAAACACTTTCAGTACACCACGAGTTTCTTCGTAGATTAAACCAGAAATACGTTTTACACCACCACGACGAGCTAAACGACGAATTGCAGGCTTTGTAATACCTTGGATATTATCACGCAACACTTTACGATGACGTTTAGCACCCCCCTTTCCTAATCCTTTTCCACCTTTACCGCGACCAGTCATATTATTATATTTTCAATATTTTATTTAACCACTGACACTGAATTCTGCACTAAAAGTGAATTTTTTTAATTTTGTTTATCTTTTAAGATAGCCGAATACCCTCGCCTTTTCACTGTTCACACTGTAATAAAATTTGTATGGAAATGTCACTTGTATTTATACTGAAATTCCAATACGATCTCCTATTGGAAATGGAAAAGAATAGAACACTGGAACATAAAACAAATTTGCCTTGGTTATGTATAAAAGACATTTCAGAAGTCCAACAAGCTCATTTAATCGTGAAAAGTGTTAGTGTTCAGTTCGTGAAGTGAAAAAAGAAAAAAAAATTGTGACGTTTAAGTGATGGCGCGTACAAAGCAAACAGCTCGCAAATCCACTGGTGGAAAAGCACCAAGGAAACAATTGGCAACCAAAGCAGCTCGTAAAAGTGCTCCAGCTACAGGAGGTGTTAAAAAACCACATCGTTATCGTCCAGGCACAGTTGCACTTCGTGAAATTCGCCGTTATCAGAAGAGTACCGAGTTATTGATTCGCAAATTGCCTTTCCAGCGTTTAGTTCGTGAAATAGCTCAAGATTTTAAAACTGATTTGCGTTTCCAGAGTTCAGCAGTGATGGCACTTCAAGAAGCTAGTGAAGCATATTTGGTTGGTCTTTTTGAAGATACAAATTTGTGCGCAATTCATGCCAAGCGTGTAACAATTATGCCAAAAGATATCCAATTGGCCAGACGCATCCGTGGTGAACGTGCTTAAGTGTACATTTTATCTTACATTCTCATCGGTCCTTTTTAGGACCACAACAAAATCCCTAAGAGATGTGTTTTTGATTTTAATATTCAAAATTAGGTTAATTATTTCTAGGTAGAAACATTTTTGATTGGGTTTTAGGCGAATAGATTTATAAAATAATACACTGCAATAAAAAAAAAAATACAGAGATTATGTTATGCTTACAACTACAGGTTATTTTATCAATATAAATGCATTTTCATCAGAAATTCAAGAGAAGGTGATTTAAGCGTTTTCATACTCAACTTGTATATCTTATGTTTGAAGTAAAAATTTGATTAAACTTTTGAAATGTTGATTTGTAATCATTGTAATAACAAAATACTTTGTTTTTTATATGGTTATGAATACTAAACAATACTCCATATTTAAACAAACACGATTTTAAGCTAGAATAGTAAAGGAAAACCATAAAACAATGAATTTAAACAGCAATTCTATCCGTTGTTGGAGTGAATAATTAAATAATAATATTGAAAACAAATGACATTATCTCATATGAAAGTCTATGAAACTTCATGTTTTGATATTTATACAGGAAATACGATAAATATTACATTTATTTAAAGAACTTAAGAATACAACAGAGCAAAAACTCTCAAATAGATAGAAATTTTCTGTACATTCCTTCTCCGTGATTCTCATAAATGAAAATCAGAAAGTGCAAAAAAAAAAAATAATAAAGTGTCAAAGTGTTTAAGTGAAATAAAGAAAGTGAAAAAAAAAGAAAACAATCAAAATGGTTGATGTTGTCGCTGCTTCTCCTGCTGTTGTTGTTGCTGAAAAGAAACCAAAAAAGGCTGCTGCCAATGGTGTTAAGAAGCAAAAATCAACTCCATCTCATCCGCCAACCCAAGAAATGGTTGACGCTGCAATTAAAACACTAAAGGAGCGCGGTGGTTCTTCGCTTTTGGCTATTAAAAAGTACATCGCAGCAACTTATAAAGTTGATACCCAAAAATTGGGTACTTACATTAAAAAATATTTGAAAAGTGCTGTTGCTAGTGGTAAATTAGTGCAAACAAAGGGAAAGGGTGCTACTGGTTCTTTTAAATTATCTGGGGCCGCTAATAAGGAGCCTAAAGTCAAGTCAGCTGAAAAGAAAAAAGCAGTGAAACCAAAAAGTGCTACTTCAAGTGTTAAAAAAGTGAAAAAATCTGCAGTTGGTGAGAAGAAAATTAAAAAAACTGTCGCAGCAGGAGCAAAAAAAACGGTTGAAAAGAAAAAGTTGGAAAAATCAAAAGTAAACAGCATCAAAAAAACCAGCACGGTTAAGGCGAAACCAACAAAGCCCACAAAAGCTGTTGCTCCAAAAGCAAAAGTACCTAAGGCAAAGTCCGCAGCCGCTGCTAAACCAAAAAAAACAGTTCCAGCTAAGAAAGCAAAGAAATAATTTCATTGCATCTAGCAGCAAACAAAAAAACATTTAAATAAGTCCTTTTTAGGACTACAAATTGGTTCATCTAAGAGATAAAAAATGTGTTTTAAGGTTATTTAACGGGACAATATAATACGGTAAATAGTATTTTTTGTACAAAGTCCCGTTATGTTGGATTTCGCCAACGACCATACCACGTTGAAATTATCGGTTCTCGTCCGATCACCGCAATCAAGCAACGTCGGGCGTGGTTAGTACTTAGATGGGGGACCGCTTGGGAATACCGCGTGTTGTTGGCATTGTGTCCACCTTTTTGCTGCTGTATATCGAAAATATAACGCTCACGTTTTGCATTTTCTGAATTAAAAAAAAAAAATTTTAAAAAAAAATTTCGGATTATTTGCTCTTTTACACATCAAAAGTGAGAACATTGATAAAAAAATTCAACTTACACATAAAGTATGTATTCATTATTCTCTTGTTTCTTTTTTTGGTGTCCAACAATTTCAATGTACTTCTGATGTAATGGGAAACAAATTGACATTTGATAATTTAAACAAATTTAAACGAAATTCTAATTTGGCAGCACTTAGATTTAAGGCATTCAATCGATGACAATTATCTAAAACTACAATGAAATAAGAATCAAATTGACGTTTCATAATTTTGATAAATTTAAACTACTACAATTAGATACTAAGATTCAATTGTTTTTGTTTATGTAAAGTAGATTTTCTACTAGAAAACAATTTTTTTGCACAGTACAGATTTTTCAATACGAAAATAGATACATACTTAGATTTAATATATTATTATATGCAAAGTACTTTTTTTTTTTAATTTCAATCAATGTTAGAAAATCTCTCAAATGAATATTTTGAGGCCCTGAAAAGGGCCGTTTTTCATGAAATTAGATGTCTTTGAAAAATAAAAACATTTACTTCGAGCTAGTGTATTTTGTGACTGCTTTAGTGCCTTCACTGACGGCATGCTTGGCAAGTTCACCAGGCAATAACAAACGGACGGCAGTTTGAATTTCCCGACTGGTAATTGTGCAGCGCTTGTTGTAGTGTGCCAAACGTGATGCTTCAGCAGCAATTCGCTCAAAAATATCATTAACAAAACTGTTCATGATACTCATGGCTTTTGATGAAATACCAGTATCAGGATGCACTTGCTTCAACACTTTGTAAATGTAGATTGCGTAGCTTTCCTTCCTCTTGCGCCGTTTCTTCTTATCGGTTTTGGTGATATTCTTTTGCGCCTTTCCAGCTTTTTTAGCTGCTTTTCCACTAGTCTTAGGAGGCATATTTCTTTTTATTTCACTTTTTCACTTCAACTTCACTGCTTGATGATTAAACGAGAACTGTAAGTGTTCGGAGATCTGCCCTTGCTTTTATTTACTCTCACCACCATCTGTTCACATTCGATTGCAGAACACCAATGCCGTACATTTCGACCAAAGAAATTTCGTATAAATAAAAGTGACGACCTATTGAGAATTTCAAAACGTTGTGAACAGTGAAACAGTGAAGTTCTTCTCCTACAAGTTAAAAAAATAAAACAAATTAAAAATGTCTGGTCGTGGTAAAGGTGGAAAAGTGAAGGGAAAGGCAAAGTCTCGCTCCAATCGTGCTGGTCTACAGTTTCCTGTTGGTCGTATTCATCGTCTACTCCGTAAGGGAAATTATGCTGAACGTGTTGGCGCTGGAGCTCCAGTGTATTTGGCAGCTGTTATGGAATACTTGGCTGCTGAAGTTTTGGAATTGGCAGGAAATGCTGCTCGTGACAATAAGAAGACTAGGATCATTCCACGTCATTTGCAATTGGCCATCCGTAACGATGAAGAATTAAATAAATTGCTTTCTGGAGTTACAATTGCACAAGGAGGAGTTCTGCCCAACATTCAAGCAGTTTTGTTGCCCAAAAAAACCGAAAAGAGCGCATAAATGCAAAATATCAGTGCGCACTAATACTGATAATATATTTATTTATCAAAAACCGTCCTTTTAAGGACGACAAAATGATTACATTAAGACTATTAAAATATTTCAATTAAAAAAAAAATTGCGAAATTCCATTGTGTACTACTCAAATTTGCCGCCATTTTATGTTTTCACCCAAGCCACGCTTCTTTTTTTCCAATATGAATTACACAAAAAATGCCTCCAGTGTTTTCTGTTTTTCGCTTGCGTTGTTTTTTTTTTCTTTATTCCATTAAAACTTTCACACAAATAAATAGAAATAAAAATCAATTCATATCGCTTAAAAGATTTTTTTGTGGTCCTTAAAAGGACCGATTGTTCATAAGAAAATAAATTTCACGTTATTTATTTAACCTCCGAAACCATAAAGAGTACGTCCCTGCCTCTTCAATGCATAAACAACATCCATAGCAGTGACTGTCTTACGCTTGGCGTGTTCAGTATATGTAACAGCATCACGAATAACATTTTCCAAAAACACTTTCAGTACACCACGAGTTTCTTCGTAGATTAAACCAGAAATACGTTTTACACCACCACGACGAGCTAAACGACGAATTGCAGGCTTTGTAATACCTTGGATATTATCACGCAACACTTTACGATGACGTTTAGCACCCCCCTTTCCTAATCCTTTTCCACCTTTACCGCGACCAGTCATATTATTATATTTTCAATATTTTATTTAACCACTGACACTGAATTCTGCACTAAAAGTGAATTTTTTTAATTTTGTTTATCTTTTAAGATAGCCGAATACCCTCGCCTTTTCACTGTTCACACTGTAATAAAATTTGTATGGAAATGTCACTTGTATTTATACTGAAATTCCAATACGATCTCCTATTGGAAATGGAAAAGAATAGAACACTGGAACATAAAACAAATTTGCCTTGGTTATGTATAAAAGACATTTCAGAAGTCCAACAAGCTCATTTAATCGTGAAAAGTGTTAGTGTTCAGTTCGTGAAGTGAAAAAAGAAAAGAATTGTGATGGCGCGTACAAAGCAAACAGCTCGCAAATCCACTGGTGGAAAAGCACCAAGGAAACAATTGGCAACCAAAGCAGCTCGTAAAAGTGCTCCAGCTACAGGAGGTGTTAAAAAACCACATCGTTATCGTCCAGGCACAGTTGCACTTCGTGAAATTCGCCGTTATCAGAAGAGTACCGAGTTATTGATTCGCAAATTGCCTTTCCAGCGTTTAGTTCGTGAAATAGCTCAAGATTTTAAAACTGATTTGCGTTTCCAGAGTTCAGCAGTGATGGCACTTCAAGAAGCTAGTGAAGCATATTTGGTTGGTCTTTTTGAAGATACAAATTTGTGCGCAATTCATGCCAAGCGTGTAACAATTATGCCAAAAGATATCCAATTGGCCAGACGCATCCGTGGTGAACGTGCTTAAGTGTACATTTTATCTTACATTCTCATCGGTCCTTTTTAGGACCACAACAAAATCCCTAAGAGATGTGTTTTTTGATTTTAATATTCAAAATTAGGTTAATTATTTCTAGGTAGAAACATTTTTGATTGGGTTTTAGGCGAATAGATTTATAAAATAATACACTGCAATAAAAAAAAAATGCAGAGAATATTTTATGCTTACAACTACACGTTATTTTATCAATATAAATGCATTTTCATCGGAAATTCTAAATCGAAAAATTCAAGAGAAAGTGATTTAAGCGTTTTCATACTCAACTTGTATATCTTATGTTTGAAGTAAAAATTTGATTAAACTTTTGAAATTTTGGTTTGTAATCATTGTAATAACAAAATACTTTGTTTTTTATATGGTTATGAATACTAAACCATACTCCATATTTAAACAAACACGATTTTAAGCTAGAATAGTAAAAGAAAACCATAAAACAATGAGTTTAAACAGCAATTCTATCCGTTGTTGGAGTGAATAATTAAATAATAATATTGAAAACAAATGACATTATCTCATATGAAAGTCTGTGAAACTTCATGTTTTGATATTTATACAGGAAATATGATAAATATTACATTTATTTAAAGAACTTAAGAATACAACAGAGCAAAAACTCTCAAATAGATAGAAATTTTCTGTATATTCCTTCTCCGTGATTCTCATAAATGAAAATCAGAAAGTGCATTATTACGCTTTGAAGTTAATAAAGTGTCAAAGTGTTTAAGTGAAAAAAAAAAAGAAAACAATCAAAATGGTTGATGTTGTCGCTGCTTCTCCTGCTGCTGTTGTTGCTGAAAAGAAACCAAAAAAGGCTGCTGCCAATGGTGTCAAGAAGCAAAAATCAACTCCATCTCATCCGCCAACCCAAGAAATGGTTGACGCTGCAATTAAAACACTAAAGGAGCGCGGTGGTTCTTCGCTTTTGGCTATTAAAAAGTACATCGCAGCAACTTATAAAGTTGATACCCAAAAATTGGGTACTTACATTAAAAAATATTTGAAAAGTGCTGTTGCTAGTGGTAAATTAGTGCAAACAAAGGGAAAGGGTGCTACTGGTTCTTTTAAATTATCTGGGGCCGCTAATAAGGAGCCTAAAGTCAAGTCAGCTGAAAAGAAAAAAGCAGTGAAACCAAAAAGTGCTACTTCAAGTGTTAAAAAAGTGAAAAAATCTGCAGTTGTTGAGAAGAAAATTAAAAAAACTGTCGCAGCAGGAGCAAAAAAAACGGTTGAAAAGAAAAAGTTGGAAAAATCAAAAGTAAACAGCATCAAAAAAACCAGCACGGTTAAGGCGAAACCAACAAAGCCCACAAAAGCTGTTGCTCCAAAAGCAAAAGTACCTAAGGCAAAGTCCGCAGCCGCTGCTAAACCAAAAAAAACAGTTCCAGCTAAGAAAGCAAAGAAATAATTTCATTGCATCTAGCAGCAAACAAAAAAACATTTAAATAAGTCCTTTTTAGGACTACAAATTGGTTCATCTAAGAGATAAAAAATGTGTTTTAAGGTTATTTAACGGGACAATATAATACGGTAAATAGTATTTTTTGTACAAAGTCCCGTTATGTTGGATTTCGCCAACGACCATACCACGTTGAAATTATCGGTTCTCGTCCGATCACCGCAATCAAGCAACGTCGGGCGTGGTTAGTACTTAGATGGGGGACCGCTTGGGAATACCGCGTGTTGTTGGCATTGTGTCCACCTTTTTGCTGCTGTATATCGAAAATATAACGCTCACGTTTTGCATTTTCTGAATTAAAAAAAAAAAAATTTTGAAAAAAATTTTCGGATTATTTGCTCTTTTACACATCAAAAGTGAGAACATTGATAAAAAAATTCAACTTACACATAAAGTATGTATTCATTATTCTCTTGTTTCTTTTTTTTGGTGTCCAACAATTTCAATGTACATCTGATGTAATGGGAAACAAATTGACATTTGATAATTTAAACAAATTTAAACGAAATTCTAATTTGGCAGCACTTAGATTTAAGGCATTCAATCGATGATAATTATCTAAAACTACAATGAAATAAGAATCAAATTGACGTTTCATAATTTTGATAAATTTAAACTACTACAATTAGCTACTAAGATTCAATTGTTTTTGTTTATGTAAAGTAGATTTTCTACTAGAAAACAATTTTTTTGCACAGTACAGATTTTTCAATACGAAAATAGATACATACTTAGATTTAATATATTATTATATGCAAAGTACTTTTTTTTTTTAATTTCAATCAATGTTAGAAAATCTCTCAAATGAATATTTTGAGGCCCTGAAAAGGGCCGTTTTTCATGAAATTAGATGTCTTTGAAAAATAAAAACATTTACTTCGAGCTGGTGTATTTTGTGACTGCTTTAGTGCCTTCACTGACGGCATGCTTGGCAAGTTCACCAGGCAATAACAAACGGACGGCAGTTTGAATTTCCCGACTGGTAATTGTGCAGCGCTTGTTGTAGTGTGCCAAACGTGATGCTTCAGCAGCAATTCGCTCAAAAATATCATTAACAAAACTGTTCATGATACTCATGGCTTTTGATGAAATACCAGTATCAGGATGCACTTGCTTCAACACTTTGTAAATGTAGATTGCGTAGCTTTCCTTCCTCTTGCGCCGTTTCTTCTTATCGGTTTTGGTGATATTCTTCTGTGCCTTTCCAGCTTTTTTAGCTGCTTTTCCACTAGTCTTAGGAGGCATATTTCTTTTTATTTCACTTTTTCACTTTAACTTCACTGCTTGATGATTAAACGAGAACTGTAAGTGTTCGGAGATCTGCCCTTGCTTTTATTTACTCTCACCACCATCTGTTCACATTCGATTGCAGAACACCAATGCCGTACATTTCGACCAAAGAAATTTCGTATAAATAAAAGTGACGACCTATTGAGAATTTCAAAACGTTGTGAACAGTGAAACAGTGAAGTTCTTCTCCTACAAGTTAAAAAAATAAAACAAATTAAAAATGTCTGGTCGTGGTAAAGGTGGAAAAGTGAAGGGAAAGGCAAAGTCTCGCTCCAATCGTGCTGGTCTACAGTTTCCTGTTGGTCGTATTCATCGTCTACTCCGTAAGGGAAATTATGCTGAACGTGTTGGCGCTGGAGCTCCAGTGTATTTGGCAGCTGTTATGGAATACTTGGCTGCTGAAGTTTTGGAATTGGCAGGAAATGCCGCTCGTGACAATAAGAAAACTAGGATCATTCCACGTCATTTGCAATTGGCCATCCGTAACGATGAAGAATTAAATAAATTGCTTTCTGGAGTTACAATTGCACAAGGAGGAGTTCTGCCCAACATTCAAGCAGTTTTGTTGCCCAAGAAAACCGAAAAGAGCGCATAAATGCAAAATATCAGTGCGCACTAATACTGATAATATATTTATTTATCAAAAACCGTCCTTTTAAGGACGACAAAATGATTACATTAAGACTATTAAAATATTTCAATTAAAAAAAAAATTGCGAAATTCCATTGTGTACTACTCAAATTTGCCGCCATTTTATGTTTTCACCCAAGCCACGCTTCTTTTTTTCCAATATGAATTACACAAAAAATGCCTCCAGTGTTTTCTGTTTTTCGCTTGCGTTGTTTTTTTTTTCTTTATTCCATTAAAACTTTCACACAAATAAATAGAAATAAAAATCAATTCATATCGCTTAAAAGATTTTTTTGTGGTCCTTAAAAGGACCGATTGTTCATAAGAAAATAAATTTCACGTTATTTATTTAACCTCCGAAACCATAAAGAGTACGTCCCTGCCTCTTCAATGCATAAACAACATCCATAGCAGTGACTGTCTTACGCTTGGCGTGTTCAGTATATGTAACAGCATCGCGAATAACATTTTCCAAAAACACTTTCAGTACACCACGAGTTTCTTCGTAAATTAAACCAGAAATACGTTTTACACCACCACGACGAGCTAAACGACGAATTGCAGGCTTTGTAATACCTTGGATATTATCACGCAACACTTTACGATGACGTTTAGCACCCCCCTTTCCTAATCCTTTTCCACCTTTACCGCGACCAGTCATATTATTATATTTTCAATATTTTATTTAACCACTGACACTGAATTCTGCACTAAAAGTGAATTTTTTTAATTTTGTTTATCTTTTAAGATAGCCGAATACCCTCGCCTTTTCACTGTTCACACTGTAATAAAATTTGTATGGAAATGTCACTTGTATTTATACTGAAATTCCAATACGATCTCCTATTGGAAATGGAAAAGAATAGAACACTGGAACATAAAACAAATTTGCCTTGGTTATGTATAAAAGACATTTCAGAAGTCCAACAAGCTCATTTAATCGTGAAAAGTGTTAGTGTTCAGTTCGTGAAGTGAAAAAAGAAAAGAATTGTGATGGCGCGTACAAAGCAAACAGCTCGCAAATCCACTGGTGGAAAAGCACCAAGGAAACAATTGGCAACCAAAGCAGCTCGTAAAAGTGCTCCAGCTACAGGAGGTGTTAAAAAACCACATCGTTATCGTCCAGGCACAGTTGCACTTCGTGAAATTCGCCGTTATCAGAAGAGTACCGAGTTATTGATTCGCAAATTGCCTTTCCAGCGTTTAGTTCGTGAAATAGCTCAAGATTTTAAAACTGATTTGCGTTTCCAGAGTTCAGCAGTGATGGCACTTCAAGAAGCTAGTGAAGCATATTTGGTTGGTCTTTTTGAAGATACAAATTTGTGCGCAATTCATGCCAAGCGTGTAACAATTATGCCAAAAGATATCCAATTGGCCAGACGCATCCGTGGTGAACGTGCTTAAGTGTACATTTTATCTTACATTCTCATCGGTCCTTTTTAGGACCACAACAAAATCCCTAAGAGATGTGTTTTTTGATTTTAATATTCAAAATTAGGTTAATTATTTCTAGGTAGAAACATTTTTGATTGGGTTTTAGGCGAATAGATTTATAAAATAATACACTGCAATAAAAAAAAAATGCAGAGAATATTTTATGCTTACAACTACACGTTATTTTATCAATATAAATGCATTTTCATCGGAAATTCTAAATCGAAAAATTCAAGAGAAAGTGATTTAAGCGTTTTCATACTCAACTTGTATATCTTATGTTTGAAGTAAAAATTTGATTAAACTTTTGAAATTTTGGTTTGTAATCATTGTAATAACAAAATACTTTGTTTTTTATATGGTTATGAATACTAAACCATACTCCATATTTAAACAAACACGATTTTAAGCTAGAATAGTAAAAGAAAACCATAAAACAATGAGTTTAAACAGCAATTCTATCCGTTGTTGGAGTGAATAATTAAATAATAATATTGAAAACAAATGACATTATCTCATATGAAAGTCTGTGAAACTTCATGTTTTGATATTTATACAGGAAATATGATAAATATTACATTTATTTAAAGAACTTAAGAATACAACAGAGCAAAAACTCTCAAATAGATAGAAATTTTCTGTATATTCCTTCTCCGTGATTCTCATAAATGAAAATCAGAAAGTGCATTATTACGCTTTGAAGTTAATAAAGTGTCAAAGTGTTTAAGTGAAAAAAAAAAAGAAAACAATCAAAATGGTTGATGTTGTCGCTGCTTCTCCTGCTGCTGTTGTTGCTGAAAAGAAACCAAAAAAGGCTGCTGCCAATGGTGTCAAGAAGCAAAAATCAACTCCATCTCATCCGCCAACCCAAGAAATGGTTGACGCTGCAATTAAAACACTAAAGGAGCGCGGTGGTTCTTCGCTTTTGGCTATTAAAAAGTACATCGCAGCAACTTATAAAGTTGATACCCAAAAATTGGGTACTTACATTAAAAAATATTTGAAAAGTGCTGTTGCTAGTGGTAAATTAGTGCAAACAAAGGGAAAGGGTGCTACTGGTTCTTTTAAATTATCTGGGGCCGCTAATAAGGAGCCTAAAGTCAAGTCAGCTGAAAAGAAAAAAGCAGTGAAACCAAAAAGTGCTACTTCAAGTGTTAAAAAAGTGAAAAAATCTGCAGTTGGTGAGAAGAAAATTAAAAAAACTGTCGCAGCAGGAGCAAAAAAAACGGTTGAAAAGAAAAAGTTGGAAAAATCAAAAGTAAACAGCATCAAAAAAACCAGCACGGTTAAGGCGAAACCAACAAAGCCCACAAAAGCTGTTGCTCCAAAAGCAAAAGTACCTAAGGCAAAGTCCGCAGCCGCTGCTAAACCAAAAAAAACAGTTCCAGCTAAGAAAGCAAAGAAATAATTTCATTGCATCTAGCAGCAAACAAAAAAACATTTAAATAAGTCCTTTTTAGGACTACAAATTGGTTCATCTAAGAGATAAAAAATGTGTTTTAAGGTTATTTAACGGGACAATATAATACGGTAAATAGTATTTTTTGTACAAAGTCCCGTTATGTTGGATTTCGCCAACGACCATACCACGTTGAAATTATCGGTTCTCGTCCGATCACCGCAATCAAGCAACGTCGGGCGTGGTTAGTACTTAGATGGGGGACCGCTTGGGAATACCGCGTGTTGTTGGCATTGTGTCCACCTTTTTGCTGCTGTATATCGAAAATATAACGCTCACGTTTTGCATTTTCTGAATTAAAAAAAAAAAAATTTTGAAAAAAATTTTCGGATTATTTGCTCTTTTACACATCAAAAGTGAGAACATTGATAAAAAAATTCAACTTACACATAAAGTATGTATTCATTATTCTCTTGTTTCTTTTTTTTGGTGTCCAACAATTTCAATGTACATCTGATGTAATGGGAAACAAATTGACATTTGATAATTTAAACAAATTTAAACGAAATTCTAATTTGGCAGCACTTAGATTTAAGGCATTCAATCGATGATAATTATCTAAAACTACAATGAAATAAGAATCAAATTGACGTTTCATAATTTTGATAAATTTAAACTACTACAATTAGCTACTAAGATTCAATTGTTTTTGTTTATGTAAAGTAGATTTTCTACTAGAAAACAATTTTTTTGCACAGTACAGATTTTTCAATACGAAAATAGATACATACTTAGATTTAATATATTATTATATGCAAAGTACTTTTTTTTTTTAATTTCAATCAATGTTAGAAAATCTCTCAAATGAATATTTTGAGGCCCTGAAAAGGGCCGTTTTTCATGAAATTAGATGTCTTTGAAAAATAAAAACATTTACTTCGAGCTGGTGTATTTTGTGACTGCTTTAGTGCCTTCACTGACGGCATGCTTGGCAAGTTCACCAGGCAATAACAAACGGACGGCAGTTTGAATTTCCCGACTGGTAATTGTGCAGCGCTTGTTGTAGTGTGCCAAACGTGATGCTTCAGCAGCAATTCGCTCAAAAATATCATTAACAAAACTGTTCATGATACTCATGGCTTTTGATGAAATACCAGTATCAGGATGCACTTGCTTCAACACTTTGTAAATGTAGATTGCGTAGCTTTCCTTCCTCTTGCGCCGTTTCTTCTTATCGGTTTTGGTGATATTCTTCTGTGCCTTTCCAGCTTTTTTAGCTGCTTTTCCACTAGTCTTAGGAGGCATATTTCTTTTTATTTCACTTTTTCACTTTAACTTCACTGCTTGATGATTAAACGAGAACTGTAAGTGTTCGGAGATCTGCCCTTGCTTTTATTTACTCTCACCACCATCTGTTCACATTCGATTGCAGAACACCAATGCCGTACATTTCGACCAAAGAAATTTCGTATAAATAAAAGTGACGACCTATTGAGAATTTCAAAACGTTGTGAACAGTGAAACAGTGAAGTTCTTCTCCTACAAGTTAAAAAAATAAAACAAATTAAAAATGTCTGGTCGTGGTAAAGGTGGAAAAGTGAAGGGAAAGGCAAAGTCTCGCTCCAATCGTGCTGGTCTACAGTTTCCTGTTGGTCGTATTCATCGTCTACTCCGTAAGGGAAATTATGCTGAACGTGTTGGCGCTGGAGCTCCAGTGTATTTGGCAGCTGTTATGGAATACTTGGCTGCTGAAGTTTTGGAATTGGCAGGAAATGCCGCTCGTGACAATAAGAAAACTAGGATCATTCCACGTCATTTGCAATTGGCCATCCGTAACGATGAAGAATTAAATAAATTGCTTTCTGGAGTTACAATTGCACAAGGAGGAGTTCTGCCCAACATTCAAGCAGTTTTGTTGCCCAAGAAAACCGAAAAGAGCGCATAAATGCAAAATATCAGTGCGCACTAATACTGATAATATATTTATTTATCAAAAACCGTCCTTTTAAGGACGACAAAATGATTACATTAAGACTATTAAAATATTTCAATTAAAAAAAAAATTGCGAAATTCCATTGTGTACTACTCAAATTTGCCGCCATTTTATGTTTTCACCCAAGCCACGCTTCTTTTTTTCCAATATGAATTACACAAAAAATGCCTCCAGTGTTTTCTGTTTTTCGCTTGCGTTGTTTTTTTTTTCTTTATTCCATTAAAACTTTCACACAAATAAATAGAAATAAAAATCAATTCATATCGCTTAAAAGATTTTTTTGTGGTCCTTAAAAGGACCGATTGTTCATAAGAAAATAAATTTCACGTTATTTATTTAACCTCCGAAACCATAAAGAGTACGTCCCTGCCTCTTCAATGCATAAACAACATCCATAGCAGTGACTGTCTTACGCTTGGCGTGTTCAGTATATGTAACAGCATCGCGAATAACATTTTCCAAAAACACTTTCAGTACACCACGAGTTTCTTCGTAGATTAAACCAGAAATACGTTTTACACCACCACGACGAGCTAAACGACGAATTGCAGGCTTTGTAATACCTTGGATATTATCACGCAACACTTTACGATGACGTTTAGCACCCCCCTTTCCTAATCCTTTTCCACCTTTACCGCGACCAGTCATATTATTATATTTTTAATATTTTATTTAACCACTGACACTGAATTCTGCACTAAAAGTGAATTTTTTTAATTTTGTTTATCTTTTAAGATAGCCGAATACCCTCGCCTTTTCACTGTTCACACTGTAATAAAATTTGTATGGAAATGTCACTTGTATTTATACTGAAATTCCAATACGATCTCCTATTGGAAATGGAAAAAAATAGAACACTGGAACATAAAACAAATTTGCCTTGGTTATGTATAAAAGACATTTCAGAAGTCCAACAAGCTCATTTAATCGTGAAAAGTGTTAGTGTTCAGTTCGTGAAGTGAAAAAAGAAAAAAAAATTGTGACGTTTAAGTGATGGCGCGTACAAAGCAAACAGCTCGCAAATCCACTGGTGGAAAAGCACCAAGGAAACAATTGGCAACCAAAGCAGCTCGTAAAAGTGCTCCAGCTACAGGAGGTGTTAAAAAACCACATCGTTATCGTCCAGGCACAGTTGCACTTCGTGAAATTCGCCGTTATCAGAAGAGTACCGAGTTATTGATTCGCAAATTGCCTTTCCAGCGTTTAGTTCGTGAAATAGCTCAAGACTTTAAAACTGATTTGCGTTTCCAGAGTTCAGCAGTGATGGCACTTCAAGAAGCTAGTGAAGCATATTTGGTTGGTCTTTTTGAAGACACAAATTTGTGCGCAATTCATGCAAAGCGTGTAACAATTATGCCAAAAGATATCCAATTGGCCAGACGCATCCGTGGTGAACGTGCTTAAGTGTACATTTTATCTTACATTCTCATCGGTCCTTTTTAGGACCACAACAAAATCCCTAAGAGATGTGTTTTTGATTTTAATATTCAAAATTAGGTTAATTATTTCTAGGTAGAAACATTTTTGATTGGGTTTTAGGCGAATAGATTTATAAAATAATACACTGCAATAAAAAAAAAAATACAGAGATTATG
Organism: Ferdinandea cuprea; assembly: GCA_963576555.1. Lineage (NCBI taxonomy): Eukaryota > Metazoa > Arthropoda > Insecta > Diptera > Syrphidae > Ferdinandea > Ferdinandea cuprea. Next base: position 123,622,312 of record OY754958.1, on the reverse strand, counting down.
TTATGCTTACAACTACAGGTTATTTTATCAATATAAATGCATTTTCATCAGAAATTCAAGAGAAAGTGATTTAAGCGTTTTCATACTCAACTTGTATATCTTATGTTTGAAGTAAAAATTTGATTAAACTTTTGAAATGTTGATTTGTAATCATTGTAATAACAAAATACTTTGTTTTTTATATGGTTATGAATACTAAACCATACTCCATATTTAAACAAACACGATTTTAAGCTAGAATAGTAAAAGAAAACCATAAAACAATGAGTTTAAACAGCAATTCTATCCGTTTTTGGAGTGAATAATTAAATAATAATATTGAAAACAAATGACATTATCTCATATGAAAGTCTGTGAAACTTCATGTTTTGATATTTATACAGGAAATACGATAAATATTACATTTATTTAAAGAACTTAAGAATACAACAGAGCAAAAACTCTCAAATAGATAGAAATTTTCTGTACATTCCTTCTCCGTGATTCTCATAAATGAAAATCAGAAAGTGCAAAAAAAAAAATAATAAAGTGTCAAAGTGTTTAAGTGAAATAAAGAAAGTGAAAAAAAAAGAAAACAATCAAAATGGTTGATGTTGTCGCTGCTTCTCCTGCTGTTGTTGTTGCTGAAAAGAAACCAAAAAAGGCTGCTGCCAATGGTGTTAAGAAGCAAAAATCAACTCCATCTCATCCGCCAACCCAAGAAATGGTTGACGCTGCAATTAAAACACTAAAGGAGCGCGGTGGTTCTTCGCTTTTGGCTATTAAAAAGTACATCGCAGCAACTTATAAAGTTGATACCCAAAAATTGGGTACTTACATTAAAAAATATTTGAAAAGTGCTGTTGCTAGTGGTAAATTAGTGCAAACAAAGGGAAAGGGTGCTACTGGTTCTTTTAAATTATCTGGGGCCGCTAATAAGGAGCCTAAAGTCAAGTCAGCTGAAAAGAAAAAAGCAGTGAACCCAAAAAGTGCTACTTCAAGTGTTGAAAAAGTGAAAAAATCTGCAGTTGGTGAGAAGAAAATTAAAAAAACTGTCGCAGCAGGAGCAAAAAAAACGGTTGAAAAGAAAAAGTTGGAAAAATCAAAAGTAAACAGCATCAAAAAAACCAGCACGGTTAAGGCGAAACCAACAAAGCCCACAAAAGCTGTTGCTCCAAAAGCAAAAGTACCTAAGGCAAAGTCCGCAGCCGCTGCTAAACCAAAAAAAACAGTTCCAGCTAAGAAAGCAAAGAAATAATTTCATTGCATCTAGCAGCAAACAAAAAAACATTTAAATAAGTCCTTTTTAGGACTACAAATTGGTTCATCTAAGAGATAAAAAATGTGTTTTAAGGTTATTTAACGGGACAATATAATACGGTAAATAGTATTTTTTGTACAAAGTCCCGTTATGTTGGATTTCGCCAACGACCATACCACGTTGAAATTATCGGTTCTCGTCCGATCACCGCAATCAAGCAACGTCGGGCGTGGTTAGTACTTAGATGGGGGACCGCTTGGGAATACCGCGTGTTGTTGGCATTGTGTCCACCTTTTTGCTGCTGTATATCGAAAATATAACGCTCACGTTTTGCATTTTCTGAATTAAAAAAAAAAAAAAATTTAAAAAAAATGTTCGGATTATTTACTCTTTTACACATCAAAAGTGAGAACATTGATAAAAAAATTCAACTTACACATAAAGTATGTATTCATTATTCTCTTGTGTCTTTTTTTTGGTGTCCAACAATTTCAATGTACATCTGATGTAATGGGAAACAAATTGACATTTGATAATTTAAACAAATTTAAACGAAATTCTAATTTGGCAGCACTTAGATTTAAGGCATTCAATCGATGATAATTATCTAAAACTACAATGAAATAAGAATCAAATTGACGTTTCATAATTTTGATAAATTTAAACTACTACAATTAGCTACTAAGATTCAATTGTTTTTGTTTATGTAAAGTAGATTTTCTACTAGAAAACAATTTTTTTGCACAGTACAGATTTTTCAATACGAAAATAGATACATACTTAGATTTAATATATTATTATATGCAAAGTACTTTTTTTTTTTAATTTCAATCAATGTTAGAAAATCTCTCAAATGAATATTTTGAGGCCCTGAAAAGGGCCGTTTTTCATGAAATTAGATGTCTTTGAAAAATAAAAACATTTACTTCGAGCTGGTGTATTTTGTGACTGCTTTAGTGCCTTCACTGACGGCATGCTTGGCAAGTTCACCAGGCAATAACAAACGGACGGCAGTTTGAATTTCCCGACTGGTAATTGTGCAGCGCTTGTTGTAGTGTGCCAAACGTGATGCTTCAGCAGCAATTCGCTCAAAAATATCATTAACAAAACTGTTCATGATACTCATGGCTTTTGATGAAATACCAGTATCAGGATGCACTTGCTTCAACACTTTGTAAATGTAGATTGCGTAGCTTTCCTTCCTCTTGCGCCGTTTCTTCTTATCGGTTTTGGTGATATTCTTCTGTGCCTTTCCAGCTTTTTTAGCTGCTTTTCCACTAGTCTTAGGAGGCATATTTCTTTTTATTTCACTTTTTCACTTTAACTTCACTGCTTGATGATTAAACGAGAACTGTAAGTGTTCGGAGATCTGCCCTTGCTTTTATTTACTCTCACCACCATCTGTTCACATTCGATTGCAGAACACCAATGCCGTACATTTCGACCAAAGAAATTTCGTATAAATAAAAGTGACGACCTATTGAGAATTTCAAAACGTTGTGAACAGTGAAACAGTGAAGTTCTTCTCCTACAAGTTAAAAAAATAAAACAAATTAAAAATGTCTGGTCGTGGTAAAGGTGGAAAAGTGAAGGGAAAGGCAAAGTCTCGCTCCAATCGTGCTGGTCTACAGTTTCCTGTTGGTCGTATTCATCGTCTACTCCGTAAGGGAAATTATGCTGAACGTGTTGGCGCTGGAGCTCCAGTGTATTTGGCAGCTGTTATGGAATACTTGGCTGCTGAAGTTTTGGAATTGGCAGGAAATGCTGCTCGTGACAATAAGAAAACTAGGATCATTCCACGTCATTTGCAATTGGCCATCCGTAACGATGAAGAATTAAATAAATTGCTTTCTGGAGTTACAATTGCACAAGGAGGAGTTCTGCCCAACATTCAAGCAGTTTTGTTGCCCAAGAAAACCGAAAAGAGCGCATAAATGCAAAATATCAGTGCGCACTAATACTGATAATATATTTCTTTATCAAAAACCGTCCTTTTAAGGACGACAAAATGATTACGTTAAGACTATTAAAATATTTCAATTAAAAAAAAAATTGCGAAATTCTATTGTGTACTACTCAAATTTGCCGCCATTTTATGTTTTCACCCAAGCCACGCTTCTTTTTTTTCCAATATGAATTACACAAAAAATTCCTCCAGTGTTTTCTGTTTTTCGCATGCGTTGTTTTTTTTTTTCTTTTATTCAATGAGTAAACACCTTCAATTAAAACTTTCACACAAATAAATAAAAATAAAAATCAATTCATATCGCTTAAAAGATTTTTTTGTGGTCCTTAAAAGGACCGATTGTTCATAAGAAAATAAATTTCACGTTATTTATTTAACCTCCGAAACCATAAAGAGTACGTCCCTGCCTCTTCAATGCATAAACAACATCCATAGCAGTGACTGTCTTACGCTTGGCGTGTTCAGTATATGTAACAGCATCGCGAATAACATTTTCCAAAAACACTTTCAGTACACCACGAGTTTCTTCGTAGATTAAACCAGAAATACGTTTTACACCACCACGACGAGCTAAACGACGAATTGCAGGCTTTGTAATACCTTGGATATTATCACGCAACACTTTACGATGACGTTTAGCACCCCCCTTTCCTAATCCTTTTCCACCTTTACCGCGACCAGTCATATTATTATATTTTTAATATTTTATTTAACCACTGACACTGAATTCTGCACTAAAAGTGAATTTTTTTAATTTTGTTTATCTTTTAAGATAGCCGAATACCCTCGCCTTTTCACTGTTCACACTGTAATAAAATTTGTATGGAAATGTCACTTGTATTTATACTGAAATTCCAATACGATCTCCTATTGGAAATGGAAAAAAATAGAACACTGGAACATAAAACAAATTTGCCTTGGTTATGTATAAAAGACATTTCAGAAGTCCAACAAGCTCATTTAATCGTGAAAAGTGTTAGTGTTCAGTTCGTGAAGTGAAAAAAGAAAAAAAAATTGTGACGTTTAAGTGATGGCGCGTACAAAGCAAACAGCTCGCAAATCCACTGGTGGAAAAGCACCAAGGAAACAATTGGCAACCAAAGCAGCTCGTAAAAGTGCTCCAGCTACAGGAGGTGTTAAAAAACCACATCGTTATCGTCCAGGCACAGTTGCACTTCGTGAAATTCGCCGTTATCAGAAGAGTACCGAGTTATTGATTCGCAAATTGCCTTTCCAGCGTTTAGTTCGTGAAATAGCTCAAGACTTTAAAACTGATTTGCGTTTCCAGAGTTCAGCAGTGATGGCACTTCAAGAAGCTAGTGAAGCATATTTGGTTGGTCTTTTTGAAGACACAAATTTGTGCGCAATTCATGCAAAGCGTGTAACAATTATGCCAAAAGATATCCAATTGGCCAGACGCATCCGTGGTGAACGTGCTTAAGTGTACATTTTATCTTACATTCTCATCGGTCCTTTTTAGGACCACAACAAAATCCCTAAGAGATGTGTTTATGATTTTAATATTCAAAATTAGGTTAATTATTTCTAGGTAGAAACATTTTTGATTGGGTTTTAGGCGAATAGATTTATAAAATAATACACTGCAATAAAAAAAAAAAAAATACGGAGATTATGTTATGCTTACAAATACAGGTTATTTTATCAATATAAATGTATTTTCATCAGAAATTCTAAATCGAAAAATTCAAGAGAAAGTGATTTAAGCGTTTTCATACTCAACTTGTATATGTTATGTTTGAAGTAAAAATTTGATTAAACTTTTGAAATTTTGATTTGTAATCATTGTAATAACAAAATACTTTGTTTTTTATATGGTTATGAATACTAAACCATACTCCATATTTAAACAAACACGATTTTAAGCTAGAATAGTAAAAGAAAACCATAAAACAATGAGTTTAAACAGCAATTCTATCCGTTTTTGGAGTGAATAATTAAATAATAATATTGAAAACAAATGACATTATCTCATATGAAAGTCTGTGAAACTTCATGTTTTGATATTTATACAGGAAATACGATAAATATTACATTTATTTAAAGAACTTAAGAATACAACAGAGCAAAAACTCTCAAATAGATAGAAATTTTCTGTACATTCCTTCTCCGTGATTCTCATAAATGAAAATCAGAAAGTGCAAAAAAAAAAATAATAAAGTGTCAAAGTGTTTAAGTGAAATAAAGAAAGTGAAAAAAAAAGAAAACAATCAAAATGGTTGATGTTGTCGCTGCTTCTCCTGCTGTTGTTGTTGCTGAAAAGAAACCAAAAAAGGCTGCTGCCAATGGTGTTAAGAAGCAAAAATCAACTCCATCTCATCCGCCAACCCAAGAAATGGTTGACGCTGCAATTAAAACACTAAAGGAGCGCGGTGGTTCTTCGCTTTTGGCTATTAAAAAGTACATCGCAGCAACTTATAAAGTTGATACCCAAAAATTGGGTACTTACATTAAAAAATATTTGAAAAGTGCTGTTGCTAGTGGTAAATTAGTGCAAACAAAGGGAAAGGGTGCTACTGGTTCTTTTAAATTATCTGGGGCCGCTAATAAGGAGCCTAAAGTCAAGTCAGCTGAAAAGAAAAAAGCAGTGAACCCAAAAAGTGCTACTTCAAGTGTTGAAAAAGTGAAAAAATCTGCAGTTGGTGAGAAGAAAATTAAAAAAACTGTCGCAGCAGGAGCAAAAAAAACGGTTGAAAAGAAAAAGTTGGAAAAATCAAAAGTAAACAGCATCAAAAAAACCAGCACGGTTAAGGCGAAACCAACAAAGCCCACAAAAGCTGTTGCTCCAAAAGCAAAAGTACCTAAGGCAAAGTCCGCAGCCGCTGCTAAACCAAAAAAAACAGTTCCAGCTAAGAAAGCAAAGAAATAATTTCATTGCATCTAGCAGCAAACAAAAAAACATTTAAATAAGTCCTTTTTAGGACTACAAATTGGTTCATCTAAGAGATAAAAAATGTGTTTTAAGGTTATTTAACGGGACAATATAATACGGTAAATAGTATTTTTTGTACAAAGTCCCGTTATGTTGGATTTCGCCAACGACCATACCACGTTGAAATTATCGGTTCTCGTCCGATCACCGCAATCAAGCAACGTCGGGCGTGGTTAGTACTTAGATGGGGGACCGCTTGGGAATACCGCGTGTTGTTGGCATTGTGTCCACCTTTTTGCTGCTGTATATCGAAAATATAACGCTCACGTTTTGCATTTTCTGAATTAAAAAAAAAAAAAAATTTAAAAAAAATGTTCGGATTATTTACTCTTTTACACATCAAAAGTGAGAACATTGATAAAAAAATTCAACTTACACATAAAGTATGTATTCATTATTCTCTTGTGTCTTTTTTTTGGTGTCCAACAATTTCAATGTACATCTGATGTAATGGGAAACAAATTGACATTTGATAATTTAAACAAATTTAAACGAAATTCTAATTTGGCAGCACTTAGATTTAAGGCATTCAATCGATGATAATTATCTAAAACTACAATGAAATAAGAATCAAATTGACGTTTCATAATTTTGATAAATTTAAACTACTACAATTAGCTACTAAGATTCAATTGTTTTTGTTTATGTAAAGTAGATTTTCTACTAGAAAACAATTTTTTTGCACAGTACAGATTTTTCAATACGAAAATAGATACATACTTAGATTTAATATATTATTATATGCAAAGTACTTTTTTTTTTTAATTTCAATCAATGTTAGAAAATCTCTCAAATGAATATTTTGAGGCCCTGAAAAGGGCCGTTTTTCATGAAATTAGATGTCTTTGAAAAATAAAAACATTTACTTCGAGCTGGTGTATTTTGTGACTGCTTTAGTGCCTTCACTGACGGCATGCTTGGCAAGTTCACCAGGCAATAACAAACGGACGGCAGTTTGAATTTCCCGACTGGTAATTGTGCAGCGCTTGTTGTAGTGTGCCAAACGTGATGCTTCAGCAGCAATTCGCTCAAAAATATCATTAACAAAACTGTTCATGATACTCATGGCTTTTGATGAAATACCAGTATCAGGATGCACTTGCTTCAACACTTTGTAAATGTAGATTGCGTAGCTTTCCTTCCTCTTGCGCCGTTTCTTCTTATCGGTTTTGGTGATATTCTTCTGTGCCTTTCCAGCTTTTTTAGCTGCTTTTCCACTAGTCTTAGGAGGCATATTTCTTTTTATTTCACTTTTTCACTTTAACTTCACTGCTTGATGATTAAACGAGAACTGTAAGTGTTCGGAGATCTGCCCTTGCTTTTATTTACTCTCACCACCATCTGTTCACATTCGATTGCAGAACACCAATGCCGTACATTTCGACCAAAGAAATTTCGTATAAATAAAAGTGACGACCTATTGAGAATTTCAAAACGTTGTGAACAGTGAAACAGTGAAGTTCTTCTCCTACAAGTTAAAAAAATAAAACAAATTAAAAATGTCTGGTCGTGGTAAAGGTGGAAAAGTGAAGGGAAAGGCAAAGTCTCGCTCCAATCGTGCTGGTCTACAGTTTCCTGTTGGTCGTATTCATCGTCTACTCCGTAAGGGAAATTATGCTGAACGTGTTGGCGCTGGAGCTCCAGTGTATTTGGCAGCTGTTATGGAATACTTGGCTGCTGAAGTTTTGGAATTGGCAGGAAATGCTGCTCGTGACAATAAGAAAACTAGGATCATTCCACGTCATTTGCAATTGGCCATCCGTAACGATGAAGAATTAAATAAATTGCTTTCTGGAGTTACAATTGCACAAGGAGGAGTTCTGCCCAACATTCAAGCAGTTTTGTTGCCCAAGAAAACCGAAAAGAGCGCATAAATGCAAAATATCAGTGCGCACTAATACTGATAATATATTTCTTTATCAAAAACCGTCCTTTTAAGGACGACAAAATGATTACGTTAAGACTATTAAAATATTTCAATTAAAAAAAAAATTGCGAAATTCTATTGTGTACTACTCAAATTTGCCGCCATTTTATGTTTTCACCCAAGCCACGCTTCTTTTTTTTCCAATATGAATTACACAAAAAATTCCTCCAGTGTTTTCTGTTTTTCGCATGCGTTGTTTTTTTTTTTCTTTTATTCAATGAGTAAACACCTTCAATTAAAACTTTCACACAAATAAATAAAAATAAAAATCAATTCATATCGCTTAAAAGATTTTTTTGTGGTCCTTAAAAGGACCGATTGTTCATAAGAAAATAAATTTCACGTTATTTATTTAACCTCCGAAACCATAAAGAGTACGTCCCTGCCTCTTCAATGCATAAACAACATCCATAGCAGTGACTGTCTTACGCTTGGCGTGTTCAGTATATGTAACAGCATCGCGAATAACATTTTCCAAAAACACTTTCAGTACACCACGAGTTTCTTCGTAGATTAAACCAGAAATACGTTTTACACCACCACGACGAGCTAAACGACGAATTGCAGGCTTTGTAATACCTTGGATATTATCACGCAACACTTTACGATGACGTTTAGCACCCCCCTTTCCTAATCCTTTTCCACCTTTACCGCGACCAGTCATATTATTATATTTTTAATATTTTATTTAACCACTGACACTGAATTCTGCACTAAAAGTGAATTTTTTTAATTTTGTTTATCTTTTAAGATAGCCGAATACCCTCGCCTTTTCACTGTTCACACTGTAATAAAATTTGTATTTTTTTTTTTTTTTTTTTTTTTTTTTTTTTTTTTTTTTTTTTTTTTTTTTTTTTTTTTTTTTTTTTTGACTTATATCTAGACTTATTACTAAAATAGGTAATGTCGGCTCAACAAAAAGGGCCCGACGGATTTCTTATGGCTAGGTTTACAAATGTTTTACAAAACTTTACTTATGACTACTCTTAATCTTATAATTGTATAATAAAAAAAAAAATTTAATTTAATAAAATTTGTTCCTGTTGGGATAAAAAAGATTTTAATTAAAATTAAGAGGGTTTTACCCCCTGTAGTGATTGTCCGTTTTTTCATAGAACGGCGTCAGCTGGTTGTGGATGATGTTCGCAAACCTCGAATCCGTGATAGCACGAGGATTCAGGTATCTGTGTGTTGGTTCCAACTCCTGTTGAATTAGGTCCTGGACTTCTGTGTTTGGGTGGTCTTCGAGATTTCTCAAGAGTCTTCCGGATAGTTCCATCATAAAATTGTTGATTGGTTGGCTAATTCCTGATTCTTCATAGAGTCTTCTTGTGGGGTAGTACTTCAATGTTGCGGGGTTCCGATATAGTCCTGTGCAGGATCTTAGTATCTTCCTCTCGAATAGCTGGATCTTCTTCATTGTTGTTGGCGAAATGGTGAACCAGATAGGACAACCGTAGGTTATCACTGGACGGATGAGTTGCTTATACACCAGCAGCTTTGTCTGTTTGCTTAACCCATTGCGCCTCTTGAGCAACGGGTGTACCAGATGAAGCGCAAAATTTGCCTTTTTGAGGGTGATGTCTGCATGCGGGTTAAATTTCAATCTCTCAGTGAAGTTGATCCCCAAGTACTTCGTTGTTTTCTTGGTGAGTACCTCGGTGTTGTCCGGGAGTTTGATTTTGATGTTGCTGCAACGGGTAGCAAATGCCCGTCGTCCTCTGGTTGCTGTCACTGGATTCCGGAAACATATTAACTCCGTCTTGGCGCTGTTGATCTTCAGTCCCCACTTCAGGTAGTAGTCCCAAAGTTTCCTGATATGGGTCTCGACTCTTCGTGAAGCTATTTCTGGTGACATAGAGGTAGCGTATGTGACGGAGTCGTCTGCATAAAGCAGTGTTTTGCTTCGTCCTTCATTGGCTGGTTGGTCCGCAGTGTAAATGTTGAAGAGGATCGGACCGAGTCTGGATCCCTGAGGTACTCCTGCCTTGATTCTCCTTACCGAAGACTTTGAACTATGTACCTGAACAAAGAACGATCTATTTGTTAAGAAATCAAAGATTAACCTCACCATAGAGTTAGGAAATCCAAATTCCATTAACTTATAAATCAGTCCCTTGATCCATACACTGTCAAAGGCCTTCTCGATGTCCAGTAAGCAGGCTACAGTTGTTTCCTTTTTGTTTAAGCCCATGGTGACGTCATTTTGGAGCTTCAGCAGAGGATGAATGGTGGAGTGTCTTGGTCTAAATCCGAATTGGTAGGACGGAAGTATGCCTCTCACCGCACACAGGTGATTGATTTTACGCAGCATCAGTGACTCCATAATTTTGCTGACACAACACAGAAGAGCTATTGGGCGGTATCCACTAACGTTTGTTCTGTCTGTCTTCTTTGGCACTGGAACAATCTTGGCTACTTTCCAAGTTTTCGGAAAATAGCTGTTGTTAATGCAGTTATTAAAGACGATCGTCAAGAGTAGGATGGCCACGCTTGGTAACTTTTTTAGCAAAAAGTTAGAAATTTGGTCCGTTCCAGATGACTTCTTTGAATTTCCGCTGTGGATGATGTCAACAACTTCCTCTGTATTTGTGAAGATTTCATCACTGGTTGGATCATTTGATGGATTCTCACTGTTGAAATTTGTGATGATGCTTCTTGATGAAGTAGCCTCTTGCACCTGTTCTTCCACTGTTTCCAGGAACTCAGGCATATGGGATGGTGGTCGATCCGTGAAGTTCGCTTCGAAGTGGGTGGCAAATGCTTCAACCTTTTCAATTGTGGTGGTTGCTGTATCCAGTCCATGTCTAATGTTCTCAGGCATAGACTTTGATTTCCCAACTATTGAGTTGATCTTCTTGAAAGCATCAGGTCCTGGCTTTATTTCTTCTAACCTCTGCCTGAAATTATTCTCCCTGTGATGATTTATTGCTCTGCGAAACATCACATTGGTGCACTCCAGTTGGGATTGTATACTTCTGTACTCGCTGTTGTTGGTGTTCCATGTCCTGTGGAGAATCCGTTGCAGTCTCTTCCTCAGTCGTTGCCTGTGGGCATATATTGCCTGGATGTGTTGGGGTAGGTGTCCATATCGGTCTTTGCTAGTCCTGGTTGTCTTCTGTTGGTCTATAGCTGCGTTTACTATGGCTTCGAAGTGGTTGATGACTCCATCAATCTCCAAATTGCTGAGATTTTTTTCCGCCGCTGGCGGTGTAATGCTGTTCTCAATGTCTGCCTGATAGCGGTTCCAATTGATTCGGTTGAATCTGATGTGCGTCTCTGGGGTAGGCAGTTCCAGCAAAATTCGTTGGTTCAGCCGAACTCGAAGCTCCACAGCCAGATGATCAGAATCACTAGTATGCGCAAGGCAAGAGTAATTCCGAAAATCTGGGAGGATGTTAACGAAGTTCGACGAAACCAAGAAAAAGTCCAGCAATGATGGTGTTCTCGGGAAAGTCTTCTGGGCTTGGGAAATTACTACTAAAGAGTGCAGGTGTGCATTCCCATGCAGCCACTCCACAATAGTTGCTCCTTGTGGTGATACAATATCATCCCCCCATAGGTGGTGTCTGGCGTTGAAGTCCCCTCCAATTACGCAATAAGTGTGCTCGTTACACAAATTGTTGATGGTCGTCAGATCTTGAAGTATGTTTCCTCTTGTGGCGCTGCATCGGTTGTAGAGTGATACAATCAGCAGAGTTTCTATTTCAGTCACCTTGATGATGACCGCTGTTGTTTCCATGCTCGTTAATCCCGGTATTTGGATTTTCTCACCTCGGAATGAGTTCTTGATTATGATTGCAGTTCCAGTTTTTTCATTGGTTTTGTCTTCTCGGAAAACCTTGTATCCATCTGGTTTGTAGGGGTTTTTGCTGTTAAGTCTTGTTTCCTGTAAGAAAAGAATGTCGGGTTTCTTAGACTTAATAAATAAGCTTAAGGAACTCCGTTTGGCTGTGGAATAAATAGAATTTACATTATATGTTAAAATACTAAGCAGATTTATTGTGAACATAATTCACAGATAAGTTTGCCTAGTATCATTGTTTTTGCTCTATCGTCGAGGCTACTGTAGTTGCTGGGAACAACCTTTCTAGCCTTCTGGAGAAGGGTCAAAAGATCGGTACCAAACAACCTCTCTGTATCCTCGAAGATATTCGACGAGCTCTTATTTGATGCTATGTGGGTCTTTGTAGTTGGTGCAGCGGTGGTCTTTGGTGTTGGTGCAGCGGTGGTCTTTGTGGTTGCCTTCGCAACTGGCTTTGGGAGTGGTTTAGCAGCTGGCTTCACCTGCGGTTTTGTTGTGTTGGTAAGGGCGGTGACGGCGGCATAGCTCAGACCGGATTTTATGGCCTTCGAAGCCGAGCTCAAGGCAAACTTGTGCTGCTCCTTCTTTTTCAGAGCATTTTTAGCTTTTTCGGCTACCTTCTCCTTGTATTTGGGACATCCCTTGTAGTTTGCTGGGTGTCCAATTACTTGGCAGTTGGCGCAAAAAACTGAGTCGTCCTTCTTGTTGTCGATGCTTCTTGGGCAATTTCCGGGTAAGTGCTCGACCTTGCACTTCACGCAGCGGTATTTCATTCCGCAGTTGCTGGCAACGTGCCCGAATTTTTGGCAATTTTTACATTGCGTAATGCCACTGGCTTGGAATTTCTCCCAGTAAACTTTTTGATTTAACAGCAAAGTTCTGCTAAAAATAGAAGAAATTTCGCTGTTAGACTCCACGTGGACGACGAAGTTGTTAAACTTACGGTCAGTCCTTGTGGTTTTATAAGGAGTTACCTGAATAGCTTTTATCCCTACGCTTATGAGCTCCTCTTTGATTTCATCTACCTGGTAGCTGTGATGGATTCCCTTGAGGACCAAAAGGGTTTTTCTATCCTCTTTGCAGGTAAACGTGTTGAATTCCGTTTTTATTGTTTTAAGGAAATCCCTAATTGCGGTGTGGTCCTTCCTGGTAGTTGTTGTAATTATTGATTTGTTGCTGTTTATATTGTGCACCTTAAAATTGACTTGTAATCCCTTAAGGTGCTTGCTCAGGTCTGCAACATTAAGTTTGTAGCAGATAATTGGTGGCATCAGGGTAGTTTTTATAACTGCTGGCGGATTAGCTGGGTTGGATAGTGTTGTTGGTTTTGTGGATGCTGCAGGTGTTGGTGGCTTGGTAGATGTCAATGCAACGGTTGTTTTTATGACTGCCCGATTAGCCGAAGTGGATGGGGTTGGTGATTTTATGGATGCAGCAGGTGAATGTGATATAGTTGTTGTTGCGTTTGGTGAATATGTTGGAACCGGTGTTGATGATTTGGGTGTTGTTGTAGGAATAGGTGAAGGTGGTGGGGTTTCCAGCTTCTTCCTTTTTCTGGAGGGCACCGGCTGGAATTCCACTTCCTCAACCAGAGTTACATCCTCATCACTGGAGGAGTCGTCATCAATTGCCGATTCTCGCTCGGCATCGGCATCAGATCCTGATGTTTGCTCCCTATCAGTGTCGTTGTCTGACTCTTCTGAGCTTTCGTATAGGAGTTCGTTGTCCTCCATTCTCTCCTCAGCGTCGTCGTATTCCTCATTTGCGGGCTGGTCAACATAGAGCTCGTTTACTATGCCTAGCTTCTCGTGTAGGGAGGCTAGGAAAGCATTTCCATGCTCTGCTACTCCCGTCTTGATTTTGTCAACGAGGCCTGACAGTACCTCGTTTACGTCATCCTTTCTTTTTTCCTTTTTGCCCATTTTGTGTTGTGTTCACAATTGTCTTTTTGTTTTTTTTTGTTTTTTTTTCCCGTTAGGGCACTTTTACTTGTTATTATTTTTATTTTTTTTTTTTTTCAGTGCAGGTAGGCACCCTTTGTTGGTACAACAGGTAGGTAAAACCTGACCAAGTTGATGTTTTTATTTATGACGGTTTTGAAATATTGAAATATACGGAGCAAAATGAACCGCACACTGTGCTTGCTGGTTAAACACTGAATAAAATTTGTATGGAAATGTCACTTGTATTTATACTGAAATTCCAATACGATCTCCTATTGGAAATGGAAAAAAATAGAACACTGGAACATAAAACAAATTTGCCTTGGTTATGTATAAAAGACATTTCAGAAGTCCAACAAGCTCATTTAATCGTGAAAAGTGTTAGTGTTCAGTTCGTGAAGTGAAAAAAGAAAAAAAAATTGTGACGTTTAAGTGATGGCGCGTACAAAGCAAACAGCTCGCAAATCCACTGGTGGAAAAGCACCAAGGAAACAATTGGCAACCAAAGCAGCTCGTAAAAGTGCTCCAGCTACAGGAGGTGTTAAAAAACCACATCGTTATCGTCCAGGCACAGTTGCACTTCGTGAAATTCGCCGTTATCAGAAGAGTACCGAGTTATTGATTCGCAAATTGCCTTTCCAGCGTTTAGTTCGTGAAATAGCTCAAGACTTTAAAACTGATTTGCGTTTCCAGAGTTCAGCAGTGATGGCACTTCAAGAAGCTAGTGAAGCATATTTGGTTGGTCTTTTTGAAGACACAAATTTGTGCGCAATTCATGCAAAGCGTGTAACAATTATGCCAAAAGATATCCAATTGGCCAGACGCATCCGTGGTGAACGTGCTTAAGTGTACATTTTATCTTACATTCTCATCGGTCCTTTTTAGGACCACAACAAAATCCCTAAGAGATGTGTTTATGATTTTAATATTCAAAATTAGGTTAATTATTTCTAGGTAGAAACATTTTTGATTGGGTTTTAGGCGAATAGATTTATAAAATAATACACTGCAATAAAAAAAAAAAAAATACGGAGATTATGTTATGCTTACAAATACAGGTTATTTTATCAATATAAATGTATTTTCATCAGAAATTCTAAATCGAAAAATTCAAGAGAAAGTGATTTAAGCGTTTTCATACTCAACTTGTATATGTTATGTTTGAAGTAAAAATTTGATTAAACTTTTGAAATTTTGATTTGTAATCATTGTAATAACAAAATACTTTGTTTTTTATATGGTTATGAATACTAAACCATACTCCATATTTAAACAAACACGATTTTAAGCTAGAATAGTAAAAGAAAACCATAAAACAATGAGTTTAAACAGCAATTCTATCCGTTTTTGGAGTGAATAATTAAATAATAATATTGAAAACAAATGACATTATCTCATATGAAAGTCTGTGAAACTTCATGTTTTGATATTTATACAGGAAATACGATAAATATTACATTTATTTAAAGAACTTAAGAATACAACAGAGCAAAAACTCTCAAATAGATAGAAATTTTCTGTACATTCCTTCTCCGTGATTCTCATAAATGAAAATCAGAAAGTGCAAAAAAAAAAATAATAAAGTGTCAAAGTGTTTAAGTGAAATAAAGAAAGTGAAAAAAAAAGAAAACAATCAAAATGGTTGATGTTGTCGCTGCTTCTCCTGCTGTTGTTGTTGCTGAAAAGAAACCAAAAAAGGCTGCTGCCAATGGTGTTAAGAAGCAAAAATCAACTCCATCTCATCCGCCAACCCAAGAAATGGTTGACGCTGCAATTAAAACACTAAAGGAGCGCGGTGGTTCTTCGCTTTTGGCTATTAAAAAGTACATCGCAGCAACTTATAAAGTTGATACCCAAAAATTGGGTACTTACATTAAAAAATATTTGAAAAGTGCTGTTGCTAGTGGTAAATTAGTGCAAACAAAGGGAAAGGGTGCTACTGGTTCTTTTAAATTATCTGGGGCCGCTAATAAGGAGCCTAAAGTCAAGTCAGCTGAAAAGAAAAAAGCAGTGAACCCAAAAAGTGCTACTTCAAGTGTTGAAAAAGTGAAAAAATCTGCAGTTGGTGAGAAGAAAATTAAAAAAACTGTCGCAGCAGGAGCAAAAAAAACGGTTGAAAAGAAAAAGTTGGAAAAATCAAAAGTAAACAGCATCAAAAAAACCAGCACGGTTAAGGCGAAACCAACAAAGCCCACAAAAGCTGTTGCTCCAAAAGCAAAAGTACCTAAGGCAAAGTCCGCAGCCGCTGCTAAACCAAAAAAAACAGTTCCAGCTAAGAAAGCAAAGAAATAATTTCATTGCATCTAGCAGCAAACAAAAAAACATTTAAATAAGTCCTTTTTAGGACTACAAATTGGTTCATCTAAGAGATAAAAAATGTGTTTTAAGGTTATTTAACGGGACAATATAATACGGTAAATAGTATTTTTTGTACAAAGTCCCGTTATGTTGGATTTCGCCAACGACCATACCACGTTGAAATTATCGGTTCTCGTCCGATCACCGCAATCAAGCAACGTCGGGCGTGGTTAGTACTTAGATGGGGGACCGCTTGGGAATACCGCGTGTTGTTGGCATTGTGTCCACCTTTTTGCTGCTGTATATCGAAAATATAACGCTCACGTTTTGCATTTTCTGAATTAAAAAAAAAAAAAAATTTAAAAAAAATGTTCGGATTATTTACTCTTTTACACATCAAAAGTGAGAACATTGATAAAAAAATTCAACTTACACATAAAGTATGTATTCATTATTCTCTTGTGTCTTTTTTTTGGTGTCCAACAATTTCAATGTACATCTGATGTAATGGGAAACAAATTGACATTTGATAATTTAAACAAATTTAAACGAAATTCTAATTTGGCAGCACTTAGATTTAAGGCATTCAATCGATGATAATTATCTAAAACTACAATGAAATAAGAATCAAATTGACGTTTCATAATTTTGATAAATTTAAACTACTACAATTAGCTACTAAGATTCAATTGTTTTTGTTTATGTAAAGTAGATTTTCTACTAGAAAACAATTTTTTTGCACAGTACAGATTTTTCAATACGAAAATAGATACATACTTAGATTTAATATATTATTATATGCAAAGTACTTTTTTTTTTTAATTTCAATCAATGTTAGAAAATCTCTCAAATGAATATTTTGAGGCCCTGAAAAGGGCCGTTTTTCATGAAATTAGATGTCTTTGAAAAATAAAAACATTTACTTCGAGCTGGTGTATTTTGTGACTGCTTTAGTGCCTTCACTGACGGCATGCTTGGCAAGTTCACCAGGCAATAACAAACGGACGGCAGTTTGAATTTCCCGACTGGTAATTGTGCAGCGCTTGTTGTAGTGTGCCAAACGTGATGCTTCAGCAGCAATTCGCTCAAAAATATCATTAACAAAACTGTTCATGATACTCATGGCTTTTGATGAAATACCAGTATCAGGATGCACTTGCTTCAACACTTTGTAAATGTAGATTGCGTAGCTTTCCTTCCTCTTGCGCCGTTTCTTCTTATCGGTTTTGGTGATATTCTTCTGTGCCTTTCCAGCTTTTTTAGCTGCTTTTCCACTAGTCTTAGGAGGCATATTTCTTTTTATTTCACTTTTTCACTTTAACTTCACTGCTTGATGATTAAACGAGAACTGTAAGTGTTCGGAGATCTGCCCTTGCTTTTATTTACTCTCACCACCATCTGTTCACATTCGATTGCAGAACACCAATGCCGTACATTTCGACCAAAGAAATTTCGTATAAATAAAAGTGACGACCTATTGAGAATTTCAAAACGTTGTGAACAGTGAAACAGTGAAGTTCTTCTCCTACAAGTTAAAAAAATAAAACAAATTAAAAATGTCTGGTCGTGGTAAAGGTGGAAAAGTGAAGGGAAAGGCAAAGTCTCGCTCCAATCGTGCTGGTCTACAGTTTCCTGTTGGTCGTATTCATCGTCTACTCCGTAAGGGAAATTATGCTGAACGTGTTGGCGCTGGAGCTCCAGTGTATTTGGCAGCTGTTATGGAATACTTGGCTGCTGAAGTTTTGGAATTGGCAGGAAATGCTGCTCGTGACAATAAGAAAACTAGGATCATTCCACGTCATTTGCAATTGGCCATCCGTAACGATGAAGAATTAAATAAATTGCTTTCTGGAGTTACAATTGCACAAGGAGGAGTTCTGCCCAACATTCAAGCAGTTTTGTTGCCCAAGAAAACCGAAAAGAGCGCATAAATGCAAAATATCAGTGCGCACTAATACTGATAATATATTTCTTTATCAAAAACCGTCCTTTTAAGGACGACAAAATGATTACGTTAAGACTATTAAAATATTTCAATTAAAAAAAAAATTGCGAAATTCTATTGTGTACTACTCAAATTTGCCGCCATTTTATGTTTTCACCCAAGCCACGCTTCTTTTTTTTCCAATATGAATTACACAAAAAATTCCTCCAGTGTTTTCTGTTTTTCGCATGCGTTGTTTTTTTTTTTCTTTTATTCAATGAGTAAACACCTTCAATTAAAACTTTCACACAAATAAATAAAAATAAAAATCAATTCATATCGCTTAAAAGATTTTTTTGTGGTCCTTAAAAGGACCGATTGTTCATAAGAAAATAAATTTCACGTTATTTATTTAACCTCCGAAACCATAAAGAGTACGTCCCTGCCTCTTCAATGCATAAACAACATCCATAGCAGTGACTGTCTTACGCTTGGCGTGTTCAGTATATGTAACAGCATCGCGAATAACATTTTCCAAAAACACTTTCAGTACACCACGAGTTTCTTCGTAGATTAAACCAGAAATACGTTTTACACCACCACGACGAGCTAAACGACGAATTGCAGGCTTTGTAATACCTTGGATATTATCACGCAACACTTTACGATGACGTTTAGCACCCCCCTTTCCTAATCCTTTTCCACCTTTACCGCGACCAGTCATATTATTATATTTTTAATATTTTATTTAACCACTGACACTGAATTCTGCACTAAAAGTGAATTTTTTTAATTTTGTTTATCTTTTAAGATAGCCGAATACCCTCGCCTTTTCACTGTTCACACTGTAATAAAATTTGTATGGAAATGTCACTTGTATTTATACTGAAATTCCAATACGATCTCCTATTGGAAATGGAAAAAAATAGAACACTGGAACATAAAACAAATTTGCCTTGGTTATGTATAAAAGACATTTCAGAAGTCCAACAAGCTCATTTAATCGTGAAAAGTGTTAGTGTTCAGTTCGTGAAGTGAAAAAAGAAAAAAAAATTGTGACGTTTAAGTGATGGCGCGTACAAAGCAAACAGCTCGCAAATCCACTGGTGGAAAAGCACCAAGGAAACAATTGGCAACCAAAGCAGCTCGTAAAAGTGCTCCAGCTACAGGAGGTGTTAAAAAACCACATCGTTATCGTCCAGGCACAGTTGCACTTCGTGAAATTCGCCGTTATCAGAAGAGTACCGAGTTATTGATTCGCAAATTGCCTTTCCAGCGTTTAGTTCGTGAAATAGCTCAAGACTTTAAAACTGATTTGCGTTTCCAGAGTTCAGCAGTGATGGCACTTCAAGAAGCTAGTGAAGCATATTTGGTTGGTCTTTTTGAAGACACAAATTTGTGCGCAATTCATGCAAAGCGTGTAACAATTATGCCAAAAGATATCCAATTGGCCAGACGCATCCGTGGTGAACGTGCTTAAGTGTACATTTTATCTTACATTCTCATCGGTCCTTTTTAGGACCACAACAAAATCCCTAAGAGATGTGTTTATGATTTTAATATTCAAAATTAGGTTAATTATTTCTAGGTAGAAACATTTTTGATTGGGTTTTAGGCGAATAGATTTATAAAATAATACACTGCAATAAAAAAAAAAAAAATACGGAGATTATGTTATGCTTACAAATACAGGTTATTTTATCAATATAAATGTATTTTCATCAGAAATTCTAAATCGAAAAATTCAAGAGAAAGTGATTTAAGCGTTTTCATACTCAACTTGTATATGTTATGTTTGAAGTAAAAATTTGATTAAACTTTTGAAATTTTGATTTGTAATCATTGTAATAACAAAATACTTTGTTTTTTATATGGTTATGAATACTAAACCATACTCCATATTTAAACAAACACGATTTTAAGCTAGAATAGTAAAAGAAAACCATAAAACAATGAGTTTAAACAGCAATTCTATCCGTTTTTGGAGTGAATAATTAAATAATAATATTGAAAACAAATGACATTATCTCATATGAAAGTCTGTGAAACTTCATGTTTTGATATTTATACAGGAAATACGATAAATATTACATTTATTTAAAGAACTTAAGAATACAACAGAGCAAAAACTCTCAAATAGATAGAAATTTTCTGTACATTCCTTCTCCGTGATTCTCATAAATGAAAATCAGAAAGTGCAAAAAAAAAAATAATAAAGTGTCAAAGTGTTTAAGTGAAATAAAGAAAGTGAAAAAAAAAGAAAACAATCAAAATGGTTGATGTTGTCGCTGCTTCTCCTGCTGTTGTTGTTGCTGAAAAGAAACCAAAAAAGGCTGCTGCCAATGGTGTTAAGAAGCAAAAATCAACTCCATCTCATCCGCCAACCCAAGAAATGGTTGACGCTGCAATTAAAACACTAAAGGAGCGCGGTGGTTCTTCGCTTTTGGCTATTAAAAAGTACATCGCAGCAACTTATAAAGTTGATACCCAAAAATTGGGTACTTACATTAAAAAATATTTGAAAAGTGCTGTTGCTAGTGGTAAATTAGTGCAAACAAAGGGAAAGGGTGCTACTGGTTCTTTTAAATTATCTGGGGCCGCTAATAAGGAGCCTAAAGTCAAGTCAGCTGAAAAGAAAAAAGCAGTGAACCCAAAAAGTGCTACTTCAAGTGTTGAAAAAGTGAAAAAATCTGCAGTTGGTGAGAAGAAAATTAAAAAAACTGTCGCAGCAGGAGCAAAAAAAACGGTTGAAAAGAAAAAGTTGGAAAAATCAAAAGTAAACAGCATCAAAAAAACCAGCACGGTTAAGGCGAAACCAACAAAGCCCACAAAAGCTGTTGCTCCAAAAGCAAAAGTACCTAAGGCAAAGTCCGCAGCCGCTGCTAAACCAAAAAAAACAGTTCCAGCTAAGAAAGCAAAGAAATAATTTCATTGCATCTAGCAGCAAACAAAAAAACATTTAAATAAGTCCTTTTTAGGACTACAAATTGGTTCATCTAAGAGATAAAAAATGTGTTTTAAGGTTATTTAACGGGACAATATAATACGGTAAATAGTATTTTTTGTACAAAGTCCCGTTATGTTGGATTTCGCCAACGACCATACCACGTTGAAATTATCGGTTCTCGTCACAGATAAATAGACTGTTCAGGAAGAAAGATCACAATGATGTTTCAACTGTCCGAATCTCCCAGACAACTGAAAACAGACAGACACTACTGACTGCGGGCATAAGTCCGGAAAATGTAGCTTCGACCGATGGTTTTTTTGTGGTCGAGGATCCCCAGGAGAAGGTAGACTTACTGGGCGCTTGTTTCGAGGCCGTGTATACGGTGAACAATCCTGTTCGCCGTAATCACGACATTGAGAATAGGGCCCTGGTGAGTCACTTTTATCTACGCAATGAACTTGAGAATTGGCGATCTGAGAATAACAGTTTTACTGTTTTCAGTGATGAAAACCATGCGAATGCCGTTGTCGCCAATATGCGAGAACCACCTCATTTGTTCGTTACGACAGATGATCTCTTGGGGATCCTTGATTCTCTTAAGAACAAAAAATCGGCGGGAGTTGATGGTATCCCAAATGTCGTATTGAGGCACCTGCCCCTAGAGGCTGTTGAGATTCTCACAACGCTGTTCAACAATGCGCTGAATAATGCATATTATCCGGCGCATTGGAAAATGGCAGTGGTACATCCAATCCCGAAAAAGGGAAAGGATAATACTAACCCTGCTAATCTTCGGTCAATTAGTTTGCTTCCGAATATTAGCAAGGTGTTTGAGAAGGTTGTTAATAGAGCTCTGCTGAAATGGGTCGAGGACAACAAAATAATCCCGGACAACCAATTTGGTTTCAGGGCGAGGCATGACACTATTCATGCCGCGTCAAAACTGGTTTCCGACATTCAATGGAATAAATGCAAGAACCAATGCACGGGTGCTTGTCTGGTTGACTTTGAAAAGGCCTTCGACACCGTATGGTTAGAGGGGCTTTTCTACAAGTTGATCAGACTGGGAATGCACAAACCCTTGCTATATATAATTTATAATATGCTTATGGAAAAGAAGTTCGTGGTCAAATGTGGCAACGTAACTTCGAGCAGAGTCTATAATATCAAAAACGGTTTGCAACAGGGTGCGGTGAATTCTCCGATCCTGTTTAATATTTACACGAGTGATCTGGTACGTTCACTCAGTCATGCTATAGCGTATGCCGACGATTTGGTCGCATACAGATCAGGTCCTAAGATCGAGGTCATCAACATCCTTCTGCAGCGTGACTTCGAGCAAATTAAAGGATATTGCGACGACTGGAAGTTGAAAATCAATTTCCAGAAGACGGAAACAATCCTGTTCAGAACCCCATTGGCTAATGCCACTAGGGATACCAGAAAAAACTGGAAAAAATTGGCCATTATTGGACAGAATGGGCAGGCATTGGCGGTGAAAAACGTGGTCAGGTATCTTGGAATCTGGCTCGACCAGTATCTGTATTTTAATAAACATATAGATGCTTGTCTTGCTGGAGCTAAGATGGCCTTTTCTCTGACAAGAAGACTGTTTCATAGCAGTCAACTTGCTTCTAGGGTTAAGGTCATATGCTACGTGGCCCTAATAAGGCCCATCATCGCTTATGGCTGTCCATTGTGGTTCAATATAGCGCCATCGTATATGGAAAGGATTCGGGTTTTCGAGAGACAATGTCTTAGGACATGTCTCGGGTTGTTTCGAACACCTGAATCTGAGTACATAAAATATTATCCCAACACGGTATTATATGATGGGGCTCACTTGAATAGGATTGACAATTTCCTCATTAAGGTGACTCGAAGGCACGTTGCGAGGGCGATGACCAACGATAATAGCCTGATCTTCGGGGCATACTACCCCAATGAAGCACACATGGAGAGAACGCTTCGATCTGGCTTTGTTCCGCCAGAGGCTTTTCTCCATATTGATAAAAAAGGGCTGGTACAGACGAGGGATGGTATCCCGGTACTATACCACCGCTACCGCAGAGCGACTGATAAGCGGCTCACCTACGACGGGGACGTCGCTAATGCTCCCGAGCTCCTTCGGTTTAGTACCGCGATAGGGGGGAGGGATCATATTGATACGGTTAAGCAATTCACCGACTATTGGTGGCTTGCGGAGAGAATGGAAGAGGTGGGTATGCCTTTCCAGGTCGGTGTGTTGCCTTAGGTAACTCCTCTTAATTTTAAGTAGTAATAAGTTTAAGTTGGTTGGTTGTGCTCTGCATGTCGGTGGCAAGGTGTGGTGTTGCTGAGAGGCGACTAACACATTTCGGTGTCAGTGGACTCTCGGTGACGCATGTGCGCTAGGTTGGCGGCTGCTGGGTGCTGCTAATGGTGTTGGGGGATGGGCACCGTTGCCTCTGTAGATGAGGCGGCGAGTGCACATAACCTCCGACTATACGTAGTATTAGTTTGGTAATTTTAAGTAGTATTAGTTAGATTTTAAGTTTTGAATGTATAGTCTTAAGTAGTTTTTAGTTCTTAGTTTTAATTCAAAAATTAAAAAAATATAGATGTCAAGTTTTTTAAAAAATTTTCTTGTTAAAAAAAATATATATTGAAAAAAAAATAATATGTATTATTAATTAAGGCCGAAAGGTAATAGTATTAAGTGATATAGTTAAGTTTAGAGCGTCCGCATGAGGACCAGTAACCTAGAATAAGTATCCTGTTAATTTTAAGTTAGATTTAATCATTTTTGTCTAGTCTATAAGTTTTTTATTGAGAAAATAATAAAAATGAATTTGAAATTAATTAATTATTATCGGTTCTCGTCCGATCACCGCAATCAAGCAACGTCGGGCGTGGTTAGTACTTAGATGGGGGACCGCTTGGGAATACCGCGTGTTGTTGGCATTGTGTCCACCTTTTTGCTGCTGTATATCGAAAATATAACGCTCACGTTTTGCATTTTCTGAATTAAAAAAAAAAAAAAATTTAAAAAAAATGTTCGGATTATTTACTCTTTTACACATCAAAAGTGAGAACATTGATAAAAAAATTCAACTTACACATAAAGTATGTATTCATTATTCTCTTGTGTCTTTTTTTTGGTGTCCAACAATTTCAATGTACATCTGATGTAATGGGAAACAAATTGACATTTGATAATTTAAACAAATTTAAACGAAATTCTAATTTGGCAGCACTTAGATTTAAGGCATTCAATCGATGATAATTATCTAAAACTACAATGAAATAAGAATCAAATTGACGTTTCATAATTTTGATAAATTTAAACTACTACAATTAGCTACTAAGATTCAATTGTTTTTGTTTATGTAAAGTAGATTTTCTACTAGAAAACAATTTTTTTGCACAGTACAGATTTTTCAATACGAAAATAGATACATACTTAGATTTAATATATTATTATATGCAAAGTACTTTTTTTTTTTAATTTCAATCAATGTTAGAAAATCTCTCAAATGAATATTTTGAGGCCCTGAAAAGGGCCGTTTTTCATGAAATTAGATGTCTTTGAAAAATAAAAACATTTACTTCGAGCTGGTGTATTTTGTGACTGCTTTAGTGCCTTCACTGACGGCATGCTTGGCAAGTTCACCAGGCAATAACAAACGGACGGCAGTTTGAATTTCCCGACTGGTAATTGTGCAGCGCTTGTTGTAGTGTGCCAAACGTGATGCTTCAGCAGCAATTCGCTCAAAAATATCATTAACAAAACTGTTCATGATACTCATGGCTTTTGATGAAATACCAGTATCAGGATGCACTTGCTTCAACACTTTGTAAATGTAGATTGCGTAGCTTTCCTTCCTCTTGCGCCGTTTCTTCTTATCGGTTTTGGTGATATTCTTCTGTGCCTTTCCAGCTTTTTTAGCTGCTTTTCCACTAGTCTTAGGAGGCATATTTCTTTTTATTTCACTTTTTCACTTTAACTTCACTGCTTGATGATTAAACGAGAACTGTAAGTGTTCGGAGATCTGCCCTTGCTTTTATTTACTCTCACCACCATCTGTTCACATTCGATTGCAGAACACCAATGCCGTACATTTCGACCAAAGAAATTTCGTATAAATAAAAGTGACGACCTATTGAGAATTTCAAAACGTTGTGAACAGTGAAACAGTGAAGTTCTTCTCCTACAAGTTAAAAAAATAAAACAAATTAAAAATGTCTGGTCGTGGTAAAGGTGGAAAAGTGAAGGGAAAGGCAAAGTCTCGCTCCAATCGTGCTGGTCTACAGTTTCCTGTTGGTCGTATTCATCGTCTACTCCGTAAGGGAAATTATGCTGAACGTGTTGGCGCTGGAGCTCCAGTGTATTTGGCAGCTGTTATGGAATACTTGGCTGCTGAAGTTTTGGAATTGGCAGGAAATGCTGCTCGTGACAATAAGAAAACTAGGATCATTCCACGTCATTTGCAATTGGCCATCCGTAACGATGAAGAATTAAATAAATTGCTTTCTGGAGTTACAATTGCACAAGGAGGAGTTCTGCCCAACATTCAAGCAGTTTTGTTGCCCAAGAAAACCGAAAAGAGCGCATAAATGCAAAATATCAGTGCGCACTAATACTGATAATATATTTCTTTATCAAAAACCGTCCTTTTAAGGACGACAAAATGATTACGTTAAGACTATTAAAATATTTCAATTAAAAAAAAAATTGCGAAATTCTATTGTGTACTACTCAAATTTGCCGCCATTTTATGTTTTCACCCAAGCCACGCTTCTTTTTTTTCCAATATGAATTACACAAAAAATTCCTCCAGTGTTTTCTGTTTTTCGCATGCGTTGTTTTTTTTTTTCTTTTATTCAATGAGTAAACACCTTCAATTAAAACTTTCACACAAATAAATAAAAATAAAAATCAATTCATATCGCTTAAAAGATTTTTTTGTGGTCCTTAAAAGGACCGATTGTTCATAAGAAAATAAATTTCACGTTATTTATTTAACCTCCGAAACCATAAAGAGTACGTCCCTGCCTCTTCAATGCATAAACAACATCCATAGCAGTGACTGTCTTACGCTTGGCGTGTTCAGTATATGTAACAGCATCGCGAATAACATTTTCCAAAAACACTTTCAGTACACCACGAGTTTCTTCGTAGATTAAACCAGAAATACGTTTTACACCACCACGACGAGCTAAACGACGAATTGCAGGCTTTGTAATACCTTGGATATTATCACGCAACACTTTACGATGACGTTTAGCACCCCCCTTTCCTAATCCTTTTCCACCTTTACCGCGACCAGTCATATTATTATATTTTTAATATTTTATTTAACCACTGACACTGAATTCTGCACTAAAAGTGAATTTTTTTAATTTTGTTTATCTTTTAAGATAGCCGAATACCCTCGCCTTTTCACTGTTCACACTGTAATAAAATTTGTATGGAAATGTCACTTGTATTTATACTGAAATTCCAATACGATCTCCTATTGGAAATGGAAAAAAATAGAACACTGGAACATAAAACAAATTTGCCTTGGTTATGTATAAAAGACATTTCAGAAGTCCAACAAGCTCATTTAATCGTGAAAAGTGTTAGTGTTCAGTTCGTGAAGTGAAAAAAGAAAAAAAAATTGTGACGTTTAAGTGATGGCGCGTACAAAGCAAACAGCTCGCAAATCCACTGGTGGAAAAGCACCAAGGAAACAATTGGCAACCAAAGCAGCTCGTAAAAGTGCTCCAGCTACAGGAGGTGTTAAAAAACCACATCGTTATCGTCCAGGCACAGTTGCACTTCGTGAAATTCGCCGTTATCAGAAGAGTACCGAGTTATTGATTCGCAAATTGCCTTTCCAGCGTTTAGTTCGTGAAATAGCTCAAGACTTTAAAACTGATTTGCGTTTCCAGAGTTCAGCAGTGATGGCACTTCAAGAAGCTAGTGAAGCATATTTGGTTGGTCTTTTTGAAGACACAAATTTGTGCGCAATTCATGCAAAGCGTGTAACAATTATGCCAAAAGATATCCAATTGGCCAGACGCATCCGTGGTGAACGTGCTTAAGTGTACATTTTATCTTACATTCTCATCGGTCCTTTTTAGGACCACAACAAAATCCCTAAGAGATGTGTTTATGATTTTAATATTCAAAATTAGGTTAATTATTTCTAGGTAGAAACATTTTTGATTGGGTTTTAGGCGAATAGATTTATAAAATAATACACTGCAATAAAAAAAAAAAAAATACGGAGATTATGTTATGCTTACAAATACAGGTTATTTTATCAATATAAATGTATTTTCATCAGAAATTCTAAATCGAAAAATTCAAGAGAAAGTGATTTAAGCGTTTTCATACTCAACTTGTATATGTTATGTTTGAAGTAAAAATTTGATTAAACTTTTGAAATTTTGATTTGTAATCATTGTAATAACAAAATACTTTGTTTTTTATATGGTTATGAATACTAAACCATACTCCATATTTAAACAAACACGATTTTAAGCTAGAATAGTAAAAGAAAACCATAAAACAATGAGTTTAAACAGCAATTCTATCCGTTTTTGGAGTGAATAATTAAATAATAATATTGAAAACAAATGACATTATCTCATATGAAAGTCTGTGAAACTTCATGTTTTGATATTTATACAGGAAATACGATAAATATTACATTTATTTAAAGAACTTAAGAATACAACAGAGCAAAAACTCTCAAATAGATAGAAATTTTCTGTACATTCCTTCTCCGTGATTCTCATAAATGAAAATCAGAAAGTGCAAAAAAAAAAATAATAAAGTGTCAAAGTGTTTAAGTGAAATAAAGAAAGTGAAAAAAAAAGAAAACAATCAAAATGGTTGATGTTGTCGCTGCTTCTCCTGCTGTTGTTGTTGCTGAAAAGAAACCAAAAAAGGCTGCTGCCAATGGTGTTAAGAAGCAAAAATCAACTCCATCTCATCCGCCAACCCAAGAAATGGTTGACGCTGCAATTAAAACACTAAAGGAGCGCGGTGGTTCTTCGCTTTTGGCTATTAAAAAGTACATCGCAGCAACTTATAAAGTTGATACCCAAAAATTGGGTACTTACATTAAAAAATATTTGAAAAGTGCTGTTGCTAGTGGTAAATTAGTGCAAACAAAGGGAAAGGGTGCTACTGGTTCTTTTAAATTATCTGGGGCCGCTAATAAGGAGCCTAAAGTCAAGTCAGCTGAAAAGAAAAAAGCAGTGAACCCAAAAAGTGCTACTTCAAGTGTTGAAAAAGTGAAAAAATCTGCAGTTGGTGAGAAGAAAATTAAAAAAACTGTCGCAGCAGGAGCAAAAAAAACGGTTGAAAAGAAAAAGTTGGAAAAATCAAAAGTAAACAGCATCAAAAAAACCAGCACGGTTAAGGCGAAACCAACAAAGCCCACAAAAGCTGTTGCTCCAAAAGCAAAAGTACCTAAGGCAAAGTCCGCAGCCGCTGCTAAACCAAAAAAAACAGTTCCAGCTAAGAAAGCAAAGAAATAATTTCATTGCATCTAGCAGCAAACAAAAAAACATTTAAATAAGTCCTTTTTAGGACTACAAATTGGTTCATCTAAGAGATAAAAAATGTGTTTTAAGGTTATTTAACGGGACAATATAATACGGTAAATAGTATTTTTTGTACAAAGTCCCGTTATGTTGGATTTCGCCAACGACCATACCACGTTGAAATTATCGGTTCTCGTCCGATCACCGCAATCAAGCAACGTCGGGCGTGGTTAGTACTTAGATGGGGGACCGCTTGGGAATACCGCGTGTTGTTGGCATTGTGTCCACCTTTTTGCTGCTGTATATCGAAAATATAACGCTCACGTTTTGCATTTTCTGAATTAAAAAAAAAAAAAAATTTAAAAAAAATGTTCGGATTATTTACTCTTTTACACATCAAAAGTGAGAACATTGATAAAAAAATTCAACTTACACATAAAGTATGTATTCATTATTCTCTTGTGTCTTTTTTTTGGTGTCCAACAATTTCAATGTACATCTGATGTAATGGGAAACAAATTGACATTTGATAATTTAAACAAATTTAAACGAAATTCTAATTTGGCAGCACTTAGATTTAAGGCATTCAATCGATGATAATTATCTAAAACTACAATGAAATAAGAATCAAATTGACGTTTCATAATTTTGATAAATTTAAACTACTACAATTAGCTACTAAGATTCAATTGTTTTTGTTTATGTAAAGTAGATTTTCTACTAGAAAACAATTTTTTTGCACAGTACAGATTTTTCAATACGAAAATAGATACATACTTAGATTTAATATATTATTATATGCAAAGTACTTTTTTTTTTTAATTTCAATCAATGTTAGAAAATCTCTCAAATGAATATTTTGAGGCCCTGAAAAGGGCCGTTTTTCATGAAATTAGATGTCTTTGAAAAATAAAAACATTTACTTCGAGCTGGTGTATTTTGTGACTGCTTTAGTGCCTTCACTGACGGCATGCTTGGCAAGTTCACCAGGCAATAACAAACGGACGGCAGTTTGAATTTCCCGACTGGTAATTGTGCAGCGCTTGTTGTAGTGTGCCAAACGTGATGCTTCAGCAGCAATTCGCTCAAAAATATCATTAACAAAACTGTTCATGATACTCATGGCTTTTGATGAAATACCAGTATCAGGATGCACTTGCTTCAACACTTTGTAAATGTAGATTGCGTAGCTTTCCTTCCTCTTGCGCCGTTTCTTCTTATCGGTTTTGGTGATATTCTTCTGTGCCTTTCCAGCTTTTTTAGCTGCTTTTCCACTAGTCTTAGGAGGCATATTTCTTTTTATTTCACTTTTTCACTTTAACTTCACTGCTTGATGATTAAACGAGAACTGTAAGTGTTCGGAGATCTGCCCTTGCTTTTATTTACTCTCACCACCATCTGTTCACATTCGATTGCAGAACACCAATGCCGTACATTTCGACCAAAGAAATTTCGTATAAATAAAAGTGACGACCTATTGAGAATTTCAAAACGTTGTGAACAGTGAAACAGTGAAGTTCTTCTCCTACAAGTTAAAAAAATAAAACAAATTAAAAATGTCTGGTCGTGGTAAAGGTGGAAAAGTGAAGGGAAAGGCAAAGTCTCGCTCCAATCGTGCTGGTCTACAGTTTCCTGTTGGTCGTATTCATCGTCTACTCCGTAAGGGAAATTATGCTGAACGTGTTGGCGCTGGAGCTCCAGTGTATTTGGCAGCTGTTATGGAATACTTGGCTGCTGAAGTTTTGGAATTGGCAGGAAATGCTGCTCGTGACAATAAGAAAACTAGGATCATTCCACGTCATTTGCAATTGGCCATCCGTAACGATGAAGAATTAAATAAATTGCTTTCTGGAGTTACAATTGCACAAGGAGGAGTTCTGCCCAACATTCAAGCAGTTTTGTTGCCCAAGAAAACCGAAAAGAGCGCATAAATGCAAAATATCAGTGCGCACTAATACTGATAATATATTTCTTTATCAAAAACCGTCCTTTTAAGGACGACAAAATGATTACGTTAAGACTATTAAAATATTTCAATTAAAAAAAAAATTGCGAAATTCTATTGTGTACTACTCAAATTTGCCGCCATTTTATGTTTTCACCCAAGCCACGCTTCTTTTTTTTCCAATATGAATTACACAAAAAATTCCTCCAGTGTTTTCTGTTTTTCGCATGCGTTGTTTTTTTTTTTCTTTTATTCAATGAGTAAACACCTTCAATTAAAACTTTCACACAAATAAATAAAAATAAAAATCAATTCATATCGCTTAAAAGATTTTTTTGTGGTCCTTAAAAGGACCGATTGTTCATAAGAAAATAAATTTCACGTTATTTATTTAACCTCCGAAACCATAAAGAGTACGTCCCTGCCTCTTCAATGCATAAACAACATCCATAGCAGTGACTGTCTTACGCTTGGCGTGTTCAGTATATGTAACAGCATCGCGAATAACATTTTCCAAAAACACTTTCAGTACACCACGAGTTTCTTCGTAGATTAAACCAGAAATACGTTTTACACCACCACGACGAGCTAAACGACGAATTGCAGGCTTTGTAATACCTTGGATATTATCACGCAACACTTTACGATGACGTTTAGCACCCCCCTTTCCTAATCCTTTTCCACCTTTACCGCGACCAGTCATATTATTATATTTTTAATATTTTATTTAACCACTGACACTGAATTCTGCACTAAAAGTGAATTTTTTTAATTTTGTTTATCTTTTAAGATAGCCGAATACCCTCGCCTTTTCACTGTTCACACTGTAATAAAATTTGTATGGAAATGTCACTTGTATTTATACTGAAATTCCAATACGATCTCCTATTGGAAATGGAAAAAAATAGAACACTGGAACATAAAACAAATTTGCCTTGGTTATGTATAAAAGACATTTCAGAAGTCCAACAAGCTCATTTAATCGTGAAAAGTGTTAGTGTTCAGTTCGTGAAGTGAAAAAAGAAAAAAAAATTGTGACGTTTAAGTGATGGCGCGTACAAAGCAAACAGCTCGCAAATCCACTGGTGGAAAAGCACCAAGGAAACAATTGGCAACCAAAGCAGCTCGTAAAAGTGCTCCAGCTACAGGAGGTGTTAAAAAACCACATCGTTATCGTCCAGGCACAGTTGCACTTCGTGAAATTCGCCGTTATCAGAAGAGTACCGAGTTATTGATTCGCAAATTGCCTTTCCAGCGTTTAGTTCGTGAAATAGCTCAAGACTTTAAAACTGATTTGCGTTTCCAGAGTTCAGCAGTGATGGCACTTCAAGAAGCTAGTGAAGCATATTTGGTTGGTCTTTTTGAAGACACAAATTTGTGCGCAATTCATGCAAAGCGTGTAACAATTATGCCAAAAGATATCCAATTGGCCAGACGCATCCGTGGTGAACGTGCTTAAGTGTACATTTTATCTTACATTCTCATCGGTCCTTTTTAGGACCACAACAAAATCCCTAAGAGATGTGTTTATGATTTTAATATTCAAAATTAGGTTAATTATTTCTAGGTAGAAACATTTTTGATTGGGTTTTAGGCGAATAGATTTATAAAATAATACACTGCAATAAAAAAAAAAAAAATACGGAGATTATGTTATGCTTACAAATACAGGTTATTTTATCAATATAAATGTATTTTCATCAGAAATTCTAAATCGAAAAATTCAAGAGAAAGTGATTTAAGCGTTTTCATACTCAACTTGTATATGTTATGTTTGAAGTAAAAATTTGATTAAACTTTTGAAATTTTGATTTGTAATCATTGTAATAACAAAATACTTTGTTTTTTATATGGTTATGAATACTAAACCATACTCCATATTTAAACAAACACGATTTTAAGCTAGAATAGTAAAAGAAAACCATAAAACAATGAGTTTAAACAGCAATTCTATCCGTTTTTGGAGTGAATAATTAAATAATAATATTGAAAACAAATGACATTATCTCATATGAAAGTCTGTGAAACTTCATGTTTTGATATTTATACAGGAAATACGATAAATATTACATTTATTTAAAGAACTTAAGAATACAACAGAGCAAAAACTCTCAAATAGATAGAAATTTTCTGTACATTCCTTCTCCGTGATTCTCATAAATGAAAATCAGAAAGTGCAAAAAAAAAAATAATAAAGTGTCAAAGTGTTTAAGTGAAATAAAGAAAGTGAAAAAAAAAGAAAACAATCAAAATGGTTGATGTTGTCGCTGCTTCTCCTGCTGTTGTTGTTGCTGAAAAGAAACCAAAAAAGGCTGCTGCCAATGGTGTTAAGAAGCAAAAATCAACTCCATCTCATCCGCCAACCCAAGAAATGGTTGACGCTGCAATTAAAACACTAAAGGAGCGCGGTGGTTCTTCGCTTTTGGCTATTAAAAAGTACATCGCAGCAACTTATAAAGTTGATACCCAAAAATTGGGTACTTACATTAAAAAATATTTGAAAAGTGCTGTTGCTAGTGGTAAATTAGTGCAAACAAAGGGAAAGGGTGCTACTGGTTCTTTTAAATTATCTGGGGCCGCTAATAAGGAGCCTAAAGTCAAGTCAGCTGAAAAGAAAAAAGCAGTGAACCCAAAAAGTGCTACTTCAAGTGTTGAAAAAGTGAAAAAATCTGCAGTTGGTGAGAAGAAAATTAAAAAAACTGTCGCAGCAGGAGCAAAAAAAACGGTTGAAAAGAAAAAGTTGGAAAAATCAAAAGTAAACAGCATCAAAAAAACCAGCACGGTTAAGGCGAAACCAACAAAGCCCACAAAAGCTGTTGCTCCAAAAGCAAAAGTACCTAAGGCAAAGTCCGCAGCCGCTGCTAAACCAAAAAAAACAGTTCCAGCTAAGAAAGCAAAGAAATAATTTCATTGCATCTAGCAGCAAACAAAAAAACATTTAAATAAGTCCTTTTTAGGACTACAAATTGGTTCATCTAAGAGATAAAAAATGTGTTTTAAGGTTATTTAACGGGACAATATAATACGGTAAATAGTATTTTTTGTACAAAGTCCCGTTATGTTGGATTTCGCCAACGACCATACCACGTTGAAATTATCGGTTCTCGTCCGATCACCGCAATCAAGCAACGTCGGGCGTGGTTAGTACTTAGATGGGGGACCGCTTGGGAATACCGCGTGTTGTTGGCATTGTGTCCACCTTTTTGCTGCTGTATATCGAAAATATAACGCTCACGTTTTGCATTTTCTGAATTAAAAAAAAAAAAAAATTTAAAAAAAATGTTCGGATTATTTACTCTTTTACACATCAAAAGTGAGAACATTGATAAAAAAATTCAACTTACACATAAAGTATGTATTCATTATTCTCTTGTGTCTTTTTTTTGGTGTCCAACAATTTCAATGTACATCTGATGTAATGGGAAACAAATTGACATTTGATAATTTAAACAAATTTAAACGAAATTCTAATTTGGCAGCACTTAGATTTAAGGCATTCAATCGATGATAATTATCTAAAACTACAATGAAATAAGAATCAAATTGACGTTTCATAATTTTGATAAATTTAAACTACTACAATTAGCTACTAAGATTCAATTGTTTTTGTTTATGTAAAGTAGATTTTCTACTAGAAAACAATTTTTTTGCACAGTACAGATTTTTCAATACGAAAATAGATACATACTTAGATTTAATATATTATTATATGCAAAGTACTTTTTTTTTTTAATTTCAATCAATGTTAGAAAATCTCTCAAATGAATATTTTGAGGCCCTGAAAAGGGCCGTTTTTCATGAAATTAGATGTCTTTGAAAAATAAAAACATTTACTTCGAGCTGGTGTATTTTGTGACTGCTTTAGTGCCTTCACTGACGGCATGCTTGGCAAGTTCACCAGGCAATAACAAACGGACGGCAGTTTGAATTTCCCGACTGGTAATTGTGCAGCGCTTGTTGTAGTGTGCCAAACGTGATGCTTCAGCAGCAATTCGCTCAAAAATATCATTAACAAAACTGTTCATGATACTCATGGCTTTTGATGAAATACCAGTATCAGGATGCACTTGCTTCAACACTTTGTAAATGTAGATTGCGTAGCTTTCCTTCCTCTTGCGCCGTTTCTTCTTATCGGTTTTGGTGATATTCTTCTGTGCCTTTCCAGCTTTTTTAGCTGCTTTTCCACTAGTCTTAGGAGGCATATTTCTTTTTATTTCACTTTTTCACTTTAACTTCACTGCTTGATGATTAAACGAGAACTGTAAGTGTTCGGAGATCTGCCCTTGCTTTTATTTACTCTCACCACCATCTGTTCACATTCGATTGCAGAACACCAATGCCGTACATTTCGACCAAAGAAATTTCGTATAAATAAAAGTGACGACCTATTGAGAATTTCAAAACGTTGTGAACAGTGAAACAGTGAAGTTCTTCTCCTACAAGTTAAAAAAATAAAACAAATTAAAAATGTCTGGTCGTGGTAAAGGTGGAAAAGTGAAGGGAAAGGCAAAGTCTCGCTCCAATCGTGCTGGTCTACAGTTTCCTGTTGGTCGTATTCATCGTCTACTCCGTAAGGGAAATTATGCTGAACGTGTTGGCGCTGGAGCTCCAGTGTATTTGGCAGCTGTTATGGAATACTTGGCTGCTGAAGTTTTGGAATTGGCAGGAAATGCTGCTCGTGACAATAAGAAAACTAGGATCATTCCACGTCATTTGCAATTGGCCATCCGTAACGATGAAGAATTAAATAAATTGCTTTCTGGAGTTACAATTGCACAAGGAGGAGTTCTGCCCAACATTCAAGCAGTTTTGTTGCCCAAGAAAACCGAAAAGAGCGCATAAATGCAAAATATCAGTGCGCACTAATACTGATAATATATTTCTTTATCAAAAACCGTCCTTTTAAGGACGACAAAATGATTACGTTAAGACTATTAAAATATTTCAATTAAAAAAAAATTGCGAAATTCTATTGTGTACTACTCAAATTTGCCGCCATTTTATGTTTTCACCCAAGCCACGCTTCTTTTTTTTCCAATATGAATTACACAAAAAATTCCTCCAGTGTTTTCTGTTTTTCGCATGCGTTGTTTTTTTTTTTCTTTTATTCAATGAGTAAACACCTTCAATTAAAACTTTCACACAAATAAATAAAAATAAAAATCAATTCATATCGCTTAAAAGATTTTTTTGTGGTCCTTAAAAGGACCGATTGTTCATAAGAAAATAAATTTCACGTTATTTATTTAACCTCCGAAACCATAAAGAGTACGTCCCTGCCTCTTCAATGCATAAACAACATCCATAGCAGTGACTGTCTTACGCTTGGCGTGTTCAGTATATGTAACAGCATCGCGAATAACATTTTCCAAAAACACTTTCAGTACACCACGAGTTTCTTCGTAGATTAAACCAGAAATACGTTTTACACCACCACGACGAGCTAAACGACGAATTGCAGGCTTTGTAATACCTTGGATATTATCACGCAACACTTTACGATGACGTTTAGCACCCCCCTTTCCTAATCCTTTTCCACCTTTACCGCGACCAGTCATATTATTATATTTTTAATATTTTATTTAACCACTGACACTGAATTCTGCACTAAAAGTGAATTTTTTTAATTTTGTTTATCTTTTAAGATAGCCGAATACCCTCGCCTTTTCACTGTTCACACTGTAATAAAATTTGTATGGAAATGTCACTTGTATTTATACTGAAATTCCAATACGATCTCCTATTGGAAATGGAAAAAAATAGAACACTGGAACATAAAACAAATTTGCCTTGGTTATGTATAAAAGACATTTCAGAAGTCCAACAAGCTCATTTAATCGTGAAAAGTGTTAGTGTTCAGTTCGTGAAGTGAAAAAAGAAAAAAAAATTGTGACGTTTAAGTGATGGCGCGTACAAAGCAAACAGCTCGCAAATCCACTGGTGGAAAAGCACCAAGGAAACAATTGGCAACCAAAGCAGCTCGTAAAAGTGCTCCAGCTACAGGAGGTGTTAAAAAACCACATCGTTATCGTCCAGGCACAGTTGCACTTCGTGAAATTCGCCGTTATCAGAAGAGTACCGAGTTATTGATTCGCAAATTGCCTTTCCAGCGTTTAGTTCGTGAAATAGCTCAAGACTTTAAAACTGATTTGCGTTTCCAGAGTTCAGCAGTGATGGCACTTCAAGAAGCTAGTGAAGCATATTTGGTTGGTCTTTTTGAAGACACAAATTTGTGCGCAATTCATGCAAAGCGTGTAACAATTATGCCAAAAGATATCCAATTGGCCAGACGCATCCGTGGTGAACGTGCTTAAGTGTACATTTTATCTTACATTCTCATCGGTCCTTTTTAGGACCACAACAAAATCCCTAAGAGATGTGTTTATGATTTTAATATTCAAAATTAGGTTAATTATTTCTAGGTAGAAACATTTTTGATTGGGTTTTAGGCGAATAGATTTATAAAATAATACACTGCAATAAAAAAAAAAAAAATACGGAGATTATGTTATGCTTACAAATACAGGTTATTTTATCAATATAAATGTATTTTCATCAGAAATTCTAAATCGAAAAATTCAAGAGAAAGTGATTTAAGCGTTTTCATACTCAACTTGTATATGTTATGTTTGAAGTAAAAATTTGATTAAACTTTTGAAATTTTGATTTGTAATCATTGTAATAACAAAATACTTTGTTTTTTATATGGTTATGAATACTAAACCATACTCCATATTTAAACAAACACGATTTTAAGCTAGAATAGTAAAAGAAAACCATAAAACAATGAGTTTAAACAGCAATTCTATCCGTTTTTGGAGTGAATAATTAAATAATAATATTGAAAACAAATGACATTATCTCATATGAAAGTCTGTGAAACTTCATGTTTTGATATTTATACAGGAAATACGATAAATATTACATTTATTTAAAGAACTTAAGAATACAACAGAGCAAAAACTCTCAAATAGATAGAAATTTTCTGTACATTCCTTCTCCGTGATTCTCATAAATGAAAATCAGAAAGTGCAAAAAAAAAAATAATAAAGTGTCAAAGTGTTTAAGTGAAATAAAGAAAGTGAAAAAAAAAGAAAACAATCAAAATGGTTGATGTTGTCGCTGCTTCTCCTGCTGTTGTTGTTGCTGAAAAGAAACCAAAAAAGGCTGCTGCCAATGGTGTTAAGAAGCAAAAATCAACTCCATCTCATCCGCCAACCCAAGAAATGGTTGACGCTGCAATTAAAACACTAAAGGAGCGCGGTGGTTCTTCGCTTTTGGCTATTAAAAAGTACATCGCAGCAACTTATAAAGTTGATACCCAAAAATTGGGTACTTACATTAAAAAATATTTGAAAAGTGCTGTTGCTAGTGGTAAATTAGTGCAAACAAAGGGAAAGGGTGCTACTGGTTCTTTTAAATTATCTGGGGCCGCTAATAAGGAGCCTAAAGTCAAGTCAGCTGAAAAGAAAAAAGCAGTGAACCCAAAAAGTGCTACTTCAAGTGTTGAAAAAGTGAAAAAATCTGCAGTTGGTGAGAAGAAAATTAAAAAAACTGTCGCAGCAGGAGCAAAAAAAAACGGTTGAAAAGAAAAAGTTGGAAAAATCAAAAGTAAACAGCATCAAAAAAACCAGCACGGTTAAGGCGAAACCAACAAAGCCCACAAAAGCTGTTGCTCCAAAAGCAAAAGTACCTAAGGCAAAGTCCGCAGCCGCTGCTAAACCAAAAAAAACAGTTCCAGCTAAGAAAGCAAAGAAATAATTTCATTGCATCTAGCAGCAAACAAAAAAACATTTAAATAAGTCCTTTTTAGGACTACAAATTGGTTCATCTAAGAGATAAAAAATGTGTTTTAAGGTTATTTAACGGGACAATATAATACGGTAAATAGTATTTTTTGTACAAAGTCCCGTTATGTTGGATTTCGCCAACGACCATACCACGTTGAAATTATCGGTTCTCGTCCGATCACCGCAATCAAGCAACGTCGGGCGTGGTTAGTACTTAGATGGGGGACCGCTTGGGAATACCGCGTGTTGTTGGCATTGTGTCCACCTTTTGCTGCTGTATATCGAAAATATAACGCTCACGTTTTGCATTTTCTGAATTAAAAAAAAAAAAAATTTAAAAAAAATGTTCGGATTATTTACTCTTTTACACATCAAAAGTGAGAACATTGATAAAAAAATTCAACTTACACATAAAGTATGTATTCATTATTCTCTTGTGTCTTTTTTTTGGTGTCCAACAATTTCAATGTACATCTGATGTAATGGGAAACAAATTGACATTTGATAATTTAAACAAATTTAAACGAAATTCTAATTTGGCAGCACTTAGATTTAAGGCATTCAATCGATGATAATTATCTAAAACTACAATGAAATAAGAATCAAATTGACGTTTCATAATTTTGATAAATTTAAACTACTACAATTAGCTACTAAGATTCAATTGTTTTTGTTTATGTAAAGTAGATTTTCTACTAGAAAACAATTTTTTTGCACAGTACAGATTTTTCAATACGAAAATAGATACATACTTAGATTTAATATATTATTATATGCAAAGTACTTTTTTTTTTAATTTCAATCAATGTTAGAAAATCTCTCAAATGAATATTTTGAGGCCCTGAAAAGGGCCGTTTTTCATGAAATTAGATGTCTTTGAAAATAAAAACATTTACTTCGAGCTGGTGTATTTTGTGACTGCTTTAGTGCCTTCACTGACGGCATGCTTGGCAAGTTCACCAGGCAATAACAAACGGACGGCAGTTTGAATTTCCCGACTGGTAATTGTGCAGCGCTTGTTGTAGTGTGCCAAACGTGATGCTTCAGCAGCAATTCGCTCAAAAATATCATTAACAAAACTGTTCATGATACTCATGGCTTTTGATGAAATACCAGTATCAGGATGCACTTGCTTCAACACTTTTGTAAATGTAGATTGCGTAGCTTTCCTTCCTCTTGCGCCGTTTCTTCTTATCGGTTTTGGTGATATTCTTCTGTGCCTTTCCAGCTTTTTAGCTGCTTTTCCACTAGTCTTAGGAGGCATATTTCTTTTTATTTCACTTTTTCACTTTAACTTCACTGCTTGATGATTAAACGAGAACTGTAAGTGTTCGGAGATCTGCCCTTGCTTTTATTTACTCTCACCACCATCTGTTCACATTCGATTGCAGAACACCAATGCCGTACATTTCGACCAAAGAAATTTCGTATAAATAAAAGTGACGACCTATTGAGAATTTCAAAACGTTGTGAACAGTGAAACAGTGAAGTTCTTCTCCTACAAGTTAAAAAAATAAAACAAATTAAAAATGTCTGGTCGTGGTAAAGGTGGAAAAGTGAAGGGAAAGGCAAAGTCTCGCTCCAATCGTGCTGGTCTACAGTTTCCTGTTGGTCGTATTCATCGTCTACTCCGTAAGGGAAATTATGCTGAACGTGTTGGCGCTGGAGCTCCAGTGTATTTGGCAGCTGTTATGGAATACTTGGCTGCTGAAGTTTTGGAATTGGCAGGAAATGCTGCTCGTGACAATAAGAAAACTAGGATCATTCCACGTCATTTGCAATTGGCCATCCGTAACGATGAAGAATTAAATAAATTGCTTTCTGGAGTTACAATTGCACAAGGAGGAGTTCTGCCCAACATTCAAGCAGTTTTGTTGCCCAAGAAAACCGAAAAGAGCGCATAAATGCAAAATATCAGTGCGCACTAATACTGATAATATATTTCTTTATCAAAAACCGTCCTTTTAAGGACGACAAAATGATTACGTTAAGACTATTAAAATATTTCAATTAAAAAAAAAATTGCGAAATTCTATTGTGTACTACTCAAATTTGCCGCCATTTTATGTTTTCACCCAAGCCACGCTTCTTTTTTTTCCAATATGAATTACACAAAAAATTCCTCCAGTGTTTTCTGTTTTTCGCATGCGTTGTTTTTTTTTTCTTTTATTCAATGAGTAAACACCTTCAATTAAAACTTTCACACAAATAAATAAAAATAAAAATCAATTCATATCGCTTAAAAGATTTTTTTGTGGTCCTTAAAAGGACCGATTGTTCATAAGAAAATAAATTTCACGTTATTTATTTAACCTCCGAAACCATAAAGAGTACGTCCCTGCCTCTTCAATGCATAAACAACATCCATAGCAGTGACT